>OZ014522.1:405369615-406595865 GCA_963966055.1 Lathyrus aphaca | reverse complement strand
GAACTCCCAAAGTTTTTGCTGGCACTGAAGTACTATGCACCTGGGACCGTTGTCATCCTAGAGACCTTGCCGGCGTATACTTCGGAAAGTCATTGTGTTAGTGGAAATGGCATATTCCACCGGCTCTTTTGGGCTTTTGACCCATGTATAAAGGGTTTTTCCTTCTGCAAGCCTATAATCCAAATTGATGGAACATGGCTCTACGGGAAATACAAAGGAACTCTATTGATGGCAGTGGCACAGGACGGCAACAGCAATATCTTCCCAATTGCATTCGCTATCGTCGAGGGAGAGACTGCCGAGGGATGGAGTTTTTTCCTTAAAAATCTTCGCTTGCATGTGGCACCCCAGTCTAACTTATGTTTGATTTCGGACAGACATGCATCAATTGAGAGTGCATGGAAGAATGTTGATAACGGCTGGCAGGAACCGCCGTCAACACATGTCTATTATATTAGACACATAGCGCAAAACTTCATGAGAGAGATCAAAGACAAGACACTGCGGAAGAAGGTCGTGAACGCGGGGTACTCATTAACTGAACCGTCATTCAAACATTATCGTGACGAAATCAGACTGGCAAATGAAGATGCATTCAGATGGATAAACCAGATTCCTTTGGATAAGTGGACCAGGGCCTACGACAAAGGACAACGTTGGGGTCACATGACAACAAACCTCGTGGAATCAATGAACTCTGTTTTCAAAGGAATCCGCAACCTACCGATAACCGCTTTGGTGAGGTCAACCTACTTTAGGCTCGGAGCACTTTTTGACACCAGGCGTTCAAAGTGGAGTTCAATCCTACGGTCTGGTCAAGTGTTCAGCGATAGTTCTATGACATTCATCAAAGACGAAGCATCCAAGTCTAACACACATGTGGTCACCGTGTTTAACCGCAATAAGGGACATTTCAATGTTGATGAGATCATGGATCACAACGAAGGGAGACCGAGGGGATCCTATCGGGTAGAACTTGATAACAATTGGTGCGACTGTGGAAAATTTCAAGCCTTTCGCATGCCTTGCTCCCATGTCATAGCGGCATGTTCGAAGGTTCGGCTGGACCCTTCAGGCTTACTATCCCCTGTATACCAAGTGCACAATCTTTGCAACGTCTACAACAAAAGCTTTCCGGTTGTTGCAAATGAGGACTACTGGCCCTCCTACAACGGGGAAATAGTCTGGCACAATGAGAACATGCGAAGAAAGAAAAAAGGCCGTCCTAACAGCACGCGTATTCGCACCGAAATAGATACGGCGAATAAGATGGTGAGACTGTGTAGTTCATGTCGTCAGCCCGGTCACAATCGTAAGAAATGTCCCAACGTTGGACCAAGCTCAACATCGTAAATTAAATCATTGTAACCGTATTTATTTTAAATGGAAGCCTAGTTCGTTTAATTCATATCAGTAAAATCATACAACCACAAACACGAACATACATAAATAAAACAAGGAAATACGTGATTCAGAAAATGACCGTACATAAATAAAACGGAAAAATACATAAATTCAAACATGACCATACATAAATAGAACAACTGCAACATTCAACAAATCTAGCCTATCAGAACCATCAGGACAACTTCACCTCCGCCTAGCATCATCGAAAGAACACCTGCATCATTGACAATTTTTCTCCATTTCGTCACACCAGACTCCACAACCCGCTTCTCAATTTTAATTATCTTTTCTTTGTGGCCGATCTCTCCTTCTAACCAGCGGGTTAATTCTCTGTGCAAGTGTTCCAAAGTTTGGGGGTTCCATAACAGCATCTTCAGAGGAGGCTTTGTTGCCGAGAAAAACACTAAAGCATTTTTCTTCAAGATATCAAATTTTGGAAGTGGTTCTTCTGATGTTGAGGAAGACGGTGTCGATGCATAACTAGATGGACGGGGAGAAGCCATATTGTGAGAGAGGGAGACTGAAAGGAATGAATTTTTAGGGTTTCTAAGGAAGGAGTGAGATAAATCTGATGTTTATGAGTGAGGCATACATGTTTATGAGTGACGCATATATATAGTAAAAAAATTGCTAACCCTAAACAACCTAAACACATGCAACATTCCATTTGGCGAATGCATGCATGATATTACAACACATTCGCCAAATGGTGTGGCGAATTAGGCAATTTTTTTTAAGGCTAGCCAATCCATTTGGCGAATTCAACTAGGTTTGCACTAGTTCTTCAATCCAAATGGCGAATGCATTACCAAACTATGTTAGTTTGGTAATTTTTTTCAAAGATATGTTATTTTGGAAATTTATTTAACAAAGTATGTTATATTAAAAAAAAAATTCCTATTTATGTTAATCTTCATATTATTGAAAAGATAAAATGTCTTGTATAAAAAAGTACAATACTTATAAGCAATAATATTCAACCTAGTGGTAAAAGATTTGAATCCTTTATATTTGTTGGTTATTCTTCATTGATATGTATATTGTTTTTGAGTTTGGCAATCCTTTTGGCCAATTTGTCGATTCATTTACTTACAAAATCAAAATAATTTAATTATAGATGGATATCTCAAATGTGGTCGACTTGTAGATGTGGGATATAGAGATAATGTTTGTGATTATCTAGATTGTTGGATTGAGACTTTAAATTATAAAATGAATATCTCAAATGTGGTCGTCTGTGGATCATTGTTTGTTGGTGTATTTGGTGGAGAATGAATCAAGTTCTTTTTAATGATGAAATTAGCAATCCAACAATTGTGATTCATAGAATTATGAATTTTTCATGATGGTGGCTTCTTAAAAGGGATAAACACAATTCTAATTATACTAATTACGAATGAAGTAAATCTTTTTTGAATTTTTTATAGGTTTATTTTTTGTTTGTTGGATACTATTGTTGGATAATATACAATAATTAGTGGTTGATTATTTTCGGGTTGGAATATCCCAGTATCTTCGTATGTGTGTGTATATATATATATATATATATATAACCATTTTACAAAACAAATGGAAATAACAAACTCTACTTGTTACATGCCTACAGAGTAGTAACAAATAAGAAACCCTAATTCTGTTAAAGAATAGGTCTTATTATAACAAACTAATAAACCAGTAGACTAAAACAAATTAAATGTTTACCTAACATTCCCTCCCTTAAACTAAAACACATGTATTTTAGTTTAACTCAGACGCATTAACCATTCCAAGCATACCATAGAGTTTTTCAAATTGCTCAAGTTTGAGTGATTTTGTCATCAGGTCTGCTACTTGCTCCTGAGAGCTGCAGTACTTTAATTCTACAACACCTTCATTTACTAAATCTCTTAAAAAATGAAATTGCACATGAATATGCTTACTTTTTTCCGTGAAATACCGGAGTCTTAGCCAACTGAATATCAGAGTTATAGTTCCTTCAACCTGCTTCACTCCAATCTTTCTCAAGATTCTCTTAAGCCATATACACTGACAAGCACATAGAGCTGCTGCGATATATTCAGCCTTGGTAGTCGATAAAGTCACCACATGCTATTTTTTAGATGACCAAGATACAACTCGAGATCCTAACATGAACACATATCCAGAAGTACTTCTTCTATCATCAAGATCACCCGCATATCCACTATCTGTGAATGCCAAGAGTTTTGAACAACCTTCATTTTTTTTGTAGAAAATGCCTAGTTCAGATGTCCCCTTCAAATAACTCAAAATTCTTTTGGCTGCCAACCAATGTGACATGGTTGGTCTAGACATGTACCTGCTTATGAGACTTACACCATACATTATGTCAGGACGAGTTATAGTTAAATACATAAGACTTCCAACCATTTGTTTGAACAATGTTGCATCAACTTGAGTTCCTCCTTCATCCTTTAACAGCTTTGTTCCTGGTACAATTGGATTTTTCACACTATTGTTATTTTCCATCTCAAATCTTGCTAACACTTCTCGTGCATATCTTCTTTGACAAATAAAAATACCATTTGATTTTTGCAGCACTTCCATTCCAAGAAAATGCCTCACTATTCCTAAATCGAACATATCAAACTCTATCATCATTAACCTTTTAAATTCCATACACATGCTCACATCACTTCCAGTAAAAATTAAATCATCTACATAAAGGCTAATTATTAGAATTTTACCTTCTTTTGACTTTGTGAACAAAGTATGCTCACTAGAGCATTTCTTGAAGCCTTCACACAGAAAATAAGCCTCAATTTTGTTGTACCACGCCCTTGGTGCTTGCTTAAGGCCATATAGAGCCTTTTTAGCTTGTAAAACTTCCCTTCTTCTCCCTTTTTAACAAACCCTTCAGGTTGTTGTACAAATACTTCCTCCTTGAGTTCACCATGAAGGAAAGCACTTTTTACGCCAAGCTGAAAAACCTCTCAGCCACATTGTGCTGCTACTGCAAGTATTGTTCGAATGGTATTGAGCCTTGCTACTGGTGCAAATACTTCGGTGTAATCAACTCCATATCATTGAGCATAACCCTTAGCTACCAATCTTGCTTTATGTTTCTCTACATCCCCATTTTCATTAAGTTTGGTCTTAAAGACCCACCTAACTCTAATAGGCTTGACATCCTTAGGTAAATCCATCAATTCCCATGTTTGGTTCTTCTCTATAGCTTCCATTTTAGTTGCCATAGACTCTTTCCACATCTTTCTTTTGACTGCCTCTACAAATGAAAAAGGATCATTCTCTGTTACCATCATCATTGCAAGCATATCTTTATCTTCTGAGAGACTTTCTCCTGTTTCATAGTATACCATCCATGTCGGTTTTGTTCTGACTCTTTCACCCCTCCCTTCATATGCAACTTCTTGAGTGTTTATTTAATTTTGTGTTGAATAATTTGAAGTAGTATTTATGCCTATGACCTCCTCAATATTATTTTCCTCGGTGTGTGTAAACACCCCAAATTTGCCCTCACCCATTCACACATGGCTTGTGATCATCTCATATGCATATACACCAACACATCATCTCATGTCTCATTTGGTTTCACTGCATAGTTTCTAAGGCATCTGCACCTAGGGTTTGTGATCTGAGCAACCTCAGGGCATCTTGAGCCATTCCAAAGGCCACTAATCAACTCAAAAGGATCCATGTGTGTTCTTATGTCATATTACATCCTCACAAAGTCAAGAATGCAGAGGAATCACAAGAACTAGGGTTTGAGTGGATGCAGAGCCAGGATGAACTGCACAGTTGACTGAAAATTAGGGTTTTGGTTTCAGAGGCCATAACTCCAAATTTTTTGGTCATTCTTGTTTCCATTGGTCTCTATATGGTATAGGGAGTATGCATATCAATTTTCATGAAGAAATTCCATGGGGAAGTCATCTGATCAAGAGTTGACTTTTCAGACAAGTCAGTGCAAAATCAGGGCATCTGAGGCCCCCAATGACCCAACCAATGGGTGGTCTTCATCATTTTGAGTGTATATGATCTTTATCTGATCATGGAAGAAGTTTGAAGTTCATAAAAATCAAGAATTTAGGGTTTTTGCAAAAGTTGACTTTTTGGGTTTTGTTGACTTTTCAAGAATGCACCATTTTAGGTCAATTTTCAAGCCTTGATTCATGATCCAAAAAGGCTTCAAATGGAAAAACTTTGGTCATGAAAGTTGTAGATCTCATCTTTCCCTTTTCAAAAAGTACAAGAACATGATCTAACTCTTCTTGGATCAAAAGTTATGACCATGCAAAGTTGCCAAAAATCATTGTTTTTCATGTCATGCACTGAGTGGAAATTTTGCTAAGTCTTGAATCAAGTCAAAATGCAGCCTCTAATTCATGTCAAACCAGCATGCCAACTTCCTCTAAGTCATAAAAATCAGAAATGAACTAGGAATGCCCATGATTTCATGCTTGTTTATGCAAAAAGTCACATGTGAACCATAAGCCAACCTAATTGCAAAACCACTCATAACCTTATGCCAACTTGCTGCATTGAGCCTTGGGTCAAGCCAACCTCTCACACTCACCATGCTGCACCAGAACCCAACTTGTCCTTGCCTAGCATCACACCATGCCCTATCTTACACAAAAGTGGACTTTGTGCAAAAAGTAACTCACCTATCCTAGCAGGCCATGTCACATCAAGAGACCAATCAGAATTGTTTATTCATTAAATTTGCAAACCATATCACATGAGAACAAGGGCTGAAACCAACTCACTCACAACTTTCACAAAAACCTTCCATCTTGCAACTTCATTCGAATTTCATCACACAGCCTGCAAACACCCAAACCTTTGCCTCCATTCATCTCACCTTGATCTATAGAACACAAAGCATCAAGAAACAAAGCCAAAAACACCCTGAATCCCCATCTGCCATAGCTCACCTTCATGCTGCAGATTCTATCGAATCTCTCTCTACAAGCCACAAACACATCAACCAACACCACAAGCCTTCTCAACACACCTCATAGGTCATAAACAACCCTTCTTCACAGCCTGAAAGTGCCAGGAACTCATCTGCCATTGTTGACTGAGCAAAAGCAGTTCTCTTCGAAACTCATCATCCAACAAATATAAATTCCATTTGAGCATTCAAGCAACTTTGGGGGACCAAGAGGAGCAGATTGAGCAAGGAGAAGAGGCCTGAAAGTTCCAAAATCAAAGGTTACAAATCTCAGGTAGCTCCAAATTAATTTTTCCAGAAATCAATTTGATTGTTACAAACTTGCTCTACATGTCTTGCTGGTCATTCTGGTACCATTGGTCTTGAAAATGGTTGCGTTTTGAGAGTTTAATTGCTGTTTGAAGCTCACGAACCCTAGAACTTTCCCTCTTCGATTCAGCTTGTCTAGGTTAAATAAATTTGTTTTAGGATAGGGCTTTGATTCGTGAGGATGAAAGGAACGTTTCCATGATCTTAGTTTTCATTTATTTTACGTTTTGAGAGGTTTTGGGATTTTTCAGGTGACCTTCTGGCCGGAGAAGATGACCGGAAGTCTTCTCCGGCCACCTGTGTTTAGTTTGCCCTAATTGTCATTAATTATGTTAGTTTGAATTTGGTCCGTTGATGTGCGTTGACCCATTGACTTCCCTCCAGATTGAGTGGTCAGGATGTGTTTGATTAGCCCTAATTCTCCATTAATTTTTAATTAATTATAATTAGCCCAGGACAAATCCCAGCCACAGGATTGCGCGCCAGTCAACTCATTTAAACCCTGGACGCATCCTGGCCATCCATCCTGCATACTTCAGTTTTAATTCATTTTTATTCATTTTTCTTTCATTTATTTTGCACAATTTATTTAAAATAGTTAAAAATTCATAAAAATTATGAAACTTTTTCTTTAAGGTTTTATTAATTTTTATGACACAAAAATATTTTTTATTTTATTTTTATCATTAAAAAAGTATTTTTAAATATTTAAAAGATTATTTTTAATTGATTAATGAGAATTAATTAATTAAAAATACTTTTAGGTATTTAAAAAATTACAAAAAAATTCATGAAGTGTTCTAAGACATTTAGAAACATTGTCCAACCTTCAAACCAAATTTCTTTTTTGATCTTGATGCATTATAAGATTTTTTTCATTGAATTAAATCATTTTGGATGCATTATTTTGATCATATGTTTGAAAATTCATTTCTGTCTTTTGGTAAAGGTTGAGACATTGATTCTTTTTGCATTGTTTTCCATTTGGCATGAACTTTCAAAGATAAAAAGGCCATGAATGGATCTTGCATTTTCTAATTGATTGGCATTTCTTTTGTTGCAAACCCTAAAAAACCCTAATAACTTGTAAAATTCATATCCTGAGTTTGGTTGAGAGTTGAGAGCTCCCCTTTGGGCAGTGGTTCATTATAGGTCTAGGGTTTCTTTAGGTACCATTTTCCATTTTTCATATTAGGGTTTGCTTCTGTTTTGAGTTTGTGTTTGATGTTTGCTTTGTAAACCCTAATTTGGGCCTTCTCTTGCATCCCTCTTGCATTTCCTTGCACAACATGACTTGTCATTGCATATTGTGCATTCTTGTGGTTCATTTGGCATCTTAAGACATGTATGAAGCATCATTGATCATTGCATTACACATTTGCCATGCCATTTGTCTTGTATGATTCATAACATTTCATGCTTGTTCATGCTCCTTAGGTTGCATCATATGCATTCATAATCTTGTATGAACATCTCCATTGTCTTGCCTCATGTTTGCAGCACTTCATAACATCATAATCATCATGTGTATGCTTCTGGTTTGGCCTAGCATCATGTCATTTCATTTCATCTTGCATTGCATTGCATTTCTTTCTAACATTTCAGGTGGTAAGTAAAACTTGAGAAGTAAATTTGCCTTCACTTCTCATAACTTTTCTTCTCATCTTATTTTGCATACCTTGCTGCATTCTTACTTGTGTTTGAGTTTGAGCTTGCTCATTCTTCCTTCTCTCACTTTCTTTCTTCAAGTGACTTGACTTCTTGAATGAAGCAAGTCACTTTGCTTCTCTTGATCTTGTTCATCTGCTTCCTGGTGGTTCATCTGAAGATTGTTCTTGAAAGCCTCATAAACATTAGGACCAACCAAGCATGATAATGAATTAGGGTTTTGATTAGTCTTCCCCATAGTTTTTACCTTTGTGTCTCTCCTTGAGTCATCTCTTCTCACCTCATAATCAGGGACTAAACCCTCAAGGCTTTAAGACTTTGTGATTAAGATCATGCCTGCATCCTTCTTTTAGGATGGAGTGTATAACTTTAATCCTAAGTCTTGGACCCTTAAGGTGTTGAAATCTCTTAATTAACCCATCTAATAATCATCAAGACATCACACTTGTAACTTGGGCCTTGCATTAGGGTTCTAATTCTTCCTTAATTGGTTAAGAAGGACTAACCCTAAAGTTAATGGACAAGTCCTCCTCAAGTTGTCTTACAAACCATAAAAATCACTTCATCATCATACCATTAAATAAAATCCACTTAATCAAAGGCTTGTTTTGTCATGAGTTTAATCCCTAATCATGGATTAAGTTGAGGAGCTTTCCTCAGCTTAAACATTCTCATCTATTATCCTTCTATTAGGATGGTGTAATGAGTCTGTTTAATCCTTGATTATGGCTTAACCTCATTACTCAACACTAAACAAAAACACCAAAAACATCTAAATAATCACAAGTAGGTTAATGATCTTAATCCTACATCAAAGGTGTTTAAGTGTGAGAATCTGACTTCACACTTAAGGTACTCTCATTACCCCTAATCAGAGGGAAGATGTGATGAGTTTACAAACCCATTGGTTTAGGCTTAAGCTCATTAACTTATGACAAATTCTTAAAAGCAATAAAAGACTGAAAACTCAAAACAAACAATAATCGTCTCCTCCGGGATTCTTTTCTCATCATCTTCACTCACAAACGAGAACTAGTTTCTTCCGTCTAATGCAAGACAGTAAGCACCTGAGCCAGACAGGTCACACACTTGAGCATTGATAAGTAAGCAGTTCACAAGTCAATTCTCCTTTCAGTCTCTTTGGGTCGAACTACGGTGTTCTGACTTCCTCATTGCACGAGAGGATACGTAGGCATAACTTAACAGTTATCGAACAAAAGTCTCTGTACATTCCCCCTCTTTCCAGCTTCATTCTTCAAGCCTCATTATCATGAGCAATTCATTCTCCTTCCTCACACTGACACTTTCATTCATACACTTCACTCTCTTTTACACTGACACCTGTACATTTCTCCCAGCCTATTTTATACACAAAATGCACTGACACTACCCCTTTAAAACACAAATCTTTCAAGCGTGGATCCCGTCGAGTACGGCGGACAATCTGGGTGCTAATACCTTCCCAGGTTGTAACCAACCCCCTTTCTCAGTCTCTCTGGTTCGCAAACCGTCTTATCCATCCTTTTTTAGGCCTATGCAGCATTGCCTTTCCTCCGGGATAAAAATGCCTAGCTGGCGACTCTATTCATCTCCAGTGAGTTCACGGCTGTGTGTTCTCACTGTCTCCTTCGCCGACCGTTCGCGTCTGTACCCTTATCTGACCCTTGCGTCACTTATCGGGAGCGACAGCTTGGCGACTCTGCTGGGGAGCCTTATATTGCAACCAGGGCTTCTGGTTCTTTTTGTAGGTTCCTCCTAGCGCTTGATTGATTTGTGTTTACTGGGGTGTTATGTGCTATTTGTATATTTGCTTTATTTACTGCTTTCTGTACAGCCTTATTTATTGCTTTTCTTTACAGTTTTCATATATATCATACTGTCATGCTGTCTGTGCTGGATCTGGTTTGTTTTGGTGGGCTGGGGTTCCATTGAGAGTTTAGGTCCTATACCTGGGACCTGAGTGACACCTAGGCTAGAGTGAATCATATTCTTTCCCAGTCAATTTTCAGTCTGGTGCGGGAATATGAAACACGGTTCAGATATGGGTTTCTTCTTGAGAACTCTGTATTGCAGATTTCCTGCAATGCTAGGGGGATCTGGGAAGCCTGCTAAGTCTGGATGACCTTTTAGTATTGACCTTCAGAAACTGAGGTGAATTAGAGGAGGAATTGTTATGGTAATTGTAAACACTGTACCTCCGGGTTAGAAGTGTTTACACTTCTCATGACAGATCCAAGTCTGAGGATCCTTGTTCTAGATCACTACCTGTGAGGGGGTTGGGTTGTTTACAGGTTTGCAGGTACCTTGACCTCAGAATACCCTGTTACTTTGACTTTGTTAAGAATGCTTCATGTTGGATAGTTCTTGTGATTCTAAAACCCTGGACATGTGGCTCTTTATTTGAGTCCCCTACCTTGGTTACTGGATTTCTTAGACCTCCATCTGGAATTCTTAGACACACATGGATCTATACCAAGGCATTTATTCAGATCCAGCTCAGTCACAGACCCTTGCATTTCATTTGCATGCATACTCATTGCATCATATTAACATGTGCTTATTTGTTTTTCAGGGTATCCATTGTTCATCAGGTTTTGGTTTTGACCCCATCTGCAGCTTTGACCCATTTTCACCAGCATCTGTTTCAGTTCTTAGCTGTCTGCTTCAGCACCAGCCAATCAGTGGCTCTCTCTCTCTTCTCAGCATTGTCATCAGCACTCTACCCAGTCTTCAGCATCATGGCTCCAAAGAAAAATAACATTACCTATCATTTCTTCCAACCAGACTTGTCAGACCTCAGGAGGATCCAAACCTTGATTACACCAGAGTACATCCCTTTGTTTAGGGAGCATTATGGGGACATACTTGACTTAGTTATGGACATGGACCCATCTCAGAGGAGCCTGATCCATACCTGCATCCAGTTCTATGACCCCCCATTAAGATGCTTTACATTTCAAGATTTCCAGTTGGGTCCTCTTTTGGAAGAATACTCATCTTTGACTGGTTTGCCTATCAAGAGGGAGATCCCATTCAATCCTGAAATGGATTTTCCCAGCAATGGGGAGATAGCCAAAGCTTTGCACCTGGAACCTGCTTTGATTGAACAACACATGACCTCTAAATCTAGTGTCCCTGGGTTTCAGCTGGACTTCTTAATCTCTCAAGCTAGTCTGAAGGCCTCCCTGGGGGAGTGGAAAGCTGTTTGTGCTCTGTTGGCTTTAGGTGTGTATGGAATTGTGCTATTTGCAGATGAACCCAGATTCATCAGCAAGAATGCAATCCATTTGTTCATCCTGAAGAACCCAGTGCCAACTTTGCTGGGTGATCTCTACTACTCAGTACATCAGAGGAATGAGAAGCAAAGGGGGAAGTTAGTGAGGTGTTGTGCCCCACTGTTCCATGCTTGGCTCCTCAAGCATCTACCTAAGACAGATGCATTCCTAAACCCTCACCAGCAGAGCAACTGGGCAAGGAGACTTTCTGTCCTAACTACAGCAGATATCAGGTGGTGCAATCAAAGTACCAAGGGCAGAGACATAATCACTAGCTGTGGACATTTTCCTAATGTGCCTTTGGTAGGAGTCAAGGGAAGTATCAATTACAACCCCCTGCTGTTCAAGAGGCAATTGGGTTATGCACTGGTTCATGCTCCTAGGGAAAAGGACTTGGCTGAGACCCTCTACTGTGAGAACAAGGTTAGTCTGGCAACTGTTAGGCAGGCTGCCTGGGCCTGGGATCATGTTCAAACCAAGGGAATCACCATTCTGGGGAAGTGCAATAATGTGGCATCAGCCCAATATCATGAGTGGTCCTATGCTAGGGCCCAAATCTCAGGATTGCCCTTCACCATCAAAGACATGCCTGAGTCATCATCAGCACCACCCCCTGCTACTGTCAGTCTGGAAGAGTTTGAAGGCTTGAAAGAAAGAAATGAGAAGCTATCCCAAGCCCTGCAGAAGACCCTCAGGGAGAGGAGTGAAGGTGTAAGGGAGATTGAGAGATTGGAGAAGCTGAGAGTGGAACACTTGACTAAGATTGAAAAGTCTGGAGACTATATCAACAAGTCTAAAGCTGGTGAGCAGATTCTGAAAAATGCTTGTAAAGAAGCCCAGTTCCAAAGAGCAAGGACAGACTTGTACTTAAAAGAGAGTCAGGCCAGGTGGGTCCGGATCACTGAAGCCCGTACTCTAGAAGACAAGAGAGTTCAAGATAAGATGGAGCAGATGGAAAAAGCCCTGGCAGTAGCCCAGGAGGAAATTTCAGAGTTAAAAATCAAAGCTGGAGTGAAGAAATCCAAAGACCAAAGCCAGAACAAGAAATTGGCTACAGCTGTTGCAACAAGAAACCTTCTCATCAGGAATCTTACGGAGCATCCGGCTGATCCTGTGACCGAAGCACTTCTCAAGGAAGTTCGTGAGGATGAGTTTGGCCTTGGAGTTTGATCATTTGCTTGTTGTTATTCCTTTTCCATGTACTTTTGCTTTTGGTGATGTATTTTTGACCCCTTAGAGGGCTAGTGTTGTAAAAAATGAACAATTTGTATTATTTTACCTTTGTAATATATTTGTGTTTGTTTCCATCTGGGTTCACTTCAAAAGCAACTTCAACAGCATCATCTTCAAGGGTCTGGACGGGTCAAAACTGAAGACCAAGCCGGATACCTTGATAGCAAATAAGCATACTGCATTGCATACTAACCCTTTTGTTTGTTTTGTAGGTTTTGTTTTATTGTTTCTAACCTCTGTTGTGACATTCAGGAATTATTGCTCGCCGCAGGCTATTCCCTCTCAACAGGCCACACAGGTACCCTACAAGAAACAACCTTCCGGGCATCCAGATGGACCAGTTGCAGCAAGACCTCAATGAGGCCAGAACCCAGATGGCTAACGAAAGGTTGGAGATGAGAACCCAGATAACACAGTTCATGGAAGTGATGAACAATTTAGCTCAAAGCCAGGAGAGGCTCAGAGTTTTGGTAGAAGGAAGGAATCAAGAGGAGCCCCATGTGGGAACTGCTGGCACAAGTAACAATGAGAGGGTCCAACCTCATGTCAATCCCCCAGTTTTTGGACCCCACCTCCATCCAGAGGCCAACATCCCTGTCAATATACAAGGGACAGCCACAGCAGCCAGAGTACTTCAAGAAGATCCTCAGGAGGACCAGTATACAGTAATGGGTGCCGGAGAGGAAACTTATGATAGACGGTTGGAAGAAATAGCTGAGAAGTTGAGGTCCTTAGAATCTCAAAATTCTTTGGGTTTCGACGTTATGGACATGGGTTTGGTAGAAGGGGTCAGGATTCCCCACAAGTTCAAGCCTCCATGTTTCGAAAAGTACAATGGGACTTCATGCCCCCGGACTCATTTGCAATCATTTCTGGGAAGGCTGAAGGCCTATACAATGGATGAGAAATTGTGGATGTTCTATTTTGAAGATAGCTTGACTGGAGCATCAAGGGAATGGTATTCCCATCTGACAAGAGCAACTGTAAGATGCTGGAAGGACCTGGCAGAGGCCTTCATCAGACAGTATCAGTATAATCTGGATATGGCACCCAATAGGACCCTCCTAATGGGGATGTCACAATCATCAAGAGAGAGCTTCAGAGAATATGCTCAAAGATGGAGACAGCTTGCTGCTGCTGTCCAGCCACCTATGTCTGAAAGAGAGATGGCTGATATGTTCATGAATACCCTTCAGGGAACCTATATTGATAGGCTAGCTGCTTTCTCTTCCACCAGCTTCGCAGATGTTGTTATAGCCGGGGAGAGAATTGAAAGCCTATTAAAGATGGGTAAGATATCTGATAATGGTGCTAGTTCGTCCAGTGGTACAAGAAAGCCTTTTGCAGGCCCGAGAAGATCTGGCGAGACCAACGCTATTCACACCAACAGGGGTAGGCCCCATTATGTTCCCAGAACAATAGCAGCAGTCACTATCCCTTCTCCAGCTCATCCTCAGCCAGTCTATCAACCTCCTCAACAAAACTTCCAACAACAACCTCAGTATCATCAGAATCAGTATCCTCCAAGGAACAACTACAACAACAACTCCAATAACAACAATCAACAGAGGCCATTTCAACAGAGGCCCTCCCAAGCTAACCGAGTGATCGACCCGATCCCAATGCCGTACGCCGCCTTGCTGCCACAACTTCTGAAACTCAACCTGGTTGAGCTAAGAACGTTGGCACCTCCGGATCCCAACAGTCTACCAAGAAACTATGACTCAAACGCTAGGTGTGCTTTTCATTCAAACGCACCTGGTCACAGTACAGAAAAATGCAGAGCTCTGCATATGAAGGTACAAGACTTAGTGGACTCCAAGGCTTTGAATTTTGCGCCTCCGCCCAATGTCAATAAAAACCCAATGCCAAACCATGGTGGTCCTCGTATTAATGCTATTGAAGAAGACCAACCGTCTTATTTGATAACCAGTGTGGATCAGATCAGGACACCATTGGTGGAAATCAAGGCTCAACTCCGTGAAAGCAATATATTTCCGGGGTGTGAACTAGGGTGCCCATACTGCAATATTTCTTGGAATGGGTGTGAAGACTTGAGGAATGGCATTAACAGCCTTATTCAGAGTGGCTTACTACAGATCACTACATCATTTCCGGCAACTCAAGCAACTCCATCGACAACGGTTTCAGATCCTCCTACAACTACAACAACTAATGTTCCCGACAATTCATCAACACCATCAGCAAGTACTTCATTTGTCCTACCAAATGATCAGTTTTCAACAGTTTCTCCTGCTACAACATCAGCTTCATTCCATTTCGACTCTCCATCAACAACAACGACAGTCCTTCCATCAGGACCTCCTACAACTCCAGCAAATGATCATGAAGATGTCTCTACTGTTACCATCTTCTACGATCCAGAAAATAACTCCGCCTACCATTCAGAGGGTGTTGCTCCCACTAGAGCACCAGTTACCATCTTTTATGATCCACAAACAATTGCGGTCCCTTCGGCAGCATCAATCAGTCCGGTTACCGTCACAGTACCTGGGCCTGTACCATATGAAAGCGATAGGGCCATCCCTTGGCACTATGGCTCTGACGTGTACTGCGAAGGAAAAAGAATCACTCTTGAAACATCAACACCTGCACCACAAATTGATAATGTGGGCGGAGGCGGAGGCTTCACTAGAAGCGGACGTCTCTTTGCTTCACAAGTCCAAAGACCTACTGCCGAAGCAGAAGCTGTTGCCAAGGCAAAGGGTAAAGGCCCGGTGCAGGAAGATCCAGCTGCCAAAGAAGCCCTGAAGACTCCATTTGATCAGGAAGTTGATGAGTTCATGCGGATCATCAAGAAGAGTGACTATAAAGTTGTGGATCAACTTCACCAGACTCCATCCAAAATCTCCATCCTCTCACTGCTTATGTGCTCCGAAGCCCATCGGAATGCACTACTGAAGGTACTGCACGCAGCTTACGTGCCCGAGGAGATTACTGTCAACCAATTGGAAACCGTTGTTGGAAACGTTACTGCTAGCAATGGGCTAGGGTTTACCAATTCTGACCTGACAGTGGATGGTCGCAATCACAACAAAGCCTTGCACATAACCATGGAATGCAAAGGAGCTGTCCTTTCTCATGTGCTGGTGGACACAGGATCATCCCTGAATGTCTTACCAAAGAAGGCTCTGGTGAAGCTTGAATATGATGGTTTGGCATTGAGACCCAGCAACCTGGTGGTTAGAGCTTTTGATGGCTCAAAGAGATCGGTTCTGGGAGAGATTGAGCTGCCCGTGACAATTGGCCCGCAGACCTTTAAAACTATCTTTTATGTGATGGACATTCAGCCCGCCTACAGCTGTTTGTTGGGTAGACCCTGGATCCACGCCGCTGGCGCTATAACGTCTACCCTTCACCAAAAGTTAAAATTTGAGTGGGAAGGTCAAGTTGTCACAATCTGTGGAGAGGAGGACATTTTTGTTAGCCATCTGGCTACTTATAAATACATTGAGATGGATGGAGAAATCCATGAAACAATGAGCCAAGGTTTCGAAGCCTTGAACGTCAATGAAGCATCTGCTGTATCTGGTATCTCCATGTCATCTTACCAACAAGCCCGGAAGGTTGTTGAAGAAGGAACTGCCCAAGGCTGGGGCAAGGTCTTAGCTGTGGAGGAGAAGAAAGACAAATTTGGGTTGGGTTACAAACCAACTCAACATCAAGCAAAGGCTGCTGGAGAGCCTGGATTTGTCAGTGGGGGAATGCTAACCCCCGATGCTATCAACTGTCTGGAAGACGAGCTGGAAGAGGAGCGCAACCTGGAGAATTGGATTCGTCCAAAGGTCCCGGGGAGCAGTGTCTCGAACTGGTCTTCCCAGGGAATTATAAGTGTTACTCGAGCAGAGTAATTATTATTTCCTGTATCTTTTATAGCATGCATCAAAGTCTTGCATCTTGCCCAAGCTGACAAGACTCATTTTGTAATCAGGGCCATCTGTACTTTTGTGCAAACAAGATTAAATTAATGAAATATCAGACAATCTTTTTGCAAACGAGTCTTTTTCTTTTCTGCTCACTGTTTTTCCATTTTTCTTTTTGTACAAAATAAATGGCGGTGTTTTCAAAATGATAACTTCATTTCACTTTTTTCTAAAAGCAAGATTAAAATCAATCACTAAAATGAACCGACTTAATCCCTGCAGAGAGTGCCTTCCAGATAGCACCGACAACAGCACAGCTATGACATCGTATGATTTTGACAAACCGATCAATCAAGCTGATGAAGGGGTTGATGAAGAATATGAGCTTCCTGAAGAGCTAGCCAGGTTGCTGAGGCAGGAGGAAAAAGTTATTACTCCTCATCAGGAGGAGATTGAAGTGATTAATCTTGGTACGGAGGAAGACGTGAAAGAAGTCAAAATCGGGGCCTGCCTGCAAGACTCAGTGAAGAGACAGCTGATAGATCTGCTTCAAGAGTATGTTGATGTGTTTGCTTGGTCCTACCAAGATATGCCAGGGTTGGATACCGATATTGTTGTGCATAAGCTGCCTTTGAGGGAAGAATGCCCACCAGTCAAACAGAAGTTGCGCCGAACTCGCCCAGACATGGCTATGAAGATCAAAGAGGAGGTACAAAAGCAATGGGATGCCGGATTCCTTGCTGTGACAAGTTACCCGCCGTGGGTTGCTAACATAGTACCTGTGCCTAAGAAGGACGGCAAAGTAAGAATGTGTGTTGATTACCGGGATCTGAACAGAGCCAGCCCGAAAGATGACTTCCCATTACCTCACATTGATGTATTGGTGGATAACACGGCTCAGTTCTCGGTATTCTCCTTCATGGATGGATTTTCGGGCTACAATCAGATCAAGATGTCACCTGAAGACATGGAGAAGACAACATTCATCACACCTTGGGGCACGTTCTGTTATAAAGTGATGCCATTCGGACTGAAGAATGCTGGTGCAACGTATCAACGGGCTATGGTGACATTATTCCACGATATGATCCACAAAGAAATAGAATGTTACGTGGATGATATGATCGCCAAGTCCCTTACAGAGGAAGATCACCTGGTAAATCTGCTCAAGTTATTCAAGCGTCTGAGGAAATACCAACTGAAGCTGAACCCCAACAAATGCACATTCGGGGTGCGATCCGGTAAGCTGCTGGGCTTTATTGTAAGCGAGAAAGGGATCGAGGTTGACCCTGATAAAGTCAAAGCCATCCAAGAGATGCCTGCACCGAAAACTGAGAAAGAAGTTCGAGGGTTCTTAGGTAGATTGAACTACATTTCAAGGTTCATATCTCACCTAACTGCAACCTGTGAACCTTTGTTCAAACTGTTAAGAAAAGAACAAACGGTCAGGTGGAACGAAGATTGCCAAAGGGCTTTTGACAAGATCAAAGAATATCTGCAAGAACCTCCAATCCTCATGCCTCCAGTTGAAGGAAGACCTCTGATTATGTACTTGACAGTATTAGAAGGGTCAATGGGGTGTGTGCTGGGCCAGCATGACGAGTCTGGTCGAAAAGAGTATGCAATATACTACCTAAGCAAAAAGTTTACCGACTGTGAACAGCGTTATTCACTGCTCGAGAAAACTTGCTGTGCTTTAGCGTGGGCTGCTCGCCGACTGAGACAGTATATGTTGACCCACACTACTTTGTTGATATCCAAAATGGACCCAGTTAAGTACATTTTCGAGAAGCCAGCTCTTACTGGACGGGTTGCAAGATGGCAGATGATTCTCACAGAATACGACATACATTACACATCTCAGAAAGCCATCAAGGGCAGTGTATTGTCTGAATATCTTGCTGAGCAACCCATTGATGACTACCAGCCTATGAGGTTTGACTTCCCTGATGAAGACATCATGTTCATTAAAGCAAAAGATCATGAAGAGCCTATTCACACTGAAGGGCCTGACCCAGAAGAAGAATGGACTATGATGTTTGATGGGGCTGTTAACATGAATGGTCGTGGTGTTGGTGCAGTACTCATTACACCCAAAGGAGTTCACATGCCTTTCTCGGCAAAGCTCACTTTCAACTGCACTAACAACGAAGCTGAATACGAAGCTTGCATTATGGGTCTTGAGGAAGCCATTGACCTCAGGATCAAGACATTGACCGTATTCGGAGATTCAGCTTTGGTAGTCAATCAGACTAACGGAAAATGGTACACCCACCAAGATCATCTGATACCTTACAGGGATTATACAAGAAGATTACTGACTTTCTTCACAACAGTCAAGCTTGAGTATATCCCTCGGGACGAGAATCAGTTTGCGGATGCTCTTGCTACCATTTCATCCATGATCAAAGTTCAAGCTGCTAACTTTGTACCTCAGATTGCAGTATCGAGACTTGATAGACCAGCATATGTATTTGCAGCAGATATTGCTAAAGATGATAAGCCTTGGTTCCATGACATCAAGTGCTTCCTGGAGGATCAAACGTACCCACTTGGGGCATCTTCCAATGATAAAAAGACTTTAAGAAGACTTGCTGGAAGTTTCTTTCTGAACACTGATGGATCTTTATACAAGAGGAACTTTGATATGGTACTCCTCAGATGTGTTGACAGGACGGAAGCAGATTTGCTGATGCACGAAGTACACGAAGGATCTTTTGGTACCCATGCTGGAGGGCATGCCATGGCTAAGAAGTTGTTAAGATCAGGCTATTACTGGATCACGATGGATGCAGACTGTTGTGCTTACGCCAGAAAATGCCATAAATGCCAGATTTATGCAGACAAGGTGCATGTGCCTCCCAATCCCCTGAACATAATGTCTTCACCATGGCCCTTTGCTATGTGGGGCATTGACATGATTGGCAAAATTGAGCCAACTGCTTCGAACGGCCACAGATTCATCCTGGTCGCCATCGATTATTTTACAAAGTGGGTTGAAGCAGCCTCATATGCAAATGTCACAAGGCAAGTGGTAGCCAGATTTCTGAAAAGAGATATCATCTGTCGGTATGGAGTGCCCGAGCGAATCATTACTGATAATGGTTCCAACTTGAACAACAAAATGATGGCAGAGCTGTGCCGGGACTTCAAGATCCAACATCACAATTCTTCTCCTTACAGGCCAAAGATGAACGGCGCTGTTGAGGCAGCCAATAAGAACATCAAGAAGATTGTGCAAAAGATGGTAGTCACCTACAGAGACTGGCATGAAATGCTACCATTTGCCTTGCATGGGTACCGCACATCAATCAGGACATCCACTGGGGCAACGCCGTATCAACTTGTATATGGTATGGAAGCAGTCCTACCAGTTGAAGTTGAACTACCCTCCCTACGGGTACTGATGGATGTTAAGCTAAACGAAGCAGAATGGGTTCGGGCCCGATACGAACAACTGAGTCTGATCGAAGAGAAGAGATTGGCTGCAATCTGTCATGGGCAGTTATATCAGAAGAGAATGAAGAGAGCCTTCGATCAGAAAGTCAGGCACCGAGAGTACCAAGTAGGAGATCTTGTGTTGAAGAGAATCCTCCCTCCTCATACAGACCACAGGGGCAAGTGGACTCCCAATTACGAAGGACCATTTGTTGTGAAGAAAGTTTTCTCTGGTGGAGCACTGATGCTCAGCACCATGGATGGTGAAGATTTCCCGTCCCCTGTGAATTCAGATGCAGTTAAAAAATACTTCGCATAAAATGACCCGCTGGACATAAAAACAGAATGTAAGTCCAGGCAAAAATAGGGCATCCCGGCGAGTCAAAAACAGAATAAAAGACTCGGGCAAAAATAAGGGAAAATAAATAAAAAAAATGTACACCCGCTAAGTTGAAAAGCCGCATTGGACAGCTCAGGCAAAAATGGGTATCCCGATGGATTGAAAACCCGAAAGGGCGATCCATGCAAAATAAGGGGATAAGCGAACAACTGCATTCTGAATTCGTCTGTATCGCCTACAACTTGGTAAGCTCCAAAGGATCAAGCTGCAATCAGAATCAACTCTCTCCAGAAAGCAAGACGAGAAGAACGTCATTGTCATACGAGTCATAGCAGAAGAGGAAGCTCCTTGAAGGCATCGCCAGCACCGCCAACACTTTATTTCTCAATTTGTAACAATCTCCTCATTTCAGGAGATATGTTTCTCTGACTGTATCTTGCCAATTCAGGGCACACGAATTAATATAATCAGATTTCCAGTCATGTCTCGTGTTTTACATTTATGTTTTGCAAAGAGTTGTCTGATGTCTCTAAAAACACAATTGCATAAGTACAGATGCCTCTCTCTAAAAATAAAACACATGCTTGCAGGGAATATACTTACTCTCGAAAGTACTTATTTCCTATGACGGAATCTCAGTAAAAGATACCTCGGGACCATTTGTGCGTCTCTTTATCTTTGCAGGATTGCAGGTATCCAGAACACAACTTGGGGCATGCAAGTTACGTCTCAGCAACTGGCAAATCATTATCAACTCACCTGGCACTGGGAGGTGCCCACTTCCCCAGCAAAGTTGCCAAATCAACGTACAGCATCGGAGACACTCTATCCCCAGCTGAGTTTGCTTCTTGTCGCTACCCCCAGTTGAGTTGCCTCTCATAATTCCCCGGCTAGGTTACCAACCATTATTCCTCAGCAGAATGCGAGAATCGAGGAATCATCTCCCCACAGAGCTCCAGCCTCTATCCAGAAG
Organism: Lathyrus aphaca; assembly: GCA_963966055.1. Classification (NCBI taxonomy): domain Eukaryota; kingdom Viridiplantae; phylum Streptophyta; class Magnoliopsida; order Fabales; family Fabaceae; genus Lathyrus; species Lathyrus aphaca. Next base: position 406,574,402 of record OZ014522.1, on the reverse strand, counting down.
AGCGGCGCATAGAAGATCACAACAGAGTACAGAAAGCTTCTACAAACCCCAGCTGGGTCCCGTATTATAAGAATATGTCAATCGATGACATATATCCCCAAGCAGATACACCAATGGATCTACCAATGATCTCATCCCCAGCTGGGATGTTCACCTCAGCAGATCGACCAGAGATCTTTGCAGCAACGGGATCCGAATCCTGGATCGGTGCCTCTTTGCATAACCATAGCATTCGCATCATATTCACCCCCAGAGCGTAGCATTCCGTCTAATACGGAGCATTACGGCAAAAAATCAAATGCATAGCATAATCATAAGTCATGTTGTTTGAACACTTGTAAATATTGACAATCTGTCGGCATACAGAATACATCCCCATCAGAGTCCCAGCAAAAGCAGTTGCCCCATATCACAAACACCAGTGCATATCTCCTTTTTGATACCCGTCCGTACCATCATTTCCCAGCAGGTTGCCTGAATACACTTTACAAACCAAGATCACCAGTATTACAGATACTTTCTGACACCCGTCCGTGTCAAATCACCAGTAGAAAGCCAAAGACACCCTCTTTGCACTTACATATACCTATACACTTTCTTGACACCCGTCCGTGTCATATCCCCAGCGTGGTCGCCTATACTTGTATATACACTTTCCTGACACCCGTCCGTGTCATATCCCCAGCAGATAAACACTCACCAATACATTATATACTCACTACTCATTGGTACACCTACTCAGATACTCGTCCGTATCTTTTATACACCATGTATATCCCCGCAGATTCGACGGTAGTCCTTGTTCTTTGTTAACCAGTTGGTACTCGTCCGTACCATCATCTCAGAACATTGCGTCTAATGTTTGTTTCTACATGATACTCGTCCGTATCATAGTCTTAAGGATGCTCGTCCGCATCTTTAATCCATACACCGTGTCAAACACTTATGTCTTATTGAATATAGATACTCGTCTGTGTCTACTATTCCCCAGAAGAATCTTCAGATGCAACACTCGTCCGTGTTCTTTGTTAACCAGTTGATACTCGTCCGTATCATTATCTCTGAACAATGTGTCAGTTTGTTTCTGCATGATACTCGTCCGTATCATAGTCTTAAGGATGCTCGTCCGCATCTTTAATTTATACACAATACCAAACACTTATACCTTTTGTTTCTTGGATGTAAACGCTCGTCCGTGTTTACTATCTCCCCAGTAGATCGCCAACAAATTTTCTTTTTATCTAACACTCGTCCTGTGTTATGATAACCCTGAGAGCAGCCGTACCCTGCTAAGTGGTCGTCCTCCACTTCTTGATGGTCGTCCTCCATCATGCTCATCCGATGGCCGTCCCCATCGTTGATTTTAGCAGCCGTCCCCTGCTAGGTGGTCGTCCTCCACCTTTTGATGATCGTCCTTCATCACTTTATCCAATGGCCGTCCCCATTGTTGATTTTAGTTGTCTAACACTCATCCTGTGTTATGATACCTTTGAGAGCAGCCGTACCCTGCTGAGTGGTCGTCCTCCACTTCTTGATGGTCGTCCTCCATCATGCTCATCCGATGGCCGTCCCCATTGTTGATTTTAGTTGTCTAACACTCATCCTGTGTTATGATAAACTTTGAGAGCAGCCGTCCCCTGCTGAGTGGTCGTCCTCCACTTCTTGATGGTCGTCCTCCATCATGCTCGTCCGATGGCCGTCCCCATCGTTGACCTTTTCTATCCGATGGCCGTCCCCATCGTTGATATTTTCGGCAGCCGTACCCTGCCAGGTGGTCGTCCTCCACCTTTGATGGTCGTCCCCATCATATTTCTTTTATGCCCAACAGAGCAGCCGTCCCCTGCTAGGTGATCGTCCTTCACCTTTGATGGCCGTACCCCATCATCTGTTTATTTCATTCATTCTTTAACCCGATGGCCGTCCCCGTCGTGGTCCCTTTTCTTTTTTTAGCCCGATGGCCGTCCCCATCGTTGGTTACTTTACCGTTATGAACTTGATGGCCGTCCCCGTCATGTTTCATTAATCCTCAGAATTTTGCAGCTCTATCTTGATGGCCGTCCCCATCATGATATTTTATTTTCCCAGCTAGTCGGCCGTCCCCGTCTTAGCTTTACCTTTTATCCCCAGCATGTCGGCCGTCCCCGTCATTGCTTTATACACTTTACCAGCATGTCGGCCGTCCCCGTCATCGCATTGCTTCACATACCACCTTACCCAGCAGTCGTTCTCTGCTCGACGGTCGTCCTCCGTCGCCCACACTTTACAATACTTTATTTGCTTTTACAATCTATATCCCTTTTCTTCTTCATTCTGTGAGTGCAAATTTTGGACTGTCTTTGGTATTCAACCACAAGTTATCTTGTTTGCCTGTTAAGCCGTTGCTTACATCCTGCACAGCTAACTCATGTTTGAATAGGGGCAGCTGTAAACACCCCAAATTTGCCCTCACCCATTCACACATGGCTTGTGATCATCTCATATGCATATACACCAACACATCATCTCATGTCTCATTTGGTTTCACTGCATAGTTTCTAAGGCATCTGCACCTAGGGTTTGTGATCTGAGCAACCTCAGGGCATCTTGAGCCATTCCAAAGGCCACTAATCAACTCAAAAGGATCCATGTGTGTTCTTATGTCATATTACATCCTCACAAAGTCAAGAATGCAGAGGAATCACAAGAACTAGGGTTTGAGTGGATGCAGAGCCAGGATGAACTGCACAGTTGACTGAAAATTAGGGTTTTGGTTTCAGAGGCCATAACTCCAAATTTTTTGGTCATTCTTGTTTCCATTGGTCTCTATATGGTATAGGGAGTATGCATATCAATTTTCATGAAGAAATTCCATGGGGAAGTCATCTGATCAAGAGTTGACTTTTCAGACAAGTCAGTGCAAAATCAGGGCATCTGAGGCCCCCAATGACCCAACCAATGGGTGGTCTTCATCATTTTGAGTGTATATGATCTTTATCTGATCATGGAAGAAGTTTGAAGTTCATAAAAATCAAGAATTTAGGGTTTTTGCAAAAGTTGACTTTTTGGGTTTTGTTGACTTTTCAAGAATGCACCATTTTAGGTCAATTTTCAAGCCTTGATTCATGATCCAAAAAGGCTTCAAATGGAAAAACTTTGGTCATGAAAGTTGTAGATCTCATCTTTCCCTTTTCAAAAAGTACAAGAACATGATCTAACTCTTCTTGGATCAAAAGTTATGACCATGCAAAGTTGCCAAAAATCATTGTTTTTCATGTCATGCACTGAGTGGAAATTTTGCTAAGTCTTGAATCAAGTCAAAATGCAGCCTCTAATTCATGTCAAACCAGCATGCCAACTTCCTCTAAGTCATAAAAATCAGAAATGAACTAGGAATGCCCATGATTTCATGCTTGTTTATGCAAAAAGTCACATGTGAACCATAAGCCAACCTAATTGCAAAACCACTCATAACCTTATGCCAACTTGCTGCATTGAGCCTTGGGTCAAGCCAACCTCTCACACTCACCATGCTGCACCAGAACCCAACTTGTCCTTGCCTAGCATCACACCATGCCCTATCTTACACAAAAGTGGACTTTGTGCAAAAAGTAACTCACCTATCCTAGCAGGCCATGTCACATCAAGAGACCAATCAGAATTGTTTATTCATTAAATTTGCAAACCATATCACATGAGAACAAGGGCTGAAACCAACTCACTCACAACTTTCACAAAAACCTTCCATCTTGCAACTTCATTCGAATTTCATCACACAGCCTGCAAACACCCAAACCTTTGCCTCCATTCATCTCACCTTGATCTATAGAACACAAAGCATCAAGAAACAAAGCCAAAAACACCCTGAATCCCCATCTGCCATAGCTCACCTTCATGCTGCAGATTCTATCGAATCTCTCTCTACAAGCCACAAACACATCAACCAACACCACAAGCCTTCTCAACACACCTCATAGGTCATAAACAACCCTTCTTCACAGCCTGAAAGTGCCAGGAACTCATCTGCCATTGTTGACTGAGCAAAAGCAGTTCTCTTCGAAACTCATCATCCAACAAATATAAATTCCATTTGAGCATTCAAGCAACTTTGGGGGACCAAGAGGAGCAGATTGAGCAAGGAGAAGAGGCCTGAAAGTTCCAAAATCAAAGGTTACAAATCTCAGGTAGCTCCAAATTAATTTTTCCAGAAATCAATTTGATTGTTACAAACTTGCTCTACATGTCTTGCTGGTCATTCTGGTACCATTGGTCTTGAAAATGGTTGCGTTTTGAGAGTTTAATTGCTGTTTGAAGCTCACGAACCCTAGAACTTTCCCTCTTCGATTCAGCTTGTCTAGGTTAAATAAATTTGTTTTAGGATAGGGCTTTGATTCGTGAGGATGAAAGGAACGTTTCCATGATCTTAGTTTTCATTTATTTTACGTTTTGAGAGGTTTTGGGATTTTTCAGGTGACCTTCTGGCCGGAGAAGATGACCGGAAGTCTTCTCCGGCCACCTGTGTTTAGTTTGCCCTAATTGTCATTAATTATGTTAGTTTGAATTTGGTCCGTTGATGTGCGTTGACCCATTGACTTCCCTCCAGATTGAGTGGTCAGGATGTGTTTGATTAGCCCTAATTCTCCATTAATTTTTAATTAATTATAATTAGCCCAGGACAAATCCCAGCCACAGGATTGCGCGCCAGTCAACTCATTTAAACCCTGGACGCATCCTGGCCATCCATCCTGCATACTTCAGTTTTAATTCATTTTTATTCATTTTTCTTTCATTTATTTTGCACAATTTATTTAAAATAGTTAAAAATTCATAAAAATTATGAAACTTTTTCTTTAAGGTTTTATTAATTTTTATGACACAAAAATATTTTTTATTTTATTTTTATCATTAAAAAAGTATTTTTAAATATTTAAAAGATTATTTTTAATTGATTAATGAGAATTAATTAATTAAAAATACTTTTAGGTATTTAAAAAATTACAAAAAAATTCATGAAGTGTTCTAAGACATTTAGAAACATTGTCCAACCTTCAAACCAAATTTCTTTTTTGATCTTGATGCATTATAAGATTTTTTTCATTGAATTAAATCATTTTGGATGCATTATTTTGATCATATGTTTGAAAATTCATTTCTGTCTTTTGGTAAAGGTTGAGACATTGATTCTTTTTGCATTGTTTTCCATTTGGCATGAACTTTCAAAGATAAAAAGGCCATGAATGGATCTTGCATTTTCTAATTGATTGGCATTTCTTTTGTTGCAAACCCTAAAAAACCCTAATAACTTGTAAAATTCATATCCTGAGTTTGGTTGAGAGTTGAGAGCTCCCCTTTGGGCAGTGGTTCATTATAGGTCTAGGGTTTCTTTAGGTACCATTTTCCATTTTTCATATTAGGGTTTGCTTCTGTTTTGAGTTTGTGTTTGATGTTTGCTTTGTAAACCCTAATTTGGGCCTTCTCTTGCATCCCTCTTGCATTTCCTTGCACAACATGACTTGTCATTGCATATTGTGCATTCTTGTGGTTCATTTGGCATCTTAAGACATGTATGAAGCATCATTGATCATTGCATTACACATTTGCCATGCCATTTGTCTTGTATGATTCATAACATTTCATGCTTGTTCATGCTCCTTAGGTTGCATCATATGCATTCATAATCTTGTATGAACATCTCCATTGTCTTGCCTCATGTTTGCAGCACTTCATAACATCATAATCATCATGTGTATGCTTCTGGTTTGGCCTAGCATCATGTCATTTCATTTCATCTTGCATTGCATTGCATTTCTTTCTAACATTTCAGGTGGTAAGTAAAACTTGAGAAGTAAATTTGCCTTCACTTCTCATAACTTTTCTTCTCATCTTATTTTGCATACCTTGCTGCATTCTTACTTGTGTTTGAGTTTGAGCTTGCTCATTCTTCCTTCTCTCACTTTCTTTCTTCAAGTGACTTGACTTCTTGAATGAAGCAAGTCACTTTGCTTCTCTTGATCTTGTTCATCTGCTTCCTGGTGGTTCATCTGAAGATTGTTCTTGAAAGCCTCATAAACATTAGGACCAACCAAGCATGATAATGAATTAGGGTTTTGATTAGTCTTCCCCATAGTTTTTACCTTTGTGTCTCTCCTTGAGTCATCTCTTCTCACCTCATAATCAGGGACTAAACCCTCAAGGCTTTAAGACTTTGTGATTAAGATCATGCCTGCATCCTTCTTTTAGGATGGAGTGTATAACTTTAATCCTAAGTCTTGGACCCTTAAGGTGTTGAAATCTCTTAATTAACCCATCTAATAATCATCAAGACATCACACTTGTAACTTGGGCCTTGCATTAGGGTTCTAATTCTTCCTTAATTGGTTAAGAAGGACTAACCCTAAAGTTAATGGACAAGTCCTCCTCAAGTTGTCTTACAAACCATAAAAATCACTTCATCATCATACCATTAAATAAAATCCACTTAATCAAAGGCTTGTTTTGTCATGAGTTTAATCCCTAATCATGGATTAAGTTGAGGAGCTTTCCTCAGCTTAAACATTCTCATCTATTATCCTTCTATTAGGATGGTGTAATGAGTCTGTTTAATCCTTGATTATGGCTTAACCTCATTACTCAACACTAAACAAAAACACCAAAAACATCTAAATAATCACAAGTAGGTTAATGATCTTAATCCTACATCAAAGGTGTTTAAGTGTGAGAATCTGACTTCACACTTAAGGTACTCTCATTACCCCTAATCAGAGGGAAGATGTGATGAGTTTACAAACCCATTGGTTTAGGCTTAAGCTCATTAACTTATGACAAATTCTTAAAAGCAATAAAAGACTGAAAACTCAAAACAAACAATAATCGTCTCCTCCGGGATTCTTTTCTCATCATCTTCACTCACAAACGAGAACTAGTTTCTTCCGTCTAATGCAAGACAGTAAGCACCTGAGCCAGACAGGTCACACACTTGAGCATTGATAAGTAAGCAGTTCACAAGTCAATTCTCCTTTCAGTCTCTTTGGGTCGAACTACGGTGTTCTGACTTCCTCATTGCACGAGAGGATACGTAGGCATAACTTAACAGTTATCGAACAAAAGTCTCTGTACATTCCCCCTCTTTCCAGCTTCATTCTTCAAGCCTCATTATCATGAGCAATTCATTCTCCTTCCTCACACTGACACTTTCATTCATACACTTCACTCTCTTTTACACTGACACCTGTACATTTCTCCCAGCCTATTTTATACACAAAATGCACTGACACTACCCCTTTAAAACACAAATCTTTCAAGCGTGGATCCCGTCGAGTACGGCGGACAATCTGGGTGCTAATACCTTCCCAGGTTGTAACCAACCCCCTTTCTCAGTCTCTCTGGTTCGCAAACCGTCTTATCCATCCTTTTTTAGGCCTATGCAGCATTGCCTTTCCTCCGGGATAAAAATGCCTAGCTGGCGACTCTATTCATCTCCAGTGAGTTCACGGCTGTGTGTTCTCACTGTCTCCTTCGCCGACCGTTCGCGTCTGTACCCTTATCTGACCCTTGCGTCACTTATCGGGAGCGACAGTGTGCTCTTCTTCACTTTCATTATCAACTTCTAGCACTTCCAAGTTCAGTTCTTCTTCAGTTCTTCCCCAATCCCAACTCTCTTCTTCTTCTTTAAATTGAACATCGTTGCTGATGGTGATCTTCTTAGTGGTTGGATCATATAGTCTATAGGCATTGGATTCATTACTAACACCCAGGAATACACACTTCTTGCTTTTGGCATCTAACTTGCTTCTTTTTTGGTCTAGAATATGAGCATGTGCTATGCAACTGAACACCCGAAAATAATTTGTTGTTGGCTTCACTCCACTTCATGCTTCCTTTGGAGATTTCTCTTTTACCACTACGGACAGACTCCTATTTTGAACGTGAACACACCAGTTTACAGCTTCTGGCCAAAACACTTTTGGAACATTCTTATCAGCTAATATTGAGTGTATTGCATTCATGATTGTTCTGTTCTTTCGTTCGACAACTCTGTTCTGTTGTGGAGTGTACGCTGCTGTCAACTGTCTGCTTATACCTTGAGCTTTACAGAATTCTCCAAATACATTCGAGTTAAACTCACCTCCTCTATCTATTCTCAAACAAGTTATATATGCACCAGACTCTTTTTCAATAAATGCTTTGAAGTTCTTGAATGCACTAAAGGCTTCTGAATTTTCATGTAAAAAATAAACCCAAGTTTTACATGAAAAATCATCAATGAAACTTATGATATACCTTTTGTCACTATTGGAAGCAGGTTTGATAGGCCCACACAAGTCAGAATGCACAAGTTGAAGTGGCTTTGATGCTCTCCAAGAACTTTGTTTCGGAAAGGACCCTCTATGTTGTTTGCCAACCAAACAAGTTTCACATAACTTATTTGGAACTTTGAGCAGAGGCATACCGTCTATCATCTTCTTGTATGCAAGTGTTCTTAATCCTGAATAATTTAAGTGGCCAAATCGATTATGCCATAAGTGTGATTCTTTCTCAGAGGGAAGTTCATCCTGAAGACACATAGAATTTCCTTTTGCTTCCATAGATGCTAACATATGAATGAATTTCAGGTTGTGTGCTCTGTACCTTCTGGACCTTCACTAGAGGACCATATCAACCAAATGGCTACAAATAATGTCAAGTTTCAACAACAAATAGATTCTAATTTTCAGGCTTTGCAAACACAGCTTGATCAACTTACCACTTCGATGAATGTCATTCAACAAGCTCAAGGATCAAACCAACAACCTTTGGAAGAACATTCTATTTTTCAAATAGAGTTGCCTTCTGAAACTGTTGATGATACTTGTATTAATTTCTTTGCAGTTGATTTTCCATCATTATCTGATTTTGATGATGTTTACTCTTGTGATGTTTGTACTGACACTAAAATTTGCTCTGTTTGTGCTGAAATTGAGGTTGCCTTGCAAATTGATATTCTTACTACAAATGAGGTTGCAAATGAAGTTGTTCATGTCAATGAAGCTCTCGACACCCCGGCTTCCCGGAACAAACTATCCATTGAGAAATCATCCTCTTTAGAGCTGAAGCCACTTCCTAATAATTTATTTGAATTTGTGCAGGAAGAGAAATCATTACAGGAACATAAGAAGGGAATTAGATGGACTTTGGTTGGCACTTGTAATATTAGCCCATCCATGAGTATGCATAGGATCTCAACTGAAGATGGAACAAAAGTAGTGAGGCAACCCCTTAATCCTTTGATTCTTAAAGTTGTAGAAAAGGAGATCACTATTACATGCACATTCAACACTTTTACTTATCGAAAATTCTTCTTTGATCCTGGAATAAAAGGCAAAGGCACTAATAAAAACTTCAAGATCAATGGATACTACCTAAAGCTACTCTATGAGATCCCCACTTTGGAATAAAAGACTGTAGAAGAGCTCTCTTTAGGAAATGATGCTTATGTGATCACCTATCTGCCTTGAATACTCGGGTGTGTTCTTTCCTTTCCCTCCCTCTTATTTTATATTTATGTCCTTTCATTGAGGACAATGCTTGTTTTAAGTGTGGGGAAGGGATAATTTATTTTATTTGTTTTTGTTTTGTTTTGTTTTTGTTTATTTTGTTTTGTTTTAGAAACACTAGGCATTTTTTCCAAAAGTTTTAGGCTATAGATTGTTTTGAGGTTAGTTGTGGAGACTTGGGAAAAGTTCATAAGATCGGTATCGTTTTAACACCTTAAGTCTCTTGAATATGGAAATCTTTTTGAATACTTGTTATGCCATAGCCTTGAGTTCTCATCCTTTAATATCTCTTAAGTAGTTTATCAAGCAGTCAGCACCATCTAGAAATCATATACTAAGCAATTGAGTTGATGCAAATAAGTGAATGATCTCGTACTTAATAAGAAATCTGAATAGGAATCCGCCTTTTAAGTTAGGTGACCCTCATTCGGTCATTTAGCCTAATGGATGTGAAACCTTCAAAAAAATTGTTGTTGCTAAAGTAACTTTAAAATATTGACAAGATATGGATCATAATCACTAACAGACTTATTTACCATGTGTATGAATAGATAACGGGCTTAATATGATTGCTCTAGAATGAAAGAGAGAGAAAAAGGAGGATGAGTAAGTTAGGATTATGCATAATAACATGATTCAGATTGATTTGTATAGCAGGGAAGCTAATGACCGCACAATTGCGGATTTATGTTCTTACGATATCCTTAGTGTGTAAGATTAGTACCTATCGATGCTATCTTAATCGAAGAAGAGTTTGTAGCCTAGAATGAGTATCTAAATGATGTTGTATTTCTTGAGTCTTGAGTTTATTTTTGCTCGGAGTGCAAAAGTTCAAGTGTGGGGGAATTTGATCAGTGCATTTTAATGCATATTCTACCATGTTTGCACTTAAGCATTTCTTTGGTTTTCTTTGATTATTTTTATATTTTAATTTGTTTTTCTATTTTATTTTATTTTTGGCTTAATTTGATTTTCGTACTTAATTTTCAGCTTTAACAGCTTTTACGGAAATGATCATAACCGGAGTTCCAGGAATATGATTGAGGCATTCTACCAGTCGAAGGAAAGCTAAGAGAGAGCTACAACTTTCTCTTAGCTTTCCGCTGACTGGTAGAATGCCTCAATCTGATTCCTGGAACTCCGGTTATGATCATTTCCGTAAAAGTTGTTAAAGCTGAAAATTAAGCACGAAAATCAAATTAAGCCAACAATAAAATAAAATAGAAAAACAAATTAAATTATAAAAATAAACAAAGAAAACCAAATAAATTCTTAAGTGCAAATATGGTAGAATGTGCATTAAAATGCACTGATCAAATTTGATTTGTGTGTCGTGCACGGATCAAAAACGAGTAATTTTCTTTAAAACGTAGTATATCGACAATGACTCGAATCGTCTCACAAGGATTCTTGATCTTATTAACTAAAGATAGTAACAATTTATGGGGTTTTAGATTTTGATTTGAATAAAAATCGATTAAATAAAAAGTGATTATCAAATAAGCTAAAACGGCTAATCCTATTGATTTGGGTTCCGACTTATCATCAGTTATTATAATTTCAATATCCTAAGTAGATTATCTATTCATATTCGATTATAAAACTCATTGATAAGCGCAACTTGTTTTATGTGATGTATGTTCCTATTACCTGAATTAAGCAAACAAATTTAAGCTCTTGTGAATTAAGTAAACACGGTTTAATCAAACACGATAACGAATTAAGCAAACGCTAACGTGACTACGGTCAAGGATCATACAACAATAAAACTAAATCAACAATAATATATGATAATCGAATTATGCAAACAATGGTCACATAACAACATTGAAAGGAATGGAATTTGGATTGAAAATTATAATAACCTCAAAGTATGATGGAACCTGTAATCAGCAGGATTTTGCCTTGGAATTAGTTCTCCATTCCGGTTCTTTCAAGCATAAGAAAAATAAAATAAAATCGTGAAAAAGAGATAGGTGAACAGTACCACGGCTGCTAGGTATTATGGGAAAACCAAAAGCCTGTTTACAACCCTACTGGGTCAAATACATAACCCAATCCAAATTCTAAATGACTCGAAACTAAATAAAACTAATGCAGCAGCTTCAAACGAAATTCAGGAAAATATGACTCCGAATCTGACTTTGTCTCCAACACGAAAGTTGTAGCTCTCTCTCTTAGCTTTCCGTCTACTGGTAGAATGACTCAATCAGATTCCTGAAACTCCGGTATGATTATTTTCGTAAAAGCTGTTAAAGCTGAAAATTAAGTACGAAAATAAAATTAAGCCAAAAATAAAATAAAATAGAAAAACGAATTAAAATATAAAAATAAACAAAGAAAACCAAAGAAATTCTTAAGTGAGAACATGGTAGAATGTGCATTAAAATGAACTGATCAAATTCCCCCACACTTGAACTTTTGCACTCCGAGCAAAAATAAACTCAAAGACTCAAGAAACACAACATCATTCAGATACTCATTCTAGGCTACAAACTCTTCTTCGATTAATATAGCATTGATAGATACTAATCTTACACACTAAGGATATCGTAAGAACATAAATCCGCAATTGTGCGGTCATAAGCCTCCATCATATACAAACCATTTCGAATCATGTTATTATGCCTAAGCCTAACTTACTCATCCTCCCTTTTTCTCTCTTTCATTCTAGTGCAATCACATTAAGCCTGTTATCTATTCATACACATGGTAAATAAGCCTGTTAGTGACTATGATCCATATCTTGTCAATATTTTAAAGTTACTTTAGCAACAACAATTTATTTGAAGGTTTCGCATCTGTTAGGCTAAATGACCGGATGAGGGTCACCTAACTTAAAAGGTGGATTCCTATTCATATTTCTTATTAAGCACGGGATCATTCACTTATTTGCATCAACTCAATTACTTAGTGTATGATTTTTAGATGGTGTTGATTGTTATATAAACTACTTAAGAGCTATTAAAGGATGAGAACTCAAGGCTATGACATATCAAATATTCAAAATGATTTCCATATTTAGAATAATTAAGGTGTTAAAACGATATCGATCTTATGAACTTTTCCCAAGTCTCCACAACTAATCTTAAAACAATCTATAGCCTAAAACTTTAAAAAAATGTATAGTGTTTCTAAAAAAACAAAACAAACAAAAACAAAGAAAATAAATTATTCCCTCCCCCACACTTAAAACAAGAATTATCCTCAATGAAAGGACATAAATATAAAATAAGAGGGAGATAAAGGAAAGAACACACCTGAGTAGTCAAGGTGGATAGGTGATAACATAAGCAGCATTTCCTAAAGATAGCTCTTCTACAGTCTCTTCTTCCAAAGTGGGGATCTCATAGAGTAGCTTTGGGTAGTATCCATTAATCTTGAAGTTTTTATTAGTGCCTTTGTGTAAACACCACAAATTTTCCCTCTATTTTCTCACACCTTGGCTTGTGATCCTTCATATTGAATTGCATAAGCATACCATCTCACACTGCATAGTTATTTCACTGCATAAGTTGCATAACTAGGGTTTGTGATCAAATGAATCTTAGAAGAGTATGAGGCATCCAGATGACCATGAAGCATGACAAGAAGGTCTTTTGAGTGTTCTAAGATCATATTATACCCCCAAGGGTTCTTGAAAGTCAAAAGATCACAAGAGATTGCAGAGCCACCCAGGCAGGCTCAGGGCTCCTACACAGATGACCAGAAATTAGGGTTTTGGGTTTGAGGCCCTTACACTTAAATTTTTTGGCCATTCTTGATTCTATTGGTCTATATATGTTATAAGGAGCATGTGTATCAAATTTGAAGCAAAAATTCATTGTGGAAGTCATCTGATCAAATGGTAACTTGTTGTGCAAGAAAAGTCAGAATCAGGGCATCTGAGGTCTCCATCAAGGGTACCAAATGGTCATCTTCATAAATTTGAGGTCCTATGATCTTTATTTGACCTTGGGAATGGTTAGAAGTTCACAATATTGGAGAGTTTTGAGCCATTTGCAAAGTTGCCATTTTTGGACATGACTTGTAATGTAAACTTTCCATTTTGGGAAAGATTTTCAACCTCCTCTTTCTTGATCAAAAAGGCTTCAAATGAAATTTATTCAAACATGAAAGTTATAGATTGGATCTTCCCATTTTCAAAAAGTACAAGATCTCCTCTTGATTCATCCTAGAACTCAAGTTATGATGGATCAAAGTTGGAAAAAATCACATAATTTTCAAGTTCATGCCAAAGAGGGAAATGTGCAAATTTGCTTTCCAAGCCTTCTCATGACCTCTAATGCACTTCTACACATCATAGAAACATAATGCAACTTGTTTAGACCAGAATTGTGCCAAGAACCAAGGATTTTCATGACTTGCATCTCAAGAATTCTCAAAGTTGTGAAATTGCAAAAACTATGCAAGCTCTTGATCCAAGCCATACAGCTCACAATATTTGATCCTAAGGTCCTCCTTGAAGCTAGCTGAGGCAGCTCAAGCCCTAAAATCACCTTTGTCCCACCCTATGCCTCTAGTACATAAATCTTGACTTTTTTGCATTTCAAGCCATGCCAATCCCACAGTGCCACAACAACTCTTCTGACCAATGGGATTGTTTATACAAACCCTAAGCATCATAAAACATATCACATCAAGCCTTGAACAAAGACACAAACTCAGATTCACAAAAATCCTCTCAAACTTTCTCTCTTCGAAACTCTCAATCCAGCCAACAAAAATCACATTTTCTTTCACCATTCAACTCCTTATCACTCAAGGAACAAAACCCACCCATCATCATGACCTGAAACAGCCTTAAACACAAACACGATTCCTGTCATATCAGAACTGCATCTCACAAACTAGCCAAAATAAACTTCATCCAAGCATCTCAATAGCTTCAAGAGGTCCAAAGGAGTTGGTTTGCACAAAGGGAATGCCTTGAAAGCTCCAGTTTGAAGAACTTCAGCTCAGGTATCCCTCAAGAACAATATTTCCAGAACCTTAATTTTTTGTTAAAATATGAATCTACATGTTATGTTGGTCATGTTGATGTGTTTAAAACTGAAAATGATTGAAAAAATAAACATGTTATGATGTTCTGAAAGTTTGACCTAAAAATTGTTTGGTTTCGATTCAGCTTGTTCATGCAATATAAATGGTTTTTGTTTGTGAATTTGTGTTCTATGATGTTTGGGGTTTGATTCTAGGCATGTTTGATGCGTTTTAGTGGTTTGTAGGTGAAGTTGGGGTTGGGAGCTCACCAGAGAAGACGACCGGAGCTTATCTCCGGTCGCTTGAGATTAATTAGGGTTAATCTTATTTATGTGCCCAGATTGAATATCAGCCCTAGGATCTTGATTAGGTTAGTGAAACGAACGGCCCATATATGTCATTAAACCCTAATATTAATTAATTAAATAAAAACCTAATTAATTTAATCATAGTGAATATCGGCCCTTAGATCACGCGCGTAATGGAAGTTTGAATCTAGACCCTTAGATCCTCATACCCCAAGTCACGCTGACTTCCCTTCACAACCCTTGATCTCATTAACTTTGCATCTGAACCATCCATTGTGATTACTTTGCATTTTTATTTTATTTATTTTGCATTTGTTTTCTCATATTTATTTAAAATACCATTTTATAAAAATATAATCTTTTGCACTTTCACTTTAAATAATTTTCAGAAACCAAAAACATTTTTATTTTTAATTTTTGCATTAAAACTATATTTTTAAATCATTTAATTGTATTATTTAATTAATTAATTCATTTTAATTAATTAAAAATACTTTTAGGTATTTAAAAATCACCAAAAAAATCATTAAGCATTCTTACATATTTGGAAAAATTTAAAAACTCATCTTACAAATTTCTTTTAGGGTTTGATCATGTTTTGACAATTAATCATGAATTAGGGTTTCCAAATTTCCTATTTTTCTAACCCTAACTTCAAAAATCCATTTCTGATCAACCAAGATGAGTATGCACATGGTTCATTTTGCATTCTTTCATATTTTGAATGTAGTATCTAGGGCATTTAACTCATATTTTTGCTTTGCATTTTCCATTTGTTTGGCATTTTTCATGAAGAAGTACCCAAAACCCTAGCCTAACTTAGAAAAAACATAACTTGACTTTGGTATAGCTTCTGACCTCCATCTTTGGGGAGTGATCTTATGTGTGTTTAGGGTTCATTTGGTTGCATTTTCAATTTTTTATCATGTGTTATCCTTCTGTTGTGGACATGTGCATCTCATACTTTCTTAAAACCCTAATTTGCCATGTTCATTTGCATTCATCTTTGCATACCTTCATCATATGAACTTGTCATGACATATCATGCATTTGTATGTCATCTTGGATACCTTAGGACATGTATGAACATTGGTTGATCATTGTTGCATCCATTTGGTATGTTTAGCATTCATTACTTCTTATGTGTGTTCATGTGATTTCAAGCTTCTAACATGCCTTCCTTTGCATCCCATCTCTTGTATGATCATGCATAAACATGGTACATGTCTTTGCATCATTTCTTAACACATTTGAATTGTGTTTTCACTTCTGGTCTTGATCATTGCATCTTCATTTGCCTTATTTCCTTTCGCTCCATATCTTATGCATCCATACTAACTTTTTAGGGGCTTCAGGTAAGTTGTTTAGGATGTGGATTTGCCTCCACATCCAACTTCTTCTTATCTCTACATTTGCATCTTTATTTGTCTTTGAAGTGAGTTTAACTCACTTATGCTCTCTCCTGCTCCCTCTCTTTCTCTTAGGTTACTTAACTTCTTCAGGAAGTAAGTAACATATTCTCCTTTCTCTTCTCTTTTCATCTGCTTCTTCTTCCTTGGTGGCCATCTGAAGACTTTCTGAAGATCTTTCTCTAAGCCTCACAAGCCATAGGAATATCCAAGCATGATAACTTTAGGGTTGTACATAGTCTCCCTTAGTTTTTACCTTTGAGTCTCCTTGAGTCTCTGCTTCTCATCTCATAATCAAGGCTAAACAGTTCAAGTTTTAAGACTCTGAATTAGGATTATGCTTGTATCCTTATCTTAGGATGGAGTGTATAACTTTAATACTTAGTGTTAAACCTTTAAGTTGTTTACACCTCCTAATCAAAACACCTAATAATCATTAAGACTTAAGCTTGTAACTTGGGCCTTATATTAGGGTTACATCTCTGCCTGTTGGTTCAGAGGGACTAACCCTAGTGTTCAATGGAAGTCCCCCTCAGGTTTAGTCTTACAAACATAAAATCCATTTCTTAATCCCACATTTAATTAAAATCCACTTTAATAAAGGCTTGTTATATAATTATTTTAATCCCTAACCATGGATTAAGTTGAGGAGTCTTCCTCATCTTAAGTGTTCTCATCTATTATCCTTCTCTTAGGATGGTGTAATGAATTCACTAATCCCTGATTAGAGATTAAACTCATTACTTAACACAAAACAAAAATCCAAAAACACTTAATAATCACAAGTGGGTTAATGATCTTAATCATGCATCATTAGGGTAATTAAGTTAATATTTTCATCTCATACTTAAGTAGACTCATTATCCCTAATCAGGGATGATATAATGAGTTTACGACCCTTGATTAAGGCTTAAGCTCATTATCTTATGAAAAACACCAAAAAACAAATAAAAAACTAAAAATACAAAAAATAAAAAAAATAAACGTCTCCTCCGGGATTCTTTTCTCATCACATTCACTCTGAAAACGAGAACTCGCTTCTTCCGTCTAATGCAAGACAGTTAGCACTCGAGCCAGATGAGTCACACACTTGAGCATAGACAAACAAGCAGTTCACATAAAAACATCCCAGTCTCTTTGAGTCGAACTACGGTGTTCTGACTTCCTCATTGCACGAGAGGATACGTAGGCATAACTTAACAGTTATCGAACAAAATTCTCTTTGTCCCCCCACCTCTCCTCCTCCCAGTTCTCTTTTCTTAGTCTCAGTTTTGAGCACTCACTTTCTTCTCGCACTGACACTCTGTACATTCATTTCTCCCTAGCCTTATATACACAGTTTAACACATACATTATCCCCTTTTAAACACAATCAGGTATGCGTGGATCCCGTCGAGTACGACGGACGATCTGGGTGCTAATACCTTCCCAGGTCGTAACCTACTCCCTTACTCAGTCTCTTTGGTTCGCAACCGTCTTATCCATATCTTTCTAGGTTTATGCAGCATTACCTTTCCTTCGGGATAAAAATGCCTAGCTGGTGACTCTATTCAACCTCAACCTTCAACATCACCGACACCAGTCCGCGTTTGCACCGGGATGAAAATCCGGGGAGCGACACTTTGCCTTTTATTCCAGGATCAAAGAAGAATCTTCGATAATTAAAAGTGTTGAATGTGCACGTGATAGTGATCTCCTTTTCTACAACTTTAAGAATCAAAGGATTAAGAGGTTGCCTCACTACTTTTGTTCCATTTTCAATTGAGATCCTATGCATACTCATGGATGAACTAATATCACAAGTGTCAACCAAAGTCCATCCAATTCCCTTCTTATGTTCCTGTAATGATTTCTCTTCCTGCATAAATTCAAATAAATTATTAGGAAGTGGCTTCAACTCTAAAGAGGGTGATTTCTCGATGGATGGTTTGTTCCGAACAGTCGAGGTGTCAAGAGCTTCATTGACATGAACAAATCCATTTTCAACCTCATCTGCATTAAGAATATCAACTTGCAAGGAAACCTCAATTTCAACACAAACAGAGCAAATTTTAGTGTGAGTACAAACATCACAAGAGTAAACATCATCAAAATCAGACAATGATGGAAAATCAGCTGCAAACAAATTAATACAAGTATCATCAACAATTTCAGAAGGCAACTCTATTTGAAAAATAGAATATCTTCCAAAGGTTGTTGGTTTGATCCTTGAGCTTGCTGCATGACATTCATTGAAGTGGTAAGTTGATCAAGCTGTGTTTGCAAAGCCTGAAGACTATAATCTGTTTGTTGCTGAAAGTGGAGATTATTTGCAGCAATTTGCTTAACAAGGTCCTCTAGTGAAGGTTCGGAAGGTGCAGAGCACACAACCGGAAATTCATTCATAAGCTTATGTGGATCCTCACCTGCAAAACCATTAAAACTTGACAACAAGTGTGTTAAACCAAATTTCAATTCGAAAGGTGCATCAACAACATCAGGATATTCAATACATAAAGAATTATAATTCACAAGTACAACCAGTTCTCTCAGAGTTCTTTGATCAGCCATGATATGATTATAAATTTCAATTCAGGATCAAATAAAATCACTACAGATTTAAAAAGAATGGAAAAAAAAGAAAAGTCATTAAAATAAAATCTATAAAATATAAAAATAACACTAAAAATATAATTAAATCAAATAAAGATGGCACAAAAAATTTCAGATTTTTTTTGAAAATATGAAAATAGAAAAAAAAATCAAATAAAATAGAAAAACAAATTAAAATATAAAAATAAACAAAGAAAACCAAAGAAATGCTTAAGTGCAAACATGGTAGAATGTGCATTAAAATGCACTGATCAATCCTGAAGACACATAGAATTTCCTTTTGCTTCTATAGATGCTAACATATAAAACATTCTATTTTCACTCATGTTAGTTTTCATAATTAACCCTCATTTAGGATGATAAACTTTACAAGTCCCTTGGTGAATTAGAATGGTTAAAACCTTCTCCTTAAGTTTCCATATGCTCAACAAATTACTTTTCAACTCAGGTATGTAAAAAACATTTGAAATTACCTGAATAATATCGTTCACTTGAATCTGTATGTTCCTTTTAGCTACCACTGGCATTCTAGTGTCATTCCTAAGCTTCACTGTTTGTTTAAAACTTCTTCTAGCTCCGAGAACCATTTTTTTGTTTCCGGTCATGTGATTTGAACACCCGAAGTCAAGAAACCAAGCTTATTCTATTTTGGGTTCATCAATGTTAACATAAGACATTAGCATAACCTCTTCTCCTTCTTCTACATGTTCAACATAGTTAGCATGTTTGTCCCAATCAGGACACTCATATTGAAAGTGTCCCAACTGATGACATTTGAAACATTTTACAATGGCTTTATTCATAAATGACCTCCCTCTCCCTCTACCTCGACCCCCTCGGAACGAGCTTTTGCCCCGTCGTGGCTTATCGTCATAAGAAATTCTTAATGCTTGTTCTTCCTCCTGATTCCCCTACATTATTTGCTCTTGAACAAGTAAACATCCATGGATCTCATCAATAGTCATAACATCCGTGTCATTTGATTCCTCAATTGAACATAAAACGTAATTGAATTTGGGAGTCAAAGATCTCAAAATCTTACCCACCACTGTGCTTTGCTTCATATCTTCTCCATTTACTTTCATTTTATTTACCATCATGAGGGTTCGTGAAATGGAGCTATTAATCTTTTCTCCTTCTTTCATAGCCAGCATTTCAAACTCCTTCCTCAATGCCTGCAACTGCGCTCTCTTTACTTTGGTGGATCCCTGATACTTTTGTTTCATCGAATCCCATATCGTCTTTGATGTTCTCTTGTCAAGAATGGTTTCCATTATTTCTCTGTCAATAGCTTGAAGAGATAGTTCTTAACTTTCAGATCTTTGAGTTTTGATTCTTCGACACTTTTCCTTTGGGCCTCACTTGTCGATGATGTCCCAATTGCTGGTGCTGGAATACCTTCTTCCACCAGGTTCCACATCTCTTTGTTCCTCAAGAAATTCTCCATCAACATCGACCAATGATCGTAATGGCCGTCCAATCTTGGAGTCACAAAATTTTCAGAGGTTGCCATGCTTCACTCACTCTCACACTCCTATTTAGTCAGCCCCCTTTTGAAAGCTCTTGATACTAAATGTTGGAAATCAAATTTAAATAAAGCTTCAAAAATAAGTGAAGAAATATGTATTTATTCGATTAAAAGTAGCTAATATATATATATATATATATATATATATATATATATATATATATATATATATATATATATATATATATATATATATAGTCATTTTACAAAACAAATGGAAATAACAAACTTACTCTTTACATGCAAAGTAGTAACAAATAACAAATCCTAATTCTGCTAAAGAATAGGTCTTATTATAACAAACTAATAAACCAGTAAACTAAAACAAATTAAATATTTACCTAACACAAATTCCTTACCATAAATGATGTGTTACTTTAAATTATTATTTAAATTAAATGTTAAATAGATTTTTATCTTTAGGATACGACAAAATTCAAATGGTTTAATAGAATTCTTCATGGATAAAGTAAGTAAACAAATAAAGCACTAAGAAAATTCAAATGCTTTAATAGAATTCTTCATGGATAAAATAAGTAAACAAATAAAGCACTAACAAAATGGTATATGACATGATCATGAAAGCTAATTCACTTCACATTCCCTCTAAACCTCTATATATACAATGCATGAGCTAGCATTCAAATTCCCCCTCCACCAATTTCATCCTAACCGTCTCCAAACTAAATCCTCTCTTCCCATTTTTGTACTATCTAACTTCACAACTATGCCTCTATTCTCACTTCACCAACATTTTTTCAACCTTTTCTTCATTTTCCTACTTATCCTATCTTTCAAAGGTGTGTGTACATAAAATTTGTTTCCTTTTATATATTTACTTTAACATAATTTTGAAAAACATGTTCTTACAATTTTACCCATTGTGCAGGGTTAAAAATTTCAGCGACTACATTTACGTTCATCAACAAATGCGACCACACGGTATGGCCAGGAATTCTAGGAAAACCGGATCTCGGAACAACCGGTTTCGAACTCAAAACAGGAAACACCCAAACCTTCCAAGCACCAACCGGTTGGTCCGGTAGACTCTGGGCGAGAACCGGTTGCAAATTCGACGATTCCGGTCACGGAGCTTGCTCAACCGGCGACTGTGGTTCCGGAGAAATTAACTGCAACGGAAACGGCGCAACACCGCCAGCAACACTAGCGGAATTCACTTTAGGAACAGGCTCCGCCGATTACTACGACGTAAGTCTCGTCGACGGTTACAATCTCCCGATGATAGTTGAAACCAGCGGCGGTTCGGGTTTGTGTGAAGCCACTGGCTGTGGAGAGGATCTTAATCGGAGGTGTCCGTCGGAGCTGAGAGTGGGAGGTGGTGACGCGTGTAATAGCGCGTGTGGCGCGTTTGGGAAACCGGAGTTTTGTTGTAGTGGCGCGTTTGCTTCACCGTCGAGTTGTTCGCCGTCAGTTTACTCGGAAATGTTTAAATCTGCTTGTCCGAAATCTTATAGCTATGCGTTTGATGATGCTACAAGCACTTTTACTTGTACTGCTGCTGAAGATTATACTATCACATTTTGTCCTTCTTCTTCTCCAAGGTAAACAAAACTTTTCAAAGAAGATTAATATAATTTTGATTTATTTTTCACGTTTTTCTTTGTCTGCAACTTTTTCTCTCTTTTCATCTGTGACTGTGTAACTTTTTCACGATGTCATCAACAACTTTTTTCTATTGTTGTCGACGTGTCAATAATAGTTGATATTTTGGTTTTGCAGTTTGAAATCTTTGATGGAGTCGGGGCCAAGATCATCGGTAGAACAAGCAGCAGTGGCTACTAAATCCTGGATAACCAATTTGGCTATAGGGGACGCTACAAGAATAAGCCAACCATTTTCAACTTCCATGTCTATATTTTTTGTGGCTATCACTTTCATTATTTCCTATTTATAGTCTATTAGTTAGTACTATAAAAAGTGTCTTTTTTTGAGTGATATTTCATTTGTATTTTCTCATCACTTTTAGGATAAAGCGAAAGGATCAACAACATCTAGCTAGTTGCTGTAATTATGATTTCTATGTAAATTATTAGTAGCATTTTTAATTAATTAAAGATTTTGTTGAAGTTGTTTTTGGTAATTGTATTTGTATCAATTGACTTTGTTTTGTCTTTTATATGACTTAATTTTATAGTATTTGTGAGAGTGTGGTGGAAGAATGACGGATATTTTCATCATGGACGTGTAAAGATTAAAGATAAAGATTGTTTTACATTAAAGGAGCGTGGTATAAAATAGTAACGCTCAACGGAAATGAAAAGGATTTAGAGAAAAGTGGGAAATTTTATCATATATTTTCTCCGTCTTTAAATATATATTGATTTTAATGTTATGAATATTAAGAAAGTTGTAATGATATTAAATTTGTATAAATAAATAACATTGCTTTTACAAGTTTGTTTTTTATTTTTTAAAGATAGTAGTTTAAAGTTCACTTTGTTAAAACTAACACTAGATTGATAAGTTAATTGATAGTTGATAGTTTATGAGTAACAAATGATGATCGATAAATAATAGTTGATATGTTAATTGAAATATTTAATAAAATTAGCAGTTTAACCGATCGATAAATATAAAATAACATAAAATAACATTTTTAAATTAATAATAAAATGCATATTTAAGATACTTTAATTTTAGTAATTTCAATTTAGGGTTAAATATATATGATATTTTCAAAAATATCTCATCATTCAATTTTAGTTGATCTCTACGAAAAAATTTCTTCAATGAATAATTTTCCTAAAAAATTGTATCCTCAATTTTAATCTTTGTCGTCTATTTGATTTAATTGAAGGTGATGTGGCACACCACATGTCATGTCATGTCTCTTTAAATCAACAATTGACTTGATTACAAAAAATAAGTTTGATTGAGGTGGTTACAAACCTCCTTAGAGTATCTCCAACCGTGAATCTGTTTTTGGGTTTCTTGTGGGACCTATTAAGCCACGTCAACTTGAAACAACTTATTCAGTTTGATGCAACTCGGAAGAACTCATATTGAGTCCCACAACTTTACTTTATATATTAATATATTATTCATATTAAATTTTATATTAATTAAAATAATAATTTTAAATATTTAAATTTAAATTAATATAAAATAAATAAAATTCAAATTAAACTTATAATCTAAAATAATAATTAAAATTAATCTCAAATAGGGGTGACAAAACGGGTCGTGGCCCGCCGGGCCGGCCCGCACACCCGCCAAAAAGTGGCGGGTTGGGTTAGGATTTTAGACCCGCCGCCCACTAAAACCCGCCCCGCTAAATCCCGCCACCCGCCAAAGCCCGCCCCGCCAAAATCCGCCGCCCGCCAAAGCCCGCCATACCTATATAATAACACTATTTAAGTATTTGGAAGAGCCTATGAAAATAGTTTGTGATATGTACATAAGTTGTTATTAGATTATTAGGACTAATCTACTTTCTCTTTCTTTATTGTTGGACAAATATTTGAATTTTTCTAATGAAAAATGACAAAAGTGTGATCGAAATTTGAATTTAGATCATATAAAATACTAAATGTGATATTATATATGATAAGAGTATTATTTCACTAAAAGTTGATGTTTTAGGCTAATAAAAATTATGCTTTTTAAATGTTGGTTTGATGTATTTTTATTGAAATGTAGAAAGAAGAATCTTTTAATTTATTTAAAAAAATAGAAAAAATAATTAAAAAAGAAGGCGGGCAAGCCCGCCGCCCGCCAACCCGCCACCTTGGCGGGGCGGACTAGACTTTTATGCCCATTTTAACTTGGCGGACATGCCCGCCCCGCTATATTTTGGCGGGCCTTAGGCGGGGTGGGCACGGGGCGGGGCGGGCGGCCCGTTTTGCCACCCCTAATCTCAAATACATGATATATAATTAAAAACAATAAAAATAAATAACATCACATAATTAATCAAACTTAAATTTCATCATCTTCATGTCCAAAACGTTCCCAAATATACTCGACTAAATCTCCTTGAAGTTGACGATGGACTTGTTTTTCACGAATACTTGCTCTTCTTTGTAGTCTTGTTGCAAGATTCAGATGAGGATCGCTAAATGTTTCAGTTGTTGAGTTGTTGATATCCACATTATCATAAGAGTAATCAAAATTACCTCCATATGTATGTCGTTCGTCTTCCACATTCATGTTGTGCAATATGATGCATGCATATATAGTATGTTTGATGGTGTTCATGTGTCAAGCACGCGCTGGACTACGTATAATTGCAAATCGAGATTGAAGCACTCCAAATGCCCGCTCCACATCTTTTCTAGCCGATTCTTGATGTTGAGCAAATAATTTTTTTCTTTTCTCTCTGTGACATTGAAATGGTCTTGACAAATGTAGCCCACTCAGGATATATACCATCTGCTAAATAATATCCCATATTATATGGTGTCCCATTGATTGTATATTGCACATTGGGAGTATGTCCTTCCAAAATATCGTTAAACACGTTGGATTGGTTAAGCACATAATGTCATTGTTTGAACCTGCAATACCAAAGAAAGCATGCCAAATCCATAAGTCTTGCGATGCCACTGCTTCAAGCATGATTGTGTTAAACTCATTGTTTTTGTTGCTTTTTATCCCATTAGATGCTCCATTGGTGATGATGAGTTAAACTCATAACTTGAATTTGTATCTGGGTTCTCCTATGATGCCCTACTAGCAGAAGTATTTGTTATTTTTGAAGAACTTCCAATCGATTCTCCGATGATGCACCATTTAGCTTCATCTTTTAACAATCGCCATGCGTACTCAAGATTGAATTATGTACCTTGATCCTGAGCAAAAAAAGCATGTGCATCTGACATGATATCTAACTCCGATGTCCCACTTTTCTTTCCTTTAACAACATTTTTGTAACACCCAACAAATTTTTGAACCATGTCATTTATTCGATGCCATTGGCATTTTAATTAACCTCTTGACTTTTCCCGCGATTGCCCACGATATTGGTTATAACTAGCAGCGATTCTTAACCAAAAACTCTCAGCCTTTTGATCAACCTCCACAATTGGATCCTTTGAAACATTGAGCCATGATTGAATAAGTAGTATATCCTCATCCCTTGTAAATTGCTCTCGAGATTTTTTTTAACGACAACCCTTTCTTCTTTTTCGGTACCAACTTGAGTAGAAAATGGTGGAACTTGATTAGAGAATTCCATACAATTAGAATTCATTTGAGGTCTAGGAAACATATTTGGATTGTTTGGTGACGGAAGCAATATGGCGGGATTTGTTGGCACCGATGGAATTTGAGCATTTTGAGGATTAGATTTTGATAATTTTGCATGTAATTGAAGAAAGCTTGTTGAAAATGAAAATGATTAGGATCCATATGAGAATAAATTGTTGAAATAAATTAAAAGTTTAAGAATAAAATGATGAAATTGGGAGAGAGAAATTTCAAATTGAAGAGAAAATAAGAGTGAGAGAAAATTTGTGTTGGTGAAATTTTAGATATAATCTATATTTATAAAAAAATAAATTGAAAAAAATAAAAATAAAGCAACTAGCCGTTGAACGGCTAGTTTTCATATAAAAAAGGAAAGAAATATGGCTCATTAATAAAAAAAGAAAGAAATATGGCTAGTTTTTATTAAAAATAAAGCAACTAGCTTTTGCTATCTCTTCTACGTTTGCCACGCTGGTCGTGACATTTGATGTGCCAATTGGCGATCCAAGAGAGGAACCATAAAAAATCCAACGTTAAAGCTGGTCTTAAATTTAGTGATTTTCTTCATGTTCATCTTGCTCTTATTCTTCTTCTTCTAACTCCATTTTCCAGCTCATAAAATTTTTATGGCCTAAATCCCCATTTTGTCCATTAGATTAGGTCACCAAAACAATATTAAGTCCAATAACATTCTTTTTTGAATCGATTATGGAGGCGACGATTTCCGGTTCCGGTTAGGCAGTTTCTACCATTTTGTCAGAATGTAAGGGTTCTTGTTCTACTCAACCAAAAAATCTTATGCTTATATAGTTGGTGTTCCTTTATGGATCGCTTATGAATGCATTCTTCTGAGATGGAACCATTTTTTACATATTCAGTGACGCCGCATTGTTGCTTTATTGCTTTCTTTTAGAAATAACAAAATTATTGTTTTTATGTATGCACTTGTCCAAAAGAATGTTTATGAGACAACAGGTAAACACATTTTTGCAACATTACACCAAAATAACTGTCATTTTAAAATATATTTTTGTTCAATTTATTCTTATTTTCAAAAAATAACGATTTCCATAAAATAATGTGTTCTAGTTATTCAATAAATTTGCCTTTTTTTAAATGAAAGGGCTTAGCTCAGAAAATATATATAAGGAAAATGAAATAGCAAGTAAACAAATGAGGGGGACATTATGCCAAAACTAACTTACCCGAGCTTAAAATTGGACAATCCTAAGTTGTTTCTAATGAAATATGGTCTAATTGTCGGATGAATATCATTCCACCAAGAAAAATGGGTGATGTCTATACCTAAGTTAGTCAACTTATCTGCACAATGGTTTATCTCTCTCTCTCTCTCTCTCTCTCTCTCTCTCTCTCTCTCTCTATCTATCTATCTATCTATCTATCTATCTATCTATCTATCTATCTATATATATATATATATATATATATATATATATATATATATATATATATATATATATATATATATAACGCACATATAATATATATCTAGAATAGTATCATACAAGTGTTATTTTGGTATTGACACTATCATAAGAGCCTAATAGTATAATTCACATTCTTGACCAATACTAAAAGATAATACAACAATGGTACAAGACATGAAAATTATAATAAAACAAAAAGCTAAGATCAATACAATATGCTTTATTGTACAAAGATACAATAATACACAGCGGAAGACTAAAACTATGCTTCACTTGAAACATCCCGAGCATAGCTCCACTTGTAAATCAAACATGCAAAAGAAACCTGAAAAGCAACAACAATAGTGGGGTGAGATAACAACATCTCAGTGGGTTCCCTATCTTAGAGTTCTCTCGGCTCTACAAGGTTCTATCAAACCTAACTCAAGTCTTTGGTCACTTCTCAACAAGGAACCAGAAAAAAATGGAACATAATCCAAGCAACACTCACACCACTAAATAAGTGAAACATCTACCTCAAGCCTTTACGGATGCTTCCTGTGGGCCTAAAGATAACTCACCTCAAGGCTTACTCAAGACTTTACGGAGGACTCGATATCACACTCACCCAAGTCTTTACGGATGCTTCCCGTGGGACTCAGAATAACCCACCTCAAGACTTACTCAAGACTTTCCGCTTAAACCAGTGTAGTACTCACCTCAAGCCTTTACGGATTCTTCCCGTGGGACTAAGGATAACCCGCCTCAAGGCTTACTCAAGACCTTACGGAGGATCTAGTAACATACACGCTTCAAGTCTTTACGGATGCTTCCCGTGGGACTCAGAATAACCCACCTCAAGACTTACACAAGACTTATGGAGGACCCTTCATGAAATACACACCTCTAGCCTTTACCGACGCTTTTCATGGGACCAAGATCCACTCACATCAAGACTTACACAAGACTATTATGGAGGCCTAGTGTATAGCACACTAATGGTTCGTAACAACCTAGGGTAATCCTAGTCATCTCACAAGTTACACCATTAAACAAGTTCAAGTCACAATACTAGGCCATATTATCGATTTAAGGTAAGATTTCCTCACTCTTTCTCCATTATTGGTGCTTGAAATCATAAAGTCCTTAAACATATAATTCTAACATTTTAGTTCAATTATCACCATTAAACAATTCTCACAATAATCTCATTGTCTCTACTTTATTTAATTCTCATGATTTAACATATACGACACAAATCGATTAGCACCCAAATTCCCTAACTAACATAATTACGGTTAATCAGAAAAGTCGGGTAAAACTCGACTCAAAATAATATTTCTCGGTATCATAAGATAGTTCATGTTTTTAGCTTCAAAACGATATGTGGAACACTAAAAAAGGATAGCCGAAAAAAAGTTACGAATTAAAACGTAAAATAAAAAATAACACTTCCAGGCTCACTAAGCGCCTCTGCTCGCTAAGCGAGCTGCACCAGAAAAATCTGCAATCTCAGGATAAGGCATGCTCGCTAAGCGAGCTCTATGAAAACAACAGAGAACAGTTACGGGAAACACTTCTCCTCTATGCCAAAACTCATCCGAATCTCACCAAAACAGAGAAACCAAACACCAAACATGTATATAAACATGTGTTAATCATCATACTTTGATTTTATCGAGTTTTAACCATTTAATCTTTCGATTTCTAAGATTTTCTACAAAACCCTAAAATCATAAACTCAACCAAAACTAAAAGAAAAGGCTTCTAACTATGAACCCACATTGCAATCGACGAGGAGGTTGGTGAAGATGAAGATTTGATGAAGAAATGGTGATGACCCATGTTTTCCCTCTTCTATGGTTTTCCTCTTCTTTTCCTTCTGATCGCGACTCACCGAGTCTAACGGTTACTAACTGCAAGTACACAATCTATCGTGTAGTAATAAAAGATATCGATCCCACAGAGACTTGATAATCAACCTAGTGTAGTCGGGTGTTGTTATGTTTAGCTAAGGCGAGCGATGTTTTGGGTTTTAAAGGATTAAGAATTAACTAAATTAAAGATATAAATTAATGGTACGTAATTGATTTCGCCTTCGCGAATTCAATAGAGGTTCGGCTCATTAAGGTTTATTAAATTATCTCTCTGGAGAAACTCTCGGTTTAAAAGTCCTCGACTCACACTCTCGTGGTCTTGCCTAATACTATACTCCTAAGTTCAATTGATCTCTTTCGTTGTGTCAATTCAAGTTAGAAATACGTTTTGGAAACCTAAAGGTTCTAATTAGTTTTAAAGTGCTCTCGTTGTGTTTAAAACTAATGCTCAACTTCAGCTATCTGACTAGAATCTCACACTCCCGTGGTCTTAATCCTAATCTTTTAGACTCTCTTACTCTCATAACTAAAGTGAATTAAAACAAGAAATCGAAACCAGAATATAACTTAATTTAAGGTTTTATCCTAAGTCTATCGAATACATTCCGGTTTATACAATTACATACCGATTAACGGTTTATGCTAACATAATAAATAAATAAAGGTAGAAGAAGAAAAATTTCATAATGTAAATAAATGCGATAATAAATAAATAAAATAACATTAAATCAGAAACCTGGTTGCAATATCCTTGATCAACCAAACTTCGAAACTTGAACGAAAACGAAAATGCAGTGGCTAGAAACAATAAAAATGGCGATAGTTTCCTAATGGCGGAAACTATCACTAGGGTTCGGTAAAAGAAATAAAAATAAATGAAATACAGAAAATTAAAGGCGAACTTCGCAGAACAAAAACGACAGAAATTGGACGTTAAACGAATCTCTCCCGGTGTAGTGGTAGAGAAATTTATTTATAGATGATGTGATGGAATTTGTTGAGAGAATTACGACTTGGACTTCGACTGGGCTTTTGACTAGGTTTCTAAGACTGTGTGGATTAGGGTTGAGGTAATTGCTCTGCGTTGACGGAAGAATCTCACTGCTATTGACTTTGGACTGCTTCTGTTACGGTATTTACATTACTGAATCGTTAAATTTGAAGCGAGCATCATAGATTTGAAATGGGAAACTTAAGGTATGAAACGACCAACTCAGTGTCCAGTTAGGCATCTGAGTGAATGAGACGACTGTCTCAACAATGAGATGACCGTTTGGATGGTGAAATGCAGAAATTCATTTTTCTGTCATTTTTCCTTCTGTTTACTTGGTTTCTTGCCTTCCTTTTCGCATTCTTGCCTCCAAACGACGTGTCCGATCGAATGTCCGCAAAACAAACACAATATGCACGTAAAATCGTCCAAATGTTAATTAATCAGAAATCATATTAAATAATCGATATGAATTCGAGTTATCAAACTCCCCCAGACTTGAATCTTTGCTTGTCCTCAAGCAAACAATCAATCATGGTTTTAAATAAAATACCTTTACAAGCGGACACGAAACATAACACCTATCTGTACATGGTCGTGTGGCTTCATGTTAAATCAACCGAAATTAACACGAACACTAAAAATACATTAATGACACTAAAAAAGAGCAATGTTCTTAAACCCCCCCTTTACAAATCAATCTGAATCATGCTGTTATAACTCAGCCTGATGCTCTTATATCTATTTCACCCGGTTTCATTGTGGTGCAATCACATTAAGCCCTTTACCTTTGCACACGCATAGTAAAATAGCCTGTTAGTGAATTTTATCCTTCTTTTCAAATTGGATATGACACACGAGTGCGATAACCCTTTATCAAACTGAATGTAAGTCGCGGGGGATCGAACAATAATTCGCCCTACCGAGTTCAGAACTAGATTCCTCTGAACCGTCTGACATCAGTCTTTTTGCCTTGCCTTTTGTGCAACTTGATTTTTTTACCAATGACTTGCATAATCTTGATATTTTTCTTTCTTTTTCTTCTTTTTGGAATTTTTGCAATCAATCACTTATTTGCATCAACTTTCCACGTAACTTGTACTTCAGGCGGTGTTGACTGCTAAAATAAACTACTCAGGGGCTAATTTAGACTTAAAGCTTAGACTTTGATATAATAGGTATCCAAATCGATATTGCTTCTAAGGGTTCAAGGTGTCAAGACTGTATAAGTTTTTGAAGTCTTTTTCAGTTTCTCTAACATTGCCTATCAACCTATATACTTGAAGGGTATGCTAAATGAAAATATTATAAAGGAATGATTTTTTTTGGTAATGCTAAAAATACTGGAGAGAATTTTGAAACTGAATACTTTGATTAATTTAATTTGATTTCTTACAACTGAATAAGGAAATCTAATACCTTCTCCCATATTATCTCAGACATTATCCTCAATGTTGTGAGATATAGGTACACTTCTAAGAAATACAATGAAAACAAAACTAAAAACTAAAAACTGATAAAAGAAATAACTAAAAAGTAACTACTCCAGTTGCGGTGGTCTTTAGCCTCTTCCTCTTGCTCTGCCTCTGACAGCTCTATGTCCGTAGATCGCTACATAATCCGATATACCTTCTTGCAGCTCCTAAACTCGACTTGTCAGGCCTCCCAAAGCCTCGGTGTTGGCAGTTATCAGCCTTCTGTGCTCTGTTTGCATCAACTCCATCCTCATCATCCTTTGTGCTAAATCTTCATACTACTTATGTTGCACTTCCTGGTTCTGCACTATGGCCGCCATAATGTCATCCATAGACTTGGGTTGTTTTTGTTCCTAGTCCGGCGCCTAGTGGATATACTGGTGCTTGTGAACTCAACGACTCTCTATTATGCTCTCTCTTCATCATTCAAAACCTGCTGGACTTCGTCTACTCCGGCGTCTGGTTGAGCTTCCTCTGCAGCCGTACCTGGTGAAGGAGCTCGGGGATCAAAGTTCTTGTTGGCCCGGTTTCTCACATCCGTCCAGGTGGGGCAAGGTAGGACGATGCTTCTGATAACTTTCCGTTCACGACCAGGTTGTGCGTGCCATCTTTCCTTGATCTGATCAAGTGGCTTGCCTTGCAGAATTCCATGTCAAGGAATATGGCAGGTAATCCTTGCAGCTGGTTCAGGTTTTCCTCTAAACCCAACTTAGGCGCGATATCTGTGATCATGCCGCTAAAGCAGAAGGTAGATTTCCCTATATTACAAATATATTTGATGTTTTCGAAGATGAAGGTGACGGGATTGACTTACATGTCGAAGAATGCACAATAAATCCAAAGTAACTCCTTTTGATTTACCTTGTGGTTGTTGGCTCTCTTTCACCTGATAATTCCTCCCACAGATCAAAAGCTCTTATCTTCCATTCTCCTCCCTTAGGAATGGTTAGGTAAACACCTTCACCATAAGGGAATCCAAACCAATCACTGAATTGATCTTGAGTTACAAATAATTTTCCTGCGAACATTCGGAAGGTGATGTTCCCTGTGAGAAATTTGGTTTCTCCCTTAGGTGTGTTGTACTCGAACGAGCTAAGGAACTCCAGCACGAGCGGGGCGTAGGTTGGTCGGTTGCTTCGGCAGAGTGCCATGAGATGAGTCCTCTACATCATATAGTTGACACTGCCGAGGAGACCCAATTGAGTTAGGCAATCCTCGTCGGTGTAACTGGTGATGTTGACTCCCCTCCCGCGGAATTCCTGAAAGCGAGCCTGTTGGAGAACTCTAGTGTCTCCTGGTCTTAAAACAAGTGGTGATGGTATATGCTCGGCCATTTTAGTAAGGTGTAGAAAAAATAGGTATGAAGAATGGTGGCGGGTTGATGAATTTGTGAGAAAGGGTGGTGGCTGGTGTCGAAAAAGAATTTATGCAGCAACTAGAATTAGAAACATAAGTTGTAAAAGTTGAGAAAAACAATTCTATAAGTGTGGTATGGTAGTTGATTGTGTGAAAATGAAGATTGAGAGGGTGGTATTTATAGAAGGGGAATCATAGTCGTTGGAGACAAAAGATGGTGGGCTTTTAATGGCTTTGACGACCGTTGGAAGAAATAGACATTGGGCACTGGGACGATCGTCTGGACGTTGTGATGATCGGCAGAAGCTTGAGACGACCGTCTCATAGTTCATACGAGCGTCTTGCTAGGAAATTCCAATTTCTAATGAACACATTACCTAATCCTATGCATCATATGTATTGTACATATAACATATTTCATGCATGTAGGATATATAACAACTAACAGAATAAGGTAAATGACAGTCATGTTATATATAATAATACTAGAAATGAATTTTTTTGTCTAGAAGTAGGTAAAATTATGCAACATTATATCACTAGTAGTGCAATAACGAATGTCTCAACTGATATTAGTTTAACACACATGACACATTATCATTTCTTAATACTGGTTTATGGTATTTCTCAACTTCAATAACAATCAAAATTCAAAGCATAACAGATAAAAATTAAACCAAAGTGCTTTATTAGAATTTAGCAAAATGCAAGAGTACTAATTCAAAATAAGCTGTAAATTTAAAATTGACATAAAAACAAAATGTTGCTAAAATTAAAATGCTAAAATTGAATAAAAATGCGAGAAAATTCTGATTAAATTGTCGATGAAAATCAGCCACGACTTTTGCGGATTGAATCAACTGCATTCCTCAAATACTCAAACTGATCCATTGTTA
Source organism: Lathyrus aphaca (assembly GCA_963966055.1). Lineage (NCBI taxonomy): Eukaryota > Viridiplantae > Streptophyta > Magnoliopsida > Fabales > Fabaceae > Lathyrus > Lathyrus aphaca. The sequence goes on along the minus strand of OZ014522.1, from coordinate 406,540,843 downwards.
TATCTCTTAGAGTAATAATATCGAAGCGCAAGTCGCGGATGTCGGATTTCATGGTTTGAATTTCAGTTTGAAGACTTTCTAAAGTGGGCTCGGGTTTTGATGGAATTGGTGTAGGTGTCTTAGGTTTAAGTCCTTCTTCCAATTTCGGTTTCACTACATCTTCGATCATATCATCTGAATCATAATAATTTGATGGAGTCTTAGGATCTATATCTGCTTCGGACCAAGCATCACCTGGTTCATAAATAGGTTCAACCAAATCATATAGCCATTTATCCCTCTTATGCACTCTAGTGCGCTCATGATCAGGTAATATTATATGTGGCACAACTTCGCCATTGATTAGGAGCGTGAATTAGTCAGGTCTGTGGCCATATAACATTGTTATTTCGAAACAAAAGGTGATATTCATATGCCTAAACTCTCCAAGTGGGGTAATGTTAGCAAGACGGGGTCTAAATCCCATTGCTTCAACAATCTTAGTAACCAATCCTCCTATCATAATCTGACGGTGATCACTCTGAATAATTTTGCAAAAATTGGAAAACATAAATGTCACTGCATTAACCTCCCTGGAAGTCAAAGCACAATACATGATAAACAATTCATCTCTTGAAACAGTATTATCACATTCAGCTTTTCCGAACAGTGTGTAAGCTAGGATAATATGAAAATACCTAATAGTTGGGTTATGAATTTTAGTAGACAGCCTGAGGTATTGGTCATAATCAGGTTTTCCTATGATACTACTCCAGAAATTATCTAAATCACCATATGCAAACAAATTCTCTTGTGCTTATGAGAAAACAGCAGGGCCATCTAGAAAGTCCAAAAGGTTAGCCATCTCATTGATGTTAAACTCACAGGGGTATCCAAATAGTCTAAATGTTATCTTTCCTCTAGTCAAGCCTTTTCCGTAGTTAGGGTGGTAAGTCAATGAACTTAGGAATTCTAAGGTTAGCTCATAGTAGGTTTTATGTTTCCTAAGTGCAAATCTGTGCCAACCTAGTTGGCTAAATAGGTAATCAATGTTAGCACCTATGCCTAAATCTTACATGGTAGGTCCATGGGAAAATTTGGCCAGGGACATAGGTCGTAGGGATAAAGCTTCATAACGGCGCCTATGGACGCCATCTCTAAAGTCCACAATCAGCTTGGAAGTCATGATCAGAGTCAATGAAAAACAGAGAAAGATGAGTAGAAGGTAGAATACTTTAAAAATCTTGGAATCACACAGTGAAACAAATCATACAAAAATAAGTGAATTTTAAACATTGAAAAATCAAAATTTTGAAAAACTAAATCAAATGAAAATTTTAAAGTATAGATTAAAAATTAAAAATGCGGGTTGCCTCCCACTAAGCGCTTCATTTAATGTCGGGGCTCGACACAACTTAAGGGAAAGTAATCTAAGGTTTCCGATGGCAATTCTGCCAATTTCAAACCCATTGAATAATCTTTGTCTTCTACCCAATTGTAATGTTTAAGGCGTTGTCCATTTACTATAAACGGTGCACTAGACCTACCCTTAATTTCAATAGCACCATTACTTAAAACTTTAGTTATTTTGAAAGGTCCGAACCATCTAGATCATAATTTCCCTGGGAACAACCTAAGTCTAGAATTGAATAATAGAATGACATCTCCCACACTGAATTCTTTCCTAGAAATTCGCTTGTCATGCCATTTCTTGGTTCTTTCCTTGTAAATGCGGGCGTTCTTGTAAGCGTCTAGTCTTAGTTCCTCCATTTCATGTAAGTCTAGAATACGTTTCTCACCTGCGTTAATGTAGTTAAAATTAAGTTTTTTAATCGCCCAATAGGCTTTATGCTCTAATTCTATCGGCAAGTGGCAATATTTTCCGTAGACTAATTTGAATGGTGTGGTTCCTATGGGTGTCTTAAAAGTTGTTCTATAGGCCCATAAAGCTTCTGGTAATTTAATAGACCAATCTTTCCTCGATGTAGCTTTAGTCTTTTCTAAAATTTGTTTTATTTCTCTATTTGAGACTTCTACTTGTCCACTAGTTTGTGGATGGTAAGGTGTAGATATTTGGTGTCTTACTCCATATTTTAATAAGAGTTTATCAAATATTCTAGATATGAAATGAGAGCCTCCGTCGCTTATGACGAGTCCTGGTACACCGAATCTTGGGAAGATAATGTTCTTAAAAAGCTTCATGACTACTCGAGTGTCATTTGTTGGGGAAGCTATAGCTTCTATCCATTTTGAAACGTAATCGGCAGCTACGAGTATGAATTTATTTCCAAAAGAAGATGGAAATGGTCCCATAAAATCAATTCCCCAAACATCAAAAATTTCTACTTCAAGAATGCCTTTTTGGGGCATCTCATCGTGCCTCGAGATGTTACTAGTGCGTTGGCATCGGTCGCAATTCATAATGGCAAGGTGAACATCTTTCCAAAGAGTGGGCCAAAATAGGTCTTATTGAAGGATCTTCGCACAAGTCTTACAAGTACTTGCATGTCCAACATAAGGAGCAGAATGACAATGGGAAATTGTGTTTCCAATTTATTCATCAGGGACACATCGACGATAAATACTATCGGATCCTCGCTTGAAAAGTAATGGTTCGTCCCAGTAATACTGTTTTAAATCATGGAATAATTTCTTCTTTTGGTGATAAGTAAAATCTGGCGGGAGTACTCCAGCAGCTAAATAGTTGACTATGTCAGCATACCATGGCAAGGTGTTTTACGCATAGACTTCTTCCATTATTTCTTCTTTGTCTTGTTCGTCTAGAGAATATATCTCTTGTTCTAATTTAGCTATAAGACATTCATAAAGTAAATATTCGTTTATTGGTATTGGGTCGGGTTTAGTTCCTTCCATACGTGATAAGTGGTCTGCTACTACGTTGTCAGTTCCTTTCTTATCCTTGATTTCTAAATCAAAATCTTGTAGTAATAAGATCCATCTTAGTAATCTGGGTTTTTCATCCTTTTTAATTAGAAGATATCTTATGGCTGCGTGATCGGTATAAATAATGATTTTGGTTCCTACTAGGTAAGAACGAAATTTATCAACGTGAATACTACGACTAAGAGTTCTTTTTCTGTTATGGCGTAATTCATCTGAGTGGGGTCTAATGTTCTACTTGCGTAATATATTGTGTGAAGTTTCTTATCTTTTCTTTGTCCTAAGATTGCGCCTACATTGTAATCACTTGCATCACATATAATCTCAAACGGTAGCGTCCAATCTGGTGGTTGCATGATGGGTGTAGTAATAAGAGTTGTTTTGAGTGTTTCAAAAGCTTTTAGATAGTCTTCGTCAAAGTTATACTCAACGTCTTTCATTAATAAATTTTTCAGCGACTTAGCAATTTTAGAGAAGTCCTTAATGAATCGACGGTAGAAACCAGTGTATCCTAGGAAACTTCTTATATCTTTCACTGTTTTAGGCGGTTGAAGGTCTTTTATCACTTCTATCTTTGCTTTATCTACCTCGATGCCTATGTTGGATATCACATGTCCTAAGACAATCCCTTTTCTGACCATAAAGTGGCACTTCTCCCAGTTTAGCACAAGATTCACTTTTACGCATCTCTCGAGTACCATTTCTAGGTTAGATAGACATCCTTCAAAACTTTGTCCGCATACAGAGAAATCATCCATAAACACTTCCATGATGTCATCTATGAAATCTGCAAAGATTACCATCATGCATCTTTGAAATGTCGTTGGGGCGTTACATAAACCAAACGACATACGTCGATAAGAAAATGTTCCGTAGGGCATGTGAATATTGTCTTTTTTTTGGTCATCAGGGTGAATAGGTATTTGGAAAAATCCTGAGTAACCATCCATGTAGAAAAAATACAAATGTTAGGCTAATCTATCTTAACATTTGATCGATGAAGGGTAAAGGAAAATGATCTTTCCGGGTAGCTTTGTTCAGTTTTTGGTAATCGATACACATTCTGTACCCGGTCGCTACTCTCTGTGTTATAGGCTCGCCTCTGGCGTTTTTAGTGATTGTAATGCCTCTCTTTTTCGGTACGACGTGGACTAGGATAACCCACTGACTGTCGAATATCGGATATATAATTCCTACATCTAACAACCTCTTTACTTCATCCTTGACTACAGTACTTAGTATCAGATTAATCCTCCTCTGAGGCTCTCTAGAGGTTTTACAATCTTCCTCCAGCATAATACGGTGCATACATATCAAAGGGCTTATTCCTTTCAGATTAGATATATTATAACCTAACGCGGTTGGGTATTTCCTTAGGACGTCTAAAATGTTTCTGTTTTGAGTTGTCCTAAGTCTGCATTTACTATAACAGGTTTTTTAAGTTCCGAATCAAGAAATTCGTATCTAATATTGTTAGGCAATGTCTTGAGTTCAAGATCTAGTTTCTTTGGGCATGGCATATGGTTAGGTGTAAGAGTTAAGCTTTCATTTAAGCTTTCGTCTTTATAAGGTTCTTTCCAATTACCGTCTTCGAATATCAAATGAGATGGGATCTTCATTATGTCGGAATATGTATTCTTTTCTTTTTCCATTTCTCATATGCATTCGTCAATGACGTCTATGAAATAACAAGTATCGTCTATGGCTCGAGCTTGGAGAAATTGGGTTAGAATAAATTCGACTTTCTCTTCTCCTACTTCGAATGTCAGTCTCCTTTCTTTACATCTATAATTACTCAGGCCGTGGCTAAGAATGGTCTTCCTAGTATGATAGGGGTCATAACATCTTCTTTGATGTCCATGATTATGAAATCCGTTGGGATGTAGAACTGGCCTATTCGTACATGAACATTTTCTAAAATACCAATCGGAAATTTGACTGAGTGATCGGGTAGCTGAACTGACATCTTGGTCGGTCTAAGTTGTCCCATATCAAGTTTCTTACAAATAGATAACTGTATAACACTTATAGTGGCTCCTAGGTCGCATAGAGCTTTGTCTATGACGAAATTTCCTATTACACAAGGAATAGAGAAACTTCCTGGATCATTCAGTTTAGGTGGCATATTATTTTGAATAATAGCCCTACACTCAGCAGTAAGTGTAATTGTTTCATTTTCTATGATTTTCTATTTGTTAGATAAGATCTCCTTCCGAAATTTAGCATATGAAGGCATCTGAGTTATAGCTTCTGTAAAGGGTATGGTAATGTTTAATTATTTTAGAAGCTCTACAAATTTCTTAAATTGTCCCATTGTTTTAGATTTTGTTAACCGTTGGGAGTACGAAATTGGTGGTTTGTATGGTGGTGGAGGTACATAAGGTTTTCCTTTCTCCTCGGCCTCTTGTTCGTTGGTTTCATTTTCTTGTGGTTTTGGTTTATCAATTTTCTCAATTGGTTTCTCAGGTTGAGGTTGTTGATACATGGCTGAGTTTTCGGTTCTAGGATCAGCATGTCCGTCTAATTCCTTTCCACTTCTTAGTATAACTGCATTTGTATAACCCTTAGGATTTGGTTGCAGCTGTCCAGGAAAAGTTCTAGCTGGAACAGCAGTTGATGCTTGTTGTTGAGCTACTTGAGAAATTTGGGTTTCTAGCATTTTGTTATGAGTAGCTAAAACATCTACCTTGGTTACCAATTGCTTTATCTGTTCACTAGTATGGATGTTCTGATTTAGGAAATCCTTGTTCGTTTGAGCTTGGGTAGCTATGAAATTTCCCATCATCAGTTCAAGGTTTGATTTTCTAGGAACATTAGGATTGGGTGCAGCAGCTTTCTGATATCCTGGTGGTGCATTTGGTGCTTAATTTGGCGCATATAAGGCATTGTATTCTTGTAAGAGAAATTCAGGTGATTCTTCCATCCTGGGTTGTATGTGTTAGAATACGGGTTTCCTTGAGCATATTTTACCTGATCTGTGGCTAATCCGGCAAGAAGATGACATTCAGGAGATGTATGTCCTGGGATTCCACAAATCTCGCAATTTGGAGTTACGGCGGCCACAGTGGGTGGTGGTATTATGGTCAAGTTATCGATCTTCTGAACTATGACATCCATCTTTGCATTTACGTGATCGAAATTGTTCACTTTGTACATTCCTCCTTTAGAATGGTTCTTATCTATAGGCGTTCTTTCTCATCCCCATTGGCAATGGTTTTGAGCCATGTTTTCAATGAGGTTATAGGCTTCTTCGTAATGTTTGTCCATAAGAGCGTCGCCCGCGGCAGCGTCTATTATCATCCTTGTATTGTATAGAAGTCCATTATAGAAGGTTATGATGGTTATCCAGTTTTCAAACCCATGGTGTGGACATAATCTTAACAGGTCCTTGTATCTTTCCCATGCTTCATAAAGTGATTCAACATCTTTTTGTCGAAATCCGTTAATCTGAGGTCTCAGCATAGCTGTTTTACTTGTCGGGAAATAACGAGATAAGAAAACTTTCTTTAGTTCTGCCCATGTTGTGACAAAGTTGGATGGTAACGATTGTAACCAGACCCACACTCTATCTCTTAAAGAGAATGGAAAGAGTCTTAGTCTGATTGCGTCTTGAGTTACACCATTTGCTTTCACAGTATCTCGTATTGCACAAACTTCGTCAGGTGTTCATTCGGATCGTCTGTCGGACTTCCAGAAAACTGGTTCTGTTGTACAACTTGCAGCAGTGAAGGTTTGATCTCAAAATCGTTTGGGCTATGGTTATGCGGCAATACTGTTGTGTGTTTCTAGTTGGCTTGGAGTCGCATAGGACTTAAGTTACGAGGTGGTCCTCCATTTTCTTCGGCCATGAATTGTTCTTCAATAGGTTGTATATTAATTTCTAGAATAAGGGTTTCATTGGGTTCGGTTTGGCGTCTCGAACTTAAGAAACGTTCTACTTCGTCGATCAGGGGTTCTAAGTCTTCGCCTCGGGATCGAGTATTAGGCATACAATCGACAAAAAAAAAAGATTAAATTTGTTGCCATAGTCTAAACGGCGCAACAACTTAATACACTATTGACTAAATATAAGTCCCCGACGATGGAGCCAAAAAAATGATTGCGACTCATCGAGTCTAACGGTTACTAATTGCAAGTGCACAGTCTATCGCATAGTAATAAAAGATATCGATCCCACAGAGACTTGATAATCAACCTAGTGTAGTCGGGTGTTGCTATGTTTAGCTAAGGCGATCGATGTTTGGGTTTTAAAGGATTAAGAATTAACTAAATTAAAGATATAAATTATCGGTACATAATTGATTTCGCCTTCGCGAATTCAATAGAGGGTCGGCTTGTTAAGGTTTATTAAGTTATCTCTCTGTAGAAACTCTCGGTTTAAAAGTCCTCGACTCACACTCTCGTGGTCTTGCCTAATACTATACTCCTAAGTTCAATTGAGCGCTCTCGCTGTGTCAATACAAGTTAGAAATACTTTTTAGAAACCTAAATGTTCTAATTAGTTTTAAAGCGCTCTCACTGTGTTTAAAACGAATGCTCAATTTCTGTTATTTGACTAGAATCTCACACTCCTGTGGTCTTAATCCTAATCTTTTAGACTCCCTTAATCTCGTAATGAAAGTGAATTAAAAAAAGAAATTGAAACCAGATTATAACTTAATTTAAGGTTTTAGCCTAAGTCTATTGAATTCATTCCAGTTTATACAATTACATACCGATTAACGGGTTAAGCTAACATAATAAATAAAGAAAGGTAGAAGAAGAAGAATTGCATAATGTAAATAAATGCGATAATAAATAAATAAAATAACATTAAAATCAGAAACCTAGTTGCAATATCCTTGATCAACCAAACTTCGAAACTTGAACGAAAATGAAAATGCAGTGGCTAGAAACAATAAAAATGACAATAGTTTCCTAATGGCGAAAACTATCACTAGGGTTCGGTAAAAGAAATAAAAATAAATGCAATACGGAAAATTAAAGGCGAACTTCACAGAACAAAAACGACATAAATTGGACATCAAATGAAGCTCTCCCAGTGCAGTGGCAGAGAATTCTATTTATAGATGTTGTGATGGAGTTTGTTGAGAGAATTACGGCTTGGACTTCGATTGGGTTTTTGAATGGGTTTGTGAGAGTGTATGGATTAGGGTTGAGGAAATTTCTGTCTTGACGGAAGAATCTCACTGCTATTGACTGTGTGCTGCTTCTGTTACGGGATTTACGTTACTGAATCTTTAAATTTGAAGCGAGCGTCATAGATTTGAAACGGGAAACTTTAGGTGTGAAATGACCAACTCAGTGCCCAATTGGGCGTATGAGTGAGTGAGACGACCGTCTCAATAATGAGATGACCGTTTGGATGGTGAAATGCAGAAATGCATTTTTCTGTCATTTTTCCTTTTGTTTTCTTGGTTTTTTGCCTTAAAATCTTCCTTTTCGCATTCTTGCCTCCAAACGATGTGTCCGATCGAATGTCTGCAAAACAAACACAATATGCACGTAAAATCGTCCAAAACAAATAAATAAATATGTTAATTAATCAGAAATCGTATTAAATAATCGATATGAATTCGAGTTATCATCTTCTTTCTCTTCTCCTCCCCATTTCCTTCTCTCTTTCCTTTTTCCTTTTTCTTTTCCTCTTACTAACTTTCTTTTATTTTTTTATAACACATAACTTGTTTTTCTCTTATAAACCAAACAAATTATAACTATCAGTTAGTAACACTAACTTTTCCCATTTGAGAGTATCCAAAAATGTCTCTGAGTCAAATATTTAATAAATCCTCCGAGTCAGATAATACTAATAAATAAATTTTAAGCTCGTTGGTTGCTCTAATTATTTTAATTGAAAAACTCTCAGAGCACACCGGAACCCTATTAATCTTAATTAATATTATCCAGAATGTTTAATTAAATACGGGGTATTATATCCTCCCCATTAAATTGAAATTTGTCCTCGAACTTCCTTTACTCAAAACAACGACAGTTTACAACACTGTCTCAGATCCATACTTATCCTCAATTTTCTTACATATTCTGATATACTCAAATTCCAATTTGACTTCGCGGCTCAAAGTCCTCGTCTTCATAACAAATCAAGCTTCACATCCTTACTCATACGCTTGTTCCAACATTAGGTTAACTTTTAACTTACCATTCCCGCAATTCATCTGTTGTTTCATATCGAATCACTTAGTCCCATTCCTCCTTCGGAGAAACATACCATTCTAATCCCTTCTATTGAGCCACAACATAAAAGCATAACTCTCCAACTTGATTTCGGGAGAAAAACACTCAACAAATCTCTACAAGGTATCTTGGTGGAATCTTAACTACAAACAATTCCAACGAAAGCTCCTATTACAAACCTTCAATCGCTAAAGCCATTTCAAAGGTCGTCAAACGACTTCTTTACCAATTCCACTTGATTTGATGTTACACGCCGTAAATATTTACATCTGACACTTCATTCTTTCAGTATCTTACTATAGACAACACACTTAGAACAAAATCCTTTTACTTCTAAATTTATAAATAATTCTCTTCCGATTCTCAACAATCCGACTGAACTCTTTCATTTGTCTCCTTCCACTATGCCTTCAAATCCTAACAGTGGAGATGCCACAAATTCTCAAACAATACCAAGTAGTTAATAGTCTGCAGAGAGTACACTTATCCATCGGGTTCTCACCAATCAACGAAACAAAACTTGCAGACATTTCGGGATAGAATAACTTACTTGTTAGCCATACAATAATAACATCGGACCAAAACTCTCCAACGACAGAGATACAGGGGTTGTACTGTTGCAAACAAAACTGGTATAATTCCGATTCCATTCTATACTTGAAAACATTCATCCAATTACGCTTAATCAATCTGCCATGGTTACTATACTCTGTGCCAATTCTCTTCACAGGATTCCATTCACTCATGGTTTCTACTGATACAAGGTATCCATTAATAATAACGTAACGACGTCACAAAGCTTACAATAATTAGTGAGTCTTTCGTACCAAACTTAAATCATTATTAGTATACTCACAATTTTCCATAACACTTGTCTAATGCATACAATATTCTACATACTAACCTTTAAAGATTACACAAAAAATATCTTTCCAATCCATTTCTCCCAAGGGTCTCGTTCCCTAAACGATCCAATTTACATGCTTAACTTTGGAGCATTCATCTCTCACTCTTACCTAGAAGGTACTTAAAAATCCAAATCTCGGAGTACGACTCAACTGCACACATCTGGTATCACTCTTACGGAGTCCATAACTGATGTTGAGAATTAACAATACTAAATATCTTATCCACACAAGAATTCGATACCAAAATGTTTCCTAGAAGATCGACACTTCATGATCCTCGTATGACTTCACAACTTAATTCCTCAATAGTCGCAACAACGACACTCCAAATATTCAGATCATTTACTGTCTACCAAACATGCTCAAAAGGAGGTCCAACACTTTATTCTCTAATACTTCGAACGGAAGCCAAAATGGACTTACAGTTCAGAAATTACGATTATCTAAAGTCCTCCACATGAGTCACGCGTCAATCGATTACCTATTTGAGGCTAAACGGTCGAACACAACTGAACTCGTTCTTCTTATTAATAAATAATCCAACTCAAAATTACCAATCCAGTCCACACTAACTTGCAATATGATTCTCATTCATGGTTTCTAAACAAGTGCAACAATCATTCACCATCCACAACTCAAGATAACACAAAACGAGATACGACATGCAGATCACACACTCCAACAAGCGACAAAAAGAACTACCATTTCTGTTACGGCCACATCACGAATACTCAACGGAAAAGTTCGATTCCACTCGTACAACAACGCTAGTAGGAAAACGACAACGACGACATCAAAAGGGTTTTAGTCGCAAGATAACACTTAGTTCGTCCATAACAAAATCCAACACACAATCCTTATCGGGTAAAACAAAATGATGAACATCTCATGTCTAGTATACAACTTTGTCCTATCTCTTTAATTCCTTGGCGAGAATTAAAACAACAACAACAACATTCTTAATCCCATATAGATAAATTCCAAATACTTCGATTATTCACAAACACAAGAGTTTTCCCTTACACTTGAAAACTAAGGTAATGCACTCCTCCGAAGTGCCTTGCTGTCTCTGCTTAGGTATTACCCGGGGTTCCCTTACCCTCTACTAATCATCATATATAAAGTATCCGCAACTTTCTATCGGTACCAAAAAACGCTTCAATCGGGCACTCCAGTCAAAAGTAGGAATCTTAGAAAAACAAGCTTTCAAAACTTAACAGTGGTAACCAGTTACTACCAGGAGGGTAACCGATTACTCAGTGCAAATATGAACTTCCAGTAGCTAAAAGAGATTTAGAAACACAATTCTGTAACCGGGTACTACCCATAGGGTAATCCGATTACTTCAACACAAAAGCACAATTTTGGTTTTCATTGCTACCCAAACCTCCCAAGCTCATTCCAATCACATCCAAAAGTTACAACCATACCAACAGATGATTCCACACATATAGAAATCACACCACCAGGGTCCTAATGGGCGTAGCATCATTGATTACACTTCCTTAACTTTAGTTTCAACAACAACTTAGCAACTCCATTGCACATTCGTCCAAAATACATTCCATTATCACTTTCTCATATTGTACTGTTAATATCGTTCCCATGCCACACTCTACGGTAATCCTCTCATGCTCAAACATAATCCATCTTACTAGAATCCTCCCGAATCCAATGTGCTTACCCTAACACTTATCAAAACTCCATCTAGTCCATACCAAAATACATCTCATGTTACTAAACAAAGCTTGCTCTCTCTCCGACACTATACTTTATGCCATTCCTTGGGTAGTTCAACATTTCTGAAATAATCCCTTACTAAATATAACATCTTGATGTATCAATCTAAACTTTGTCTCCTCGGTCATAACCGGATATACAACTCTAGTCTTCTACTCTTCGTCCGGGGTATACTTGTCTCACTCGAAACGTGTAATCACATCCTTGTGTTTCTCTTCACGCTTCACCACGATTTTAGGTTCCCATAAGAAAACGAACGATCTTAACTTGTAACTTCTATCCATCTGTGAGGTATCATCCGAATACATTTCTTGAAGTACTCTTGCTCATCTAAGATGCCACCACGACCTTAGAACTGAAACACTAACAATTAACTCACTCCCGAACCTTACGTCAAACGATCCACAAAGGATCTTCTCTTTTCATGGAATGAGATTTCTCAAAACTCTTGTCCATACTAGTGACTAATACTGATCCACCAACAACTTTACATATTCCTAGGTACACTGACCATTCCTATTGTAGATATTTGTACCTTTCAGACTCTATCCATTCCAAAGGATTCCTCGAACAACACACTACTCTGCAACTCCATGTTACAGGAAGTAAAACTCTTATGAAGACTCCAACTGAGCTGACCGAAGCTCCCTCTGCTAACCCTTGGCTTGAGCCTACTCTCACAACACAAGTTACGACAACACTTCAGAGTCCTCATGGTCGCACAACCATGATTCTACTTATCACATGCATAACATTAGGTTGATCAGACCCAATACTACATAATATGATATTAAGAATCATGCCAGCAAGACACACTTAAGAGGTAGGAAAGATTTACTTATGATGTTTCAAGGCTAGGTCGAGGATACGACCTGCTCTGATACCACATGTAACACCCATATAATATATATCTAGAATATTATCATACAAGTGTTATTTTGATATTGACACCAACATAAGAGCCTAATAGCAGAATTCACATTCTTGACCAATACTAAAAGATAATACAACAATGGTACAAGACATGGAAATTATACTAAAGCAAAAAGCTAAGATCAATACAATATCCCTTATTGTACAAAGATACAATAATACACAGCGGAAGACTAAAACTATGCTTCACTTGAAAGATCTCGGGCATAGCTCCACTTGTAAATTAAACCTGCAAAAGAAACCTGAAAAGCAACAACAATAGTGGGGTGAGATAACAAAATCTCAGTGGGTTCCCTATCTTAGAGTTCTCTTGGATCTACAAGGTTCTATCAAACTTAACTCAAGTCTTTGGTCACTTCTAAACAAGGAACCAGAACAAAATGGAACATAATGCAAGCAACGCTTACACCACTAAATAAGTGAAACATCTACCCCAAGCCTTTACGGATGCATCCCGTGGGACTAAAGATAACCCAACTCAAGGATTACTTAAGACTTTACAGAGGACTTGATATCACACTCACCCAAGTCTTTACGAATGTTTCCCGTGGGACTCAGAATAACCCACCTCAAGACTTACTCAAGACTTTCCGCTTAAACCAATGTAGTATTCACCTCAAGCCTTTACGGATGCTTCCCGTGGGACTAAGGATAACCCACCTCAAGGCTTACTCAAGACCTTACGGAGGATCTAGTAACATACACTCTTCAAGTCTTTACGGATGCTTCCCGTGGGACTCAGAATAACCCACCTCAAGACTTACATAAGACTTACGGAGGACCCTTCATGAAATACACACCTCTAACCTTTACGAACGCTTCCCGTTGGACCTAGATCCACCCACCTCAAGAATTACACAAGACTATTACGGAGGACTAGTGTATAGCACGCTAATGGTTCGTAACAACCTAGGGTAATCCTGGTCATCTCACAAGTTACACCATTAAACAAGTTCTAGTCACAATACTAGGCCATATTATCAGTTTAAGGTAAGATTTCCTCACTCTTTCTCCATTATTGGTGCTTGAAATCATAAAGTCCTTAAACATATAATTCTAACATTTTAGTTCAATTATCACCATTAAAAAATTCTCACAATAATCTCATTGTCTCTACTTCATTCAATTCTCATGATTTAACATATACGACACAAATCGATTAGCACCCTAATTCCCTAACTAACATAATTACGATTAATCGGAAAAGTCGGGTAAAAGTAGGCTCAAAATTATATTTCTCGGCATCATAAGATAGTTCATGTTTTTAGCTTCGAAACGATATGTGGAACACTAAAAACGGATACCCAAAACAAAAGTTACGAATTAAAACGTAAAATAAAAATAACACTTCCAGGCTTGCTAAGCGCCCTCTGCTCGCTAAGCGAGCTGCACTAGAAAAACCTGTTGTCTTAGGAAAAGGCCTGCTCGCTAAGCGAGCTCTGCGAAAACAGCAGAGAACAGTTATGGGAAACACTTCTCCTATATGCCAAAATCATCTGAATCTAACCAAAACAGAAAAACCAAACACCAAACATGTATATAAACATGTGTTAATCATCATACTTTGATTTTATCGAGTTTTAACCGTTTAATTTTTCGATTTCTAAGATTTTCTACAAAACCCTAAAATCATAAACCCAACCAAAACTAAAAGAAAAGGTTTCTAACTATGAATCCACCTTGTAATCGATGAGGAGGTTGGTGAAGATGAAGATTTGATGAAGAAATGGTGATGATCCATGTTTTCCCTCTTCTAGGGTTTTCCTCTTCTTTTCCTTCTTTCTTTTCTCTTCTCCCTTTCTTTCTTTCTTTCCTTTTTCCTTCTTTTTTTCCTCTTACTAACTTTCTTTTATTTTTTATAACACATAACTTGTTTTTCTCTTATAAACCAAACAAATTATAACTATCAGTTATTAACACTAACTGGTCCCATTTGAGAGTATCCAAAAATGTCTCTGAGTCAAATATTTAATAAAGCCTCCGAGTCAAATGATACTAATATATAAATTTTAAGTTCGTTGGTTGCTCTAATTATTTTAAATTAAAAACTCTCAGAGTACACCGGAACCCTATTAATCTTAATTAATATTAGCCAGAGCGTTTAATTAAATACGGGATATTAATATATATATATATATATATATATATATATATATATATATATATATATATATATATATATATATATATATATGAGTCATGATCAACTTACTCCAATAATAAGTCTTTTTAACTTACTCCATGATTATAACCTTTAAATTAGATTCAATCAAATGGGTATAAATATAAATGTTAATTTAACCATTGATTGAATCTAATTTAAAAACTACGATTATGGAGTAAGTTAAAAAGACTTACTCTTTGAGTAAGTTGATCCTGACTCTCTCTCTCTCTCTCTCTCTATATATATATATATATATATATATATATTTGTGAGTACCCAAAAAAATTAAATCTATCTAAAAAATGCATATAGGTGTCCCATTTATTCCTGATTTGCCAAGGAACAATAGATGGTTTACTGAATACCAAAACAATCAATTTCAAATTCGATTCAAGCCAAAGATTAATTCAACCATGAGCATTAGCATGTTCAATAGCCAAAATAGCCCTCATGATCTCTGTAAAAATGACATTTTGATTACCAAGATTGCAAGCAAAACTTCCAATGTGATCACCAAGATGATTCCTGAAAATTCCCCCACAGGCTGCCCGAACCGGAAGATCGCTCGAAGCACCGTCAAAATTCACTTTTATCCACCCTCTAATAGGAGGACACCAAATGACTTCGATCGGCAGGAGAAACTTAGGATAATTAATGGTTATGGAAAACTTCTTAAGAAATTCTAAATCTCCTATGACCAAGGAAAGAAAACCCAGTAGCAGAATTTCCAACAAGCAATGTAAAGGAAGATATAAAAGAGTAAGTTTATCTCCATTTATTAATTAAGGTAAATAGATGTCAAATATTTGTTTAGAGGGGAGGGATATACTTGCAATGCACTCTGATACTAAAGTAAGTAACAAACAGAAGAGTGGGCAAGTACAAGAGAGAGTATTGTTAGAGTGAATATTGGATATCTGGCCCTCTCGGGTGATGGGGTTTATATAATGCCCACAGATCTTGGCCATTGGTCGTTATTTTGGGCCTGGATCGTGGATCCCTAAAAAATGGGTAACTGCCATAAACTAGCCTTTGGAATCTTGCCCGGACTAGTCGTTGCATCGCGCAGAGGGTGATATCGAGCAGGAGTATTTCAGGGTCATTTTTGGGTGATTTCCCATTGTTGTCGGGCAGGAATATGGAGGAGTGCAGAGATGGTCGGGCATCTCTCCTCAGTTGAGGGGCAGGGAAAAAATGGTTCATTTGACCTTAATGAGCTGGATTTAGACTATTGGGTTGTCCTAGATGCAAGAGTCGATTGGGCCATGTCTAGTCATTGGGTCAGTCCGGAACAGGAGACCTCCTAAGTCGTTTCTTCTGGTCGTCGAAGTGATGACTTAAGGGTAGCTCGTCATTCGTGGAATGTATCATATGGTCGGTATGCCTTTTGTGGCATGCCCAACTGGGTGTATGCTTGAACCATTCTGGACATCGTTGCCTGCCTGGTGTATTGGGAGATCAATGGTTGATATGACAGAAGAGTTAGGCTGACATGTGTGCCTCAGACGTGTGCGTATTTAATGCGCAATAAAGGCTACTCTAGGCAATGATGGAATTGATGCGTCTTCCCAGGTTGCGTGTGCCCGTGTATGTGCCTCTGGGTGCCTATAAATAGGGCATAACGAGGTTCATTCGCAATTTTCCCGTGTCTGAGAATTTGCTAGACTTCATATTCTTCCCGAGTCTTTCATAGTGCCGTCGTTAATATCTGTCAACTGCCACCAGATACGAGTAGGAGCTTTCGAGCAGACTAAACCTAGGTTCCAACACTTTCTTTCTTTAGGATAGATTTTAGTCCTTGTTAGAGTAGGTTTGCATGTGGTTAGGACGAAACCTAGTTTCTAAAGGACTTTTCTGGCGACTGTTGGTGATTCACGGTGGTTTGGCCATTTTCGGTGTTGGCACTACCATGATCTGTGCTAGAAATTTTAGGTGTTGTTGTGTTTTCGACGCTGTTGCATCGAGAATGAGCCTGCGATATGTGATTTTATTGAAGTTGCGCAACGGCTCCGGTTGAACTTCAACCGATGTTTTGGGTTTGACGTCGAGGAGGATCTCCTTGGTAGGAGTTTGGGAGTTTTTTGCTTGAGAATTTCTCTCCCCGCGAGGGTTCCCAGATTTGTCCTCGACATTAGAATGTTTTTCATTTTGAATAATGGCTTTAGTTGGGGGACATCATCCTTGTTCCTCAGCACGCCCTTTCACTTGATTAGTAGTGGAATGGTGGATTTGATTATGTCATTGAATTCACTTTCTTCTTTTGTTGATAAGTGAGATCTTGTGGAAGTACCCTGGCAGCTAAATAGTTGACTATGTCAGCGTACCATGGCAAAGCGGTTTGCTCACAAATTTCTTCCATTGTTTCTTCTTGGATTTGTTCTTCTAAAGAAGATGTCTCATGTTCTAGTTGGGATATAAGACGTTCATCAGGGAAGTCATCGTTAATTGGTATTGGGTCGGATTTAATTTCTTCCATACGTGATAAGTGGTCTGCTACTACGTTGTCAGTCCCTTTGGGATGACCCATTGACTATCGGATATTGGATATATAATTCTGGCATCTAACAACTTCTTTACTTCGTCCCTGAATATAGTACTTAGAATTGGATTAATCCTTCTCTGGGGCTCTCTAGAGGTCTTACAATCTTCCTCTAGCATAATGCGATGCATGTATATTGAAGGACTTATTCCTTTTAGATCAGATATGTTATAGCCTAACACAGTTGGGTATTTTCTTAGAACGTCTAAAAGGTTTTCGGTTTTGAGCTGTCCTAAATCCGCATTCACTATAACTGGTATTCTAAGTTCTGAATCGAGGAATTCGTATCTAAGGTTATTAGGTAATGTCTTAAGTTCAATATCGGGATTTTTTGGCCATGGCATTTGATTAGGTGTAAGAGTTAATCCTTCAATTTGGTTTTCGTCCTGATAAGGTTCTTTTGAGGTATCTTCTTGGAAGATCTCGGGAGATGGGATTTTCATTATATCGGAGTAGTTCTTCTTTTTCCATTTATCGTCTGCATTCGTCAAGGACGTCAATGAAATAACAGGCATCGTCTATGGTTGTAGCTTGGAGAAATTGGGTTAGAATAAATTCGAATTTCTCTTTTCCTACTTTGAATGTTAGATTGCCTTTCTTTACATCAATTATAGCTCCTACAGTAGCCAAAAAAGGTCTTCCTAGTATAATAGGGGATGTAGCATCTTCCTTGATGTCCATGATTATAAAATCAGTTGGGATATAGAACTGACCTATTCGTACGGGAACATTTTCTAGAATGCCTAATGGGAATTTAACTGAATGATCGACTAGCTGGACCGACATCTTTGTTGGTCTCTGTAACACGGTGGGAGAACTGACTTAGGCGTTTTTTTTCTTCACAAAAACTATGCTGCAGATAGCAAGAGTTGCCACCGACTTTTATTTTATCCAATAAAGAAAGGCATAAAAGAACAGGAAAGACCTTTGAAAAAGATTTTGAGTTCGGGGGGTAAGTTATACAAAGGGAAGGTGTTAGCACCCTTTGTATCCATAGTTATCCATGAGCTCTTAATTGCTTAGCTCACTTTACTTTGTTTGAAAGAAAAATAGTGTAGTGTGTGATTAGGAAATATTTTCATAAAGACTTTAACTTTTTAATGATTCTCGTATGAATGTATACAAAGTGTTTAGTTTGAAAGTATTTGAAAAGGTGAGGTGTAAAGAGTATTTTGAAAATTTGTGAGCAAGCACTTAAGAACTACCTACTCTAAATTGTAAGGTATTTCTTGTTATTTCATTTCTTTAAGGATATAACTGTCTTTGCTATTAGTTAGTAAGTAGTCTTATCCTTGGATTTGAAGGGACATGTGTAGGGTCATCGTATGGTCATAGAAGGCAACATGTAAGGGTATCTTAGCAACTCGAAGGGACTATCATCATTTTTCCATAGGGTCATCGAGGGACGAGATCATTTATTCGTAGGCAACTCGAAGGGACAATGAGGGACTATGATCTTTATATCGAAGGGACTTGATGATTTTTATTCGTATGCAACTTTGCTAAGACACCCCTATATTCGAGGAACTTGACCATTTTTGTAAGGCAACAAGAGGAGAAACCCTAGGGGTGTATGTGTGAGAAGTGTCTTGTATTCAGTTATTTCAGTCTTAGAAATTAGGGTTATCTAAGTCCGTTTATTTTTGTTCACATACATTCTTTTCACACCCTATTATTACTAACCACGCAATAAATAATTTACGGAATTAAAAGCGGAAAAATAACCCTAAACTATTACATCATGGGGGGGGGATACATATTTGTAATTAGTGGAGTGCGGAAAGTAAAAATGCGGAAATTTAAATCCTAATTAAGCTATTACAATACAGGAGCAGATACATAATCGAAGAAAATAAATCTACGCTATTACATAAGTCGCATATCCTATATAATTTTCTATGGAATTTATATAATAAAATAAAGAAAAGATTATCAAAAATATTTTCCCTTTTTTTAAGTTCTAAAGCCCTAATTAATTAAAAGAAATTAATTAAACTTTGATTAAGAATTTTTTAATTGAATTATTTTGTAAAAAAAACTTTCTATGATTTTTCTTAATTTAAAACTATTAATTAATTTAATTTAAAAAGGTTTTTCTTATTTATTATTTACAAGAAAATAGAAAAAGAAATAATTGAATTTTTTAAATTTGATGATTAGTTTTTAAAAAAGGTTTAATTTTTAGTTAAAAAAAATGATAAGTCATTAACCTAATTAACTAACTATTAATTAAAAGAAAAGGAAAATAATTAAAATTAGAAAAAACATAAAACAAAAGAAAACAACTAATAATAAAGGGTGAGGGTGGCTGGGATTCGAACCCGCCCCCCAAAGGTGATAGGTATGCATCCTTGCCAATTGAACTGGAGACCTGCGCGCGTAAATCATTGGAAACAAGTAATTATAAAATAAACAGAATTTTAAAATATAAAAAATGTGCGCGTCATGGTCATCTTGTTCCTCGTCCGTCCAACACTTCTACCTATGGTTGTTGTTCGTAGCTAAAACCTTTAGTGACAGTTTTATCCGTCACTAAATAACCTGCATATTTACAACATCAAAACAAACACGATTAATGTAATTTAAAGGCTTAGATCAATTAAATATTGTCCCATGAGTCTATTGGTCTCATTAATTTGGCTTGAAACCGCATATACTCGAAGTTCCCAAAAATCACAAAGATGAACCCTAACTATGGCGTTTCACGATACCTGCACTCAAACTCCAATCAAATGATCCAGAAAGTTTCTAAACACCATCACAAACAATAATGTATAATCAATTTTGATTTATAATGCATGTATAATAAAAATCGAAAATAAGAGCTAAAATATGAATTCAGTTAAGGCAAATATGGAGGCTTTTGATGATTTTAACGATTGGTACACCTTCCACAAGTCCTCAGGTACACGTTTGAACCTTCAAATTGGCTTGAGGTTCTCTGCAACTTGAAATCCGAAATTGACTTTTCCTTTGATTTTTTGAAGTTTGGTTAGGGTTCTTTAGATCAATTTTTCGTCCCTTGTGCATATGGCATTGTTGTATACTTATAGGGGAGCAAATTAGGTTAAAAAATTTGGGTTTGGGGGTTGGATTTGAGATTGCTTTGGAATGAAGAAATAACTTTATATTTTTAGTGAAAATTTGATATTATGGACTTTCCTTTGATGTGCACGAATTTGGGATCCATATTATGATATTATAGACTTTCCTAAAATGATCCTAAGATCAAATATTCGATTTTCTAATATTTATTCTAATTAAAATTGAATTTAAATAAATTAAATCCAATAAAATATAAAATAAATATAAAAAAATCATAATATATGACTTATGGGTCGCAGATTATCTCATGATTAAGTTTGGGTTAGAAAAATATAGGCCCATTTGGCAAAAACTTAAGTTTTGGTCATTATTTGCCTTATACACCTCCTTAAATTTACCCAACTTCACCAATGCATAACTCTCTCAATTTTTATCCCATGCATGTGTTCTTGGAATTTTTAGAAATCTTAGAGTGTCCTATAACTACTCCTTTTGGTCCCATGTCTATTTGATCTTCCATGTTCAAGTTATGAGCTTTTGAAAAAGTTGACTTTTTGTTGACTTTTTAAAGGACATGTAATGTCTTGACTCATATCTCTCAAATGAAGCATTTTTGGCCTTGGCTTGTGAGACACAAAGTTGTAGGGAATTAAATTTACTTTAAAATGAGCTTTGTATGGGAAATTTTTGATGAAGTATGTGAAAGTTATGGCTGGTCAAAGTACAATTGACTTTTCCTAAAAAAAACCTAATTTAGTAACTTCTGGTTCTTGATGAATTTGAGGTTTCCTTGATGAATCATTATTAAACCTTGATAAAATTATGAATTTCACCTCGTAATCTTGAAGTTGACCAAAAATCTTGAAGTTTGACTGTATGTTGACCACATTTGACTTTTTGAACAAGTTAACTGATTTTTGATTGTCTGAGCATCTGATTGACCAAACTTGTAGGGAAAGCCTTGAAACTTGACATGAGGATCCTTTGAAGTATATGGGATATCATGAAGTCAAATTTGCTTTGTGAAACTCAACCCTAATTTAAGATCCATTGCTTAAGAGGAGGCTTTGTCTGATGAAACCTGGAATTCCTTTGAGCGATTGAAAATCTTGTGATCATTAGAAGACCTCTTGAGACATATTGTATTGAAGAAGAGAGGGAAAATTTTGGGGTACAACAGCTGCCCCTGTTCAATTTTCTGAAACCCGAGGAGTTAGATTGGCATGCACACCATTCGTGACCTGAAGGTAGAAGATGATTGAACACTTAAGCCCAAAAATTTGCACTCGCCGGTGCGCAAAGTAATACTGTTGGTTGATTGTATTGCTTGAATAGGCTTAAAGATGCCATTCACAGTAATTAGAGATGGGCTTATAGATGCCATCAAAAGTGTCTATTGATAGGAGTATCAGAATGTGTCTACGTTTGACTTTATTTGAACGTTACTCTGGGATAAGTATCAGTACTAGATCTTTGTCTTGATCGTCTCTGAACTATATCTGGAGAATACCCTGAACTAAGTATTAGAACTAGATCTTCATTTTGATCGTCTCTGAACTGTCTCTTGGGGGAAAGATACCCTGAACTAAGTATCAGAACTAGATCTTTGTCTCGATCGTCTTTGAACTGTCTCTGGGAAAATGTCTTGAACTAGGCGTCAAAACTAGATCTTTGTTTTGATCATCTCTGAAACGCTTCTGGAAAGTATCCTGAATTAAGTATCAGAACTAGATCTTCGTTTTGATCGTCTCTGAACTGTCTCTAGTAATTGATAATGTTTATCTAATCGTGAATTATCCTGAAAAGGAAAAGTTAGTTTTATGCGAGGTTATTTGATGTATGTATTGCATTGCATGACGTTATTAATGTAAATGAGAATGTCATATGCATTATGGATGTGTATGCCATGATAGGATATATGGATGACTTATGTAGTTGAAGCACATTAGTAGCTTCATGCAACAACTGCTAGCTGGGGAAAATAAATCCTGATTTGTTGCTGAGGAGTATGAGGACATCATTTATGTCTTGTTTCAGAATATTGTACTTATGATCTTTCGATTTCCGTTCGTCGCACTTCTTATTGAAAGATTAAATTTCTAAATACCCTGAATGGGGATAAAAGAGACAGGCATTCCCCTAAGAGACTTATCCGACCAAGTGTCAATTCTTCGGAGGATATCAGGCTTTGAGATGAATTTGTCTAGAATTTTGTATAACTGGAAGTACAAGAGGCTACCTGAAATACTTCACTGGAATAAATCCGTAATGATTACTCTGTGGGGATGAGCCTACGAAGATCTGTTGGATATGAACTTTGCTGGGGATTCCTACCTCCAAGAGTCCTTAGTAAATGCTATTATTGTATTTTTATATTATTTTATATGTATTTTTTGGTAAACATCAATCATATTCAAAAGCATATATACCTTCAAACATAATCAATGGACATTTAGGCTTAAGTAAAAACGAGAAAAATGAAGCTGAGTTTTGAAATATAATTGTATTGATCTTGAAAGTGGCCTATAAACAGGCAAGTTTGAACAAAGAGATAGAAATCCTAGTAATAGGAATTCGTCGTAGAAAATTTAAAAAGTACATAAAACACAAGGAAAAATAGCTATACGTAAATGATCCCATCAAGTTTCAACTCTGCTATTGCCTTTATCTTCAAGTATCTCATCTTTTGTTGTCGGAAGAGAAATGATTAGACTGATCTGTGCCGTTTGAACTTGATATTGGTAGCACAACTAGTTCAAGTTACATGGGTGATCCAACGAGACATAGTCGTACGCTTTAATCCCTAAATTTTTCCTAGACCGCCTTTTCAGGTTTTCAGTCCACCGGGATACCCTCTTTTGCCCAAGCCACCTTTTCAGGTTTTCAACTTGCTGGGTGTACACTTTTTTTATATGTATCCCTAATTTTTTCCCGAACCCTTTTGGTTCGCCGGGATGCCCTTATTTTTTCTTAGGTCAGTCAACCTAGCGGGTCTCTTTTTATGCATAGTATTTTTTGACTATGTTTGTGTTCACAGGTTGTTGGAAGTCTTCACCATCCATGGTGGTAAGCTTCATAAAAATACCCTTTTGACTCGAAATGACCCTTCATAAGTGGTAGTCCATTTGCCCCTAGGATCACCCTGTGGTAATATGATACGATTTATTACCAAATCTCTAGCCTATTATACTTGATGTTTGACCTTCTTATTAAAGGCTTTGATCATACGCTTCTGATACATCTGATCATGACAAACAACCGTAAGCCTGTTTTCATCAATCAAGTTTATCTGGTCAAGTCGAGTCTGAACCCATTCATCTTCATCTAAGTCTGCATCTTTCGTAATTCTTAAGGAAGGAATCTGAACTTCAATGGGTAGTACTACTTCCATACCATAGACAAAAGAGAATGGGGTTGCCCCAGTTGAAGTACGTACTGTGGTGCGATAACCATGAAGAGAAAATGGTAACATCTCGTGCCAATCTTTGTATGCCACAGTCATGTTTTGCAAAATCTTCTTGATATTCTTGTTGGTGGGTTCCACTGTGCCATTCATCTTTGGTCGATATGGAGAAGAATTGTGATGCTTAATCTTGAACTGCGTGTAGAGTGCAGTAACCATATTATTGTTCAGATTAGTACCATTGTTTGTGATAATCCTTTCGGGGATGCCATATCTACATATAATATTATGCTTGATGAACCGATCCACAACATTTTTGGTAACAGAAGCAAACGAGGCAGCCTCAACCCACTTCGTAAAGTAATCAATAGCAACAAGAATGAAACAATGTCCGTTGGAAGCAGTAGGTTTAATCTCACCAATCATATTAATGCCCCACATTGCAAAAGGCCAAGGAGCAGTTAGAACATTCAACGGAACTGGAGGTACATGTACTTTAACAACACATATCTGACACTTATGACAAGTTTTGGAGTGCTGGTAGCAATCAACTTCCATAGTAGACCAGTAGTAACCTGTTCTCAAATTTTTCTTAGCCATCGTATGCCCACTAGAATGAGTACCAAAGATCCCATCATGCATGTCTTCTATAATCTCTCTTGCTTCCTTCTTTTCCACACAGCGAAGCAACGTCGAATTGTGATTGCACTTGTACAAAATTCCATTACTCAGGAAAAACTTGGCAGCGAATCTCCTTAGAAACTTCTTGTCATTGATAGATGCCCCTTCAGGATACTCCTGAGCTTCGAGATATCTTTTTACTTTGTGGAACCAAGGTTTTTCTTTCACTCCCTCAATATCAACCTCATAACAGTATGCCGGCTCATCTAATCTATCAATAGTAATTTTAGGATCTTCATTGTCCCAACTGATTTTGAACATAGATGACATAGTGGATAATGCATCTGCCAATTGATTCTCTTCTCGTGGAATATGTTCAAAGGTGATCTCTTCAAAGTATGGAATCAAATTCAACACATGTTCTCGATAAGAAATGATATTTGGATGCTTTGTATCCCATTCTCCTTTAACCTGACTAACTACTAAGGCTGAATCCCCATATACATTCAAGAATTGGATCTTCATTTCTATGACAGCCTTGATACCCATGATACACGAATCTTATTCAGCCATATTGTTGGTACAATCGAAACAAAGTCTTGCAGTAAACAGCGTATAACAACCCTCAAGATAGATAATCACAACACCAATACCTTTACCAAGCGCATTAGAAGCTCCATCGAAAACCATAGTCCATCGGGATCCCTGTTCAGGTCCTTCATATGGTCTAAGTTCTTTATAATTAGTAACAAGCATAATATCTTCATCTGGAAACTCAAAATTCATAGACTGATAGTCGTGCACTGCTTGATGAGCCAAATGATCAGCTACCACAATTCCTTTAATTGACTTCTGAATAGTGTACTGGATGTCATATTTTGTCAAAATCATTTGCCATCTCGCTATTCGTCCGGAGAGAGCAGGTTTCTCAAATATGTATTTGATAGGATCCATATTCAAAATCAATAAAGTGGTATGAGTCAACATATACTATCTTAGTCGGCGAGCAGCCCATGCCAAAGCGCAGCAAGTTTTCTCGACCAGTGAGTATCTTGTTTTACAGTCGGTAAACGTTTTGCTAAGGTAGTATGTTGGTTGCTCTTTTCGACCAGACTCGTCATGTTTTCCCAACACACACCCCATTGAATTGTCTAACATTGTCAGGTACATAATCAAGGGTCTTCCCGCAACTGGTGGCATCAATATTGGAGGTTCTTGGAGATATTTCTTAATCTCATCAAAATCTATCTGGCATTCGTTGTTCCATTCCATTACTTGATCTTTCTTCAGCAATTTGAATATTGGCTCACAAGTAGCAGTTAATTGGAAAATAAATCTTGCAATGTAGTTCAGGCGTCCCAAGAAACCTCTGACCAACTTCTCAGTACGGGGAGCAGGCATATCTTGTATAACTTTTACCTTTGTAGGGTCAACTTTATTACCTTTACCACTGACAACAAAACCCAACAGTTTATCAGATCTAACTCTGAAGGTACATTTGTTTGGATTCAATCTCAACTTGTATTTCTTTATCTTCTCAAACAGCTTGTGCAGATGGTCAAGATGTTCTTCTTCAATCTGGGATCTAGCTACCATGTCATCAACATATACTTCTATCTCGTGATGAATCATATCATGGAACAAAGTTACCATAGCATGCTGGTATGTTTCCCCAGCATTCTTCAAACTAAATGGCATTACTTTGTAAAAAAAGGTGCCCCACTGTGTGACAAACATAGTCTTCTCCATATCTTCAGGTGCATTCTTGATCTTATTATAACCAGAGAAACCATCCATGAAAGAGAATACCTTATACTGAGTAGTGTTGTCGACCAGAAAATCAATATGTGGAAGTGGAAAATCATCTTTGGGGCTGGCCTTGTTCAAATCCCTGTAGTCCACGCACATATGTACTTTTCCATCCTTCTTAGGTACCGGTACCACATTTGCAACCCATTGAGGATAAGAAGTGACAGCTAAGAACCTTGTCTCAAATTGTTTCGTCACTTCAGCTTTGATCTTTTCTGACATTTCTGGACACATACGACGAACTTTCTGTTTTATTGGGCGACAACCTTCCTTCATCGGTAGACAGTGAACCATAATATCAATATCAAGTCCCGACATATCTTCATAAGACTAAGAAAATATTTCCATGTAATCATGTAGCATCTGAATTAACCTTTTCTTAACACTACCTTCTAATTCAGCTCCTATCTTGATCTCTTTCTTATCTTTCTCAGTACCCAGATTCACAACTTTGATCGGTTCTTCATGCAATTGTATAACTCTCTCTTCTTGTTGTAGAAACCTAGCAAGTTCTACAGGCACTTTACAATCTTCCTCATTTCCTTCCTCAACTTGGTAGATTGGATTCTCGAAGTTATAATTGGCAATAACATAACTTTTATCAATGGGATCTAGAATGGATGAGGATCTGCAGTTTAGTGATGTGGGTGTATGTAAAAACACATAGATTTTTTTGATAAAGAAAGAAAAATAAAAGGAAGATAAAGAGCGCAATATTTACAAAAGCAAAAACGTCCACTGATTTTATTGAATAAAGATATGCAAATGAAATGATATCCCTAACAAGCATACCATTGTTCCTCGGGCAAGGCACAAGGTTTAAAAGTTTTAATTGTTCAAATTACAAAACAAAAATAAGAAAACAAAAAAGCATTTACTCTTGACTAAAGGAGATAGGAATAATGTCTTCAGTCTTCCAATTGTGAGCCCACTGCCAATGGTAGGAAAGATCCAACTGTCTATGTTACAGTCTTCATCAGAGTCTTCCACAACATTGACTTGATCTTTCTGAACTCCTTTGTTGGTGATACGAATAGCACAAGCATGACGAACAACCTTCTGAGCCTCTGCAGTAAAACCCAAACCAAACTTGTCAGACTTGTAAGGAATGTCAGGAAGCTGACCCCAAATAGTACAACCACCTTCTTCAACCATAGTTTTAGCATCTTTTAGGGAGGCCAATGCAGGAGTTGCTCTAGAAACAACAGGAACAAGCTTAACAGTAGGAACAGTCTGACGAAACACGTCAAATGTTTGATAAGGAGTCTCAACAAATTCACTGTCCATTTCAACATACTTGAAAGTACTCACATGACTGACCATGTACTCTTCTTCACCATAGACTGTGACAATCTTGCTCTTCACTGGATATTTCAGCTCCTGGTGTAAGGTAGAGGTTACAACACCTGCCCCATGTATCCAAGGGCGCCCAAGCAAGCAGGAATAGGCAGGACGAATATCCATCAAATAGAAAGTAGAATCAAAGACTTGAGAACCCACTTTGATTGGAAGATCAACTTCTCCGTGCACCATTCTCCTTGAACCATCAAAGGCTCTCACCACCACATTACTAGGTCTTAGCACAACATCTTCATAGTTGAGTTTGTCAAGAACAACCTTTGGTAACACATTTAACGAGGAGCCATTATCCACCAACACATGAGATAGAGTGGTGCCCCTACACTCTATAGTGACGTGCAGAGCTTTATTGTGGTTTCTTCCCGCAGGAGTTAAATCAGCATCAGAAAATACTAAGCCATTACCGGTCGTCAAATTAGCAACACAATTTTCAAATTGATCCACAAAGATTTTGTGCGGTAAGTGCGCAGATTTCAGGAATTTCACCAAAGCCTTAGCATGGGCCTCAAAGCATAATAACAGAGACAACATAGAGATTTTGGAGGGAGTGTGTCCCAAATGTTCAACAATATTGTAATCACTCTTGCGAATGATCTTCAATGCTTCTTCCATCTGTTTAGAGAGATCTTCAGTAGCTGGTGTTTCAACCTGAACAAGCTCAATCACTGGTCCTTTGCCTCGAGATTCAGTACTCGGCCCGAAGGTAGAGATACGAACTGGAGCAGCAACAGTCTTTGAAGTGCCTTATGGAGAGAAAATCCTTCCACTTCGAGTAACTTTACTGGTCTCAACAATATTGTCGACATCACGATTAGTATCTTCAACGGGTATATCAATTAAAGGCTCTTGCTTGACACCATGGATATAAACATCAACACTATAATTTCAAGGGATAGCCTTGTCAGAAGAATATGGAATTGGACCGGGAGTAGTAATAATCAGGGGAGCCACTTTTGGCTCAACAATAATCTTTACAGGACCCTTAAAAGTGATCCTCACAGGACTTTTAGTAACCACAAACACGTCTTCAAGCTTCAATTTTTGAGACAAACTTTCACATAAACTCCCTATAGAAGGGCTCTTCTCAAACAGTATAATACAATCGTCCATCAAACGATGAATACCTTCTTTCAGTTTCCAACAACCATTGGATTGAGAGGCACAATAACAACATCCTTCGTTGCAGCCTGGAAATAAATCGACTTGCATCAGCTTATTCTATACAATTTCTAGAGGAGTAGTCAAATCAGCCACAATAGAAACATAAGAACCATCACCAACAACATTAATAGTCTTCTCATGTTTGGGCATGGGAGCGGTAATCACATTAGGAGTCTCAGGAGGATCAAACTCAAGTTCTCTAGCATCAATCATATCCTGAATATATTATTCAATGCCCAACAATTATTAGTATCATGTCCTGGGCAGTTGGAGTGATATGCACACCTTGCATTTGGATTATAGCGAGGAGAGGAAGTATTGGGATTCTGAGGAGGGTACCTCAAAGTAATCAACTCTCCTTTCAACATGTGTTGTAGTGCCTGAGCCAACAACATATTGATTTTTGTAAATTGTCTCTTAGGTTCACCTTGCTTAGGCTGGTTATTTTGTTGCTGATTTTGTTGTGCAGGTGCAGGATTAAAGATCAGAACTGCTCCCACAAATTGGTTATGGTTGTTCCTATTACGACCCTATTGGCCATACACAACATTGGATTCTTTCTTCCCATTAGAGGGCTTCTTGGTGGTACTTGAAGTGGCAGCCATTTGTATTTTACCACTTCGAATTCCACTCTCCACACGTTCTCCAGTCATTATCAGCTCAGTGAAACCAGATGATGAGCTTCCAATTAGATGACTATAGAAAGGAACAATCAGCGTACTCATGAACATGTCAACCAACTCTCTGTCAATCAAAGGAGGTTGAACCCTACTTGCAAGATCTCTCCACTTCTGAGCATACTCTCTGAAACTTTCTTTAGAACCCATGGACATGCTTTGGAGTTGCATGCGAGTCGGTGCTAAATCAAAGTTATATTTATATTGCTTGTAGAAGGCTTCAGCAAGATCATTCCAGTTATGAATATTGGTACTCTCAAGTTGGTAGTACCATTCTAGTTGAGCTCCAGATAAACTTTCTTGGAAGAAGTGTATCCATAACTTCCTATTAGTAATATGTGGCTGGATCCTTCAGACATAAGACCTCAAATACAACTTTGGACATGAAACACCATCATATACCACAAAAATAGGGACTTTAAATCCAAGAGGGATGACAACTCCAGAAATCAGACTCAAATCTTCAAAATCTAAACCAAATGTCTTCTGCAATTCCATGGCATTCAAACGATCTTCCAATAACTTGTATTTCTCATCACCGGCTGAATCATAGTAATAATTCTCTCTGTGATCATAATTCCCAACAATACCATGTTGATTATCTTCTTCTTTCGCAGAATCTTCATCTCCAGGATTTTCAACCTCATTATTTGTCTTGATTGGACCTTTGAACCTCCTACCCAGGTTGATGAAGCCAACTGGTTTTCTGGTCTTCTTCCTCTTCTTCTTGGTCAGGAGTGCTTTCGGCTCTTCTTGTCCCTTGGACAAGTTCAAGATCATCTCTTGAAATTGGGTGTTATGAGCTTGAAGATCTTTGACAGACTGTTTGAGAGCTATCTCAACTGAAATAAACAGGGAGAAGATAAGAAACCTGTTTGTGGAAACCTTTTATGCAATGGTATGGTATGTAGATGCATATGCAACATTTTTAAGGACCAGATATGATTTAAATTTGTTAAAGGAAAACAAAAACAAAACTTTTATTAGTAGGTTTTAAAATATAATTGCCCTTTGGTCTCACAATGAAGGAAAACAAAAAGAGGTACAAAGGAAATAAACATATGAAATATGTATTGAGGTTCCGCTCTTCGTGAAGTTGCCTTGTTAGCTCCAACACTTTCTCTTTGCTAGCATTGAACTAAGCCTCAAAGGTATCGCTTTGATCCTTCAGTTGGATCCAATATTTCTCCAGCTCTTCCAGATCAGTAGGCATGTCAGGATGAAGAATGGTGTAGGGAACATGTCCTTCAACCATAGGCTCAACAATTACCAGTATAACAGCAGGATATGGCATCATAAGAGTATGAACACGATACCGCACCCATCTGAGGTAAGGTTCCATAGGGATGGAGTATTTTGGTTCCAGAGTATTATTGTTAATCTTATTCACCATACACCAAGATCGTATAAACCTTTAACGGTAAACTTGAAGATCTTCGTCATAATCGAACACAATACCTTGAATAATCATATCATGAGGACCATCACTTTGAGCATAACCAAATTGACGTAGGGCTAAAGAAGGATTATAAGTAATGCCCCCTCTTATACCAAGGATTGACACATTAGGGAATTCTCCACAACATTCAATGATACTCATATTTTTCATAGATTGAGAACACCAATGAATATCTGAATGAGAGAGTGACATTATCCTTCTAGACCACCTCAAATCTTGTTCATTCTTCATCATAAATCGAGGAAGGTGTTAAATAATCCACCTTGATAGTAGAGGTATGCAACACATCAGAGTTCCCCGCGCCTTCGTAGTACAAGTGTGAAGAGAGTGCAAGATATCTCCAAGCAAGGTAGGCATAGGGTTATGAGTCAGAAATATGTTAATGGCGTGCACATCTATGAATTGATCCGGATTAGGGAACAACATCAAACCATAAATCAACAAGGCCAAAATCTCTTCAAAAGCATCGTAACTTATAGCATCCAAGAACACCTGAGCTTTCTCTATCAATACCTTAGAAAGAATACCATTAACTCCACTACTTGTTTCCAATACAATGTCTGACTTCTTCAGATGTAAGGCTGCTGCAATAATTTCTGGTTTAGGCTCTTTCTCTAAGCATGTGAATGGTTTCTGATCAAGAATAGGCACACCAAGTAGTCTGGAGAATTCTTCCATTGTGGGCACCAGCTAATAATCGGGAAATATGAAACAATGATGTTTAGGGTCAAAGAATTGGAACAAAACACTCATCATGTCATCATTAAACCCCGAAGTAACCAAATCAAGTAGATGACCATGCTTTTTGATGAATTTAGAGCTCTCAAGAACTTTTGAGACTAATTCCTTAAGCTTGGAAGGTATCCTTACAAAGTTGATCCGAATAGTGTTCCTACGAGCGGAAGCCATAACCTGCAACAAAGAACAAAGACAAATCCTTTGGTCCTTGAAATGGTTAGAGAAAATGCTATGTGATGATGTGATGATGTTATGATGTTATGTTCAAAACAAGCAGATGACAAACACAAACAAGTCACACAAGGGCCTTAGGTTTAGAGGCTTGCATGAAGTTCATAGGTAAGTACCCTCCCTATTGAAGTTTAGTTGGTTCAACATGTCCTAGCAATAGTAACCAGGTTCTAAGGGATCTCAATATCACTGATTGTTTTCAAAGGCTATTGTTCAGTATGGCAACTGACTTGCCAACCAAAACATCCCAAGATTAGAATCTCAATGAGCGTAGCATTGAGTATCAACCAACTTTAGACTTCACCAAAGTCGGTTATCTCACTACTTTCTAATGGCCAAAATGGGCCAATTAGGGTTCTAAAGGATAGTTAGTGTTAATGACACCATATGGCAGCCTGATATTATCCTCAACTGACTTAAAGAACATCAGAACCAACCAAAATGTCACACTAACTGTAGCCACCAGATCAACAGTATCAGTATATAACATACAATTTCATTGGTCTATTGCTACTTACCTAAGGTAACCCGTTTTTAATTAGTACTCCCCAACAGAGTCGCCAGTTCTGTAACATGGTGGGAGAACTGACTTATGTGTTTTTTTCCACAAAAACTATGTTGCAGATAGTAACAGTCGCCACCGACTTTTATTTTATCCAATAAAGAAAGGCATAAAAGAACAGGAAAGACCTTTGAAAAATATTTTGAGTTCGGGGGGTAAGTTATACAAAGGGAAGGTGTTAGCACCCTTTGTATTCATGGTTATCCATGGGCTCTTAACTACTTAGTTCACTTTACTTTGTTTTAAAGAAAAATAGTGTAGTGTGTTATTAGGAAATATTTTCATAAAGACTTTAACTTTGTAATGATTCTCGTATGAATATATACAAAGTGTTTAGTTTGAAAGTATTTGAAAAGGTGAGGTGTAAAGAGTATTTTGAAAATTTGTGAGCAAGCACTTAAGAACTACCTACCCTAAATTGTAAGGTATTTCTTGTTATTTCGTTTCTTTTGGGATAAACTTGTCCTTACTATTAGTTAGTAAGTAGTCTTATCCTTGGATTTGAAGGGACAGGCGTAAGGTCATCGTATGGCCATAGAAGGCAACATGTAAGGGTATCTTAGCAACTCAAAGGGACTATCATCATTTTTCCGTAGGGTCATCGAGGGACGAGATCATTTATTCGTAGGCAACTCGAAGGGACAACGAGAGACTATGATCTTTATATCGAAGGGACTTGATAATTTTTATTCATAGGCAACTTTGCTAAGACACCCCTATATTCGAGGGACTTGACCATTTTCGTAAGGCAACAAGAGGAGAAACCCTAGGTGTGTATGTGTGAGAAGTGTATTGTATTCAGTTATTTCAGTCTTAGAAATTAGGGTTATCTAATTAGTTCGTTTATTTTTGTTCACATACATTCTTTTCACACCCTATTATTACTAACCACACAATAAATAATTTACGGAATTAAAAGAAGAAAAATAACCCTAAACTATTACATCATGAGGAGAGGGATACATATTTGTAATTAGGGGAGTGCGAAAAGTAAAAGTGCAGAAATTTAAATCCTAATTAAGCTATTACAATCCAGGAGCAGATGTATAATCGAAGAGAATAAATCTACACTATTACATAAGTCGCATATCATATACAATTTTCTAAGGAATTTAAATAA
This sequence comes from Lathyrus aphaca, assembly GCA_963966055.1. Lineage (NCBI taxonomy): Eukaryota > Viridiplantae > Streptophyta > Magnoliopsida > Fabales > Fabaceae > Lathyrus > Lathyrus aphaca. Next base: position 406,507,296 of record OZ014522.1, on the reverse strand, counting down.
TAAAATAAAGAAAAGATTATGAAAATGATTTCCCTTTTTTTAAGTTCTAAAACCCTAATTAATTAAAAGAAATTAATTAAACTTTGATTAAGAATTGATTAATTGAATTATTTTGTAAAAAAAACTTTCTATGATTTTTCTTAATTTAAAACTTTTAATTAATTTAATTTAAAAAGGTTTTTCTTATTTATTATTTACAAGAAAATAGAAAAAGAAATAATTTTTTTTTAATTTGATGATTAGTTGTTAAAAAGGGTTTAATTTTTAGTTAAAAAAACAATAAGTCATTAACCTAATTAACTAACTATTAATTAAAAGAAAAAGAAAATAATAAAAATTAGAAAAAACATAAAACAAAAGAAAACAACTAAAAATAAAGGGGGGAGGGTAGCTGGGATTCGAACCCGACCCCAAAGGTGATAGGTTTGCTTCATTGCCAATTGAACTGGAGACCTGCGCGCGTAAATCAATGGAAACAAGTAATTATAAAATAAACAGAATTTTAAAATATAAAAAACGCGCGCGTCATGGTCATCTTCTTCCTCGTCCGTCTAACACTTCTACCTACGGTTGCTGTTCGTAGCTAAAACCTTAGTGACGGTTTTATCTGTCACTAAACAACCTGCATATTTAAAACATCAAAACAAACACGATTAATGAAATTTAAAGGCTTAGATCAATTAAATATCGTCCCATGAGTCTATCGGTCCCATCAATTTGGCTTGAAACTGCATATACCTGGAGTTCCCAAAAATCACGAAGATGAACCCTAGCTATGATGTTCCACGATACTTGCACTCAAACTCCTATCAAATGATCTAAAAAGTTTTTAAACACCATCACACACAATAATGTATGATCAAATTTGATTTATAATGCATGTATAATAAAAATCAAAAATTGAAAGTAAGAGCTAAAATATGAATTCAGTTAAGGAAAATATGGATGCTTTTGATGATTGTAACAATTGGTACACCTTACATAAGTCCTCAGGAACACGTTTGGACCTTCAAATTGGCTTGAGGTTGCCTGCAACTTGAAATCCAAAATTGACTTTTCCTTTGATTTTTAGAAGTTTGGTCATGGTTCTTTAGATCAATTTTTCGTCCCTAGTGCATATGGCATTGTTTTATACTTATAGAGGAGCAAATTAGGTTAAAAAATTTGGGCTTGGGTGTTGGATTTGAGATTGTTTTGGAATGAAGAAAGGTACTTTCTATTTTTAGTGAAAATTTGATATTATGGCCTATCCTTTGATGAGCACGAATTTGGGATCTATATTATGATCATAAACACCAAAATCTGATCCTAAATGATCCTAAGATCAAATATTTGATTTTCTAATATTTATTCTAATTAAAATTGAATTTAAATAAATTAAATCCAATAAAATATAAAATAAATTTAAAAAATTAGAATATATGATTTATGGGTCGTGGATTATCTCATGATTAAGTTTAGGTTAGAAAAATATGGGCCCATTTGGCAAAAACATAAGTTTTGGTCATTATTTGCCTTATACACCTCCTTAAATTTACCCAACTTCAACAATGCATAACTCTCTCAATTTTCAGCCCATGTATGCGTTCTTGGACTTTTTGGAAAGCTTAGAGTGTCCTCTAACTACTTCTTTTGGTCCCATGTCTATTTGATCTTCCATGTTCAAGTTATGGGCTTTTGACAAAGTTGACTTTTTGTTGACTTTTTAAAGGACCTGTAATGTCTTGGCTCATATCTCTCAAGTGAACCATTTTTGGCATTGGCTTGTGAGACACAAAGTTGTAGGGAATTGAATTTCCTTTAAAATGAGCTTTGGATGAGAAATTTTTGATGAAGCTGTCGCTTTCGGGATTTTCATCCTAGTACAAACGCAAAAGTGCGGAAAAGGTAGAGTCGCCAACCAGACATTTTTATCCCGAATGAATGGGAAAGGTATTGCTGCACAAACCTAAGAGAAAAGGAAAGGACAAGGTCCTGCAAACTAAAGATCTGGGTTCGGGAGTCAATTACGACCTGGGAAGGTATTAACAACCCAGATCGTCCGTCGTACCCGACGGGATTCACACTTGTTTGTCTGTTTCAAAGGGTGAGAAATAAAGTTGCTACTGAATAAAACCGCTAACTGGAACTGGAAAAGAGAAAGGGAACTATAAAAAGAGAACGAAAAGAAAGGGGGGAATATAGGGAGAATAAAGAATGTGCTCGAACGGGCCCTACCCCGCTGCCTACGTACCTCATCGAAAAAATGAGGATCAAAGTCGATGTAGTTCGCCAAACTAAGGCGGGAACTCTGTTTATGTTTTTTTTATGACTGAACTACTTATGTCTATGCTCAGGTGTTGCAGGCTCGCCTTGAACGAGTGCGTTACCGTCTTGCAAATGAGACAAGTCGTCGCAAGTTCTCGCTTAAAGTGAATGAGGTGAGAAGAGAATTCACGCAGGAAAAGACGAGTGTTGTTTGTTTATTGTCTTTTAAAGAAGTTTTTTCTTTTTATTGTTTGCGAAACATTCTCATACTAAGACTTGTTCATCGTGGTAGATGTCTTACACCTCGCCCCAAAATGAGACGTGTATAAGTAACCCACGACAAAGTCTCACGGCGTACGAGAAGATCAACCTTTATTAGGTGTTTTTCTTTTCTTTTGAGATGAGAAAGAAAGCAAAGTGAACCAAAGGTAAAAGTCTAAAGGGAGACTAATAATCCTAAGTGTTGTCATGCATGGATGAACCTAGGTTAGTGCGTTTTTCTAACCCTAATGAGAAAAGGAAAAGAAAAAGAACTTAAAAAGCAACTTACTTCCTAAGGAAGTTAAGTTGTTTCAAAAGGGGATTAGCATGAAGTTGTACAAATTAAGCACAAAAATGCTAAAGCAAACACACTTTGAAATCATAAAGAATTTAATAAAGGAAGAAGTTGTGTGAATTTACCTCCACCTCCCTACAAAACAAAGGTTAGTTGGATAAACGTGATAAAAGGAATGAGGTAAACGAGTACCAACACAAATCCTAATACAACTAGGACCTAATATAGACTCAATCCTAAGTCTAAGGGACCTAAAAATTAGGAAAAGAAAAAATCCAGCAGCTACTACAGCTCATATAGCACAAACAACTACTAAATACAATGCAAAATACAAACAACCTATTACAGCTAACAAACAACATGCAAAATAGGTGTAAGAAGTCAAAACAGCATGGATGCAACATGTTTTTACAGCTCCTGCGTCAAAATACAACTATGAAAACAAGGCAGATTTGGATAGTAAACATGCATCATATAACATTGAGTAAAGAGAACTAGCATGGAAGCATAACATGTATATGAACATGTACAATGATTTGTTTATCAAAGAAAGTATAAAATAACAAACACGCATTTCTAAGATTTTGAGCAAATGAGAACATAAGCATGAAATGTGAACATGTATCACCAAGAACCAACAAGATAGGCATGCATTAAGATACAAATCAAAATTGGCATCAATCATGGAAGTATACCAAGCAAGCAAGAATGAAAGAATGAGTATACATGTGATCATACATTTTCAAGCAATGCAAAACATGGTGTTTAAAGCATTCAAACAATTGGAACTTGCATGGATCATAAAAGATGAAGCAAAACAAAATGTGAAACACTTATTTTCATGCTAATCAATGAATTTGAACATGGAAACAACATACATACTTCATTCTAAGCATTATTTCACAATTATGCACAAAAATGAAAAGTAGCAAATGCGCGTGTCGAAAGGACTCAAAACACGGGAATCATGCACATAAAAATTCCCTAAATCCATGATCTAACAATCCAAAAAGATTAAAGAAGCAATGAAAAGCAAACATGCAATGAAACAAGAAAATTTCACAAAATTGAACAGTGTTAACCGGTTAACGGACCCCAAACAGATGCAAACAGGCTTGAAAAACATGTGTTAACCGGTTAACCCCTGGCGTTAACCGGTTAACACTGAACAAAATGCTGAAAAATTAGTTGTGAAAAGCACTTTTAACCACCAACATACTTCTAAAAACTCCTAATACATCCATGAACATGCTGGCACAAAATTCCCACTTAAACCTAGTCTCCTAACGCCTATTAACACCAATAACTAGCCATGACTCTAGCTAATAACAAGTAAATTGAACAAAACGCAAGCAAAACAATGAATCGATCAAAGAATTCCATACGGCGAGATGAAGTGAGATAAATTAAAGCGAAATGGCTTCGGATTCACCAACCTACACAGAGGAGGCTTGCTTTGGTGATTGTTGCGAGTTGGTCAATGCACAAATGAAGAGAAACCGTAGACTTCAAGCTTCGATCCGTACGAAATGCAAAATAAATGCAATTGAAGAAGATCTTGATGAACACTTGCAAAATCACTTCCAAAAAGCTAAAATCAATCCAAAACAACAACAACTTATTCAATAAGCCAAAGAATCAATGTTGGAAGAAGGTTTAGCTTCAAGTTCTTCAAGCTTCAATGCAAAACTTGAAGAACTTATAATGAAGAAGCTTTGGTGAATTTGGAAAATGGAGAGAAAAATTGAGAGAATTGAGATGAAAAATGAGATGAAAATGGGAAAATGGTTGAAGTTGTGAGGTTTGGAGTGAATTCAACCTATATAGAAGCTAGGTTTGACATGGGGCTCGGGTATGGAGTTTGCTTGGGCATTAGGTTTGGAAAAGGAGGTTAGGACTTAGGCTTGGAGTTAGTTAAAGTTAGTTGGGGCTTCTAGAATATTCCTTGGAATATTCCTTGGAAGAGTGTTGAAGAGTCTAGAATGTGGTAGAAAAAGGAAGCAAAATGAAGTGGGAAAATGGAGTTCTTGCAAGGTGGAAAAAATGAAGGGAAAAGTGGAAAAACCAACTAAATTTTGAAATTTCTTCACAAAATTTCGCCTCCGTTAACCGGTTAACCCTATGCGTTAACCGGTTAACGAATGAAAATATGAATTTTTCTTTCCTTTGGTAGGTCAACTTGGAAATGAGTTGGGTTATTTTTGTGATATTGTTTTCCTTCTTAAGCTCCAATGATTGACAAGAAACACTTGATCACATGCCTTACGTGTATGCAGATGATGATTTATTATATTTATTATTTTTCTTTTGAATGCAATGCAATATGGAAGGATATGCAGGTTGACGAAGCATAAACCACTTGAGGTTGATAATAAATAAGAGGGCAAATTTTAGGGTGTTACAACTGCCTTTATTCAATCATCTGCAGACCTAAATGGATGATAGCAATGGCTTTCATACTTTCAAGGTATGAAGTGATTAAATACCCGAATATACCGGAAAATTTGTACTTTGTGGGAAATGAAATGAGTTGAGAACAAGTGCCACTCTCGGATGACATCTTGAAACATGAAATTGACCTCAAACAGGACAAAAAGGAATGAGATCATTGTACTTAAATGATAACTTGGAGGGAACGAGACCATCGTACATAGACAAAATCAGAAGGATGTGAGACCATTGTACTTAAATGGAATCACGAAAGGAGCGTGATCATTGTACTTAAATGATAACCCAACACGCGACCGTTGTACTTAAAGAGAGACGCGGAAAAGGAGAGACCATTGTACTTAAACGGAGACTCGAAGGTACAAAACCATTGTACTTAAATGGAATCTAAGAAAAAACGGGATCATTGTACTTAAATGATAACCCGAGATGCGACCGTTGTACTAAAACATAGACATGAAAAAATGAGACCGTTGTACTTAAACAAGACTCAAGACGAGACCATTGTACTTAAATGGAATTGAAGAATTGAAATCATCTTACTTAGATAAAGTCAAAGAAACATGCTCATTATACTTAAATGATTACCCGAGACGCGACCGTTGTACTGAAACAGAGACACAGAAAAATGAGACTGTTGTACTGAAACAAGACTCAAAGACGAGACCATTGTACTTAAATGGAATCGAAGAATTGAAATCGTCGTACTTAGATGAAATCAAAGAAACGAGATCATTGTACTTAAATGATTACCCGAGACGCGACCATTGTACTTAAACGAAGATGCAAAAAAAATGAGATTATTGTACTTAAACGAGACTCAAAGACGAGACCATTGTACTTAAATGGAATCAAAGAAAACAGGATCATTGTACTTAAATGATTACCCGAGACGTGACCGTTGTACTTAAACGGAGACGCGAAAAAATGAGACCGTTATACTGAAACATGACTCAACTGGGGATAACAAACAAAACTTGGTAGCAATAACCACACTAGGAAACAAATTTGGCATTCTGTGGGGACACTTTGGTCTGATTGCAGAAATACTATTTCAGGTTTCCTTGCAAGATACCAAAATTGCCTTATGCTTCGTATGCATATGTTCAAATTTTTCCATGGCGTAATGTTCCATAATGATGAAAATGCTACGCTTTTGAGGATGAAAATGTAATGATGATTACTAAATGCAAAGAGATCTCCCGATGAGGAGATAACAGGTATCCTTGACGACTTTACTGGGGAAGAAACACTTGATGCATTGATTGCGATGGATCCCTATGGGAAAGCCGACTTTGCAGGGGATAATATTAATGATGCACTAGCTCTGAACTGCCGTCATTGCCAAAAATAATTTGGACTTTAAGATTGGAGAGCCTAGACTCTGTTGGGGATGAACTGGTCTTGAGAGGTACGCTACCCGTTGAACTCTGTTGGGGAAGTGATATCCTCTGACTCGTCTGGGGAATCAGATGCATGAGTGCTCTACTAAGGAATAGATCTGTTGGGGACCCCTCAGATACTTCCCTTCCGCTTGGGAAAAGAGATGCTAATGAGAATTGGACTTTGACTAGTGGCTACGTTGGGGACACTACGAACAACTGCTGTGTAAGAAAGAAAACCCTCAGGTTCCTCCCTACCTTCATCTCTGTAGCGGTAAAATCATGAGTGTAAGTTATTGGTTAACTTAACTCAAAGTAAATAGAGTCGCCACCGCGCTTTTATTTTATTCCAAACGGAAAAGGAAAAAAGAACGAATAAAAACCTAATGAATCTAAAAGCAAAAGTTAAACGAATCGAGCAGAGAACGGGTAAAGGGATAGATTACAAATTGGAAAGGTTTTACGCACCCAAAATGTTCGTGGTACTCCACGGGAGCCTTTTGAAATATTTATTGCTTTTTGGTTTGAAAAAGGTTTATATGAAAATAGATTAAAGAGATGAGAAGAGAAATGTTTTTTTTAAAGTTTTTTGTGTTTGAAGAGACTTCCGTCTCATGCCTACGTACCCACGAAGTGCAATGCGAGATCAAAACCTCGTAGTTCGTGGTACAAAATGTGAAAAGAAACAATGTGTTGAATTGATTTTAAAATGTAAAGATAAGTCGTCATTATTTAACGAATAATTCCATTAAAAATAATTAATCATATCTAAACATAAAAAGGGAAAGTGCACGATGGCACAAAAACAATTGAATGAGTTTTGCATTTTTTAAGTGTTTTGGAAAAATGTTTCAATATGCTTATGTGGTTTAGCATTTATTAAGAAATGAAATTGAAAAGGTAAAACCGTTTGACCTAAGTCAAGGTTTGATTGTGAAAACGTTTGAAGTTTGAAAACAAAGAAGGTTTTTGAAATAGGAAGAAGATTTGAATATTTAAGAAGGGGAGGAGATGAAGTGACTATCCTAAGACTTTAAAGTAAAAGTTAAGGGAAGAACAATTAAACTGTATGGTGAACATTCCTTGAAACAATTGGACTTCCATCTTCAAAAACAAGTGAACCAAATCCGCTAAGGTCCTCAATCCATAATAACTTAAGCAAAGGGCAAGATCCTAAAATCTAAGTCCAAAACTCCAAGTCCAATGCTAAGGATGATGGCCATAGTCCAAAATTAAAGTCACAAGTCTTTTAGAAGTTTAATCCTTTATTAATGTTTTTGTGTCCAAATGGACAAAAGGAAAATCAACATAACAAAAAAAAAGCAAATAATAAACATGATAATGGATGAATAAAGCATAGTAAAGCAAAATAAAATAAAAGAAAATAAAAGTGCAAGAATTTAAATGTTAGTAGCAAAATAAAATAAAGTGCAATAATATAAAATATTAATAGTAGTAATAGTATAATAATATTTACATAATAACGGTATGGTGAACTTAATCAACCACAACCAAAAGAGTAACCAAAATCGGAAGGCAATCGGATCCGCTTAGCATCTTACACTATAGCGATTAATCAAGGCAAATCGAACCGAATTCAATGAAATTTGAAAGGAGGTTGGGAGACCCATAGCACCTACGCATCAAACATTCATAAGTCTCGATTCTTAATGCAATATGATTAACCACTTGGGGATTACGTGATCAACAAGAGATCCGGTCCACGAAAGTGCAAGTACCCAATTAGATTTTTATTCCGAAGTCGGGACACATTTAGGTCTATGTTAAGCAATCGTCGAGTAATTTACGAAGTAATTACCCTACAAATGAGGCCGGCCACCACGAATTAAGGTGCATAATGTTAGTGCTAATGCATGCGAGATAAACGATATATAAATCGCTATCCAACGCAATACCGCACAAAACTAAAGATGAATACCAAATTGAGTCACACTCATGGTATTATTCCATCCTTAAGTTCAATCACTCTTCTTGGTGGATTCAAGCATGGAAATGTATCACTAATGCAAAGTACCTTAAATTAATTAAATAATTCACTTAAAGGTAGTTTTGAATTAATGAACATTAACTACTCTAATCTACACCCAAAGTTCATTGAAATTAAGGAGAAATCACTCCTAAACGTGCTTCCTAAGGTAACAATAAAAAGGAGGAAGAAGAAGAAAGAAGAACCAAAAAGGGGCTTAAAACAAGCCAAAAACACCATTCTGACTTGCGTTAACCAAATGGTTAACCAGTTAACGCAGGAAAAACCTACACAGTTTTAAAACTGGTTAACCGGTTAACACTGTACTAGAAGCAGAAAAATGCAGAAAATTCAGCATGATCCATTTTGAAACCTTTTCTCAAACATTTGATGATCATGATCTGAATTTGCACGAATTTTAAAACCAAAATACAGTGGAATCCTTGCAATCAAACAACAAATAAAGATCCAAAGGATCTAGAAATAAAGGCACCAAAGAGCTACATCTTGAATGTTGATGGTGAATATGGGTTTATGGAGAAAGATGAATTACCAAAAGCACTTCTTCAAATTGGACAAAAACAAGCTTAGATCTACTGAAATTGATGAACAAAAGAAGGAAAGGATGAAGGTTTAGCTCAAGTTAGTCAAGAATTCAATGTGAATTCTTGATAACTTCAAAAGAAAGAAAATGAGCTTTGGAGAATTTTGGTGTTGAGGGAGTATTTTTCAAGAGGTTTTGTGGCTCTCAAAAGCTTGGTGAATGAATGAAATTATGGTCCTATTTAAAGGCGTTAGGTATAGGAATTTGGTGGAATGGAGCTTGCTTTGGTAATTAAAATTAGGCTTGGTAATTGCAATTTTGGTGGGTGTAACACGGTGGGAGAACTGACTTTAGTTAAATGTTGCGGATAGCAAGAGTCGCCACCGACTTTTATTTTATCCAAAAGGAAAGGGCATAAAAGAACAGGAAATACCTTAAAAAGATTTTGAGTTCGGGGGGTAGGTTATACAAAGGGAAGGTGTTAGCACCCTTTATATCCATGGTTATCCATGGGCTCTTAGTTACTTAGCTCATTTAAACTGTTTTGAGAAAGGTGTAGTGGGTGATTAAAAATTTCTAAGTGCTTTATAATGATCCTCATATGGATGTATATAAAGACTTTGTTTTGAAAATTTGTTTGAAATGTGAAGTGTAAAATGTATTTTGAAATGTGTGAGCAAGTACTTAAGAGAAACCTACCCTATATTAAGTCTTTACTGTTCTTATATGTTCTTTCAATGGTAAGACTATCCCTATTATTAAGGAATAGGTAGTCGTTACCTTGGACGTGATAAGGGACATGTGAAGGGACATCTGAATTCAGGCAACTGCAAGGTGTCTTTAGCAATTCGTAGGGGCTTATCATCTTTTATTCGAAGGGACAAGATCATTTATCGTAGGCAACCTCGAAGGGACTTGATCTTATAAACTTAAATGGACTTGATGATATTAATGGAGGGACTTTGCTTAAGACACCTTACTTGACCTTAGAAATAGGCAACATGAGAGGTAACCTTAGAAAGTGTAGGATGGCGATCAAAGATCGACTTACGTGTGTGAGTGTTCATGTTCAAATATTTATCTTATTTAAGGTTAATTATCTAAGTTATTTTAACTACACATAGTTATACACACCCTAAAATTACTAACCATGGCAATAAAAATATTTACAAAAATAAAATAGAAACAAAAAATAAATCTACGACTATTACATGGCTTTCGCAATTACATAATAATAGAAACAATAATGATAAATATAATAAATAAGCAATAATTTAAAGGTTAGTAATAATTAAATAATAATAATAATAAAAGTAAAGGGTTAATAAAAATATAAAGAAGATAAAAATTTAAGAGAAAAAATTATTTTAAAATTAAATAAACAATTTTAGAAAATTAGAAGAAAATAGAATAATTTTAATAATAATAAACAAAATAATAATTATTTACAAAAAAATTGATTAATTATTTAATTAAGTTAAATATTGAAGTTAAATAAAAATTAGAGTTAACAAAATATTTAGGGTTAGAAATTAGGGTTTACATATTATTTAAGAAAAATTAAGGTTTTAATTATCAATTGAAATATTAATTAATTTATTTACAATATATATATATATATATATATATATATATATATATATATATATATATATATATATATATATATATATATTTAATAATATGAACATATAATAAAATAAATATAATAATTAGATTTTTTTGAGAAAATAATTGGAATATAAAAAATATAAGTTTTTATAAAAAGAAAATAATATATACATTTATTTTATTATTATTATTTAAAGAATTATTTGAATTAAATAAATAAAATAATGAAAATAATGAAAAAAAATGAAAAAAAAACATACCTGGGGCTGGGATTCGAACCCAGGCCCTAGGCTTTACATCCACAAGACCAACAACATCACCACCAGGCCAAGCATGCGTTGCTGATAACACCAGGAGTCTAATTGGTTTTATGATTAACCTGCAAAAAAAATCCAGAAAAAATAAAACAACACAAAATGGCCTGGGGGGATTCGAACCCAGGACCATCCATATCACATACACGCACACAAACCAACTGAGCTATTACTACGCATTCAACATATCACCAACAAACAAACATTATATTTTAAATCAATTTTTTTAAATTAAATTTTGGCGCCATCTGAACTTCATCTTCCTCAAATTTCCTGCGAAAATTCCTGCGCTTTCTCTTACGAATTTACCTGCGGGTTCTTCCATGTTTGTGACCTGCGAATCTCAAACATCAACCAAACAGTACAATTTCATCAAATTGATTAGGGCAATGAAATCCTTAAGATTCATACAATCTATCCATGTTCTTTAAATTCATTTATATTTGGTTAATCATGAAACCCTAAATGAGGGACAGAAACCCTAACTATGGCCGTTTATGATTTAGGTCATGATCTTTCAATCTAATTGTCCAGAAAGCTTGCAAACTTCATGCTAAACACAAATCAACAACCAAAATCTGTGAATGATGCATAAATAATAAAAATCAAAAATCAAAAGTTCAAGAACAATTCTGATTCGGTTATGGCTTATGATCATGCTTTTGATGAATATGAGGATTGAAATACGATCAGTGAACCTCTAGGAAGCTAAAGCAACCTTCAAAAGTGATTGAAATTGCTTGAATGTATGAAACCGAATTTCAAATTTGGAGTGAAATTTTGACTTGTGATTTTGTTCTTGGAGGCTGCCAAATTCGTGTCCCAGCATTGCTTTATGTTATACATATATAGTATGACTTAACTAGGTCAAAAAAATAGATCCTTCTTTGGACTTTTGGATCATTTGAGATTGAAAAAGATATGCTTTCAAATATTGAAAAAATTTGATATATCCTTGCTACTTTTGGTTGATCTGATTTTCCATGATCTCAATCACTTCTAAATGGCCTTTATGACTTTCTAGAACAAAAATCATATCAAATATTGAAACTTTTATATTTTATTTTGATTTAAAATGATTTTTAATGTATAAAATCATAATAAATAAAATAAAATGAATAAAAATTTGAATAAATGATTTTTAATTCGTGCATGATGTCATGGTAGTGTTTGGGTCATAAAAATGCAAGCCCATTTGGAGAAATTTGGTTCTAAGGTCCCATTTGCTTCATAAACCTCTCAAAAATTTCCCAACTTTGCAAAGTCATAAGTCCCTCAATTTTAAGGCTATGAAGGTGTTCTTGGAGATTTTGGAAAGCTTAAAGAGTCCTCTAACCAACCTCTTTGGTCTAATGTCCATATCTTTTACCATTCTCAAGTTATGCTCTTTGGAAGATGTTGACTTTTTGTTGACTTTTTAAATGACCTATAATGTCTTAGCTCATACCTTCCAAATGAAGCATTTTTGGGCTTGGCTTGTGAGACACAAAGTTGTAGAGAATTAAATTTCCTTCAAAATGAGCTTTGAATGGAAATTTTTTGATGAAGCATGTGAAAGTTATGGCTGGTCAAAGTTCAGTTGACTTTTCCTATGAAACCCTAATTTAGAAACTCCTGATTCTTGATGATCTGAAATCTCCTTGATGAATCATGATCAACCCTTGATCAAATGATGAATTTTACTTCATATACTTGATGTTGGCAAAAAATAATGAAGTTTGACTTTGATTTGACCACAGTTGACCTCAGTTTGTCTTTTTGACTGCTTTGACTGATTTTAGCCTATCTGATCATCTGACTAAGCAAACCTTTTGGGAAAGCCTTGAAACTTGACATAGGGAATCTTGAAGACATGTAGGATATTATGAAGCTCACTTGAGGCCTTGAAAGTGCATTTATCCTGATGAAATCCAAAACCCTAGTTTAGGGTGCATTGCTTAGGAGGAAGCTTTGTTTGAGGGAATTGTCCAACTTTCTGACTAAATGTGAATCTTGTGAACCTTGTGAACCTCTTGGGATACCTTGGTACATAATGCTTTGACTAGGTGAGGGAAAATTTTGGGGTGCAACAGTGGGAAATGGAAAAGAGTGGTGATTAGTGAGGGTTTATGGTAGGAAATGATCAAAGTTATGTAGAGAAATCAGAAACCAATGGATCTAGAATATTCCAATTAAATCAATGGTCTAAGGGTGCTGAATTTGAATAAAATATTCAAATTTCGCACCGGTTAACCAAGCCAAAATTTGAATATTTTATTCAAATGAGGTTGCTTGGTTGTCGTGGCCCAATTTTTATTGTACGTCAAAGAAGGCATAAACACATGAACCTTGGAATTCCTTGAATGAATCAATTAACTTGGGAAATCCTTGATCAGATAATTTTGAATTATTTGCAAATCAACTTCGACTTTTGTCTGTGAAATTTACTCGAGCTGCAGGACTGTTATTTTTGGCATTTTCAATGGTTCCTCTTCCTGAAAAAGGTTAGTAAAAGGAAACAAAACAAAAATATTTTTTTGATTTTGATTAATGGTTAGTAAACATAAACAAATAAAGTAATTAAAGACAACGATGATCCCCTGTGAGGCATAAACCTAACCCGAGAAGAACCGAGCAACCAGCGCGATCTTGTTTGTATGCAAGATGTAGATGAGATACGAAAAATCTTAGTGTCAAAAATTAGGGTATGACACTGTATTGCTGGTGATATGAATACTTTGTTAAGGGATACTCCTTAGTTGAAGGAAAGCTCTCTACTCGGGGAGAACATCATCAGCCTTCTTTTATTATGTTGGGGGAGGTTTCCATTTCTAAATCTGCTAGGGATAATGGAACACATCATAGAGGATGTTTCTTGCTGACAGTTGTTGATGAGTCATGCTTCAAGATCTGTTGAGGCAAAACTTCCTGAAGATCTATGATGGTGATGGCTTCGTTAGCAATGCTTGTACCTGCATATTAATGAACACAACTTATAGTACATGCAAAATGAGAGTTAGTTTGGCCTGCATGCCCCGAGCTCATGGTCTGAATCACCATCCCAGTCACCCAACATATCAGACATGTGTCAAATGTTTTTTACTCTCCTGCATATGTTATAAGGAGTTCTTGTATTCACAATGCAATATTTATCATAATTTGTTGGACGTTGTTTTGTAATCAATCAATGGTAGATGAAAAGCAAAAACATATGGAAACAAATTTGAATGAAAATTCACTTTTATTGATTGGAGAATGCCCATGAATAGGAATTACACCGGGAAGCAATCCCTAGAAAGAGGAAATTGCACAAAAGGAAAATATACTATCCTAATGTGAAAAACCAAGTCTCATCGAGCTTCGGCCCGGCTATGACTTGAATATCCTCAAGATTCTCCGCTTACTTCGCTTTGAGAAAGACGATTGAATTGTGTGAGCAACCTTAGTTTTGATTGATTATAAATTTTAAGTGTTTGTGTTTGTTTCATATTAAGAAATATGCTTGTTTTTATTTTGGTTCTTTTGTTTCTCAATGTTTATGAACTTTTGGAAAATCACGCATAATGAATCGATTCATTCTAGCTTGAATCGATTCATACTATTTGAAGGTTTCTGGAATTCGCATAATGAATCGATTCATTCTAGCTTGAATCGATTCATGCTGTTTGAGGGTTTCTGGATTTCGCAAAATGAATCGATTCATCTTATGATGTATCGATTCATGCTGTTTAAATAATTCTATTTTCTTAAAATTGATCAGTATGTATCGATTCATCCAAGCTTGAATCGATTCATTCTTCTGTTATTTCTCTAACAGAATCTGCATACATATAGGTGCTTTTGTTTCATTTAACGGTTGTCAGATTACAGATCACAGAAAAATCAGAGACGAATTTTGCAGTGATTAAGCATTGAAGAACACATCAAAATAAGGTTTTTGGAGTGTTGGGACTTCAATGTTGAGCAAGTTTGAAACCTAGAATCAAAGACATCTTCATCATCTTCTCAAAGATCTTAATTCAAGAACATCAACAAGGAAGTGTTTGCTGTCCTGTGAATTGAAGGCTTTCGAGATAACGTTCAGTGGTACGATCGGAGATCCAGCTGAGTTGAAGATTGATAGAAGGTTTCAAGGAAAAACCAGCTGGGTTTTCCTTCAAGAACGGGCGTGTTCTTGAGGGTTTGTGAGTCACGTTTACAAGTCAGATTCAGCCGCAGCGAGAATTTTGTGAATCGGTGGATTTCTCAAATAGGTCGTGGAACCGGTGAATTGATTGTATAACATGCAGGGAATCTTGATCGGGCTCAAATCAAGTGGAGGTTGATACAATAGGAAATTCTAGGTGTTTAGAATTCTGGTTTTTGTATTGGAACCTTGTAATCGAAGGATTCAGCAACTTTGATATAAGAATTCTCAATTTCGATTTGAAATTGAGAGGGAGACGTACCCACACGCGAGGACGAACGTGGGGAACTTCCTTACCAAATCTCGGCGTATTGTTTCTCTTCTCTATCTTTACTTTCGTTTTAAATTGTTTTTCAATTCATTGGAAATAGCTTTAGTGATAAGTGCATTCAACTGTTTTACATATTGTGTGTTTAATCCTTTATCATCGCAATCGTAAAATCCAACACGTTATCGCTTGTCTGGTCTTCTAGTGGCCGGTTCAGAATAGACGCTTGTTTGTTCAGGACCTTCGTTTCCGTAATTCTTTGAAAACTCTGAAAAACTTTTTAAATCCTTGAAAACAAGGAGGTGATCCATTCACCCCCCCTCTAGATCACTCGCCACAACGTCTAACAAGTGGTATCAGAGCACCGGTTCGCTGGTGCTTTGTGACTGCCTGTAACGTTATGGATTCTGAACCAAAGGGGCGTACAATAGAGCTCCTGTTTTCAACGGTGAAAATTATGGCTATTGGAAAGACTGCATGCGAGTACATATAAATTCTGTTGATAGGCGCGTATGGGCTGCCATTCAAAATGGTCCTTTTCAAATTACCATGATGAATGAGGCAGGTGCCATAGTACCTAAACCAGAAGACGATTGGGATGAAAAAGATGAGAAAAAGTGGTCAAGTGATTGGAGAGCTCGAAATATGCTAATTTCAGCACTTAGTGCAGATGAGTATTATCGAGTTTCCCATTGTACGACAGCTAAAGAAATGTGGGATGCTTTAGAAATTGCTCATGAAGGCACAACTGAAGTAAAACAGTCCCGCATTAACACACTTAATCAAGAGTTTGAACTCTTTCGCATGAAACAAGGAGAATCTATTCCCGACATGCAAAAGAGATTTGTTCATCTCATTAATCGTTTGAATGCACTTGGAAAACCTGTTTCCAATGATATTTCTACTAATAAAATTCTGAGATGTCTTAGCAGGGAATGGCAACCTAAAGTGACAGCTATCAAGGAAGCCAATGATCTAACGACACTCACAATGACTACTTTGTTTGGAAATCTGGAGGAACATCAGCAAGAACTAGAAAGTCTAGAAAAGTTTGAAAACAAAAGTAAAAAGTGAAAAGAGAAGAATAAAGACAAAGAGGGTGAGAAGAGGCCTATAGCTCTTATGGCTTCAAACTCAAAGTCCTCACAAAAAGAGCTAAGCAACAATGAATCAAGTAGTGACAAAGACTCCGGTGACGAAGAAATGGGACTTTTTGTTAGGAGATATAATAGATTCATTCGAAAGAATGGAATCAAGCACTCCGACAAAAATCTCATAAATTTTAGAAGACAATCTATGGATTCAAAACAGGAAGAGATTAAGAAGAATAGAGAAAAAGGGTCTTGCTTTAATTGTGGCAAGTCCGGCCATTATAAAACGGATTTCCCTTTAAAGAAAAAGGATAAAGGAAAAGCTCCTCCAATAAGGTATAATAATAAGCAAAGAAGAGCTTACATTGCTTGGGAGAGTGATAGTGATTCATCAAGTACACAATGCACAAGTGATAGCGATGAAACCGCAAATTTGTGTCTTATGGCTCACACCAAAAATCAGTCCCACCACAAGAAGAAAAGTGATGATAAAAAGGTAAAACAAGCTTATTATAACAACTTCTCTTCCATGTCTTTTTCTGAATTGAAAGTAGCTTTTGAAAAACTGCATAATGAAGCCAAAGAAGCATTTAAAAGGTTAGCTTCCGATAAAAGAATTTTTTCATACTTGGAAGGTAAAGTACAATATGCTGAAAAAGATTTAGAATGCTTAAAAGCTAGTATTGCAGAAAATTCAAAAGTTATTGATATTGATGGTTGTAGTAAAATTAGGCATTGTGAAAGGTGCCACATTTGGCAACAAGAGGTCATTTCTATTAAAGCCAAATTGGAAAAAGCCTTGCAACCTAAGATTACTTATGCCGTTGATACTAGGTTGTTCAAAAAGTCAATAAATCCTCCATATGCAAAATATTCTTTTGTTCCAAAGGATTTAAAGACCAATATTAAACATCACCATTATCGTAGTGTTTGTCCTTATTGTTGTCATGCTGGCCATACCATTGAGAAATACAAGTTTAGAAGATTTCTTGTTCCTAAAGGCATTTATCAATGGAAGCCTAAAGACAACCATGTTATTACTTACCCACTTGGACCCAATAAAAATTGGGTACCTACCTCTCTCTTTTGATATTGTAGGATGAGTGTCTTGCATCCATGGAAAGAAGATGGTTTCTGGACAGCGGATGTTCAAGGCACATGATGGGTGACATATCACTTTTTATTGACTTCAAAGCAAAGAAAAAGGGGTATGTTACTTATGGAGACAATAACAAAGGAGCTATACTTGGTAAAGGTAGTGTAGGTAATCCCTCTAACACTACTATTTCTGATGTACATCTTGTAGAGGGACTTAAACACAATTTGTTAAGTATAAGTCAACTATGCGACAAAGGTTATAAAGTTTCTTTCACAAAAACATGTTTCAAAATTGAACATACCGAACAAAATGTTGTGTTTAAGGGTGTAAGAGTATACAATATATATATGCTTGATCTTTTGAGTGTTTACTTAACAAGCACTAAATGTCTAGTGGCCTTAAATGATGATTCATGGCTATGGCATAGACGTTTAGCGCATGTTAATTTCGATTTGCTTAATAAGGTTGTATCCAAGGATCTAGTAGTAGGTCTTCCAAAAATAAAATTTTCAAAAGACCACCTATGTAATGCTTGCCAAATGGGAAAACAAACAAGGGTCTCTTTTAAATCTAAAAATATAATTTCAACTTCAAGACCCCTTGAGCTTCTCCATATGGATCTCTTTGGACCATCTAGGATAAAGAGCTTAGGTAGAAACTATTATGGGTTCGTAATAGTAGATGACTACTCTAGATTCACTTGGACTATATTCCTTCATAGCAAAGATGAAACTTTTTCTGCTTTCAAAAGTTTTGCAAAGTTGTCCCAAAATAAAATGAATTCTAAAATAGTTACAATCCGAAGCGATCATGGAGGTGAATTTCAAAACCACCTATTTGATAAGTTTTGTGACAAGTATGGCATTGAGCATAACTTTTCAGCTCCTCGAACTCCACAACAAAACGGTGTTGTGGAACGCAAAAATCGAGTTTTAGAGGAATTGGCAAGAACAATGCTCAATGAGGGTGGATTACCAAAATACTTTTGGGCCGATGCAATTAGTACGGCTTGTTATGTTCTCAATAGGATTCTAATTCGTCCTATTTTGAATAAAACTCCTTATGAAATTTTAAAAGGTAGAAAGCCCAACTTGTCTCATCTTCATGTGTTCGGTTGTAAATGTTTTGTTTTGAATAACGGTAAGGAAAATCTTGGGAAGTTTGATGCTAAAGCTGATGAAGGTATTTTTCTTGGTTACTCTCAATCAAGCAAAGCATATAGAGTGTATAATAGGCGTTTACTTTCTGTTGAAGAATCTGTCCATGTTTCTTTTGATGAGTCTTACCCAAAAATTGTCGGAAAAGGTATCTCTTTTAATGACACAGGTGTATCTACACAAGACATACTCAAAGAAGCTGGTTCGGAAATTGATCAATGAAGCGGTTGCTATTGAGAAGGAGGAAGATGCATGTATTGAAAAAGATAAAGAGGAAGGAACATCCGAAGTGAAGGATCTTCCACCAGCTTGGAAATCCTCTAAAGACTACCCCATAGACAATATATTGGGAGACATTTCAAAGGGAGTGTTGACTCGGTCTAAGATAAGTAATTTTTGTTCTCACTTCGCTTTTGTATCACAAGTGGAACCTAAAAATGCTAAAGAGGCCTTGGTTGATGAATTTTGGCTAATGGCCATGCAAGAAGAGCTAAATCAATTTAAAAGAAATGATGTTTGGGAACTTGTCCCTCGTCCGCGAGATCATCACATCATAGGTACTAAATGGGTTTTTAGGAATAAACTTGATGAAAGTGGAGTGATAACTAGAAATAAGGCACGCTTGGTAGCACAAGGGTATAACCAAGAGGAGGGCATAGATTATGAGGAGACTTATGCTCCGGTTGCTCGCCTTGAAGCCATACGTCTTTTGCTTGCCTATGTGTGTTCTATGAATTTCAAGCTTTTCCAAATGGACGTAAAGAGTGCGTTCTTAAATGGTGTTATAAATGAAGAAGTGTATGTTTCACAACCTCCTGGTTTTGAAAATTCTGAGTATCTAGATCACATTTACAAATTAAAGTGTGCTTTATATGGTCTTAATCAAGCACCCCTTGTGTGGTACGAAAGACTTAGTAAATTTTTACTTGATCATGGATATTCTAGAGGTAAAATGGATAATACACTCTTCATTAAACACAAAGGAAAACACATTCTTTTAGTTCAAGTTTATGTAGACGATATCATCTTTGGTTCAACTAACATACACTTGGTCGAGGAATTTTCTAATGTTATGCAGGGTGAGTTTGAGATGAGTCTCATGGGGGAGTTGAACTACTTCTTAGGCCTCCAAATAAAGCAACTTGATGAAGGAACAACAGTATGTCAAACAAAATACTGTAGAGAGCTACTCAAACGTTTTGGAATGAATGATTCTAACGCAATTGACACTCCTATGCCTACAAATGGAAACTTGGACAAAGATGAACATGGTAAGTGTGTTGATGTCAAGAGGTATAGAGGTATGATCGGATCTCTTTTGTATCTTACTGCTTCTAGACCAGACATCATGTTTAGTGTGTGTATGTGTGCAAGATATCAATCAAATCCTAAGGAATCTCACTTAAAATCAGTCAAGCGTATATTTAGGTATCTTAATGGAACACCTAAATATGGGCTTTGGTATTCCAAAGGAAGTGATTGCAGCTTAGTAGGTTATTCTGATTCTGATTTTGCTGGCTGCAAATCAGATAGGAAAAGCACTAGTGGCACATGTCATCTGTTTTCAAATTCGTTAATAAGTTGGCACAGTAAAAAGCAAGTATCTGTAGCTTTGTCTACTGCAGAGGCTGAGTATGTTGCAGCCGGTAGCTGTTGTGCTCAAATTTTGTGGCTAAGAAAACAACTACAAGATTTTGATATTGAACTTAAACGCATTCCAATTAAATGTGACAACACTAGTGCCATTAATCTCACTAAGAATCCTGTTTTACACTCGCGCACCAAACATATTGAGATTCGACATCACTTCCTTCGCGATCATGTTGAAAAAGGCGATGTTGTAACCTTTGGCAACTGAACCATTCTTCAACATTCGTCGCGAATTAGGGATTCTCGATCTCTCCGCATTAGTGCCTTAAGTTTGATTGCTGAGTTTCTATTTATCTCATCATATTTGCTAAGTTTTGATTGTAGTCTTCACTAGTGCCTCATGAGAATACTACGATGGAGGTAATATCGTTCCTCTCTTCACTTTGGTAATATTGTATGATCAATGTATGTTTCAGAAATGATCTCTTGTTTACATAAACTTCTTTTCATATGAATGTTTGAACATTGATGTTGTCATTTGTAAAGTATTCTTAAGCATGTATACAATGTTGTATTTCATTTTACTGCATAATGGTTGTTTTGCTTCTTCATTAATGTGTCAATTCCTGAAATAACCACTGAAATTTCAAATTTTTGCATAATGAATCGATCCCAACATTCATGAATCGATTCATGTTGGTTTCATTTTAATTTCTATCAAACCAGTTACAATATGTATTGATTCATAATTCTTGTATCGATTCATTCTCATCTGAAAAATCAAAAATTCGCATAATGAATCGATCCCAATCTGCTTGAATCGATTCATGATTTAATTTTACAATTTCTTTCAAAACCAGTTACAGTATGTATTGATTCATAGTTACTTGAATCGATACATAGCAGTTTGACTCTTAAAATTTTTCGCGAAATGAATCGATACATACATGGATGAATCGATTCATCCTGACGAAAATTCAGGTTATTTTTTAAAATGAATCGACACATCAGCAACTGCCATGACATTTGTATCAGTTACAAAACCCCATTCTCTCCATTATGTCTCTCTCATTATCTCATTTACATCATTTACATCATCTGCATCAAACCCTAACTATTCCAAAGACCCCTCTTCTTCTCTCAAACCCTAATCTTCCACCATGCCTCCAAAAGTTTTGCTTCCAAGAGAAAGAAGTAAACGAAAAGGCAAGGAACCTGTTGGGTCTTCTTCTCAGGCTCCTTCTATTCCTGAAATTCCTCCATCAGGGACTGCAATCCTTCATCCGGCCATCATTGAAGAATTTGAAACTTCCTTTAAATCAAGGTTAGTAATGAAACCACATGTGTTTGATCCTAGTGATGCTCGTACTCTATGTTTGGAAGAAGTTGCGGATTTAATCGACGCACAAAGTCTTGGATTCTTTTTATATGTTAAAGATGAGTATCATGAAGATTTTATTCGTGCTTTCTATGCTGGTGTGAAAACTGGAAGAGGATATATGTTTAAATTAAATTGGAACAAGAACATATCGTTTTGAGGCTGATGACTGGGCCACAATGTTCGGTATGCCATCTGTGGCGGCTGATTTGCAGATGTGGCATGACCAGAGTTTTGAAACTCAGTTTAATTTGAAGGAATTCTGTACATTCATTTCTAAATTGGATAGACCTCTTGCTGATGATGAGCCACTAACTTCAGGTATGATCAAAATTGTACCAAGAATTCTGCACTGGATCCTTTCGCATATCTTGCGTCCAAGGTCCGGTGGACATTCTTGTTTGGACAAGCCGGATATACATTTGTTGTACATTTTGCAGAAAAAGATTCCCTTAAATTGGGCAAATTACTTTGTCAAGCGTATCTTTCTTACGCGAAACAGCTCCAAAAACATTACCTTTGCCTATGCTGCTCAGATCATGAGGATTCTCAAGTTTTGGAAAGTCACTTTTCCTCCTGTGCCTCTCGTATCAGTCTCTAGTGTGCAAGAATTCAACAATGCCACACTTTCTCATATGGGTTATCGATGGGACATCGAGCGTCGCTGCTACTACTTCTTTGAACGCGGCACACGTACTCGCATTTACAACTTTGACATTCCGGCTGAACACATCTATGTTGAAGAAAACAGGGATGAAGATATGGAAGAAGCTGAAAATCCTCCTGATGCGCCTGCCAATACTGGATGGGGTGAGTGGATACCACAAAGGTGGTCTCCCACAAACTATGATCCTGCTCCCTCATCGGCTCCACTGACTTCCTCTACTGCTGCTCCAGCCTATCTCACTGATATGTTTGCACAATTGGAAGTTGCAAACAATACCCGGCATGAGGAAGCTCGTGCGTGGCATGTATTGCAAACAGAATGGCATAAGGAGCATCGTGAATGGCATGATGAGCATACTCGAATGTACCATAATCAATATTCCTGGCATACTGAATTGATTAAGTGGCATCAAGTGTTCTATAATGAGATGTCTGGATTTATGGATGATTTTCGTTCGCACCCGGGAATTATGGAACGGTTTCAAAGCACAGAAGTTCAGCGGCATTTCAGGCGTTATGCATTTATGGGGCAGAATCCAGATGAAATGCCTCCTCCACCTCCTCCTCCAAGCTTCCGTGACCCTGATCGTGATGATGCGGAGTCGTGCGGTGGCCATTTCCCTCATTGACGCATTTCATTTTGCATTTCATCATTGTGTGTTGCTTAAATTTCTTTGTTTTGTTTTTCTTGTTTGAACAATTTATGGTTTGGTTTAGTTATGTAATTCACAACTTTATTTGACAATTTCACTGCCTATGATTATGTAATTTTGCTTTTGTTTAAACTATTTGCGCTTTATGCTTCATTCTTTGTGAGTGCACTTTGCTTCTGTATGTTAGTTTTGTTGTTTCTGATTCTTCACCTATAACTCTTTCTTGCTGTTGATAAAGGGGGAGAAAAAAAGCAAGTGTGAAAATACAATGACATGCACAAACTCAGGGGGAGTACTCTCTCACACTTCAAAATTTTATCATCATCAAAAAGGGGGAGTTTGTGAGCAACCTTAGTTTTGATTGATTATAAATTTTAAGTGTTTGTGTTTGTTTCATATTAAGAAATATGCTTGTTTTTATTTTGGTTCTTTTGTTTCTCAATGTTTATGAACTTTTGGAAAATCACGCATAATGAATCGATTCATTCTAGCTTGAATCGATTCATACTATTTGAAGGTTTCTGGAATTCGCATAATGAATCAATTCATTCTAGCTTGAATCGATTCATGCTGTTTTTGAGGGTTTCTGGATTTCACAAAATGAATCGATTCATCTTATGATGTATCGATTCATGCTGTTTAAATAATTCTATTTTCTTAAAATTGATCAGTATGTATCGATTCATCCAAGCTTGAATCGATTCATTCTTTTGTTATTTCTCTAACAGAAACTGCATACATATATGTGCTTTTGTTTCATTTAACGGTTGTCAGATTACAGATCACAGAAAAATCAGAGACGAATTTTGCAGTGATTAAGCATTGAAGAACACATCAAGATAGGGTTTTTGGAGTGTTGGGACTTCAATGTTGAGCAAGTTTGAAACCTAGAATCAAAGACATCTTCATCATCTTCTCAAAGATCTTAATTCAAGAACATCAACAAGGAAGTGTTTGCTGTCCTGTGAATTGAAGGCTTTCGAGATAACGTTCAGTGGTACGATCGGAGATCCAGCTGAGTTGAAGATTGATAGGAGGTTTCAAGGAAAAACCAGCTGGGTTTTCCTTCAAGAACGGGCGTGTTCTTGAGGGTATGTGAGTCACGTTTACAAGTCAGATTCAGCCGCAGCGAGAGTTTTGTGAATCGGTGGATTTCGCAAATAGGTCATGGGACCGGTGAATTGATTGTATAACTTGCAGGGAATCTTGATCGGGCTCAAATCCAGTGGAGGTTGATACAATAGGAAATTCTAGGAGTTTAGAATTCTGGTGTTTGTATTGGAACCTTGTAATCGACGGATTCAGCAACTTTGATATAAGAATTCTCAATTTCGATTTGAAATTGAGAGGGAGACGTACGCGAGGACGAACGTGGGGAACTTCCTTACCAAATCTCGGCGTATTGTTTCTCTTCTCTATCTTTACTTTCGTTTTAAATTTTTTTTCGATTCATTGGAAATAGCTTTAGTGATAGGTGCATTCAACTGTTTTACATATTGTGTGTTTAATCCTTTATCATCGCAATCGTAAAATCCAACACGTTATCGCTTGTCTGGTCTTCTAGTGGCCGGTTCAGAATAGACGCTTGTTTGTTCAGGACCTTCGTTTCCGTAATTCTTTGAAAACTCTGAAAAACTTTTTAAATCCTTGAAAACAAGGAGGTGATCCATTCACCCCCCCTCTAGATCACTCGCCATAGCGTCTAACAAATTGATCTTCAACCTTTGGATCACCTTTGATTGCAAATGACGAATCACAGATCTCGCAGATCGCAGTTGTTCATTTTAATCCCTCTTTTGCATGGATTGCCCTTTCGGGTTTTTCAATCCACCAGGATACCCCTTTTTGCCTGAGTTGTCCGATGTGGCTTTTCAACTCAGCGGGTGTACATTTTTCGTTTATTTCCCTAATTTTTGCACGAGACTTTTATTCTGTTTTTGGCTCGTCGGGATGCCTTTTTTTTTTGCCTGGACTCTTATTCTGTTTTTGTCCAGCGGGTCTCTTTACATGAAGTATTTTCTCATTGTGTCTGTGTTTATAGGGGATTTAAAGTCTTCGTCATCCATGGTTGTTAACATTAAGGCTCCGCCTGAAAAGACCCTTTTAACCACGAATGGACCTTCATAATTGGGTGTCCACTTGCCCCTGTAATATGTATTAGGAGGAAGAATTCTTTTCAGCACTAAGTCATTGGGTATGTAGCGTTGAGGTCGTACTTTCTGGTCGAAAGCACGTTTCATCCGCAGTTGATACAATTATCCATGGCATACAGCTGCTAGGCGTTTCTTTTCAATGAGGCTCAGCTGATTGTACCTGGATCGGAGCCACTCGGCTTCGTCAAGCTTGGCGTCCATCATTAATCTGAAGGAAGGGATCTCGACTTCGACTGGTAGGACTGCCTCCACACTGTATACAAGAGAGAATGGGGTTGCCCTTGTTGAAGTGCGTATAGATTTCCGGTACCCATGCAATGCAAACAGTAGCATCTCATGTCAATCTTTGTATGTCACAACCATCTTTTGAACAATCTTTTTGATGTTCTTGTTGGCCGCCTCGACGGCGCCATTCATCTTTGGACGATACATCAAAGAGTTGTGATGCTCGATCTTGAAATCCCGACATAGATCTACCATCATCTTATTGTTGAGATTAGAACCATTGTTAGTAATGATTCTTTCGGGAATTCCATATCGACAGATGATATCCCTTTTGATGAATCGGGCTACCACTTGTTTAGTGACGTTGGCATAAGACGCTGCTTCGACCCACTTCGTGAAATAGTCTATGGCAACTAGGATGAAGCGGTAACCATTAGAAGCAGTTGGCTCAATATTTCCAATCATATCAATGCCCCACATGGCGAAGGGCCAAGGTGAAGACATGACACTCAATGGATTTGGAGGCACATGCACCTTATCATCATAGATTTGACACTTGTGGCATTTGTGGGAGTATTTACAACAATCGGACTCCATGGTGATCCAATAATACCCCAACCTGAGAAGCTTATTTGCCATAGCATGCCCTCCAGCATGGGTACCGAAGGAGCCTTCGTGAACTTCTTTCATCAACATGTCTGCTTCGTATTTATCCACGCATCTGAGCAGGACCATGTCGAAATTCCGTTTATAGAGTACATCATCTTGGTTTAAGAAGAACCTGCCTGCCAACCTCCTAAGGGTCTTCTTATCTTTACTAGATTCCCCTGCTGGGTATTCTTGAGATTTCAAAAAGCACTTGATATCATAGTACCAAGGTTTGTCATCATTATACCCATCGACTGCAAATGCGTATGTCGGTCTCTCGAGACGAGATACATCGATTCTAGGCACATAATTCTCTTGGTGAACCTTGATCATGGAAGATAAGGTTACCAAGGTATCAGCAAACCGATTCTCGTCCCAAGGTATATAGTGCAACTTGACCTTTATGAAGAAAGTTAACAGCCTCCGAGTATAGTCCCTGTAAGAAATAAGATGATGTTGATGAACCAGCCATTTGCCGTTAACCTGATTGATGACTAAAGTCGAATCACCAAAGAGCTCGAGGTTCTTGATTCTCAAATTAATTGCTTCCTCGATCCCCACTATGCAGGCTTCATACTCTGCTTCATTGTTAGTGCACTTGAATGTTAACCGTGCAATGAAGGACATATGGATCCCTTATAGAGAGATAATGACAACACCAACTCCGCTACCGTTCATGTTAATGGCCCCGTCAAACATCAGACTCCATTTGGATTCGGGGTCTGGCCCCTTCTCCGGGAGTGGTTCTTCGCAGTCTTTTTACTTGAGGAACATGATGCCCTCATCCGGAAACTCGAACCTCATTGGCTAGTAATCGTCAATTGGCTGCTGGGTCAAATAATCCGACAATAGGCTTCCTTTGATGGCTTTTTATGAAGTATATTGGATATCGTATTCCGTCAGAATCATTTGCCATTGGAATACTCTTCCGGTTAGAGTTGGCTTTTCAAAGATGTACTTAACAGGGTCCATCTTGGGAATCAATAGGGTGGTATGAGTCAGCATGTACTGTCTTAGTCGGCGAGAAGACCATGCCAAAGCGCAACAAGTTTTCTCGAGCAGTGAGTAGCGTGTCTCACAGTCGGTAAACCTTTTGCTAAGGTAATAGATTGCATGCTCTTTTCGACTAGACTCGTCCTGCTGACCCAGTACACAGCCCATTGATCCTTCGAGTACTGTGAGGTACATGATTAAGGGTCTCCTTGGCACTGGAGGCATTAGAATCGGAGGTTCTTGCAAATACTCCTTGATTCGGTCGAAAGCTTGTTGGCAGTCATCATTCCATTCGATGGTCTGATTCTTCCTCAGAAGTTTGAAAATAGGTTCGCACGTAGCTGTTAAGTGAGAGATGAATCGTACAATGTAGTTCAATCTCCTTAAGAAGCCACACACTTCCTTCTCAGTTCTTGGCTCAGGCATCTCCTAGATTTCTTTTACTTTCGTAGGGTCGACCTCAATTCCCCTTTCACTGTCAATAAAGCCCAGTAGCTTTTCGGAACGCACCCCGAATGTGCATTTATACGGGTTTAACCTCAATCTGAATTTTCGAAGCCTGCCAAATAGCTTGGCTAGGTTGACTAGATGTTCTTCTTCTGTTTGTGACTTCTCAATCATATCATCAACATATACCTCAATCTCGTGATGAATCATGTCGTGAAGTAGAGTCACCATTGCCCGTTGGTATGTAGCTCCATCATTTTTCAAACCGAACGACATTACTTTGTAACAAAAGGTGCCCCATGGGGTAATGAATGTGGTTTTATCCATGTCATCTAGTGACATTTTGATTTGATTGTAGCCTGAAAATCCATCCATGAAGGAAAACACAAAGAATTGGGCAGTGTTGTCAACTAGCACGTCAATATGCGGCAACGGGAAGTCATCTTTGGGGCTTTCCCAGTTCAGGTCCCGATAGTCCGCACACATCCTGACCTTACCATCCTTTTTAGGGGCTGGCAGAATGTTCGTAACCCATGGAGGATAACTTGTCACAGCCAAGAATCCAGCGTCAAACTGCTTTTGAACCTCTTCCTTGATTTTCATAGCCATGTCAGGTCGAGTTCGTCTCAGTTTCTGTTTCACCGGCGGGCAGTCTTCTTTGAGTGGCAGCTTGTGCACTACAATATCGGTATCCAACCCGGGCATGTCCTGGTAAGACCAGGCGAAGATGTCGACATATTCCCAGAGCATGGAGATCAAGTGGCTCTTGACATGTTCTTCCAACGCAACCCCGACCTTGACCTCTCTTCTGTCTTCCTCAGTACCCAGGTTTACCACCTCAATGGCTTCCTCATGTGGATGAATCATCTCCCCCTCTTGCTTGAGCAATCTGGATAGTTCTTTGGGTAGTTCACAATCTTCTTCACCTTCTTCGTTGGCTAAGTAAATCAGATTGTCGAACTCATACTGAGCCATAGCAGGTTTGTCATTGATGAGACCCGATGAGGAGCATCTGCATGAAGGATGATTCATGCTAGATTTTAGAAAGAGTGGGAGACATGGAAAAACATTTCCATTTATTTTTAAAACAAAAATGAAAGACAAGGAACACATGAATGAATGCAAAAACGTCCACTTTATTAATGATTATGATATTTTAATATGAACAACAAACCCTTACAATGAGCTGCCATGCCCTGGGAAAGGCATAGAGCTTGCATACAAGAGAATGGAAATATAAAACTATTACTCCTCTGGCTGAGTGACAGAGATAAATTCTTCAGTCGACCAATTGTTAAGTTGCATCCATGGGACACAGGGCCTTATCCACTCATCCAGTTCACAGTCACTATCAACCATTTTTTTCAGCATCGCACAAACGTTGCCAAGATCAAACCATCCTGCATTGTTGAAGGTAATTGGGCCTTCCCAACCTCTATCATTTTCCCCAACCCTCATTTGCACCTGATTCCACAACTTTTAGGGCTTTCTTGTAGGAGGCTATGGACGCTCCTTTCTTCGTATCCTTTGATAAGGCAACTGACGATGATGTGCTTACAAACCTGATGGGTTCGAAGGCTTGGCATAGAGTTTCAACGATTTAGCCATCCATCTCCACATACTTGAATGAGGCCAAGTCGTTGATGAAGATATCTTCTTCCCCATATACGGTCACAAATTTTCCTTCCCAGACAAATTTAAGCTTTTGGTGAAGGGTAGAAGACACTGCCCCTGCTGCGTGTATCAAAGGTCGCCCAACAAACAGCTGTAGGCCGGTTGGATATCCATGACGTAGAAAGTAGTATTGAATACATGTGGTCCCATCATGATTGGCAGTTCCACCTCTCCAAATACTGACCTTTTCGAGTCGTCGAACGCTCGGACGGCCAAATCACTTGGCCTAAGCACAACCCCATCATAATCCAACTTAATCAATTCTTTCTTAGGAAGCACATTCAAGGATGGCCCCGTGTCCACAAGCACAAGAGAGAGGCACAACACTTAACCAAGCCACCTCGTCTTTTCTCGTTCTTGTAATGCACTAAGTAGTATAGATCACCCAGGAGAGTGGGTACCAGATTCTTCATTACAAACAAATGGATGGAGTTCATGTCTACGAATTTATCCATGTCAACAAACAAGATAATCCCATCTATCAGCTGCAGCCAGTTCTCAGCCCTTCTAACAAGAAACTCTAGAGAGAAACCAAGCACCCCCGCTTTGGTGGCAGTCAGATTGTTAGACACTTCAGATGAGCTCAAATAAAGAGCTTTGGCGATGTCAGAATGAGTCGGTCTGGTCATTTATGAGTTGAAGGGAATCTGATATTGGATTGGCACCCCCAAAATCTCAAAATACTCTTCAAGCAGTGGGCCCAATTGGAAGTCAGGAACGGTGAAACATCTGAACTGTGGGTCATAGTACTGCAATAAAGTATGAATGGTGATTGTAACGCCCAAAAATAATTATTTATTATTTTTAATATGTAAGTAATTATTGTGGTTAGTCGGAAATTAGTTGAAAGTCGTAGAAATTATTATAAGAAATAATAATATAATTGTAGTGTTATTTGAGTAAGTGGGCTTATCATTGTGTGCTAATTAGTAAAATGAGAGGTGTTATATTAGGCCCATTAGAAATTAGGATATTTAGTTAATTTAATAAAGAGAAAATAAAATAAGTGATAGAAATAAAAGAAAAGAAACAGTAGTGGAGAGAAGTTAGCAGAAGAGGAATTGGAGAACTGTTGTACGAACAAGAGGGAAGGAGAAAAAATTTCCGGAATCCGATTCTTAGAGCAACCTTCGATCCAAAATAATAAGGTAAGGGTGGGTTCGATTATTATTATTGGGTATGAATTTCAGTACAGTGATTTGGGTAGTTAGGTTGAAATAATTAATTGTGGTTCTTGAGATTCTGTAGAAATTTTATATATATATATATATATATATATATATATATATATATATATATATATATATATATATATATATATATATATATATTATGATGAAAAATATTAATGTTGTGAATTAGTGGCTAGATTTCCAATTTCTGGGTGATTTTAGAAGTTGTTAAGGTTGCTGTGTATTGGTGGTATTTTGACAGGAAATAAATTGATAGTGGGAGGGAGACCTATAGAAAAAGAAGAAGATGAAAAAGAAAAAAAAAAGGGGGGGTGTGGCGCAGGCCACTTGTCCCACTAAGGGGAGTGTGGCGCATGCCACACCTCATAAGCTCATGCATGGCGCACGCTGGGGGGGGCACATAGTGGCGCAGGCCACTCCTCCATAAGGAGAAGATGGCGCAGGCCATATCACAAGGGGGGGGGGGGGAAGTGCAATGGCATCATGCCACATGGCGTGAGGTTGGGAAATGAAAAGTAAGGGTGGCGCAGGCCACCCTATTAAAGTAGGAGAATTTTTTGTGCCTT
This sequence comes from Lathyrus aphaca, assembly GCA_963966055.1. Classification (NCBI taxonomy): domain Eukaryota; kingdom Viridiplantae; phylum Streptophyta; class Magnoliopsida; order Fabales; family Fabaceae; genus Lathyrus; species Lathyrus aphaca. The sequence goes on along the minus strand of OZ014522.1, from coordinate 406,476,241 downwards.
TATTCATAATTTTCTCATAAACAAATAATCTATTAAATTATTTAATTAGTGTTTAGAAATTATAGTTATAATTAAAATAAGGTTTTAGTATATGAATTAGTAAACTTGAGGAGAAGTAAAAATGGAGATTCAAGCTGAGTATTTTAATTGCCATATACAATCAGTAAGAAGCATGTTCTAAAAATAACACTATGTTAGGTAATTTAGCAGGTTCATAAAATTGACAGTAACAGTAGTAGTAGTTGACTTTCTGAGACAGATGAGTTTAACGAAATGTAGAAAATTCCAGTCTCGTAATAAAGTAGAATTAATTGCAGGAAGTAGAAAACAGTGTCGAATCAGCCAGTTAACCGAATTAGGCGGAAAAACTTAGTTGCCCGGAATTTAACGAAAATTATCGGGTTAAGTCGGATAATATTATAGTTGATTTTACTGAGTTGTTTGCTGGAAATTGTGTTGCTAAAAGTTGCTATCAGTACAGATGAGTGGAAGGATCGTTCCGAATTACGGAATAGTTATGAAGTTGTTATATCGGAGGTTTTTATGCCAAAATTGATGTCTAAGTTGCTTATGTCGTATAAGTCGATATGTGTTGTTCATGTGGCTAAGTTGTATGCGTTTGAATTTCCTATATGTCATGTAAATTCATATGCATTTTGTCGGAGCCGTTGCTCACACCATGTTGGCCTGGATTGGCAAAAAGTTGAAAGTTGAAGGCTTATGCCTTGATGCCTCAATAAATTGGCAGATTTTAAGTTGGGAGTTTTACTCCGAATGGTACCACATGCATAACTAGTCGTGTCTCATTGAAGTTGCATAATTGTTGGTTTATTGTGTTGATATTTGATTAATTTGTGAAGTGGTGTTTGTTACTATCCTTATTCGCTGTATTGTTGTTCATATACTAATTATAATAATTGTAACTCACCCCTTCTGTTGAATGTTGTCATTTTGTGACAACGTGCAGGTAATCCTGAGAAGTAGCTGGTTACCTTTGGTCGAGTCGGTGGTCAGTCGCTCTGATACGTAGCACTCGGGGGGGGGGGGGGGGGGGATTGTCGTATGTCTGCTTGTGATCTTTTAATTATTATTGAGTTTTAATTATTTGAAGGATTTATGGTTGCTTATTCTATTTTAAGTTGTTATTATGTTGCTTAAAGATGCTAAGAATTATTTTATGAAATCCGCTGCGTAAGATTTTATGAAGTTGAATTATTTGAGTGAATGACATTATTTTGTCGAATTAAGAAAAAGTGTTACGTATTGTTATGATTCCTTAAAGTGGAAATTATTTAAAGTTGAACATGTAATATCCCATTGATAGAAAATTTTACGACTCTGATTTTGTTGTTATAACTCTTGGGTAGAAAATGGGGTGTTACATTAGTGGTATCATAGCAGGTCGGTCTGTCCGGCCAGTTGTCGTGTCGTTACTGTCTAACAATTGTGTATTGTTACTAATCTAACTTTTAGTTGTGTTGTAGTGATAAGTTGAAATGGCTGGGAGAAATGACGCTGCGATGGCTGCCGCAATGCAAGCGATGGCACAAGCTGTGCAGAACTTGCCAAATGCTGGTGGAGATGTTGGGTCACGTAGTTTGGCGACTTTCCAAAGAGAGAATCCGCTGGTGTTTAAGGGTAAGCATGATCCAGATGCAGCTTTGGGATGGTTGAAAGAAATCGAGAGAATCTTCCGTGTTATGGATTGCACTCCAACTCAGAAGGTTCGGTATGGCACTCACATGCTAGCAGTCGAAGCTGATGACTGGTGGCTAGAGACTCACGAGAGGTTGACCGCGGCAGGTGAAGTCATTACTTGGGATGTGTTCCGTAGAGAATTCATGAGAAAGTATTATCCGGAAGATGTCCGTGGTAAGAAAGAAATTGAGTTCCTTGAGCTGAAGCAAGGAAACATGTCTGTCACAGATTATGCTGCAAAATTTGTGGAGTTGTCCAAATTTTATCCTCATTACACTGGTGCTGGTGCTGAATTTTCAAAGTGCATCAAGTTTGAAAACGGGTTGCGCTCTGAAATTAAGAAGGCTGTTGGGTATCAGAAGATACGCATTTTTACTGAATTAGTTGATAGCTGCAGGATATTTGAAGAGGACAATAATGCTCATTACAAGGTTGTCAATGATCGCAGAGGCAGGCAACATCAAAACCGTGGCAAGCCGTATGATGCTCCAACTGGAAAAGGGAAACAAAGAGCTGCTCCGGCTCAGAGAGCTAGTTGGGGAGGTGCTCCTGCTGGTATAGTTTGTTTCAAATGTGGTCAGGCTGGTCATAAGAGTAATGTATGCACTGCAGAGGTAAAGAGGTGTTTTCGTTGTGGTAAGACTGGGCATGCAATAGCTGATTGCAAGCACAAGGAAATGATTTGTTTTAATTGTGGCGAAGAAAGGCATATTGGAAGTCAGTGTCAGAAGCCAAAGAAAGCTCAGACTGGAAAGGTGTTCGCATTGACCGGAACTCAAACCTCCAGTGAGGACAGACTTATCCGAGGTACATGTTTCATAAATGGTACTCCTTTAATTACTATTATTGATACCGGTGCTACACACTGTTTTATTTCTGCTAACTGTGCTCGAAGCCTGAGTTAAAAATTGTCTGCTTTGGGTGGTGATTTGATTGTTGAGACCCCAACTAAGGGATCAATAGCTACTTCATTGGTATGTTTAAAGTGTCCTTTATCGATCTTCAATAAAGATTTCTATGTTGATTTAGTATGTTTGCCGTTGGCTGGGATGGATGTAATTCTTGGTATGAACTGGTTAGAGTATAATTATGTTCATATAAATTGCTATCATAAGTCGGTGAGATTTTCCACTCCTGAAGAGGAAGGAGTTGGCTTATTACCTTTCAGAGAACTGCGAAAATTGATGAAAGAGGAAGCTCAGATGTTTTCCTTGATGGCGACGTTGTCGGTTGAGAGTAAAGCTAAGATTGATGAACTGTTAGTAGTGAAAGAATTCCCTGAAGTTTTTCCTGAGGAGATTCCTAGTGTGCCGCCAGAGAGGGAAGTTGAATTTACGATTGATCTGGTACCTGGTACTAGGCCTGTTTCGATGGCACCGTATAGAATGTCAGCATCTGAATTGTATGAATTAAAGAAGTAACTGGAAGACTTACTTGAGAAAAAGTTTATAAGACCAAGTGTATCGCCGTGGGGAGCTCCAGTGTTGCTAGTAAAGAAGAAAAATGGTAGTATGAGGCTGTGTATTAATTATAGACAATTGAATAAAGTAACGATCAAGAATAAGTATCCACTACCGAGGATAGATGATTTGATGGATCAATTAGTGGGTTCTTGTGTGTTCAGTAAAATTGATTTGAGATCGGGCTACCATCAGATCAAAGTGAAAGATGAAGATATTCAGAAGACAGCGTTCAGAACTCGGTATGGACATTATGAGTATTCTGTGATGCCTTTCGGTGTGACTAATGCTCCGGGAGTATTTATGGAATACATGAATCGCATTTTTCATACTTATCTGGACCATTTTGTGGTAGTATTTATTGATGATATTTTAATTTACTCTAAGTCAGAAGAAGAACATAAAGAACATTTGAGATTAGTGTTAGACGTTTTGAAAGATAAGAAATTGTATGCGAAGCTGTCCAAGTGTGAGTTTTGGTTAAGGGAAGTCAGTTTTCTTGGCCATGTAATTTCAGAAAAGGGTATTGCTGTAGATCCTTCAAAGGTAGAAGTTGTATTTCAATGGGAGACTCCTAAGTCGGCTACCGAGATTAGAAGCTTTTTGGGATTAGCTGGATATTATAGAAGGTTTATTGAAGGATTTTCGAAGTTAGCACTTCCGTTAACTAAATTAACTTGTAAAGGTAAAGCTTTTGTGTGGGATGTTCAGTGCGAAGAGAGTTTTAGTGAATTAAAAAGGAGATTGACGTCAGCGCCGGTTTTGACTTTGCCAAATCCGGAGGAACCGTTTGTAATTACTGTGATGCTTCATTGATGGGTTTAGGAGGTGTGCTTATGCAAAATAATAAAGTAATTGCTTATGCGTCGTGACAGTTAAGAATTCATGAAAAGAACTATCCTACGCATGATCTTGAACTTGCTGCTGTGGTATTTCTGCTAAAAATCTGGAGGCATTACCTCTATGGTTCCAGATTCGAAGTTTTCAGTGATCATAAAAGTTTAAAGTATCTATTTGATCAGAAAGAGCTGAATATGAGACAATGTAGATGGTTAGAATTGCTTAAGGATTATGATTTCGGTTTGAATTATCATCCAGGTAAAGCAAATGTTGTGGCCGATGCTTTTAGTAGAAAGACCTTGCATGTGTCAGTAATGATGATTAAGGAGTTGGAATTAATTGAGCAATTTCGTGATATGAGTTTGGTTTGCGAAGTAACCCCGCAGAGTGTAATGCTAGGAATGCTAAAGATTAATAATGATTTTATGGATAGTATCCGAGAGGCACAGAAATTGGATGTGAAATTAGTAGATATCCTTAATCGTTGTAGTCAATCAGAGAAGAGTGACTTTAAGATTGATGCGAGAGGTGTGTTGAAATTAGGTGAAAGAATTTGTATTCCTGATGACGCGGTTATGAAAAGAAGTATTCTAGAAGAGGGTCATAGAAGCAGTTTGAGTATTCATCCAGGAGGTACTAAAATGTATCAGGATTTAAAGAAAATATTTTGGTGGCCCGGGATGAAAGAAGATGTGGCTCGTTTTGTGTATGCGTGCTTAACTTGTCAGAAGTCGAAGATTGAGCATCAGAAGCCTGCTGGGTTGATGCAACCATTGGAAGTTCCAGAATGGAAATGGGATAGCATTTCTATGGACTTCGTAACGGGGATGCATGTTACTTTAAGAGGACATGATTCGATTTGGGTGATCGTTGATAGGCTCACGAAGTCGGCTCACTTCATACCTATTAACATCACTTACCCAATTGCGAAGTTGGCAGAGATTTACATCCGAGTAATTGTAAAGTTGCATGGTGTTCCTCTGTGCATTGTGTCGGATAGAGATCTGAGGTTTACATCAGAATTTTGGAAAAGTCTGCAAGATTCGTTGGGTTCTAAGTTGAGGTTGAGTTCGGCATATCATCCTCAAACCGATGGCCAAACTGAGAGAACTATTCAGTCATTGAAGGATTTGCTGAGAGCTTGTGTTCTTGAGCAAGGAGGTTCGTGGGACACTTATCTTCCATTGATCGAGTTCACATACAATAATAGTTACCATTCTAGTATCGGAATGGCGCCTTTTGAAGCATTGTATGGTCGTAAGTGTAGGACTCCGTTGTGTTGGCATGAATCTGGTGAGGGTGTAGTACTTGGACCAGAGTTAGTTCGAGAAACTACCGAGAAAGTGAAGTTTATCAGAGAGAAGATGAAAGCTTCTCAGAGTAGGCATAAGAGTTACCATGACAAGCGGAAGAAGGATTTAGAATTTCAAGCTGGTGACCATGTGTTTTTGAGAGTCACGCCTGTGACCGGTGTTGGGAGAGCTTTGAAGTCTAAAAAGCTCACTCCTCGCTTCATTGGTCCATATCAAATCTTAGAACGAGTTGGAAAAGTTGCTTATCGGATGGCATTACCACCTAATCTTTCGAAATTGCATGATGTATTCCATGTGTCGCAGCTTCGGAAGTATGTCTCAGATCCGTCTCATGTGGTTAGTATGGATGATGTGCAAGTGCGGGATAATTTAATAGTGGAGACAAAGCCTGTACGAGTTGGAGATCGTGAAACAAAGACTCTTCGAGGAAAAGATATTGTGTTGGTTAAAGTCGTTTGGTTGGGAGCTGCGGGCGAAAGCATGACATGGGAATTGGAGAGCAAGATGCGAGACTCCTACCCTGAGCTGTTTGAAGCAGGTAAATTTTCGAGGACGAAAATATTCTAAGTGGGGGAGAGTTGTAACGCCCAAAAATAATTATTTTATTTTTAATATGTAAGTAATTATTGTGGTTAGTCGGAAATTAGTCGGAAGTCGTAGAAATTATTATAAGAAATAATAATATAATTGTAGTGTTATTTGAGTAAGTGGGCTTATCATTGTGTGCTAATTAGTAAAATGAGAGGTGTTATATTAGGCCCATTAGAAATTAGGATATTTAGTTAATTTAATAAAGAGAAAATAAAATAAGTGATAGAAATAAAAGAAAAGAAACAGTAGTGGAGAGAAGTTAGCAGAAGAGGAATTGGAGAACTGTTGTACGAACAAGAGGGAAGGAGACAAAATTTCCGGAATCCGATTCTTCGAGCAACCTTCGATCCAAAATAATAAGGTAAGGGTGGGTTCGATTATTATTATTGGGTATGAATTTCAGTACAGTGATTTGGGTAGTTAGGTTGAAATAATTAATTGTGGTTCTTGAGATTCTGTAGAAATTATATATATATTATGATGAAAAATATTAATGTTGTGAATTAGTGGCTAGATTTCCAATTTCTGGGTGATTTTAGAAGTTGTTAAGGTTGATGTGTATTGGTGGTATTTTGACAGGAAATAAATTGATAGTGGGAGGGAGACCTGTAGAAAAAGAAGAAGATGAAAAAGAAAAAAAAAAGGGGGTGTGACGCAGGCCACTTGTCCCACTAAGGGGAGTGTGGCGCAGGCCACACCTCATAAGCTCATGCATGGCGCACGCTGGGGGGGGGGCACATAGTGGCGCAGGCCACTCCTCCATAAGGAGAAGATGGCGCAGGCCATATCACAAGGGGGGAAGTGCAATGGCATCATGCCACATGGCGTGAGGTTGGGAAATGAAAAGTAAGGGTGGCGCAGGCCATATCACAAGGGGGGGAAGTGCAATGGCATCATGCCACATGGCGTGAGGTTGGGAAATGAAAAGTAAGGGTGGCGCAGGCCACCCTATTAAAGTAGGAGAATTCTTTTTGCCTTTATTCATAATTTTCTCATAAACAAATAATCTATTAAATTATTTAATTAGTGTTTAGAAATTATAGTTATAATTAAAATAAGGTTTTAGTATATGAATTAGTAAACTTGAGGAGAAGTAAAAATGGAGATTCAAGCTGAGTATTTTAATTGCCATATACAATCAGTAAGAAGCATGTTCTAAAAATAACACTATGTTAGGTAATTTAGCAGGTTCATAAAATTGACAGTAACAGTAGTAGTAGTTGACTTTCTGAGACAGATGAGTTTAACGAAATGTAGAAAATTCCAGTCTCGTAATAAAGTAGAATTAATTGCAGGAAGTAGAAAACAGTGTCGAATCAGCCAGTTAACCGAATTAGGCGGAAAAACTTAGTTGCCCGGAATTTAACGAAAATTATCGGGTTAAGTCGGATAATATTATAGTTGATTTTACTGAGTTGTTTGCTGGAAATTGTGTTGCTAAAAGTTGCTATCAGTACAGATGAGTGGAAGGATCGTTCCGAATTACGGAATAGTTATGAAGTTGTTATATCGGAGGTTTTTATGCCAAAATTGATGTCTAAGTTGCTTATGTCGTATAAGTCGATATGTGTTGTTCATGTGGCTAAGTTGTATGCGTTTGAATTTCCTATATGTCATGTAAATTCATATGCATTTTGTCGGAGCCGTTGCTCACACCATGTTGGCCTGGATTGGCAAAAAGTTGAAAGTTGAAGGCTTATGCCTTGATGCCTCAATAAATTGGCAGATTTTAAGTTGGGAGTTTTACTCCGAATGGTACCACATGCATAACTAGTCGTGTCTCATTGAAGTTGCATTATTGTTGGTTTATTGTGTTGATATTTGATTAATTTGTGAAGTGGTGTTTGTTACTATCCTTATTCGCTGTATTGTTGTTCATATACTAATTATAATAATTGTAACTCACCCCTTCTGTTGAATGTTGTCATTTTGTGACAACGTGCAGGTAATCCTGAGAAGTAGCCGGTTACCTTTGGTCGAGTCGGTGGTCAGTCGCTCTGATACGTAGCACTCGGGGGGGGGGGGATTGTCGCATGTCTGCTTGTGATCTTTTAATTATTACTGAGTTTTAATTATTTGAAGGATTTATGGTTGCTTATTCTATTTTAAGTTGTTATTATGTTGCTTAAAGATGCTCAGAATTATTTTATGAAATCCGCTGCGTAAGATTTTATGAAGTTGAATTATTTGAGTGAATGACATTATTTTGTCGAATTAAGAAAAAGTGTTACGTATTGTTATGATTCCTTAAAGTGGAAATTATTTAAAGTTGAACATGTAATATCCCATTGATAGAAAATTTTACGACTCTGATTTTGTTGTTATAACTCTTGGGTAGAAAATGGGGTGTTACATTAGTGGTATCATAGCAGGTCGGTCTGTCCGGCCAGTTGTCGTGTCGTTACTGTCTAACAATTGTGTATTGTTACTAATCTAACTTTTAGTTGTGTTGTAGTGATAAGTTGAAATGGCTGGGAGAAATGACGCTGCGATGGCTGCCGCAATGCAAGCGATGGCACAAGTTGTGCAGAACTTGCCAAATGCTGGTGGAGATGTTGGGTCACGTAGTTTGGCGACTTTCCAAAGAGAGAATCCGCCGGTGTTTAAGGGTAAGCATGATCCAGATGCAGCTTTGGGATGGTTGAAAGAAATCGAGAGAATCTTCCGTGTTATGGATTGCACTCCAGCTCAGAAGGTTCGGTATGGCACTCACATGCTAGCAGTCGAAGCTGATGACTGGTGGCTAGAGACTCACGAGAGGTTGACCACGGCAGGTGAAGTCATTACTTGGGATGTGTTCCGTAGAGAATTCATGAGAAAGTATTATCCGGAAGATGTCCGTGGTAAGAAAGAAATTGAGTTCCTTGAGCTGAAGCAAGGAAACATGTCTGTCACTGATTATGCTGCAAAATTTGTGGAGTTGTCCAAATTTTATTCTCATTACACTGGTGCTGGTGCTGAATTTTCAAAGTGCATCAAGTTTGAAAACGGGTTGCGCTCTGAAATTAAGAAGGCTGTTGGGTATCAGAAGATACGCATTTTTACTGAATTAGTTGATAGCTGCAGGATATTTGAAGAGGACAATAATGCTCATTACAAGGTTGTCAATGATCGCAGAGGCAGGCAACATCAAAACCGTGGCAAGCCGTATGATGCTCCAACTGGAAAAGGGAAACAAAGATCTGCTCCGGCTCAGAGAGCTAGTGGGGGAGGTGCTCCTGCTGGTATAGTTTGTTTCAAATGTGGTCAGGCTGGTCATAAGAGTAATGTATGCACTGCAGAGGTAAAGAGGTGTTTTCGTTGTGGTAAGACTGGGCATGCAATAGCTGATTGCAAGCACAAGGAAATGATTTGTTTTAATTGTGGCGAAGAAAGGCATATTGGAAGTCAGTGTCAGAAGCCAAAGAAAGCTCAAACTGGAAAGGTGTTCGCATTGACTGGAACTCAAACCTCCAGTGAGGACAGACTTATCCGAGGTACATGTTTCATAAATGGTACTCCTTTAATTACTATTATTGATACCGGTGCTACACACTATTTTATTTTTGCTAACTGTGCTCGAAGCCTGAGTTAAAAATTGTCTGCTTTGGGTGGTGATTTGATTGTTGAGACCCCAACTAAGGGATCAATAGCTACTTCATTGGTATGTTTAAAGTGTCCTTTATCGATCTTCGATAAAGATTTCTATGTTGATTTAGTATGTTTGCCGTTGGCTGGGATGGATGTAATTCTTGGTATGAACTGGTTAGAGTATAATTATGTTCATATAAATTGCTATCATAAGTCGGTGAGATTTTCCACTCCTGAAGAGGAAGGAGTTGGCTTATTACCTTTCAGAGAACTGCGAAAATTGATGAAAGAGGAAGCTCAGATGTTTTCCTTGATGGAAATTGTGTTGCTAAAAGTTGCTATCAGTACAGATGAGTGGAAGGATCGTTCCGAATTACGGAATAGTTATGAAGTTGTTATATCAGAGGTTTTTATGCCAAAATTGATGTCTAAGTTGCTTATGTCGTATAAGTCGATATGTGTTGTTCATGTGGCTAAGTTGTATGCGTTTGAATTTCCTATATGTCATGTAAATTCATATGCATTTTGTCAGAGCCGTTGCTCACACCATGTTGGCCTGGATTGGCAAAAAGTTGAAAGTTGAAGGCTTATGCCTTGATGCCTCAATAAATTGGCAGATTTTAAGTTGGGAGTTTTATTCTGAATGGTACCACATGCATAACTAGTCGAGTCTCATTGAAGTTGCATAATTGTTGGTTTATTGTGTTGATATTTGATTAATTTGTGAAGTGGTGTTTGTTACTATCCTTATTCGTTGTATTGTTGTTCATATACTAATTATAATAATTGTAACTCACCCCTTCTGTTGAATGTTGTCATTATGTGACAACGTGCAGGTAATCCTGAGAAGTAGCCGGTTACCTTTGGTCGAGTCGGTGGTCAGTCGCTCTGATACGTAGCACTCGGGGGGGGGGGGGGGATTGTCGCATGTCTGCTTGTGATCTTTTAATTATTACTGAGTTTTAATTATTTGAAGGATTTATGGTTGCTTATTCTATTTTAAGTTGTTATTATGTTGCTTAAAGATGCTAAGAATTATTTTATGAAATCCGCTGCGTAAGATTTTATGAAGTTGAATTATTTGAGTGAATGACATTATTTTGTCGAATTAAGAAAAAGTGTTACGTATTGTTATGATTCCTTAAAGTGGAAATTATTTAAAGTTGAACATGTAATATCCCATTGATAGAAAATTTTACGACTCTGATTTTGTTGTTATAACTCTTGGGTAGAAAATGGGGTGTTACAGTGATCCTTTGAGAACTATCCAAATCAACTACCAAGTCCAGAATATCACCATATTTCTCCTTGAAGTATCCCAGATGACCCGGGGTAATAAGAGACACCATCTGGTTGATCAGATCCACTTTGGTGTTGAAGAATTTGTAGTGCACAATCCTTTTTCTGATGTCTTCCATTCTGAAGTAGTAATACGACCGGGAATCGGGAATAGTAGGAACCCTGAGAATGAAAAAGAACACAATGATTAATGATGTCATGATGCTTATGAAATTAAAGGCATGTGATTGGTGACTTGTCTATGATGTGTCAAGCATATATCCATGTGTCTGTGCAGGGTCACAACATCACAATAACAGTTCCTCTGAATAGGAATCCCGGATCTCTAAACCAAGGAACCAAAGAACCAGATCATAATACTGAACAATACTGGAAAAGTGGGTATGTTTGAAGTCTCAGGGTTCCTGCAAACCTGTAAACCCCTCCCATCTCACGGGTGTGCTACTCGGGTCAATATCACGAACTCTTAAAGCCGAGCAGCAATAATACATTCACCATCTCCGAGAAATGGCTCATGATAAATCTGGGAATTGGTTTGGCATAATGTACTACTCAGGGAGGTCTCGGCTGAGTCCAAGGAAAGAAGCATCCCTCATAAGTCCCCAACTTCAACACTGAATCGAGAATCAATAGCACATTCATCCTGAAGGGTACAATACTATCGTCATACAAACAATTTTACTTTAACTGGATTCCTATGAGAGAACCAGGCCATCCTATGCGAGTTCCCAGCGGACACTCGGATGTGAGTGGGTTTGCCAACAAATGTGGTATGCCACTGTCATCACTAGAGAGGGGTGTTTCCAGTAAGGTCCTCGAAGATCAGTCCCCAGATGCACATAACTATCGAGGTCGTACCCTGAAGTGGAGCAAAACCCCCACACAAAATAGTTCCAAGACGGTCGCAATCTGGGTGTGGAACACATCGCCACTCATCATGTAACCATGCGAGTACAATGTTTGCCCACGCTAATCCTATGGTGCACTCAAGCTAGGTAGTTCGCTTATCTTATAGTAACTCCCATCCCACAAAAAAAATGCAAACCAACACAGCTAGACAGTCCAGTATATATGATGTATGAAAAATAAATACTGAAAACTGTAAATAAATGCTGTAAAGTAAAACTATAAATGAAAACAGTAAATAAGCACACAGCAACACACATGTAAACACACAAAGAAACAGAAACAAACAGGCGCTAGGATTGACTCTACAAGGGAAACCAGAGATTCTGGGTTCGATCCCCAGTAGAGTCACCAGCTGTTGCTCCAGGGATTTTCATCCTAGTACAAACGCGAGAGTGGCGCGGAAAAGGTAGAGTCGCCAGCAAGACATTTTTATCCCGAAGGAACAGGAAAGGTAATGTTGCACAAACCCGAGGAAGAAGGAAAGGACAAGGTTCTGCGAAGCAAAGATCTGGGTTTGGGAGCCGGTTACGATCTGGGAAGGTATTAGCACCCCTAGACCGTCCGCCGTACCCGACGGGATCCACGCTTGTTTGTTTGTTTCAAAGGGTGAGAAGTAAAGTTTCTACTGAATAAAACCGTTAACTGGAATGGAAGTGGAAGAGGGAACTGGAAAAGAGATAGAAAAGGTACGGGAAAAATGTAGGGAAAATAAAGAGTGTGCTCGAACGGGCCCTACCCCGCTGCCTACGTACCACATCGGGAAAATGAGGATCAGAGTCGTCGTAGTTCTCCTAACTAAGGCAGAAACTATTTATGTGTTTTTTTAGATCTGAACTGCGTATGTCTATGCTCAAGTGTTGCAGGCTCGTCTGATACGAGTGTGTAATCGTCTTGCAAATGAGACAAGTCGTCGCAAGTCCCGCAGGAAAAGACGATTCTTCTTTGTTGTTTTACTTTCTTTTAGAGAAGTGTTTTTTGAGATTGTTGTTTGTGAACCTTCTTATACTAAGACTTGTTCATCGTGGTAGATGACTTACACCTCGACCCGAAATAGGACGTGTATAAGTAACCCACGACAAAGTCTCGTGGCGTACGAGAAGACCAACCTTTATTAGGTGTTTTTTAGCTTTTCTTTGAGATGAGAAAGAGAAAGCAAAGCGAACCAAAGGCAAAAAGTATAAGGGGAAGACTAAAATCCTAGTGTTATCATGTATGGATGAACCTAGGTTAGTGCGGTTTTCTATTCCTAATGCGAAAAGGAAAAGACAAAGGAAATAGAATACAACTTACTTCCTAATGAAGTTAAGTTGATCCTAAAGGGGATTAGCACGGAGTTGTGTAAAAGTTAAACACAAAAATGCTAAAACAAATACACTTTGAAAGCATAAAGGAATTAAAAGGATGAAGTTGTGTGAACTTACCTTTACCGCCCTACAAAACAAGGGTTAGCATGATAAACATGAATAAGAAATGAGGTAAACAATTACCAAACAATTCTTAAGGGATCTAGGACCTAAACTATACTCAATCCTAAGTTTAGAGGACCTAAAAAAAAGCAAAGCAAAAATCCAGCAACCTATTACAGCTCCTAAATGCACAAACAACAATGAAATGCAATGCACAATGCACACAACTTTTTACAGATAACAATCAACATACAAAATAGGTGTGAAAATCATGAAAATGCAACAATCAGTATACATTTTACAGATATTGCATGGGAATACAGCTATGGAATGCAAGACATATTTGGATGTTTTCAATTATGCACACAATGGATGACTTTAATACATAAACAACACAAAGTAGGATCAAATGGAATCAACATGAAAGATGAACATGGATTAATGAACATGATTATTTACAATGACTTGATTGTTTAAAGAATGCATAAAGACAAGTATGCAACAAGTATGCATTTTCAAGTTTTGAGCAAATAAGCACTTAACTAACAAAGTGGGAGCATGCATCAACAAAGATCAACAAAATGAACATGTAACTTGATGCAAAAACAGAATTGGTATCAAAGAATTGTGATCAAAGATGCAAACAAAATGCAAGAATGAATATGCCCACATGATCATATATTTTCAAGCAAAATGCAACATGCAATTATGCAATGTGACATGTGATTATGCGTTCAAATCCTGAAAGTGAAGCAAAACAGAATGTGAAACAATTTTTCATCCTAGTCAATGAGCTTGAGCCTAGAAATAAACATTCATAAGTCATTTTATGCACAAATAGCAAATAAACGCAAAATATACCAAAGTAACGAATGCATATGTCGAAACGACTCGAAACGATGGAATTAAGCACCTAATGTGGTATTGAAAATTCCCTAAAATCATGACATATCATTATATGAACAATCAAGGAACAATGCAATGCAAACATGCAATGAAAACAAACAAATTTTCTAAGTTCACACAGCATTAACCGGTTAACGGTATTGGTTAACCGGTTAACGCCATTAAATTTTCAAATCCAGGGCAATTTTCAACGTGTTAACCGGTTAACCATATGCGTTAACCGGTTAACACTGAACAAAATGCAAAAATTCAACTATACAAAAGCACTTTTGGTCTCAAACCTACTTCTAAAAGCCCCTAACACATACATGAACATGTTAACACGAATTTGCTGCTTAACTAAGGTATTCTAACATCTATTAGCACCTAGAATGAACTATGATTCTAACTACTAACAATCAAAACTAGCAAAACACAATCAAATCGTAACCAAACCACAAATGATCAAAATGCAATCAAAACAATAAGAAATCGAAGAATGTCGTATGGCGAGATTAAGAGAATAAGTTAAAAGCGAAGAAACGGTATCGGATTCACCAACCTACAAAGATGAGGATTGCTTTGGTGAGTGTTACGATTCTATCGATGTGCAAAATGAAGAGAAAATCGTGAGCTTCGATCTTCAATCCGCAAGAACGTAAAATAAATGTCGATGCTCCAAATTGCTCCTGATTGGTGAAATAAACACCGTAACCGTGCCGGATCTTCGATAAACCACTGAATTGGTGAAGAAAATGTAGGCTAAACTTCAGATCGATCGAGTTTCAATGTGAAACTTGATGGATCGTGATGAAGATGAAGCTTTGATGAATTTGGAAATGGAGGAGAATTGAGAAAGAAATGAGAGATTTGGAAAGTGAAATGATGAAAATGAAGTTGTAACCCCTTGCTTTAGAGTGATTAGGACTTATATAGAGAGTAGGTTTGGTATGAGGCTTGGATATGGAGCTTGCTTGGGCATTAGGTTAGGTTTGGACTTAGGTATGGAGTTAGTTAAAGTTGGTTAGGGTTTAGGGAATATTCCTTGGAATATTCCTTGGAAGAGTGTGGAAGGGTCTAGAATGTGGTAGAAATTTCTAGTGAATTGAAGTGAAAAATGAAAGTGGAAAAGGTGGAAAAAGTGAAGAAAATGTGGAGGGGAATGGTGAAAACCACCACTTTTCAAAATATTTGCCCAAAATCCGCGCCCGTTAATCGGTTATCCATATGCGTTAACCGGTTAACGGCAGAAAAATTTGAATCCTTCTTTTGCTTTGTGGATCAAATTGGAAATGCCTTGGATATTTTTTGTTGCATTATTTCTTCTCTTGAGCTCCATTGCTTGACAAGCCTTGCTCGATCACATGCTTCATGCACATGCAAATGATCATGATTTATTTTTATTTTTTTATATTATTTTTTATATGCGATGCGATGCGCTGCTATGCTTGGATGATCATGCAAAATGAAGAAGCATAAACCACTTGAGGTTGGCAATGAATTAAGATGGCAAATTTTAGGGTATTACATTCATCTACCATTGATTGATTGCAAAAACGTCGAACAAATTGTGATATTGCATTGTGGATACATGAATGCCTTATCACACACAAGAGAGTAAAAACATTTGACACATATCTGATGTGTTGGGTGACTGGGATGGTGATTCAGACCATGATCCCGGGGCATTCAGGCCAAACTAACTCTCCATTTTGCAGGAACTATCAATTATGTTCATGCAGGTACAGGTGGCAAAGCCATTGCCAGCACAGAAACTCAGGAAGCCTTTCTCAGCAGATTATTGAGCAAGATTTCTCAGGAACATCCTCTTTAATGTTTTCCATTATCCCCAGCATAACAATAGAAATCTGCGGATGTTCTCCTCAAGCGAAGATTCTTTCCAAACAGAAGAAGTTCTTCCCATCTGAGCCTTCTTATCCCCAACAGTACATGCAAATTCATTATTCCCTAGCAGGGGTGAAGATAACGAGAAGTCAGATGTTTTTCCTGTCTTACACATCATTGTTCACAGTTTCCCCCAGTGAAGCTTTTAATAAAGTCCAATCCCCATTGGCATCTCTTCCCCAAGCAAGAGGTTGTGTATCTGAGGAGTTCCCTAGCAGAATACCAACACATCTGATTCCTCCGCCGATTCAGAAGGTATCACTTCCCTAACGGAGTTCAACGGGTAGCGTACCTCCCAGACTAAGTTCATCCCCAACAGGGTCTTTTCTCTCCAATCTCGAAGTCCAATTTATTTTTGGCAATGGCGGAAGTTCAGAGACAGCATATCATTAATACTATTCCCCGCAGAGTTGCTTTTCCCCACAGGGATTCATCACAATCAACATAGCAATTGTTTCTTCCCCAGCGAAGCTATCAGGATATTTGTTATCTCCTCATCAGGGGATCCCTTTGGCATTTGCATTTAGTAATCATCATTAAATTTTCATCCTCAAAAATGTAGCATTTCCATTATTATGTGTAACACCCCAAAATTTTCCCTCTTTTGTTTAGCATCATCATCATATCATAATCACCATAAGCATGCCATGTCCTTAGAATTTTTGCATAGAAAGATGAAGCATAACACTCGCATGTTCTAGCATAAGGCATATGATCAGTCATCCAGGAAATTTGGAGCACTACAAGGCAAAATCAAGAGCATGGTGACCTGGAAAGAAGCTCACAGGATCTTTTATGCAAGCTCTAAATCATGTTCAAAGCCCTAAAAAAGGGGATTGAGGATCAAAATTAGATCAAACGGTGAGCTTCGGGTTATTATTGAGGTTTCCCACCAAATAGAGGGAAAATTCAAAATTCACTGGTGTTAACCGGTTCACGCTTTGGTTAACCGGTTAACGGCTGCGAATTTTGAATTCCAGCAGCAAATTTAGCATGTGTTTTGGCTCCAAATTTCCAATTTTCTGATTTTTTATTCATTTGAATTAAGGAGAAGGATCTAGAGCATTTATCCAAGCCTAATTCCAACGCTAGGTCCTAATCACTTTCCCAACCCATATTTTTTGGATTCCAAATTTAAATTTGGGCCCCAAACCTAAACCATACTTATTCCATTTCCCTCCAAACCAAGAGGCTCTCTCTCAAAATTGACTCCTCTTCATTTTTTGAATATTGATCTCTCTCACCATTCTCTCACTTTTTCTCTCCCAATTTTCGAAACCACTCAAAGTTCCTCTTTGAACATAACTTTGCCTTAAAGTGTATAGATCTTGGAACTAGACCTCCATCCATAGCTTCTTTGCATCATTTTGCTGGTTTACTTGGTGGTTCAGACCTGGTTTGGAGATTAGAAGTTGATTTTGGAGCCAAAATTCTGCATCAAGACCCTTTGCTTGCATTTATTTTGCATGGAGTGTGAAGCTTAGCACCGGGTCTTCAAAGTTTTTCGTGAAATCTCTCATTTCTAGCTCAAACAACAATTACCAAAGCATACCTCAGCTTTGTAGGTTGGTTAAATTCAGATCTAGCTCTGTTTTAGCTTATTTGCATGCTTGTGCTTTAGATCCACCATGTGCTTGTGTATTTTCTTGTGTTGCTTGAATTGATCTGTTGATTTGTAACTGGATCCGTGTGTTAATGTTCATGAGCTTAATGATGTTAATTAATGTGGATTGATCCATTTATTTCATGCTTAATTGATTGTTGGTATGGTGTGGAATTATTTGGATAAGCTGGTTTGAGCTGATTTTCTGCAGGAAATTGCTGCTGTTTTTACAGTGTTAACCAGTTAACGCTTTGGTTAACCGATTAACGCACCTGATTCTCCATATTTTGCTGTAGGTTTGGAATGGTTAACCGGTTAACGCTTTGGTTAACCGGTTAACACTGATGCAGAATGCCATATTTGAGTTGTTTTGAGCTTGTTTGATCCCCTTACTTGTTTTATTTGCCATGGATCATTGTATGATCATTAAATATGCTAGTTTAGGGTGATTTACTAGCTGGTTGATGTATGCTTTCATGTTCTCGACACGTAAATGCTTGTATGTGAAAAGCTTGACATGTTGTTTGATCTTTGTTGATTTGAACTTTGAGTATGCTAAGTCCATGATTGTGTTGATGAACGTATGTTGGATTTTTTGCTAACATTGTAGGGGCATTTGGAAAGAGAAGTGTGGATGTTTATCCACATTTCAACTCTTCTTCTTTTCGTTTTAAGTTGCTTTCTACTTTGTGGTTTGATGTGCCTTATGCCATCATGTGATGCAACTTTTTGCTTCCCCCTTTATGAGCAACTTATCTCCTTAGAGGAGTAAGTTGCTTGCTAGCTTTCTTCTCCTCTCTTTTGATCCTCTTTGGTTCTTCTTTTCTCTTAGGATAGTTGAAACCTCACTAACCTTAGGACCACTTTTTGCATGATAACTTTAGGTTTAGTCTTTCCCCATTAGACTTTTGCCTTTGCTCCTTTGGTTTCTTCTCTTCTCATCTCAAAACAAAACCTAAAAAACATTAATAAAGAAAGAAGTGACTTCTTGTGTAATAGCCTTATTCCATGGGGCATATGTATTCATTCCATCTTGGAATAATTCATTTGTCTAGCATGATTCACAAGTAGGATCATGAAGTCATCTTCATAAAAAAATCCTAAAAAATACTTCTTCATTTAATTACAAAAATACTTAATAAATACAACAAGTAAATGAAATTAGGCCCTTGCCCTTGGAACCAAGTCTTGGATAAATTCTCCTTACTTGGTGTGCTTGCTCTATTATTCCATCTTGGAATGTAGTAGCAAGTACACATTCCATGGAAAAGAGTTTGAGTTCATTTTTTTGTGCCACGCAAATAAAAAACTAAAAAAAAAACACCAAACAAACAATAATCGTCTCTCCTTCGGGACTTTTTTTCTCATCTCCCTCGCTCCGTACGCGAACTTGCTCCTACTTGTCACTTTGCAAGACGGTAACGCACTCGTCGTCCGAGTCTGCAATACCTGAGCATTTACATAGGCCGTTCAAGCCTTAATTCACAAGCAATCTTTTCCACCCCTAGTTAGGGGAACTACAGCGTCTCTGATCCTCATGTCCAGATGAGGTACGTAGGCAGCGGGGTAGGGCCCGTTCGAGCATACTCTTTTATTTTCCCTACATTTCCCCTTTTCTTTTCTTTTGTTATCTAGTTCCAGTCTTTCTTTTTGCAGCAGCTTTCATTCTTCACCCTTTGAAACTTTTTCTTTGCAAGCGTGGATCCCGTCGGGTACGGCGGACGATCTGGGGTGCTAATACCTTCCCAGGTCGTAGCCGACTCCCGAACACAGTTTCTTTGGTTCGCATGACCTTTTTCCTTCCTTTTCTTTTCTTCGGTTTGTGCAACATTATCATTCCTGTTCTTTCGGGATAAAAATTCCTGGCTGGCGACTCTACCTCTTTCCGCGCCACTTTCGTGTTTGTACCAGGATAGAAATCCAGGGAGCGACATTATGGAGCAATACGCCATGGAAAAATTCAAACATGTGCATATGAAGCATAAGCCAATTTTGGTACCTTGCACAAAAGCCCAAAACACCTTTCTCTTCAATCAAATGGAAGTATTCCCCACAGAGAATGTCAAGTTCATTTTCCAAACACTATTACTTTTACAAGTCAATCCCCAGTCGAGTTATCATCCATGCAATGATAGTCTCTTTTCAGGTTTTATCTCCCACGTGGGATAAATACTTGTCGATTCCGCCAATTTCGGTTTCGTTTCTTCGAGTTATCATCCATGCTATGATAGTCTCTGTTCGAGTTTTATCTCCCACATGGGATAAATACTTGTCGATTCCGCCAAGTCCGGTTTCGTTTCTTTGATTTATCATCCATGCTATGATAGTCTATTTTCAGGTTTTATTTCCCATGTGGGATAAATACTTGTCGATTCCACCAAGTCCGGTTTCGTTTCTTCGAGTTATCATCCATGCTATGATAGTCTCTTTTTCAGGTTTTATCTCCCACGTGGATAAATACTTATCGATTTCGCCAAGTACAGTTTCGTTCCTTCGAGTTATCATCCACGCTGTGATAGTCTCTTTTTTAGCTTTATCTCCCACGTGGGATAAGTACTTTTTGATTCCGCCGAGTTCGGTTTCATGCCATTGAGTTGTCATCCAAGTTATGATGGTTTCTTTTCTGACCCACTCACAGTGTGTTGTGTTTGCTTCGTTATCCAAGAATGACAAATTTCCCAATATCTTTCATTTCCCACAGAGTGCAAATTTTCCGTTTTATTCGGGTATTCAATCACTCCATACCTTGAAAGTTGAGAACCATTGTTATCATCCCTTCAGGTCTGCAGATGATTGAATATGGGCAGCTGTAATACCCTAAAATTTGGCCTCTTAATTTATTGCCAACCTCAAGTAGTTTATGCTTCACCATTTTTTGCATGTTCGTCCATACATTGCATTGCATCCGAAAAATAAGTAAAAATAAAATAAATCATAATCATCTGCATATGCATGAGGCATGTGATCGAGTGTTTCTTGTTAATCATTGGAGCTTAAGAAGAAGAAATAATATCACAAAAATAACCCAGCTCATTTCCAAGTTGACCTATCAAAGGAAAGAAAAATTCATATTTTTCATCCGTTAACCGGTTAAAGCCCGGGGTTAACCGGTTAACAACTGCGAAATTTGAATCAAAATTTCAAAAGTTAATTGGTTTTGAACATTTCCCTCCACTTTTTTCCTCCTTGCAAGAACTCCATTTTCCCACTTCATTTTGCTTCCTTTTTCTACCACATTCTAGACTCTTCCACACTATTCCAAGGAATATTCTAGAAACCCTAACTAACTTTAACTAACTCCAAGCCTAAGTCCTAACCTCATTTTCTAAACCTAATGCCCAAGCTAGCTCCATACCCAAGCCTCATGCCAAACCTAGCTTCTATATAAGCTCAATTCACTCCAAATCTCTCAACTTCAACCATTTTCACATTTTCATCTCAATTCTCTCAACCTTTCTCTCCATTTTCCAAATTCACCAAAGCTTCTTCGTCATAAGTTCTTCAAGTTTTGCATTGAATCTTGAAGAACTTCAAGCTAAACCTTCATTCAAGCAATGATTCTATGGTTTATTGAAGATTAATCAGAGTAATTGCTTTTGTTTGGGTCTGATTCTTCATCTTGGAAGTGCTTTTGTGGTTGTTCATCAAGATCTTCATTAATTGTATTTATTTGGCATTCTCGCGGATCGAAGTTAGGAATCTTTGGTATTCTCTTTGTTTGTACATCTGTTAATGCTATTATTCTATGATTGACATTATGTTTGGTAAAACTAATATGGCTGGAAAATGTTGAATAAGAAGTTCCATATTAACATGGTATAGATTCTGGAAGAACATGTCAAACATGATGTCCTGACATGGTGACACAGATAAATGTGGAAGTTGTCAAAGAAGATGTTGAAGTATCTGCAAATGTTGAATAAGAATGTTACAGACAGATGTCAAAGAAGATGTTGAAACATCTGCAAACGTTGAATAAGAATGTTACAGACAGATGTCAAAGAAGATGTTGAAACATCTGCAAATGTCATGACAGAATTACTGTCATATGCTACAGACAGATGTCAAAGAAGATGCTGAAACATCTGCAAATGTCATGACAGATGTCAAAGAGAATGTTGAAACATCTGCAAATGTCATGACAGATGTCAAAGAGAATGTTGAAACATCTGCAACTGTCATGACAACATTACTGTCATATGTTACAAACAAGAAGTGTTGAACTTAGTTCAGGATGTCACACCAAATGTTGTGACACTGTCAAACAGAGTAACAGTTAATGAACTTAAGTCAAGATATCAGGATGTCACACCAGATGTTAGGACATTGTATCAGTTGATGGAATAAGTTCAGTTTACAGGATGTCCCATCAGATGTTGTGACATTGTATCAGTAAATGAAGTAAGTTCAGTTTTTCAGGATGTCCCAACAGATGTTGAGACATCTCAGACCTGTTACCAGAATTAATTAATAACTAACTGATCTGAGATATTTAAGGAGAGTTATCTGGAATTAATTATGGATGGATAAAAACAGAACAAGGCGCATCTGTAGGGAGTTTTGTTATGAAGATTCAGATTAATCAGAAGAACAAAATCACCTAGAATCTAGGAAGTAACAAACCCTAATTCAAGGTGATGACATTGGATTTATCAGATCTGAATTATGCAGAATATTCTGGAGATATTATGCAATCATATGTGGTGCTGATCTAGAAGATCTTTTGGAATATTTGTAGCAGATATTTCTGCATATTTGTAGCAGATATTTCTGCATATTTGTAGCAGATATTTCTGCATATTTGTAGCAGCTATTGTTGTGATTGGTTAGGCCCAAATCCAGTTGGGAATAGGTTATAAAAGAAACCTTGTAACCTAGTTTAGAATTAACCCAATCAACCGAAAATGTAAACATTATTAGGGTTGTGTTCTTGTGGCAGCCGTGAGTAACAAGGAACTCTATTGTGGCTGTTTCACTTGTGATTCTCGAAGCTTGTAAGCAAGAGAAGTATTGTGTCTTGATTGAAACTTCTAAGTAAGATCAAGCTGTTGTGTTTGAAGTGTGACTTCAATTTTATTAATCATTGTAAAAGATCACTGTGTGATTGAGGGGGAGTGAGTAGGGTACTCTTATCTAAGTGAGTCTTAGGTAGAAATTGCATTGGGTAAGTATTAAGTGATAGATTAAACAGGGTGGTTTAAGTCTAGAATTAATATTACTAATAGTGGATTTCCTCCTGGCTTGGTAGCCTCCAGATGTAGGTGTGGTTATACACTGAACTGGGTTAACAAACTTCTGCTGTGTTCTTTTTATCTTTTATGTTTTATGCAGTACCTGAACTGAATGTCCTATCAGATGTCCCAACATCCTGAAGCATGTTTGACTCTGATATAACAGAATTATTTAAGTACTGATATGTATACCTTACCATGTTTATAAGTAACAGATAATATGTCTCAACATCATATTAGACATCTGAGTCTGTCATACCAGAATTTCAATTGGTATCAGAGCAGGCATCCTGGTCTGTTTCTGGATGAGATCTAAGGGGGATACTTTCTGGTTCATGGTAAAGGAAGAAGGAGGATATAATGAAAAGCTGTTTGAACTTGAGAGGTTCATATTGGTGTTTGAATGGTCCCTAGAAGTGGAGGATGGACTATTCATCATATGGTGTATATTGGACCAGTCTGGTGTTATCAGGGCTGGAAATTTGCTGGTGAATTGTTGTGTAGCTATGATGTCAAACAGAATGTCCTGACATCTTGGTTCTGAGAATTCTATATTTGAAGGAGGCTTGTATTTTGTTTTCTGTGAGAATTGGAGAACACTTAGTTCAGAATGTAGTGGTTCTTGATGAAAGGAGAGGTTGAAGCCAAAACAAAAGAGTATAATTATCAAATCTTTCATGCGGGAGTGAAAATCTTGATAAGTTATCTCTTAAGCTTATTTATGGTGACCTAATGAGGATATCCTTCTTGGTTATGGTGTCCTATGTTGTTTAGGTATAGCTGGAGAAAATCTCTCCTGTGAAGATACATGTTTATGATTGTCTAAATCATGAACTGAAGGAAGTTTCATCAAGAAAGAAGCTGAATTGATATGTCAACCCTAATGGCTTAACACCACACTACACATCAACAGTTTATGAACCAAGCTTAGTTTTGTGTTCCAGAAGAAGGAAACTGGTGTGATGATGGATGCTTTGGGTGCTAGACAAATGTGTGATGATCACATATGTTTAGAACCTACTCCTAACCTGGAAGAGGAGGCATCTATGCTACATGTTGAAGACTTAGATAATGATCATTGCTTCTGTGGACCCTAGCATAGCCAAAAGGCTTAGGGCTAGAAAGGAAAAGAAGACTACAGGACATTCATCTCCTGAAAAGAAGCAGCCTACTCCAAAGAAAGACAAAGTCAAAGTGATACTTGGTCCTACTAAACAATGGAGCAAGGTGAATACCCAAAAGAGGAAAGCTGTAACTCCACCAGATTCAGATGTTGAAGAGGATGTCCCAACATCTCAACCAAAGAAGAAACCAGCACCCTCAAGGTCCACCTCTGTTGTTCCAGAAGCTCATCTGGACAATGTTTCATTCCATCATGTGTCAAGTGTGAGCAGATGGAAATTTGTATACCAAAGAAGGGTAGCACTTGAAAGAGAGCTGGGCAGAAATGCACTTGAGTGCACTGAGGTAATTGACCTAATTTTTTCTGCTGGTTTATTCAAGACAGTATCAAACTTTTACCTTGCTATGAGCTGCTAGTCAAGGAATTCATTGTCAACCTTCAAGAGGACTGTGATGATGGTAAATCAGATGACTTCAGAAAGGTGTATGTAAGAGGGAAATGTGTGGAATTCTCTTCTAGGGTTATCAACCACTATCTAGGAAGAGAATCTGATGGACCTAATGAGCTGGGAAAGATAAATAACCATGTGTGCAAGGTCATCACTGCTAATCAATTCAAAGCTTGGCCAGTCAAAGGGAAATTTTCTGTTAGCTTGCTGACAAGGAAGTATGCAATGCTGCATAGGATTGGCACTTCAAATTGGGTCCCTACCAACCATACCTCCTCAATAGCAACTGAATTGAGCAGGTTCATATATGCTGTGGGCACCCAAGCAAAGCTGTACTTTGGGGCTTATATTTTTTATCAGACATTGAAGCATGTTGGAACATCTGCAACAAAGCTTCCCATTGTTTTTTCCTCTCTGCTTTGTGGAATCATACTAAGCCAGTATCTAGGTATCCTCACTGAGAAGGATTCAGTATGCAAAAGAAAAAGTCCTCTGGCCTTCCATTACAAACTTTTCTTAAGCCATCATGCTGCTGATGTTGAAGCTTCCACTAGGACATCTGCTGGACCTTCAAAAGCAAAGACTCCCATATCTAAAGCTGCCTTGATTGCAGATCTGAAGAACACTTGCAAAAATCTGGATGCCAGGAAGAAAAAGCTTGAGGAAGTATTTCAAAGGCTGGAGCTGGAAGAGGTTACTCAGAATACTGATGAATCTAATGATGAATCTGAAGATGAAGAAGCTTCTAAATGTATTTACAAATGTGGGTGAAAAATGCATGACTTTGGTCATGATTAAAGCTATCAATGTGACCAACAATTGCTAGAAGCAAGGGAAGAATGTCAGATTGGGAAGTCTGATCAGAATGGTTGTTGAACTGGTAGTCTCTTCCACTACTAGTCATGTATAGTGGCAGTATAAACCCTTTGTAGCAAGCAAACTAAGAGCATCTGTTTTGGAATATAAAATCAAGTGTGGATATTTATCAGTTGTGCTCTTTGTATGTTCATCAGGGGTGTGAAATTGAGAATTAGTGGAGTACATGCTCAGCTGGAGTATTGTTTATCCATGACATAAGGAGATCTTGCTAATCTTATCTGGAGCTAACCTTAAAATCCTTCAAAAGTAAAAGATCAGATTGTGTAGAACTATCTGATAAGGTATTATACAAGGATTTAAGATCAATTGTTGTTTGTGGAATTCACAAATATTTGATTGATTATCCTTGTGATTCAAGATTGGTGATGTTCAAAAAGATGTTGGAACATCTTATCATCAGAGTTTGTGCAGAATCATGGGAGAGGTATTGCATAAGCTGTAGCATTGGCTTCAGTCTTGTGTGACAAGAGTTATGTATTTCTGGAAAGTTTCTTGGGAAGAACTTGTCTGGATATTGTTGATTCTGAAGATGGAGATGAAAGACCATGAACATATCATAATCTTGGTGACTACTTGGATTGGTTTATTTCTGATCTAGGTGTAGTCCAGAATGCTCATCATGGAGTTAAGATAGGTGGAGATATCATAAATTTGTTTAGACTGCTTTACTCAAGGAAAGGTGGCATCCTTGGTATAGTTTTGAGGTGTAGTTCTTAACTATTCCTTCTGAATAATCAGACAGTGGCAGGTTTGAAGACTTTGGAGAAACATTGGAAGTTTCTCATCAATATGTGTTATTGGTAAGAACTTCTGCAAAACCAATAGAATGGAGGTTGTCTACTCAAACTTGATGGATAAATCAAGTCTATGAGAGCATGTAACTCTTGTTCAATAAAGGAAGGAGGTTCTTTCAAGTGGAAGAAGAAGGAACTGAATTTAACAGATGGATGTGGGCTAATAATGTTTAAACATCTAGTTCAACATCAGAGTCTAATTGGTGAAGATCAACTTTTTTGATCAGGATATCTTTGGAAGCTTTATTATAAACGTGAAGAAGACAAAAGTGGCAATTGGCTTTTTCATATGAGGATTCATAAAAGAGGTTATCAAAATGTGGTAATTGGTTGATCTTTAAAGTGGATTCGAAGAATCAAGATAATCAGAGTGTGGCAGCTGGTTGTTCTTGAGGATTGTCTTGGAACAAATTGCTCTTGGGCAGAGGAGTGATGAGTTGAAGACTCAAGAGGATTTATTCTTCTTGAAGGTGGATGAGAGTTTATCACTCTTTCTGGATTTCTAATTCTAACTGGTGGCACAGTGTAGTTGAAGATTTTCAGTTCTTGGATTACTATGCTATAGTAAGTTCAGTTGGTGAAGCATATCTAGGATCATGGTGATAAGGTCTTGGTGTATGAAAAATGTTCTAACTAAGTGTTAGTACATTATCTGGGGTGTTTATCTACATGGTTTCTATTATTAGACTACCTAATCATATGGGAGAATGATGAAGTAGATGATCTATATTGGAAGAAACATGTAGAAGAGACTGGAAGTGTTCCTCGTGCTAAAAAGCCAAGAACTCCAAAAAGATCAAGTTTTCAGCAAGACCAAAGGCATACCTTCACCATTGTACAACACTCCAAAAGCTTCTGAATATGTGGATGATTCCATAAAGGAGTTGGTAACCAAGATCCTATCTGAGCAAAGAGTGGTAAGTGGCATATCTATCTCTCTGAACACTATGCCAGCCCCACAAGAAGATCAACAAACTCAGGCTGCAAAGGACACTCCTGCTCAACAGGATGTCCCAATAGATGTTGAAACATCTGAGGACCAGCACAAGGCCTCAACTGAAGAGCACATCTCTGTTGATCCACCAGAAGTATATCAGGTATTGATTGCTTGGAAGTTTGTTTGTGGACATTCATTCTAATTTCATAATTAGTTTGGATGTGTTTTATCTGGATTGTATGGCCTTTGGTGTGTAAAAGCTTAGTGTCAAGAAACTGTGTGCTAGAAGATGTTCATCTTGTGTAGTATGTGGTAACTACAAACCCAGAAAGGAATCAGGTATGCTTTGGTACAAGAAGTGAATGTGTTCAATTGGTAATTGAACAGAGGGTGAGCTCTTGAAGACATGAAGATGCGTCTTATGTTTTCCTTTCATCAATGTACAGAGAAGCATGGAGTATCCTAGATAGGGGGAGTGTATTACAAGTATGTGCACTTGATTTTGTGGTGTTAAAGGGGAGTAATACCTTAACCAGATAAGGAGAATCCTAAGAGTCTAGAAGGCTATATTATATAAAGCTGCTCTTTGCAGTTTATGTTTGATTCTTGAGGAATTGTGAAGCTTGTGTGTGTTTCAAGCTTATGGAGATTATATACCTCTATTTTTATTATGGAACCTTTGTCTTTTTATGGCTAAAAAGGGGGAGAAGTAATAGTGTGAGGTCTGATATGAAGATGTGATGTTAAGGAACTTCTACATAAGGTACTACTACACCTGTATGTAAATTAGTTTTAGCCAAAATAAGCCAAAGGGGGAGATTGTTAATGCTATTATTCTATGATTGGCATTATGTTTGGTAAAACTAATATGGCTGGAAAATGTTGAATAAGAAGTTCCATATTAACATGGTATAGATTCTGGAAGAACATGTCAAACATGATGTCCTGACATGGTGACACAGATAAATGTGGAAGTTGTCAAAGAAGATGTTGAAGTATCTGCAAATGTTGAATAAGAATGTTACAGACAGATGTCAAAGAAGATGTTGAAACATCTGCAAACGTTGAATAAGAATGTTACAGACAGATGTCAAAGAAGATGTTGAAACATCTGCAAATGTCATGACAGAATTACTGTCATATGCTACAGACAGATGTCAAAGAAGATGCTGAAACATCTGCAAATGTCATGACAGATGTCAAAGAGAATGTTGAAACATCTGCAAATGTCATGACAGATGTCAAAGAGAATGTTGAAACATCTGCAACTGTCATGACAACATTACTGTCATATGTTACAAACAAGAAGTGTTGAACTTAGTTCAGGATGTCACACCAAATGTTGTGACACTGTCAAACAGAGTAACAGTTAATGAACTTAAGTCAAGATATCAGGATGTCACACCAGATGTTAGGACATTGTATCAGTTGATGGAATAAGTTCAGTTTACAGGATGTCCCATCAGATGTTGTGACATTGTATCAGTAAATGAAGTAAGTTCAGTTTTTCAGGATGTCCCAACAGATGTTGAGACATCTCAGACCTGTTACCAGAATTAATTAATAACTAACTGATCTGAGATATTTAAGGAGAGTTATCTGGAATTAATTATGGATGGATAAAAACAGAACAAGGCGCATCTGTAGGGAGTTTTGTTATGAAGATTCAGATTAATCAGAAGAACAAAATCACCTAGAATCTAGGAAGTAACAAACCCTAATTCAAGGTGATGACATTGGATTTATCAGATCTGAATTATGCAGAATATTCTGGAGATATTATGCAATCATATGTGGTGCTGATCTAGAAGATCTTTTGGAATATTTGTAGCAGATATTTTTGCATATTTGTAGCAGATATTTCTGCATATTTGTAGCAGATATTTCTGCATATTTGTAGCAGCTATTGTTGTGATTGGTTAGGCCCAAATCCAGTTGGGAATAGGTTATAAAAGAAACCTTGTAACCTAGTTTAGAATTAACCCAATCAACCGAAAATGTAAACATTATTAGGGTTGTGTTCTTGTGGCAGCCGTGAGTAACAAGGAACTCTATTGTGGCTGTTTCACTTGTGATTCTCGAAGCTTGTAAGCAAGAGAAGTATTGTGTCTTGATTGAAACTTCTAAGTAAGATCAAGCTGTTGTGTTTGAAGTGTGACTTCAATTTTATTAATCATTGTAAAAGATCACTGTGTGATTGAGGGGGAGTGAGTAGGGTACTCTTATCTAAGTGAGTCTTAGGTAGAAATTGCATTGGGTAAGTATTAAGTGATAGATTAAACAGGGTGGTTTAAGTCTAGAATTAATATTACTAATAGTGGATTTCCTCCTGGCTTGGTAGCCTCCAGATGTAGGTGTGGTTATACACTAAACTGGGTTAACAAACTTCTGCTGTGTTCTTTTTATCTTTTATGTTTTATGCAGTACCTGAACTGAATGTCCTATCAGATGTCCCAACATCCTGAAGCATGTTTGACTCTGATATAACAGAATTATTTAAGTACTGATATGTATACCTTACCATGTTTATAAGTAACAGATAAGATGTCTCAACATCATATTAGACATCTGAGTCTGTCATACCAGAATTTCAACATCGATCGACTCGCAACAATCACCAAAGCAAGCCTCCGCTTTGTAGGTTGGTGAATCCGAATCACTTTCTCGATTTAACTTATTTCTCTTCATCTCGCCTCGCGCACTCTTCGCTTTATCGTTTTTGTGCTTATTGATGTTTTGGTTGATTAATCATTAGAAGCTAGGAACTGTGATGTGCATGTGGTTTTATTAGAAGCTAAGATGTTGCTTTTAGATGTAGAATTCGTGCTCATTTGGTAGGGTAGGCATTAGGAGCTTTTATAAATAAGTTGTTGGCTGAAAAGTGATTTTTTTCCTATTAATTTTTCAATTCAGTTCAGTGTTAACCGTTTAACGCCTTGGGTTAACCGGTTAACACGTTGATTTTTGCCCCTGAATTTGTTTTTTTAAAGCCGTTAACCAGTTAACCCGGGGTGTTAACCGGTTAACGCTGTGCTGACTTTCCATTTTGAGTTGTTTCATTGCATGTTTGTGCATCATTCATCCTTTTATCATCATAGCTTGATAGATCTTGATTTTAAGGAATCTTTAAGAGCTGGTTTAGCACAAGTTCATGTAGTTTTAGTAGCTTTCGACATGCGTTTCGTTAGTTTCCATTTCTGTGCATAAATATTGCATATATGTTCATAACACTTTGTGATCATTGTTTGCATGACTTAGTACCATTCCATGGCATAATAATAAATGTGTACATCTCTGTTTTGTTGCATTGCATTATGAAGCCATTCACATCTTGGTTATATCATGTGCATATTGAAAATTACATAATGTTGTAAAAATCACAAAAAAAACTCATTTAGTTTGCATCATTTAATTACATGATGATGTGGCATTCCGTTGTGTGCATTAAAACTCATTTTTGTGCACAAAGAAAATAACCCAAATCTGCCTCGCTTTTTACAGCTTCCTTGTAAAATGAAAGCTGTTAATTGCATATTGTTGTCGCTCCCTGGATTTCCATCCTGGTACAAACGCGAAAGTGGCGCGGAAAAGGTAGAGTCACCAGCCATGCATTTTTATCCCGAAGGAACGGGAATGGTAATGCTGCACAAACCAGAGAAAAGAAAGGAAGGACAAAGGTCCTGCAAACCAAAGAATTTGGGTTTGGGAGTCGGTTACGACCTGGGAAGGTATTAGCACCCCAGATCGTCCGCCGTACCCGACGGGATCCACGCTTGCAAAGAAACTGTTTCAAAGGGTGAAGAAATGAAAGCTGCTACAAAGGAAATACTGAAACTGGTTAAGAAAAGAAAAGAAAGGGGGGAAATGTAGGGAAAATAAAAGAGTGCTCGAACGGGCCCTACCCCGCTGCCTACGTACCTCATCTGGACATGAGGATCAGAGTCGCCGTAGTTCCCCTAACTAGGGAGGAAAATGGCTTGTGTCTTAAGGCTTGAACTGCTTTTGCCAATGCTCAGGTGTTGCAGGCTCGGACGACGAGTGCGTAACAGTCTTACAAAATGACAAGTAGGAGCAAGTTCGTGCGTAAAGAGTGAGTGGAATGAGAAAAGAAGTCCCGAAGGAGACGCTTATTCTTTGTCCAGTGTTTTTTAGAAGCTTTTATTTGCGTGTCACAAGAAAGTGAACTAAATCTCTTTTTCATGGAATTTGTACTTGCTACTACATTCCAAGATGGAATAATAGAACAAGCACACCCAATTAAGGAGAAGATCCCCAAAACTTGGTTCCAAAGATTAGGGCATAAGCTCACTAACTTGTTAAACTTATTAAGTATTTTTTTTATTAAGATGAAGAAATGTTTTTTTTATGATTTTCTTGAGGAAGATAATCTCATGATCAGACTTGTACATCATGCTAGACAAGCTTGTATTATCCCAATATGGGAAGACTACAAGTTCCCCATGGAATAACTTTATACACAAGAGACTACTTCAACCATTTATTAAGTGTTTTTTAGGTTTTGTTTGAAGATGAGAAAGAGAGAACCAAAAGGATCTTTAAAGGTAAAAAGAATAATGGGGAAAGACTAATCCTAAAATTGTCATGCATGGAAGTCCTATGGTAGCATGGCTTCAACTATCCTAAAGAAGAAGAAGAAAAGAAGAAGAAAGGAGGAAGAAAGAAGCTAGAAGACAACTTACTTCTCTAAAGAAGCTAAGTTGTTTCTAAAGGGGGGTAATGAAGTTATATACATGATCACATAAGGCACATCACAAAGACAAATAAGAAAGCAATAAAGAGAGGAAGTGAAGATTTGAAATGTGGAGGACATCCACATTTCACTTACCATGTGCACCTACAAGGTTAGCAACAAAAGAAAATAACAAGATGAAAGCAAATAAGGTCAAGTGAGATTCAAACACACAAGAGACCATATCAAAGCATCACAACCAGAAGTAGAACTTCATTCACATGCTAAGATCAATCAAGTAACATCATGAAAGAATTAGAGCAAACAAAACAACACAAGGCAATACAAGTTACCATGAAGAAATCAAACATACATGAGATGAAAAAAATAGCATACAAACTAAACATGAACCACAAACTTCAAGACCATAACCCTAACATGGCAAAGAAGTGTCTAAGCAACAAGTGGAATCTCTCAAGAAAGCACACAAGTTCAATTGGGATCAAACAAGAGAGGTAGGTGGACATAATAAGTGATGTGAGCATACGTGTAAGTGTGAGACTTCAAAACAAGTAGCTCAAAGCAAAAAAAAAAGTAACAACCTCATGCAAGGACCAGGAATGTAACAACATGTTATAAGACCTCAAATCAACCTATAGGAGTTGGCACAAGTGCCCTCCTAACCTAATGAGCAAGCATACATCAAGAATATCCTCAAAATAGGGCAAGCAAGCACAAAATTCAAATAAATTATAAATCATACTCAAAAGCTCCACAATTAATCACAAAGGTTCCTCAAATATATGGGATCATCATACCAAAAGGGAAAGATCAAAATCAGAAGTAAAGTTAGTCAAAGAGATGCATAAATGTCAACTAGGATTTTGAAACTTCATCACTAAGCAACTAGGCAAAAGGCAAGCAAACAATATCTAAAATTCATGAAATAAATCTCACATGATATTCAACCTATTAAGAATCAGAAGAAAAAAGAACCATGTTCATATCCATTACCAAGCTCAAGATAAAAATTCAACAAACCAGGATATACATTAAAGGAATTAAAATGAAGAAAACAAAGTCAACAATTAATTCAGACATGAAAAATTAAAATAAATGGAAAATAAAATAATACAAAATTAGAGAAAACTAAAAAGAATTAAAATAATTTTTTTGGTGATTTTTAAATGATCATTACTATTTTTAAAAATATAAAATTAAAAAATTAAAATAACAAAGAAAATAAGATTAACCAAACAATGGGAGGTAGGAATAACAACACAACTTAGTTCAACAAGGGGGGGGGGGGTGGGATTAGCAGTGAAGGCCCAAGCTACAGTCAGCGTATAACACAATAATATCATGGAAATTTAATAAAATCAGGATTAATGCGAGCCAATAGATCAATCTTACACTCACTATGCAATCAATGAAATGAGGTAAGTCAAACAGATCAAATGGAAACAGGCGCGCGCACATGGTAGTTATAATAGGCTGGCACACAAAGAGTATTATCAGAATTAAAACACAAAAGCAAAGCACGTGAGAGGGTGGGTGTAATTTTAATGTGGTGGCATGACCTCATCCATCCAGATCAAACAACACACGACCTAGATTGCTTCTTCTTCATTGAGTCACAAACAAACAAATGCAGAATCCCGTGACCGGAGCCCTAGATCCGTCACCGGAAAATTCAAGATGATGAACAAAACTTCATGAAAATGAACTAAAAGCTCCAGATCTATTAATTAAAGCATGCTGATAAATAATCTACCAATGGAATCCACAAATGATCAAAGAACAAAGCAAATCGAGCAAAAGAAATTTCATACATCAAACTTTAAGTCATCAATACAAGCTCAATTCACAACCAATTTCAAAACCAAACACATCAATGTAACCAGTAAAACATGTAGATCATAATGCACACAAAAAAACAAAGATCTAGATCTATGAATTTTGGAGTTACCTGAAACTTGTAGATCGTGAAATAGGTCAAGAGAAGCCTCCAAATGATGCAGATGAATGCCTTCTAACCTCTCCTTGCAAAATAAATGCAAGATAGAGCTTGAAATCCTCTAGATCTTGGAATTTGATTGCAATTGCACTAAACTTGCAATGTATGAAATCCTTGGTTTCAGATTGAATTGATGGTGGCTTTGTGATCCTGATACTCCAAGGGTGAAGAATGTATGAAAAGTTTAAGCAATGAGTGTGAGAGGAGAGAGTTTCGAATGAATTTGCAATAGTGCAATAAAGTTGGGAGTGTGAGAATGAAGGAGAGTTAGGCTGCATTCAAAGCATGGTTGGCTTTTATATCATGTGTCTACTACACTGATTAGGGTTTTTGAAGCAAGTGTGGCAAGAGAAGTGTGATGAGGAGTGAAACGCTATTTTGCCTAAATGTTGTAATGAGTTGATTAACTCGTGCATTCCTCTTCCCATGTGCATGTTCAACTTTAATTTAACTCACTATTTCCACCTGAATCAATCTTGGCCCTTGGATCTAAATGAGTCATGCATTTCTTGTGATTTTGCAAATTTGCATTTTTAAAAATATCTCTCACTCCATGCACGTGTTCTTGGAATTTCTTGAGCAAAAATGCCTCTTATGAAATGCCTTGGAGTATTATGATCTCACTTGATCCATAAAAATGCTTGAAAACAAATTACATGCCCTTTTGCAACTTGGTGGAAACTTAAAAATAATGTAACACCCTAAAAAATGCTCAACTTCAAATAATCATATCTTGAGTTCTACACATGATATGGAGAAGATCTTGTAATTTTTGAAAATGGGAGAACCTATCCTACAACTTTCATGTTTGAGAAAATTTCATTTGGAGCTATCTTGATCATGAAAGAACCCTTTGAAGTTTAGGGCAAAACTTACCAAAAATAGTAACTTTCATTACAAGCCACTTGCCAAAAATGGAAAATTCTTCATAACCTCTTGATTATTGATCTTTGAGATCACCAAAAATCTTCCTTGACCTTAAGAAGGTCCATTGACTTTAAAAACATGATTGGAGACCTTGAAATCCAACAGTTGACTTTTCAGATGCACAGTTGACCAGATTCTTCATTTACAAGTAACTGAAGAATTAGTTGACTTCCTCAAGGAGTTTTCTCACCAAATTTCATAAATAAGCCTCATATATCATATAAAAGCCTTTAACCATAAGAATTGGTCAAAGATATGAGAAATCATTGTGTCGCTCCCAAAGATTTGCATCCCGGTACAAGCGCGAACGGTCGGCGAAAGGAGAAATGAAAATGAAGATGAATAGAGTCGCCAGCTAGGCATTTTTATCCCGAGGGAAAGGTAATGCTGCATAAACCTAGGAAAGGATGGATAAGACGGTCGCGAACCAGAGAAACTGAGAAAGGGGGTTGGTTACAACCTGGGAAGGTGTTAGCACCCAGATTGTCCGTCGTACTCGACGGGATCCACGCTTACAAGATTGTGTTTAAAGGGGTAGGTGTATGTGCTATCTGTGTGCAAAAACTAAGGAAAGAAAGTACAGTTATCAGTGCAAAAAGAGAGTGAGTGCTCAGGAACTGAGGCTTAGAAAAGAATGCTGAAAGAGGGGGAAGACACAGAGAATTTTGTTCGATAACAATTAAGTTATGCCTACGTATACTCTCGTGCAATGAGGAAGTCAGAACACCGTAGTTCGACTCAAAGAGACCGAAAGATGAATTGACTGATGAACCGCCTGCTTGTCTATGCTCAAGTGTATGACTTGTCTGGCTCAAGTGCTAACTGTCTTGCATTAGACGGGAGAAGCGAGTTCTCGTTTATGAGTGAGTGTGATGAGAAAAGAATCCCGAAGGAGACAATTATTGTTTGTTTTTATGTTTTCAGTCTTTTTTTGTTTTTGGAGTTTGTCATAAGTTAATGAGCTTAAGCCTAAATCAAAGGTTGTAAACTCATTATATCCTCCCTGATTAGGGATAATGAGAATACTTAAGTATGAGATAAGCATCTCAACTTAATTTCCATGATGATGTAGGATTAAGATCATTAACCTACTTGTGATTATTTAGATGTTTTTGGGTTTTTGTTTAGTGTTAAGTAATTAGTTTAAGCTATAATCAAGGATTAGTGAATTCATTACACCATCCTAATAGAAGGATAATAGATGAGCACACTTAAGCTGAGGAAGATACCTCACCTTAATCCATGATTAGGGATTAAACCCATGACAAAATAAGCCTTTTATAAAAGTGGATTTTAATTAAGAGTGAGATTAAGAAGTGAGTTTTATGATTTGTAAGACAACTTGAGGGGGACTTGTCCATTAAACACTAGGGTTAGTCCTTCTTAACCAATAAAGGAAGAATTAGAACCCTAATGTAAGGCCCAAGTTACAAGTTAATGTCTTAGTGATTATTAGATGGATTTATTAAGAGGTTTAAACAAATTAAGGGTTTAACACTTAGGATTAAAGTTATACACTCCATCCTAAGAGAAGGATGCAGGCATAACCCTAATTCCAAAGTCCTAAAACCTTAAAGTTTAGTCTCTAATGATGGGATGAGAGAAGAGACACAAAGAAGACTCAAAGATAAAAACTAAGGGGGACTAATCACAACCTTAATTATTATCATCCTTGGATGTTCCTATGGTTTATAAGGCTTGAGAAAGATCTTCAAAGAAGCCACCAATGGAAGAAGTAGAAGAAAGAAGGAAGAAGCAGAAGAATAAGTTACTTACTTCATTGAAGAAGATAAGTAACTTAAAGAAAGAAAGTGAGAGATGAACATGAATGAGAAAGCTCACTCAAAGACAAATAAGAATGCAGAAAAGATGCATATGAAGAAGATGAAGAGAAATGATAAGTGAAGGCAAATCCACTTCTCACATTAACTTACCACTTGAAAATGTTAGCACAATATGCATAAAGAAAGAAGTGAAATGGAATGAAAAATATTCAAAGACAAAGATCAAAACCAGAAGCAATCACATGATGCAAATGATGTTATGACATGATGCAAGAGCATACAAAGTGTATATGGATGATCATACAAAGAATGAATGCAAATGGATGCATGCTTTGAAGTTTGAAAACTCATGAAAGTTAATGAATTGAAATGAATGCAACACATGGAAAATGGATGGAGAAATGATCAAACAAGATTCTAAAATGTCTTAAGATGTCTAAAATGAAATATGAATGCATGAAATATCATGGCAAGTTCATGTATGGATGCATATACAAGATGAATGCAAATGAAGATGCAAAATTAGGGTTTTACGGAAACATGAGATGCATATGATCAAAACAGAAACAATTCACATGATAAAAAATTTCAAATGAGTTCAAACAAACCCTAACCCCATATAATATCACACCTCAAAGGAGAAGGTCTAACTCTTAACCTAAAGAAAGTTATGATTTTTCTAAGTTAACTAAGGTTTTTGGGTACCTTAAAAGAAAAAATGCAAATCAATTGGAAAATGAAATATAAATTCATGACAAAAATATCCTAGAAACTACATGTTATATGGAAAACAATGCAAAAAGAATCATTATCAAACCCTTCATGGTTAGGCAGAAAATATTTTTAAAAGTTAGGGTTCAAAAAAAGGGATTTTATGAACCCTAAATTCAAAGAAAATGTCAAAGTATGTTCAAAACCAAAAAGAAATTTGTATGAATGGTTTGACAATGTTTCTAAATGTCTTAAGATGCAATGTGAATTTTTTTGTGATTTTTAGAAAACTAAATGGTATTTTAATTAATTAATTTCCATTAATTAATTAAAATAAACATTTAAATATTTTAAAAATGCTTTTTTAATGCAAAAAATAAAAATAAAAATGTTTTTGAGTTGAGAAAAATATTTGGAACTAAAATGCAGAAAATAATATTTTTGTGATTTTTCTAGGTATTTTAAAATAAATGTGCAAGAAAATACAATAAAAAAGAAATAAAAATCAATTTAAATAGAAAGCATGAGGATCCAGTGGATGGGATTCAAAGCTGAGAGAAAAGTATTGACTGGCGCGCAATCTAATGGCCCAGATTTGTCCAGTCTAATTAATTCAAATTAAATTAATTAAATGAGGGTTAGGGTTTAATGATCAATCTGGAACGTCCAAACACGCGCGGGAGACATCATCCAAGGGCCAGAATTCAAAACTGCCTAATCACCTGAGATTAGCCCTAATTAATCTCAGGTGGTCGGAGAAGACTTCCGGTCGTCTTCTCCGGTGAAATCAAACTACAATCTTCTTCCCTAGGCCATTTCAGGAGCTCTAAAGCTCCAGATCAAATCGTTAAACCTTCCCAAGCCTGAATCTACCCTCAAAACAAATTTATTTTGCATCAATCATGAGAATCAAACAAGAACATGTTTCACGGGCAAAGTTTCAGAAGTTAAATACATGCTTGTTTTCAACTCATTTTCAAAACAAATTACATCATGATGATCAGCATAACATGTAAGACAAATTAGAAACTTAAAATCATGCTTTTGGAAAAAAGTTTGAAGATGGATACCTGAGCTGGAGCTTTCACTTTTGGAGCTTTCTGACCTCTTCTCCTGTGCAAACCCACCCCAATGGACTCCTTGATGATGTTGAGAAGCTTGGAATAAGTTGAAATGAGCTGGATTGAGAGGTTGCAACTCAACTGGTCCAGAATCGTGTTTGTGTTTGGCTGACTTTTAGGGCTTGGCAATGGTTGGGAATTGATCTATGGATGATGGTGAGTTGATCTATGGAAAAATATTGGATGTTTGATGCTTGTGCAGTGTGTTTCGAAGAGATGAAGGTTGAGGGTGATTTTTGTGAACTTGGCTTGTGTATGGTTCTGAGCTCCAAAGTTATGTGAATTGGCTTGCTTTTGGTCCACATAACAAGTCCCTATTGGCCAGAGAGTGGGTGGTGGCCTA
This sequence comes from Lathyrus aphaca, assembly GCA_963966055.1. NCBI lineage: Eukaryota > Viridiplantae > Streptophyta > Magnoliopsida > Fabales > Fabaceae > Lathyrus > Lathyrus aphaca. Next base: position 406,437,757 of record OZ014522.1, on the reverse strand, counting down.
TGGTGATTGGTATGGGCAAGTTGCAAAAAAGGCAATTTGTGTGTACTTGAGGTATGGGCTATGGCAGGAGTTGTTCAAGGGCATGTCTTGGTTCAGCATTGATCAAGGAGGTCCATAGAAAATGATTTGGGGTGCTGAAGCAAGTGTATGAGAAGATTCATGCCATTTTGCAAATTTGAAGAACTTTGGCCCTTTTTGAATTTCTTGAAGTTCAAGGCATGAAAATGAATGATTCTTTGGGCAATTATGATCACAATGCATTTTACTATGTTTGTATGATGCTTAGAGGTGCATTAGAGGTCACAAAATGGCTTGGCATGTGAAATTGCAAAAATCCCTCTTTGGTATGAAAGTGAAAATTATGTGATTTTTGCCAACTTTGCAAGGCCATAACTTGAGTTCCATAATGAATTAGAACATGTTCTTATACTTTTTGAAAAGGGAATGATCCAATGTATAACTTTCATGACCAACAATTTTTCATTTGAAGCATTTTTGATCAAGAAAGAGGAGGTTGAAGAACTTTCCCAAAATGGAAAGTTTCCATTACAAGTCATTTCCATTTTTGGCAACTTTTGGTTTAGCTCAAATTTCTTCAATTTTGTGAACTTCCAAGCACTTCAATGATCAAATAAAGATCATATAACTTCAATTTGATGAAAATATCACTTTGGTCCCATTGTTGGGGGCCTCAGATGCCCTGATTTTGCTCTGACTTGCTCAAGAAGTTACCCAGTGAACAAATGACTTCCACAATGAATTTCTTCATTAAACTTGGTACACATGATCCTTATAACATCTTAAGAAAATTAGAAACAAGAATGGCCCAAAAATTTGGAGTTAAGGCCTCTGAAACCAAAACCCTTTTTGGTCATCTGTGTAGTGAAAACCCTAGCTCTGCTTCCATGTTTTCCCAGTTCTTGTGATTTCTTGACTTCTTTGATCTTTGAGGGATATAAAATGATGATTGAACACACATGGACCCTCTTTAAATGCTTGGAGGCCTTTGGAGTGGCTCAGATGGATCCTTGGATTGCTCATATCACAAATCCTAGATGCAGATGAACTTGAACTGATGCAGTGAAACAAAAATACAATATTAGATGATATGCTTAAACTTATGCAAAGATGAAAGATCACAAGCCATGGTGTGAAATTAGTGAGGGCAAATTTTAGGTGTTTACACATTGCTCGGAGGAAAAACCCTAATTAGGGTTTAACTGTGTAGGAGAATGTTGCATCATTGATCTTCTGATTATCTCTCCCCCTTCTTGACTTTTGTGGATCACTTTGAACTTGTATAAGGTATGAGGAAACCTTGTGAGCCTCTTCCAATGTCACTTGGCCTTTGACTTGACTTGTAGAACTATGAATATCTAGATGATTGATCATAGGCCCTATGCTAGAACATGTGAGTATTATGCTTCATTTTTCTATGCCAAATGCTAGGATATGGTATGCTTATGCTATGCTTATGATGTGAAAATGATAGTAAAAAGGATAGGGAAAATTTGGGGTGTTACAGCTTCCCATATTCAAGCAACTATTAATCTGAAAAGGACGAAAGCATCGGTTGTCGGCCGTTCGAGATGAACTGTGGTTGAATACCAAGAATAACCAGAAATTTGCACTCTGCTGGAGAATAAAACAAATGGGAAATAAACCCAACCCAAAAGAACACGTGATGGGAAACCTTAACGTAGTGAAAAGTAACTCCGAAGAAAACCAATATCTTGCGTAGATACATGACAAACAGAAAAAGCGAGCTCCTTTCAGAAAAACCTGTTACGCCAAGTGAATGATATCTAGGACAGACGAGCCCTCCTCATATGTCTTGCGTAAATATAGGGTGCCTAAGAAAGACGAGTCTTCTTAGAATAACCTGTACGTCAGGAAAATGACAATGCACTTGAGTCTGTGGGGTAGACATGTACAAACAGGATAGACGAACCCTCCTCATATATCTTGCATAGATATATGGCTCTAGGACGAACGAGTCCTCTTCATATATCTTGTGTAGATATGTGGTGCTTAAGACAGACGAGTCTTCTTCGGATGACCTGTACGCCAGGAAACCGATAAATATGCATATGTTCTACTAAACTGCAACATTTTGACGTTTAATCCCACCGTCAGGACTTCAAACAAACCTCTTCAATACAGACGAGTATTGGATGATCATCAAGGAAACACAAACAAGTGCCCTAAGTGAATAACACAGACGAGTATCAGACGATGATCTAAGAAACACAGACGAGTGCTTCAGGCGACGATACAGATGAGTACCAGCCACTGATACGAACGAGTACCAGACAATGATACAGACGAGTACCAAAATGCTATCAAATACAGACAAGTGATTGAAATATGATACAGACGAGCATCAAAAGAATATCAAACACAGACGAGTGATTGAAATATGCTACAGAAGAGCATCAAAAGAATATCAAACACAAACGAGTGATTGAAATATGATACAGACGAGTATCAAAAGGATATCAAACACAAACGAGTGATTGAAATATGATACAAACGAGCATCAAAAGAATATCAAACACAGACGAGTGGTTGAAATATGATACAGACGAGTATCAAAAGGATATCAAACACAGACAAGTGATTGTAATATGATACAGACGAGCATCAAAAGAATATCAAACATAGACGAGTACTTGCCAAAAGATAACACAGACGAGCGTTAAAGACGATACAAACGAGTATTAATAAAAAGGCTTGATTTGCAAGGAGAGTAACAACTCTACAGGGGAGAATACCAATTGTAACTCCGTTAGGTACGAGAGTGCTCTGACTGACCTTCTAATGAGGCACGAGATCAAAATACCTTGACTCTGGATGGGGAAATGAGCAATTGGGTAAAAATAAATTGGCGACTTCCTGGGGAATTTCCCAATGATAAGAGTGGGTCTCAATCATGAACTCTGGGGGACATGGCAATCTTCAGACTCGGTTGGGAATAAATGCTTGGTCAAATGATCTCTTGATGGAAGAAGTATTCTGACATTTATAAGCTCAGTGGGGAAGTGAAATGCCTTTATTTTCCTGTTGGGAACACGTTTACGACAACTCGGCTTGGGGATTGAGAAATATTCAACTGATCTTGAAGTTTTGCTGGGGATAACATTTGTTCTAACTCAGCTGGAGAGTGCTTCTTCTCTACTCTGATGAGAATGTTGGGACTCAACCTGCTCTGTTGGGGAATAAAACTGAAGAGTACTGTCTTGCTGGGGGGAATACCCTGCTTGAGGAATGTTGTCTGGGAACAGCCCCCTGTTACTTGCAAACCTGCAACAACAAAAGTACATACATATGCCCCAGGAAATTGCATAGTACGAGGTAATCATCCCATGTCACCCGTCATTCAAATTGATTTTAAACATTTTCCTTTCGCATGTCATTTATAAAACCACCTAGTTTAAATGCAACATTCTTTTACCAAAAATTCATGACATTTTTTGCAAACAAAACAAATAAAAGACAAGGACAAAGCTTTTAGACTAAATATTCTTTTATTGATAAGCCTCTGAACAGGCGAAAATTTACATCAGGAAGCAACTACCTAGTAACAGGTAATAACCATAAAATTGAGAAAAAGAGACTGTCCTAATGGCAATATGTATGACATTCCAATGAGTTTCTTGTCTACTAGGACCAGTATATCATCAATATTTTCTGTTCTAGCCTTCGCCTTCTGAAGAGAAAGATTGGACTGATTCCTACCCTTTGGATATTTCCAGATTAACTGAGACGATGATGTGGTACAGATTACCCGGATCGCATTCATTCGCTTATTCCCTTATTTTGTGTGGATCGCCCTTTCGGGTTTTCAATCCATCGGGATACCCTTTTTTGCTTGATTTGTCCAATGTGGATTTTCAACTCAGCGGGTGTACATTTTTTTATTTATTTCCCTAACTTTTGCTCGAGCTTTTTATTCTGTTTTTAGCTCGCCAGGATGCCCCTTTTTTGCATGGAATTTAATTCTATTTTGTGTCCAGCAGGTCTTTTTACGCGAAGTATTTTTAAACTGCGTCCGAGTTAACGGGGGATTGGAAGTCTTCACCATCCATAGTAGTGAGCATCAACGCTCCACCAGAGAAAACCTTCTTTACTATGAATGGGCCTTCATAATTCGGTGTCCACTTGCCCCTGTGATCTGAACCTGGAGGAATGATTCTCTTGAGTACAAGCTCACCCACTTGGTACTCTCGAGTGCGTACTCATTGATCAAATGCTCGCTTCATTCTCCTCTGATAAAGCTGACTATGACACACAACTGCTAATCTCTTTTCATCAATTAGACACAATTGATTATATCGGGCACCACCCATTCAGCCTCGTCAAGCTTGATGTCCATCATCACACGCAAAGAAGGAATTTCCACCTTAACAGGTAAGACTGCCTCCATACCATATACTAGGGAAAAAGGAGTTGCCCCAATAGACGTCTTGACTGACGTTCGGTACCCATGAAAAGCAAACGGTAACATCCCATGCCAATCCTTATAGGTGACGACCATATTTTGCACAATCTTCTTAATATTCTTGTTTGCTGCCTCAACCGCACCATTCATCTTTGGTCGGTAAGGTGAAGAATTGTGATGTTGAATCTTGAAGTCACGACATAATTCAGCCATCATTTTGTTGTCCAGATTGGAACCATTATCAGTAATGATTCGCTCGGGAACTCCATATCTGCAGATGATATTTTTCTTCAGAAATCTGGCCACCACCTGGCGAGTAACATTGGCATAAGATGTTGCTTCGACCAATTTGGTGAAATAGTCTATCACGACCAGTATGAAACAATGGTCGTTCGAAGCAGTAGGCTCTATTTTTCCGATCATGTCAATTCCCCACATGGAAAAGGGCCAAGGAGATGACATGACATAGAGCGGGCTTGGAGGAACATGCACTTTGTCTGCATAAATCTGGCATTTGTGACATTTGCGGGCGTATGAACAACAATCTGCATCCATTGTTAACCAGTTATACCCCGACCTCAATAACTTCTTTACCATTGCATGTCCTCCTGCATGAGTACCGAAAGATCCCTCGTGTACTTCCTGCATTAACAGGCCTGCTTCGTGTCTATCCACGCATCTGAGAAGGACCATGTCAAAGTTTATCTTGTACAGAACGCCATCTGCGTTTAAGAAGAAACAATCAACAAGTCGCCTTAAGGTCTTCTTGTCATTCGAAGATGCCCCAGCTAGATATTCTTTACTTTCCAGGAAGTGCTTAATATCATGATACCAAGGCTTCTCATCAGACATTGCATCTAAAGAGAACACATAAGCAGGTATATCAAGCCTGGAGATGTCAATTCGAGGGACATAATTCCAACACAATACGTTGATAGACGAAGAGAGCGTAGCCAATGCATCGGCAAATTGATTTTCCTCTCGTGGTATATACTGAAGCTTTACTGTTGTGAAGAACGTCAACAGTCTTCTGGCATAATCCCTGTAATGAATTAAATGTTCTTGGTGCGTATACCACTTGTCGGTAATCTGATTTATCACGAGAGCGGAGTCTCTAAATATATCGAGGGTCTTAATCCTAAGATTAATAGCCTCCTCCATTCCCATAATGCACGCCTCGTATTCCGCTTCATTATTGGTGCAGCCAAAAGTAATTCTGGCGGCGAAGGGAAAGTGAACACCTTCAAGAGTAATTAGAACTGCACCAACTCCACGTCCGTTCATATTGACTGCCCCATCAAACATCAACTTCCATTTGGATTCAGGGTCTGGCCCCTCCTCCGGAAGTGGTTCCTCACAATATTTTGCTTTGAGGTACATGATGTCCTCATCAGGGAAATCAAATTTCATTGACTGATAATCATCTTCAAGGGGTTGCTGCACAAGATAGTCTGAAAGTATACTTCCCTTGATGGCTTTATGAGAAGTATATTGAATATCATACTCTGTCAACACCATTTTCCATCTCGCAACCCTTCCGGTTAATGCTGGTTTCTCAAAAATGTATTTAATAGGATTTATCTTTGAAATTAATAGGGTTGTGTGGGTCAACATGCACTGTCTCAGTCGGCGAGCATCCCATGCCAAAGCGCAACAAGTTTTCTCAAGCAGTGAATAACGGGATTCACAGTCGGTAAACGTTTTGCTAAGGTAGTATATTGCATGCTCTCTTCGACCATACTCGTCATGTTGGCCTAGAACACACCCCATTGACCCTTCTAGAACGGTCAAATACATGATAAGTGGCCTTCCTAGAACCGGAGGCATTATAACTGGAGGCTCCTGCAAGTATTCTTTTATCTTTTCAAATGCTCTTTGACAATCTTCGTTCCACCTGACCGCCTGCTCTTTTCTTAGCATCTTAAATATTGGCTCACATGTGGCTGTAAGGTGAGATATGAACCAAGCAATGTAGTTCAACCTCCCTAGGAAACCATACACTTCTTTTTCAGTTCACGATGCAGGCATGTCTTGTATTGCTTTAACTTTTGCAGGATCTACCTCAATTCCTCTTTGACTTACAATGAAACCCAGCAGCTTTCTGGAACGCACCCCAAAGGTGCACTTGTTTGGATTTAACCTCAAACGATACTTTCTCAGTCGTTCAAACAATTTCTTGAGGTTAACCAAATGCTCTTCTTCGTCTCGGGATTTGGTGATCATGTCATTCACATAGCATTCAATCTCTTTGTGGATAATGTCATGAAACAGAGTCACCATTTCCTGTTGATAAGTTGCCCTGGCGTTCTTCAAACCAAAGGGCATGACCTTGTAACAGAAATTACCCCAAAGGGTAATGAATTTCGTCTTCTCCATGTCTTCTGGAGAAATTTTAATCTGATTATAACTGGAGAAGCCATCCATGAAGGAGAATACCGAGAATTGAGTTGTATTATCCACCAATACATCGATGTGAGGTAATGGGAAATCATCTTTTGGGCTTTCTCTATTCAAATCCCGGTAGTCAACGCACATCCGGACCTTGCCGTCCTTTTTCGGTACTGGTACAATGTTAGCTACCCAGGGTGGATAACTAGTCATAGCAAGGAAACCGGCATCCCATTGTTTCTGAACCTCTTCTTTAATCTTCATCGCCATGTCAAGAAGGGTTCTTCTAAGCTTTTGTTTCACAGGAGGCAAGTCTTCCCTCAATGGAAGCTTATGCATAACGATGTCAGTATCCAAACCTGACATATCCTGATATGACCAAGCAAAGATATCCACATACTCTCGAAGCATGACGATCAGTTCTTCCTTTACACTGGCCTGCAGACTGGCCCTAATCTTAATTTCCTTCTTCATGTCTTCAGACCCAATGTTGATAACTTCAAGCTCTTCTTGATGAGGTTGAATAACCCTTTCCTCTTGTCTCAGTAACTTGGCTATTTCTTCAGGGAGTTCACAGTCTTCTTCAACCCCTTCATCGGCATGGTAGCTCGGATTATCAAAGTCATACTTGGTCATAGCAGAAGAGTTATCAAAGAAATTCGGATGATTGACTCTGCACAAGTGATGTGCTCATTTCAGATTCTGCTTTTTATGGAAACAACTAAACAAAACAAAGAAAGAACACATTTCCATTTTTAATGTTTTTTTTGTGAAAATTTTAAAAAGAAAGAAAGGGAACACAATTTGAATGAAAAATTTCCTTTATTCATGGTAAAATTAACTGCATAAAATGCAAGGGTGGCCCTACAATGGATCCATACACCTTGGGCAGAGTGTAGGACTTTGCATGCAAATGAATAAATGGAAAACAAGAAAAATTACTCTGGTGGACCGGTGACTTGGATGAAATCCTCTGTAAACCATTTCTACAACTCTTCCCCGGGAACACATGGGTGCACCCAGTTGTCCAGATCGCAGTCACTGTCAGCATCTTCATCCATATCACAATATAGTTTGGATCAATCACCCCAACACTGGTGAAGCCCATTGTCCTGCTACCTTGAGACCATCCAGCTTAACCCCGGGTGATAGCCAATGCCAAATTTGTCCTCCTTCTTCTCAACTTCCAACAACTTGCCCCAACCTTGGGCCTGCCCTGATTGTACTACTTCTTTGGCTTGCTTATAAGAAGAGATGGAAGTTCCCACCTTCTCACTACCCCTGATCGTAGAAGTAGGAGATACTAAACTGACATTCACTGCCTCAAATGCCTGGAACAATGTTTTGCGGATTTCACCATCCATCTCAACATACTTAAATGTGGACAAGTGGCTAACGAAGATATCTTCCTCTCCACAAACAGTAACCACCTGACCATCCACCACATACTTCAGCTTTTGGTGAAGAGTAGACGTCACCGCTCCCGCAACATGAATCTAAGGAAGACCCAACAAACAGTTGTATGCTGGTTGAATGTCCATGACATAGAAAGTACTTTTAAATACTTGTGACCCTATCTTCACCGGTAGCTCCACTTCTCCAAATATAGATCTCCGAGAACCGTCAAAGGCCTTCACAACTAGATCACTTGGTCGGAGAATAATACCATCCACATCTAATTTCATCAGGGCTTTCTTCGGGAGCACATTCAGAGAGGAACCTATATCAACCAGGACATATGACAAAACAACACCTTTTCATTCCATCGTGATGTGCAAAGCTTTATTGTGGTTTCTTCCTTCAATCGTAAGATCTCTGTCAGTAAATCCTAGCCCATGAATAGAATTTACGTTGGCCACTCCTGCCTCCAACTGATTAACAGTAATCTCTTGAGGTACGTAAACCAACTGCAGTACTTTCAAAAGGGCCTCCCTATGTGCCTTCGAACACATCAGCAATGATAAGATGGAAATTTTGGATGGCGTCTGATTCAACTGCTCCACCACTTTATAATCACTTTTCTTTATGATCCTCATGAACTCTTCCACTTCCTTCTCGAAGACACTCTGATCAGTAGCTGGGGTCACAACCTCTTCAGTGGCTATCTGCTTGCCCTTGGCTTTAGCAACTACTTCAGCTTCATTATTAGTTCGGAGAGTTTGTGGAGCGAACAAATGTCCACTGCGAGTAAAGCCACTCAAACCTTCAACATTCACAACAGCAGGGTCAATCATTACTGGTTTGTCTTCCACCTTTTGTCCCCTCACGTAGACATCAGAACCATAATGCCAGGGAATAACTTTGTCATCATTATATGGAACAGGCCCAGGCATAGTAATTGTGACAGGGTTTATATCTCGTGGAACGTATATTGTAACAGGTTCCCTTTGGGGAGGAACTGAAACATCAGCAGGGTCATAGTAAATTGTCACAGTGGAGACACAGTCACTTTGGTTGTTCTTTCTATCAAACTGTAATGAACCTTCACTCATCAAGATATGGAGCCCAACTTTCAGTTTATCATAACCATTAAGAGAAACCATACATTTTTCACAATCAAAATCACACCCAGGAAACACATACCATCTCAATAGCCTTTCTTTCACAACCAAGAGGGGAGTTTGCACCTCTTCCACATCCCGAACTAAATTCAAACTTTCTCCGCTCTCAACAACATTCACCCTAGCCCCGCCATGATTAGGAATAGGGTTGTTGGTAACATTCGGCAGCGGTGATAAGTCTATAGCCTTAGAATCAATCAAATATTGAACCTTGTTATGCAACACTCTACATTTTTCTGTGGAGTGCCCCAGAGCACCCGAATGGAAAACACACTTAGCATTGACATCATATCCCATGGGAAGATCACCTGGTTGTGGTGGAGCCAGAGTCCTCAATTGTATCATGTTTAGATCCAACAACCTCTGTAATAGCGTTGTATAAGTCAAGGGAATTGCTTCAATAACACAATTAGCAGGACGGGGCTGGCGTTGTTGGTATGGCCTTTGTTGATAGTTGTTGCGTTGTTGTTGTTGTTGAAGAGCATGACTTGAAGGTATAGTGACAGCTGCCACCTGATCATATGAATTTATGTATCCATGGCCCCTTCCTCGACCATAAACAACATTGGTTTCCCCTTCTCTTCTCCTTTGAGGACCTGCAAAAGGCTTCCTAGACCCTAATGAACTACCAGCACCATTGTCTTGAATTTTACCCAACTTCAGCAAAGTCTCAACCCTCTCTCCTTCTATCACAATGTCATTAAACTTGGTTGCCTAACATGACGCTAAGAAATCAATGAACACCCCCTGCAAAGTGCCCATAAACATATCAGCCATCTCATTCTCCAGTAGTGGGGGTTGCACCCTTGCAACAATTGACGCCATCTCTGGGCATACTCCTTGAAGCTTTCTTTCGAGTTATGTGACATGTTTTGCAGCTGGGTGCGATTGGGAGCCATGTCCAGGTTGTAGTGATAGTGTTTAACAAAAGCCTCAGTCAAATCCTTCCAGCTTTTGATGGAAACCCTACTCAATTTCATATACCACTCCTGAGACGCTCCAACGAGACTATCTTGAAAGTAATACATCCACAACTTCTCGTCGTCAGTGTGGGCATCAATTCTCCCGACAAAAGCTTGAAGGTGAGTCTTTGGGCATGAAGTGCCATTATATTTGTCAAAAACGGGAGCCTTGAACTTATGAGGAATCCTTACTCCAGGAACCAAACCTAAGTCAGTAATATCAAACCCAAAAGAGTTCTGGGATTGGATAGAACGAATCTGCTCAGCCATTTCTTCAAAACGACAGTTGACCTCCGCACCCTGACCTTCCACGTCTTCCGAGATAGTAAACTGGTCATCTTGATGATCCATCTGATGTTGGGGACCTCCTCCAGCATTGACAACCACCTCCGGTTGAGGGTCACCATTGTTATTACCACGAGCTCCGGTACCATTATCAGCATTAGCAACTAACATCTCTCTCAGCCGTTCTTGATTCTGGTTCTAGTCATTTTGATCCTTGTTATATAGACGCTGTTTGAAAAATCCTGTAAAAAAACTTGCATTAATTAAAGTTAATACATATTTTTTTTATTTTTTTACCTTTAATTGATGTTAATATATTATAATTAAATAATATATTTAGTTTTAAATTTTTTAATGTTAAATATACTGTAACTAAATACATACTCTTTGTTTCCATTATTTAGTTTTAATTCTTTTTCAATATTAAACTATAAATTTTCAGTATAATATACATTTATTCACAAAGAATAATGTAATATTCATATAAATAATACATTATTAGTAACATTATTTAACTTAAATATTTTATAAAAGCTACAGTAATTATTTACAATCATATTTACGTAACTAATAGTTTATATAGTTTAAATAATTTATTTAATAGTTTATATAGTTTAAATAATTTATTAAATATATAGTTTATTAAATATATAGTTTAACATACTTCTTTAAGAAATTATTAAATAACTTCTTTAATATACTTCTTTAAATAATTAGAATTAAATATACTATACGTTTAATATATAGTTTAATATATAATTTAATATACTTCTTTAATATATTTCTTTAAATATACCATAGTCTAAAATTAAATAATTAAAATAAATGGTTTAATATAAGTTTAATATACTTTTTTTAAATAATTAAAAAAATTTAATATACTATACATTTTTAATATATTTCCTTAAAAAATTATTAAGGAAGTATAAATTTATAAAACTATTTTAAAAAATTTATGAAAACTAATAGTTTAACTAAACATTTTTAATACTGTACATTTTAATTAATAATATTTAACTAAATGTTTTTTTACAAACTATTTTATTAATAGTTTTATTAAGGATTAATAGTCATTTATTCCTGCAATATAGGTATCTTTTAAGTTACTCCCTTCAAAAAAAAGATTTTGGATTACTTCCTGAAATTTTAAAATTCTAAATTTTTTGTCCCCCAGGTGGAAAAATTCTTCTTCTTTAAAAACGTTTTATTTATCTCCCTGGTTTCTACATGCTTAGGGGTGTTCAAATATTTCAAGGGTAGTCAAAATTAATTTACAAGGGATAAATTAAAACACGACTATATTGCAGGAGGTAAATGATTATTAACCCTTTTATTAATTATTTACATATAGTATTTATTAATTAAATGGAATAAATACTAATTTTTATATATATATATATATATATATATATATATATATATATATATATATATATATATATATATATATATATATATATATATATATATATATATATATATATATATAGGTTAAATATATAAAACTTCCATGTAATGTTAGCGAGATTTGATTTTAACCTCTTTAAATGTTTTTAAAAAAAAAAAACCTAATATATTTAGATTTTGTCACTTTACCCCCTAATTGCCACTTGAACATCCAGATTCCTCCCAAATTTCGCATTATTTTCCTACATTTCTTTTGTGTTTTTTTCTTCCATCGTGGCAATGTCAACGTGGATCCTTTCATATTTTAGTCTCATATAGTGTGCATTCCACCGTCTTACTAGTTGGAAATTTAGGGTTCATCATCTATGTTTCCTCCTGCTACGGTACACGAAGAATTGATCGCAATTGTCCATGGGTGGTAGCAAAGCATCATCTGTGGGTAGCTCCTATAAACGGGGCTTGCCAACATGTGGTTGTAACAAGGTAATGAAGTTATGGGTTTCCAACACCATTGATAACCCAAATTGGAAATTCTGGAAATTTAGGAATCTGTTGGTAAGTGTTTCTTCTTGTTTGATGTCGTAATCTATTTGATATAAGTCTTATTTACCTATTAACCATATGTGTAGAATGAATGTAGTTTGTTTTTGTGGGACGATGAAATGTGCTAGGTACAAAGAAATGGGTGTATTCCCTCAAGATGTTGTGAGATGACGAAGGAGTATATGAAGGAATTTTTGTTGGAAATTGTTAACTCAAAGTTGGGTGCAGAAGGCATTAATCACACGATAGAAAAATTGAAGAAAAATCTTGAATTGAAGAAGAAGAGGAACTAGAAGTTGATGGTTTTACTTGCTTTGTCATGGATATTGTTTTCAATAGTATATAGGTTTATGTAATGAGGGACTTGTGATTTCATTTTTTTTTAGTTAATGTAATGAAAAAAATTGAATGACAGTTGATGTATCACCATTTTGTTTCAATGGAAAAGTTATTTATGATTATATGAATATATGTTCTTTAAATTTGAGATTATATAAAACATTGACAAACATAGTTAACAACATCAAACATCATTCATTAATAATAAAAAAACACATATAGTGCATTCAAACCAAGAAGATATTATAATTCAAATCAATTTGAGCAGAGCTCAAATATGGCTTCATGAAGACATTTGATTCAAATCATGATTTTAACTTGATTTGGATCAGATGAGGGTGTGATTTGAATCATGTTCATTTTGTGATTCAAATTAATTTTACTAGAGGTCATTTCCAGTTTTCACAAAGCTTCTAATTGGAATCATGATTAACACATGATTCGAATCAAGTACCTAAACATATAGATTTAAAAGCTCTAACTTGTGATTCAAGTCACGCCTAATGAAACGAAAAAGTAGAAACTTGTTAGCCTACAAAGAAAACAATATCATTGATCAAAAGACTCTTATTTAATTGTACAAAGAGGGTTCATAGTAGTACAAAAACATAATAGCCGAAGTGATTACAATTCAAATGAAATACAAATAAAGTACAAGCACATAATATTGAATGAAAAGCAAATTACAAATACACTAATAGACTAAAACAACTACATTCAAATTTACAAAAAACATAAAAATAAATAAGTGATACCATACGATTTTGTGACTGCACTTTCAGTCTCCCCTTCTTTGATGTTTGCCAAATTTGAGATATTATCGTTTATCATTTATTTAAAGTGTTATTTAGAATTTGATGGATGAAATGAATTTGATGAACTAGTGTAAAATAGTTTGCTTGAGTTGTCAAAGTTTTAAAGCTCCCCCTACATTAAACACTTAATGCGTGTGAATATTAATAATATCTCAACACCTTCTCCCCCTTTGAAAACTATCAAAAAGAGAGAAAAGATAGAGAGAAAGCACACAAAATCAGCTGAATCCAAAATAAGCAAAAGTAAAAAATAGAATATCATACTTAGTGAACTAAACAAACACCATACAAATCACATAAAAAATTAATTATCACAAATACAAAATTTAAGAAATATATCAAGAAAAAGAATAGCATAAGGAGAATCATAGATATACAATATATACATGACTAAAAGACTTGTCACATGATACATATCCTAAAATGTAGTCAAAGATCACAAAATAACCAGGAAATTAAAATAACATAAATATACATATGCTAATGTTATGCTATTCATGAAAGAACAAAAATCATGGAATGGTAACTGCATCATCAAATGGTGCAATAGTTGTGACATTTGGATCTGCATAAATATCAAGATAATCAATATTAAGGATAGTATTAGATCTACCCAGGTGGAAAACATGAACTCTTACATAGTAAACTAAGGAGTCATTCGAGCTTCAAAGTTTTGCATCTCAACCGTCAACTCTCTCTTCAGCTTTCCTCGACTTTCTTCACTTTACTTGGCCATACTATCAATGGACGCCATGATCATTTTTTCCCATATATGGTTGTCAGCCAAAATCTTCCCAACTAACTCATCAAGATAAGATTTCAACAACATATAACAAAATAGAAGAAGATTCACTAACCTCATCAGAGGGTTCCTTAACCGGCTCAATAACCTTATCATTATGTATCTTTCTACTGAATTCTTCTAGATAATAATAACAACCATCAGTTTCCCTGTAGTATCTCATCTTAGAGACAACAAATTCATATAAAATCTTAGGAGCCTCAACTATGCCTTTCTTCTTAGAAACAATTCCATTTACCTCAAGGATCAACTGAACAAAAGAAGAGAAAAATATAGGTCTCTTCCAAATATCCCAACATTGAAGCATTCGTTCAATGATGAGACCTACCCAATGAAATGTATAATTTTTTTGAAGTTCCCATATAAGGTAGAGGTCAAAGTCATTTACCCTGTCCCAATTCTTAGGTTTCTCGTAGAACATTTTAACATGTATTAAGCGCAAAAACCGCATGTCATACTTGACTTGACTAATAAGAAAGTTTGACATACTAACATTATTAGCCATAAATTTTGACATCGATAAGACAAAATGAACTCTATCATACTCAGTCAGTTTAACACTAGTGACACTCAAATCACAAGAGGTTAAACCAAGGCATTTAGTAAAATATGTGTAATAGAATCTAACTACCTTGTTCTTAAACCTGCTTTCAATGCCACCAGGGGTACGCACAAGATTACAATAAAATTATTTGACATAGTCATGATTATACTTCTTGTTCAACCAAATAAATTTCAATAGTTTGTGATTTGTAAAAGGTTCAGAGACTTAGCTCTTAATTCAAATTTAGCAAATGCATCAACATAATACTCAAGATTAATCAACTTATTCACAAATTCTTTGGTACAGTTGCATATTGTATTAAAAAACAAGATGCTTTACCTTATGACACAAATCAATAACATATTGGATTTTTGAAGATTTCTTCTTTGGGACCCTTGCATCAAAAGAATCCTTTCTTGCTCAAACTTTTATCCTTGTTTCTTTGAAAATTAAGGATGAGAAATATTTGATGGAGACATTGATCTCTTGCCCTGTTGCTAGCCAAAGAAAATCTTCAGAGGGAGATGATAAGCCATTGGGGATGTTGAGAGAAGGGTTTTTGGGTGATGGAATGAAAATGATGATGATTGATGAAGATGCAAAGATGAGATGAATGTTTGATGATATTGTAGTGTGATGTTCATGAATTTTGCTCAAAAGGGTTTTGATGGTTTGAAAATGAAATGAAAAGATAATTAAAAAGAAAGAGTGAAAACTAAATGAAATTAAAAAATAAACAGGACTTTTGAGTTTGTGATTCGGATCATGTGTAAAAGTTTATTCGAATTACAAGTTTTATTTTTTAAAAGAAAAACACTTTGATTTGAATCAAGTACAATGGTTGATTTGAATTAATTTGAACAAACCAAAAATGTTTCAAGTCCCAAGATTTTGATTCGAATCTGATTCAAAGGAAAAAAATGATTAATTCTAATCAAATAATTCCGTTTGTGAAAAAAACTTGATAAAATGAGGTTTTTCGATTTCAATTCATTTTAATGATGATAAATATCTTTAATGCCAATGGAAAATAAACTTTAATGATATTCATGAATGTAAAGAAAAATGAGTCTTTTTTATTCAAATTTTCAAAATAATTTTTAGGGTTAAATATGTATGAGGTATGTATAAATATCCCAACTTTCAAGTTTAGTCCCTCAAAAAATTTCCTTCAAACAATGGTCCTCACAAAGTTTTTCGTCCCTATAAATGGTCCCTCCCATTAGTTTCCATTAACGGAGGCTTATGTTGCATGCCAACTGTGTATTTTATCATGGCCACATCGGATTAGTTGTAAAAAAATAATTTTTTTAATAATAAAACCAAGACCATTCGTTCATGGAACCCTAATCCCATTCTTCTTATTTCACCATCTCCCTCACCCTTCAATTCTCTCCATAAATCCTTCACCTTCTTCTAATCACCTTGTTAAAGTTATTATTCGTCTCCCTCCTCCCAATCTGGCATCATGTCATCTTCATCAAGGTTAAGCAAATGCATAAGTGTGAGGAACCGTGAAGTGAATTGGTGTGGATGCAACGGTCATTTGATTTCATCCATGTGCAAGAACAAACATAATAAAGGCAGAATGTTTTGGCAATGCCTGTCGCTCCCGAAGATTTGCATCCCGGTACAAGCGCGAACGGTCGGCGAAGGGAACAGTGAGAACACACAGCCGTGAACTCACTGGAGAATGAATAGAGTCGCCAGCTAGGCATTTTTATCCCGGAGGAAAGGCAATGCTGCATAGACCTAGAAAGAGATGGATAAGACGGTTGCGAACCAGAGAGACTGAGAAAGGGGGTTGGTTACAACCTGGGAAGGTATTAGCACCCAGATTGTCCGCCGTACTCGACGGGATCCACGCTTAAAAGATTTGTGTCCAGGGTTTAGAATCACAAGAACTATCCAACATGGAGCATTCTTAACAAAGTCAAAGTAAAAGGGTATTCTGAGGTCAAGGTACCTGCAAACCTGTAAACAGCCCAACCCCCTCACAGGTGATGATCTAGAACAAGGATCCTCAGACTTGGATCAGTTATGAGAAGTGTAAACACTTCTAACCCGAAGGTACAGTGTTTATAATAACCATAACAATTCCTCCTCTAACTCACCTCAGTTTCTGAAGGTCAATACTAAAAGGTCATCCAGACTTAGAAGGCTTCCCAGATAGCCCTAGCATTGCAGGAAATCTGCAACACAGAGTTCTCAAGAAGAAACCCATATCTGAACCGTGTTTCATATTCCCGCACCAGACCGAAATGGAATGGGAAAGAATATGATTCACTCTAGCCTAGGTGTCACTCAGGTCCCAGGTATAGGACCTTAACTCTCAATGAAACACCCACCCACCAAAGGAAAACCAGATCCAGCCAGCAGTACAGTATGATAACATGATATATACAAATGCAATAAAGAAAGCAGTAAAGTAACTGTACATAAATAAATAATAAATACAGGCGCAAACAAGCACATAACACCCCAGTAAACACAAATCAATCAAGCGCTAGGAGGAACCCACAAAAAGAACCAGAAGCCCTGGTTGCAGTATAAGGGTCCCCAGCAGAGTCGCCAAGCTGTCGCTCCCGAAGATTTGCATCCCGGTACAAGCGCGAACGGTCGGCGAAGGGAACAGTGAGAACACACAGCCGTGAACTCACTGGAGAATGAATAGAGTCGCCAGCTAGGCATTTTTATCCCGGAGGAAAGGCAATGCTGCATAGACCTAGAAAGAGATGGATAAGACGGTTGCGAACCAGAGAGACTGAGAAAGGGGGTTGGTTACAACCTGGGAAGGTATTAGCACCCAGATTGTCCGCCGTACTCGACGGGATCCACGCTTAAAAGATTTGTGTTTTAAAGGGGTAGTGTCAGTGCAGTCTGTGCATAAAGAGCTAGAAATGGATGTACAGGTGTCAGTGTAAAAGAAGTGCGAAGTGTGATATATACAGTGTCAGTGTAAGAAAGAGTATGCTCATGATTATGAGGCTTAAAGAATAATGCTGGAAGGAGGGGGAATGTACAGAGACTTTTGTTCGATAACTGTTAAGTTATGCCTACGTATCCTCTCGTGCAATGAGGAAGTCAGAACACCGTAGTTCGACCCAAAGAGACTGAAAGGTGAATTGACTTGTGAACTGCCTGCTTGTCAATGCTCAAGTGTATGATCTGTCTGGCACAGATGCTGACTGTCTTGCATTAGACGGAAGAAGCGAGTTCTCGTTTGTGAGTGAATGAGATGAGAAAAGAATCCCGGAGGAGACGATTATCATTTGTTTTTGTGTTTTCAGTCTTTTATTGCTTTTGAGAGTTTGTCATAAGTTAATGAGCTTAAGTCTAAACCAATGGATTTAGTAAACTCATCACATCTTCCCTCTGATTAGGGGTAATGAGAATACCTTAAGTGTGAAGTCAGATTCTCACGCTTAATCACCTTTGGTGTAGGATTAAGATCATTAACCTACTTGTGATTATTTAAATGTTTTTGGTGTTTTTGTTTAGTGTTGAGTAATGAGGTTAAGCCATAATCAAGGATTAAACAGACTCATTACACCATCCTAAAAGAAGGATGATAGATGAGAATGTTTAAGCTGAGGAAAACTCCTCAACTTAATCCATGATTAGGGATTAAACCCATGACAAAACAAGCCTTTATTAAGTGGATTTTATTTAGATTAATGGTATGATGATGAAGTGTTTTTTATGATTTGTAAGACAACTTGAGGGGGACTTGTCCATTAACACCAGGGTTAGTCCTTCTTAACCACTTAAGGAAGAATTAGAACCCTAATGCAAGGCCCAAGTTACAAGTGTAATGTCTTGATGATTATTAGATGAATTGATTAAGAGATTTAAACACATTAAGGGTTCAAGACTTAGGATTAAAGTTATACACTCCATCCTAAGAGAAGGATGCAGGCATAAGCTTAATCACAAAGTCTTAAAGCCTTTAGGGTTTAGTCCCTGATTATGAGATGAGAAGAGAAGACTCAAAGAGAGACACAAAGGTAAAACTATGAGGGGATACTAATCAAAACCCTAATTCATTGTCATGCTTGGTTGATCCTAAGGTTTGTGAGGTTTTCAAGAGAAATCTTCAGAGGAGCCACCAGGAAGCAGATGAACAGGATCAAGAGAAGCAAAGTGATTTGCTTCATTCAAGAAGTCAAGTCACTTGAAGAAAGGAAGTGGGAAGAACAAGAATGAGCAAGCTCAATCTCAAACACAAAGAAAAATGCAGCAATGGATGCAAGAGAGATGAAAAGAAAAGTTATGAGAAGTGAAGGCAAATTCACCTCTCAAGTTTACTTACCACCTGAAATGTTAGAAAGAAATGCAATGCAATGCTAGATGAGATGAAATGGTATGATGCTAGACCAAACCAGAAGCATGTTGATGATGATAATGATGCTATGAGATGCTGCAAACATGAGGCAAGACAATGGGGATGTACATACAAGATCATGAATGCAAATGATGCAAGCTAAGGAGCATGAACAAGCATGAAAAGTTATGAAGCATACAAGGCAAATGACATGGCAAATATGTAATGCAATGATCAAACATGTTTTCTATATGTCTCAAGATGTCAAATGAATCACAAGAATGCACAAAATGCAAAGACAAGTCATGTTATGCAAGGAAATGCAAGAAGGATGCCAGAGAAAGCCCAAATTAGGGTTTATGAATCAAACATCAAACAAAAACCCAAAACAGAAGCAAACCTCATGATAAAAAATGGAAAATGGTATCCAAAGAAACCCTAAACCTATAATGAGCCACTGCCCAAAGGGGAGCTCTCAACTCTCAACCAAACTTGAGTTATGAATTTTCTAAGTTATTAGGGTTTTTAGGGTTCTTAACAAAACAAATGCCAAACAATTTGAAAATGCAAGAACAATTCATGGCCTTTTTATCCTAGGAACTACATGCAAAACAAAAGACAATGCAAGAAGAATCAATGTCTTAACCTTCACCAATTGGCAGAAATGATTTTTTGAATCCATGATCAAAATAATGCATAAAAAATGATTTAATTCAATGAAAAATTCTTAAAATGCATCAAGATCAAAAAAGAAATTTGGTTTGAAGGTTGGACAATGTTTCTAAATGTCTTAGAACATCTCATGAATTTTTTGGTGATTTTTAAATACCTAAAAGTATTTTTAATAAATTAATTTCCATTAATCCATTAAAAAGAATCTTTTAAATATTTAAAAATACTTTTTTAATGATAAAAAATAAAATGAAAATATTTTTGGGTCTTAAAAATTAATTAAACTTTAAAGAAAAAGTTTCATAATTTTTAAGTGTTTTTTACTATTTTAAAATAATTATGCAAAATAAATGGAAAGAAAATGAATAAAAACTAAATAAAACTGAAGTAATCTAAATGAGAGGCTGAGATGAGCTGCTGGGTTAAAAGGGGTTGACTGGGCGCGCATCTGGACGGCCCAGATTCAAACCAACCTAATCCTGATTAATTAAATATTAAATCATAATTAAAACTTAATGAAAAGATCCTGGCCTTCTATTCACGCGCGGGAAATGGAATCCAATGGCTCACGTTCAAACTCAGTGCCCTAACCCTAATTAATAATTAAACACTTTCAGGTCACCGGAGACGAGCTCCGGTCGTCTTCTCCGGTGACCTCCTCCCCTGAAAACTTCAAACTTCCTAAAAACGTGACTAAAATGAAAACTAAGCACATAGAAATGAACCCCATGATCTCCTGAATCAAAACCCTAACCCCAAACAAATTTATTCTTCATCAATCACATGAATCGAAGGCAAACATTTTTAGGGCAAACCAGTTTCAGAGTCAAATTAAATGTTCAAATCACAACCATTTCAAAAACTAAAAGCATCAGGATGATCAGTGAATCATGAGGAACAAGTTTGTAACAAGAAAAACAACTTCTGGAAAAATTATTTTCGAGCTACCTGAGATTTGGAGCTTTCAGTTTGGGAACTTTCTGGCCACCTCTCCTTGTGCAATCTGCTCCACTTGATCCCCCAAAGATGTTTGAATGCTCAAAAAGGATTTAAGTTGGCTGGATAATGAGATTCGAAAGGAACTGCTTCAGCTTGATCGAAAATGGCAATGGTGTTTCTGGAGGTTTCAGGCCATGGTGAGTGATGATTTGTGATCCTGAGGATGAATGGAGAAGGTCTGTGGTGTTTGTTTGGATGTTTGTGGCTTGTGGAGAGAGATTCGATAGAAAATGCAGACTGAGGTGAAGGATGGTTATGGAGTATTCAGGCTTGTTTCAGGCTTGAGCTTTGGTGGTTTCTTGTCTATGAAGTGTGTTGAGTTGGATGATGAAGAAAGTTTGAATGTTTTCAGGCTGTGGAGAGAAATTCGAAAGAACTTGCAAAAGGGGAGTGTTTTTGTGTATGTGTTTAATGGAATGGTTTCAGCCTTGCCTCTTGTTATGGCTAGCTTGCAAATTGTCCACATGACTCTCTCTCATTGGTCAGTTGATTTGACATGTGCTTTATGGATAGGTGAGGCAACTTTTGCAATTTGTCAACTCTTGTGTAAGAGAAAGTATGGTGAGGTGCTAGCTTGGTACAAGGCATGGGCTATGCGCAGCAAGATGAGGGGGAAATGTCAGCTTGGTCCAGCATCCAAGGCTGCAAGTGGTAGGGAGTGAAATGAGTGTTTTGCAACTTGTGGCAACTTTGGTTCACATGTGATAAAGTCTTGTTACACAAACCAAACCATGAGCAAACTTGATCCAATTCTGATTTTTAGGACTTAGAGAATGTTTGTGTAATGGTTTGAAATGAATTAGAGGTCACATGATGCATTGGTTCAAGGTTTTGCAAAATTTCCATTTGAAGCATGCCTTAGAAATTAATGATTTTAGCCAACTTTGCATGGCCATAACTTTTGATCCAAGAAGAGTTTGATCATGTTCTTGTACTTTTTGAAAAGGGAAAGATGAGATCTACAACTTTCATGACCAAAGTTTTTCCATTTGAAGCATTTTTGAATCATGAATCATGGCTTGAAAAATGACCTAAAATGGTGCATTCTTGAAAAGTCAACTATGCCCAAAAAGTCAACATTTGCAAAAACCCTAAATTCTTGATTTTTATGAACTTCAACCTTCTTCCATGATCAAATAAAGATCATATACACTCAAAATGATGAAGATCACCCATTGGTTGGGTCATTGGGGCCTCAGATGCCCTGATTTTACACTGACTTGTCTGAAAAGTCAACTCTTTATCAGATGACTTCCCCATGGAATTTCTTCATGAAAATTGATATGTATACTCCCTATACCATATAGAGATCAATGAAAACAAGAATGACCAAAAAATTTGGAGTTATGGCCTCTGAAACCAAAACCCTAATTTTCAGTCAACTGTGCAGTTCAACCTGGCTCTGCATCCACTCAAACCCTAGTTCTTGTGATTCCTCTGCAATTTTGACTTTGAGGAGATGGAATATGATATAAGAACACACATGGACCCCTTTGAAGTGATTGGTGGACTTTGGAGTGGCCCAAGAAGCTTTGGGATTGCTCAGATCACAAACCCTAGGTGCAGATGCCTTGAAAGCTATGCAGTGGATAAAAAATGAGATGTGAGATGACATGATTGTGTTTATGCATATGAGAATGATCACAAGCCATGGTGTGAATGGGTGAGGGCAAATTTGGGGTGTTTACAGCTGCCCCTATTCAAACATGAGTTAGCTGTGCAGGATGTAAGCGACGGCTTAACAGGCAAACAAGATAACTTGTGGTTGAATACCAAAGACAGTCCAAAATTTGCACTCACAGAATGAAGAAGAAAAGGGATATAGATTGTAAAGGCAAAATAAAGTATATTGTAAAGTGTGGGCGACGGAGGACGACCGTCGAGCAGAGGAAGACTGCTGGGTAAAGTGGTATGTGAAGCAAAGCGATGACGGGGACGGCCGACATGCTGGGGATAAAAACAAGTAAAGCTAAGACGGGGACGGCCGACTAGCTGGGGAAAATAGGATATTATGATGGGGACGGCCATCAAGATAAAGCTGCAAAGTTCTCTGGGGATTAATGAAACATGACGGGGACGGCCATCAAGTTCATAAAGGTCAAGTAAACAACGATGGGGACGGCCATCGGGCTAAAAAGGAAAAGGGACCACGACGGGGACGACCATCGGGTTAAAGAATAAATGAAATAAACAGATGATGGGGTACGGCCATCAAAGGTGAAGGACGATCACCTAGCAGGGGACGGCTGCTCTGTTGGGAATAAAAGGAATATGATGGGGACGGCCATCAAAGGTGGAGGGCGACCACCTGGCAGGGTACGGCTGCCGAAAATATCAACGATGGGGACGGCCATCGGATAGATAAGGTCAACGATGGGGACAGCCATCGAGTGAGCAAGATGGAGGACGACCATCAAGAAGTGGAGGACGACCACTCAGCAGGGGACGGCTGCTCTCAGGGTTTATCATGACATAGGACGAATGTCAGATAACCAAAATCAACAATGGGGACGGCCATTGGATCAAATGATGAAGGACGATCATCAAAAGGTGGAGGACGACCACCTAGCAGGGGACGGCTGCTAAAAATCAACGATGGGGACGGCCATCGGATGAGCATGATGGAGGACGACCATCAAGAAGTGGAGGACGACCACTCAGCAGGGTACGGCTGCTCTCAAAGGTATCATAACACAGGACAAGTGTTAGATAAAAAGAAAATATTTGCTTTGTTGGCGATCTACTGGGGATAATGTAAACACGGACGAGCGTTTACATCCAAGAAAAAAAAAGGTATAAGTGTTTGGTATTGTGTATAGATTAAAGATGCGGACGAGCATCCTTAAGACTATGATACGGACGAGTATCATGTAGAAACAAACTGACACATGTTCAGAGATGATGATACGGACGGGTATCAACTGGTTAACAAAGAACACGGACGAGTGTTGCATCTGAAAGAATTCTTCTGGGGAATAATAGACACGGACGAGTATCTATATTCAAGAAGACATAGGTGTTTGACACGGTGTATGGATTAAAGATGCGGACGAGCATCCTTAAGACTATGATACGGACGAGTATCATGTAGAAACAAACACTAGACGCAATGTTCTGAGATGATGGTACGGACGAGTACCAACTGGTTAACAAAGAACAAGGACTACTGCCGAATCTGCGGGGATATGAGTGATGATGTATACAAGATACGGACGAGTATCTGTATAAGCGTACCATGAGTAGTGAGCATTGTATTGATGAGTGTTTTAACTGCTGGGGAGAGTGACACGGACGAGTGTCAAAGAGAAAAGTGTAATATTAACAAGTGTGTGGGTTGATGAAAGCGTACGCGACTGCGCTGGGGATATGACACGGACGGGTGTCAAAAAGGGTGTATATACAAGTACATGTGAGTGCAAAGAGGATGTCTTTGGCTTTCTGCTGGGATATGACACGGACGGGTGTCAGGACGTATCTGTAATGAGGGTGATTTGTTCGTAAAGGGTGTTCAGGCGACTTTACTGGGGAAAGATGACACGGACGGGTGCCAAAAGGTGTATATACTGGTGTTTGTGATTTGAAAGGGCAGCTGCTTTTGCTGGGACTCTGATGGGGATTTTTCTGTATAATGGTGATGAACGGTTTATTATTCACAAGTGTCCAATTCACGACATGACTTATGATTATGCTATGCATTTGATTTTTGCCGTAATGCTCCGTATTAGACGGAATGCTACGCTCTGGGGGATAGTATGATGCAAATGCCATGATTATGCAAAGAGGCGCAGATCCGGGATTCGGATCCCATTGCTGCGAAGATCTCTGGATGATCTGCTTGAAATGGACCTCCCAGCTGGGGATGAGATCATTGGTAGATCTAATGATGTATCTGTTTGGGGATATAGGTCACTGGTTGACATATCCTTATAATACGGGACCCAGCTGGGGTTTGTAGAAGCTTTCTTCACTCTGTTGTGATCTTCATGCATTACTCTTCTGGATAGAGGCTGAAGATTCTGTGGGGAGATGGTTCCCTGACTTCTGTATTCAGCTGAGGATGAAATGGCAACTCGGCTGGGGAGAATGCTTGTTGGCAACTCAGCTGGGGAGAGCAATGAGAGGCAACTCAGCTGGGGATAGAGCATCTCGGATGCTGATATCTTTTGTAGATTTGCCAGCTTGCTGGGATGTACCTTACATGCCCCAAGGTTGCGTTCTAGGTACCTGCAATCCTACAAAGATAAGGAAACGTACAAAAGGTCCCGAGGTATCCCTTACTGGATTCCGTCATAGGGGTTAAGTACTTTCGAGAATAATCACATTCCCTGTAAGCATGTGTTTTGTTTTTAGAGAAGGCATCTGTACTTATGCAATTGTATTTTTAGAGATATCAGACAACTCCTTGCAAAACGTAAATGTAAAAGACGAAACATGACTGAAAATCTGATTTTATTAATTCATGTGCCCTGAATTGGCAAAGATACAGTCAAAGAAACATATCTCCTGAAATGAGGAGATTGTTACAAATTGAGAAACAAAATGCTGGTGATGTTGACGACGCTTTGAGGAGCTTCCTCTCCTGCTATGACTCGTATGACAATGACGTTCTTCTCGTCTTGCTTTCTGGAGAGAGTTGATTCTGATTGAAGCTTGATCCTTTGGAGCTTATCAAGTCGTGGGTGATACAGACGAACTCAGAATGCAGTTGTTCGCTTATTCCCTTATTTTGCATGGATCGCCCTTTCGGGTTTTCAATCCATCGGGATACCCATTTTTGCCTGAGCTGTCCAATGCGGCTTTTCAACTCAGCGGGTGTACATTTTTTGTTTATTTTCCCTTACTTTTGCCCGAGTCTTTTATTCTGTTTTTGACTCGCCGGGATGCCCTATTTTTGCCTGGACTTACATTCTGTTTTTATGTCCAGCGGGTCATTTTATGCGAAGTATTTTTTAACTGCATCTGAATTCACAGGGGATGGGAAATCTTCACCATCCATGGTGCTGAGCATCAGTGCTCCACCAGAGAAAACTTTCTTTACAACGAATGGTCCTTCATAATTTGGAGTCCATTTGCCCCTGTGGTCTGTGTGAGGAGGGAGGATTCTTTTCAGCACAAGATCTCCCACTTGGTACTCTCGGTGCCTGACTTTCTGATCGAAGGCTTTCTTCATTCTCTTCTGATATAACTGCCCATGGCAGATTGCAGCCAATCTTTTCTCTTCGATCAGACTCAGTTGTTCGTATCGGGACCGAACCCATTCTGCTTCACTCAGTTTAACATCCATTAATACCCGTAACGAGGGTAGTTCAACTTCAACAGGTAGGACTGCTTCCATACCATATACAAGCTGATACGGTGTTGCCCCAGTGGATGTCCTGATTGATGTGCGATACCCATGCAAGGCAAATGGTAGCATTTCATGCCAGTCTTTGTATGTGATTACCATCTTCTGCACAATCTTCTTGATATTCTTATTCGCTGCCTCAACAGCGTCGTTCATCTTTGGCCTGTAAGGAGAAGAATTGTGATGTTGGATCTTGAAGTCCCGGCACAGCTCTGCCATCATTTTGTTGTTTAAGTTGGAACCATTATCAGTAATGATTCGCTCGGGCACTCCATACCGACAGATGATATCTCTTTTCAGAAATCTGGCTACCACTTGTCTTGTAACATTTGCATATGAGGCTGCTTCAACCCACTTGGTGAAATAGTCGATGGCGACTAGGATGAATCTGTGGCCGTTTGAAGCAGTTGGCTCAATCTTGCCAATCATATCAATGCCCCACATGGCAAAGGGCCATGGTGAAGACATGATATTCAAAGGATTGGGAGGCACATGCACCTTATCCGCATAGATCTGGCATTTATGGCATTTCCTGGCGTAAGCACAACAGTCTGCATCCATCGTGATCCAGTAATAGCCTGATCTTAACAACTTCTTAGCCATGGCATGCCCTCCAGCATGGGTACCAAAAGATCCTTCGTGCACTTCATGCATCAACAAATCTGCTTCCGTCTTGTCAACACATCTGAGGAGTACCATGTCAAAGTTCCTCTTGTATAAAGACCCATCAGCATTCAGGAAGAAACTACCAGCAAGCCTTCTCAAAGTCTTCTTATCATTGGAAGATGCCCCAGGTGGGTATATCTGATCCTCCAAGAAGCACTTAATGTCATGGAACCAAGGCTTATCATCCTTGACAACATCTGCTGCAAATACATATGCCGGTCTATCAAGTCTTGACACTGAAATCTGAGGTACAAAGTTAGCAGCTTGAACTTTGATCATGGATGAAATGGTGGCAAGAGCATCTGCAAACTGATTCTCGTCCCGAGGGATATACTCAAGCTTGACTGTTGTGAAGAAAGTCAATAACCTTCTTGTATAATCCCTGTAAGGTATCAGATGATCTTGGTGGGTGTACCATTTCCCGTTGGTTTGATTGACTACCAGAGCTGAATCTCCGAATACGGTCAATGTTTTGATCCTGAGGTCAATGGCTTCCTCAAGACCCATAATGCAAGCTTCGTATTCAGCTTCGTTGTTAGTGCAGTTGAAAGTGAGTTTTGCCGAGAAAGGCATGTGAACTCCTTTGGGTGTAATGAGTACTGCACCAACACCACGACCATTCATATTAACAGCCCCGTCAAACATCATAGTCCATTCTTCTTCTGGGTCGGGCCCTTCAGTGTGAACAGGCTCTTCGTGATCTTTTGCTTTAATGAACATGATGTCTTCATCAGGGAAGTCAAACCTCATAGGCTGGTAGTCATCAATGGGTTGCTCAGCCAGATATTCAGATAATACACTGCCCTTGATGGCTTTCTGAGATGTGTACTGTATGTCGTATTCTGTGAGAATCATCTGCCATCTTGTAACCCGTCCGGTAAGAGCTGGCTTCTCGAAAATGTACTTGACTGGATCCATTTTTGAGATTAATAAGGTAGTGTGGGTCAACATATACTGTCTCAGTCGGCGAGCAGCCCACGCTAAAGCACAGCAAGTTTTCTCGAGCAGTGAATAACGCTGTTCACAGTCGGTAAACTTTTTGCTTAGGTAGTATATTGCATACTCTTTTCGACCAGACTCGTCATGCTGGCCCAGCACACACCCCATTGACTCTTCTAATACTGTCAAGTACATAATCAGAGGTCTTCCTTCAACTGGAGGCATAAGGATTGGAGGCTCCTGCAGGTATTCTTTGATCTTGTCAAAAGCCTTCTGGCAATCTTCGTTCCACCTGACCGTTTGTTCTTTTCTTAGCAGCTTGAACAAGGGTTCACAGGTTGCTGTAAGGTGAGATATGAACCGTGAGATATAGTTCAATCGACCTAAGAACCCTCGAACTTCTTTCTCAGTTTTCGGTGCAGGCATTTCTTGAATAGCTTTGACTTTATCAGGGTCAACTTCAATCCCTTTCTCGCTTACAATAAAGCCCAGCAGCTTACCGGATCGCACCCCGAATGTGCATTTGTTGGGGTTCAGCTTTAGTTGGTACTTCCTCAGACGCTTGAACAACTTCAGCAGATTTACCAGGTGATCTTCCTCTGTAAGGGACTTGGCGATCATATCATCCACATAACATTCTATTTCTTTGTGGATCATATCGTGGAATAATGTCACCATGGCCCGTTGGTATGTTGCACCAGCATTCTTCAGTCCGAATGGCATCACTTTGTAACAGAACGTGCCCCAAGGTGTGATGAATGTTGTCTTCTCCATGTCTTCAGGTGACATCTTGATCTGATTATATCCTGAAAATCCATCCATGAAGGAGAATACCGAGAACTGAGCCGTGTTATCCACCAACACATCAATGTGAGGTAATGGGAAGTCATCTTTCGGACTGGCTCTGTTCAGATCCCGGTAATCAACACACATTCTTACTTTGCCGTCCTTCTTAGGCACAGGTACTATATTAGCAACCCACGGCGGGTAGCTAGTCACAGCAAGGAACCCGGCGTCCCATTGCTTTTGTACCTCCTCCTTGATTTTCATAGCCATGTCTGGGCGAGTTCGGCGCAGCTTCTGTTTCACTGGTGGGCACTCTTCCCTCAGAGGCAGCTTGTGCACAACTATATCGGTATCCAACCCTGGCATGTCTTGATACGACCAAGCAAACACATCAACATACTCTCGAAGCAGATCTATCAGTTGTCTCTTCACTGAGTCTTGCAGGCAGGCCCCGATTTTAACCTCTTTCACGTCTTCCTCCGTACCAAGATTAATCACTTCAACCTCCTCCTGGTGAGGAGTAATAACCTTTTCCTCTTGTCTCAACAACCTGGCTAACTCTTCAGGAAGCTCATACTCTTCTTCAACCCCTTCATCAGCTTGATTGATCGGATTGTCAAAGTCATACGAAGTCATAGCCGTGCTGTTGTCGGTGCTGTCTGGAAGGCACTCTCTGCAAGGGTTAAGTTTGTTCATTTTAGTGATTGATTTTAATCTTGCTTTAGAAAAAAGTGAAATGAAGTTATCATTTTGAAAACACCGCCATTTATTTTTGTACAAAAAGAAAAATGGAAAAACAGTGAGCAGAAAAGAAAAAAACTTGTTTGCAAAAAGATGTCTGGTATTTCATTAATTTAATCTTGTTTGCACAAAAGTACAGATGGCCCTGGTTACAAAATGAGTCTTGTCATCTTGGGCAAGATGCAAGACTTGGATGCATGCTATAAGAATACAGGAAATAATAATTACTCTGCATGAGTAACCCTTATAATTTCCTGGGAAGACCAGTTCGAGACACTGCTCCCCGGGATCTTCGGACGAATCCAATTCTCCAGATTGCGCTCCTCTTCCAGCTCGTCTTCCAGACAGTTGATAGCATCGGGGGTAAGCATCCCCCCACTGACAAAACCAGGCTCTCCAGCAGCCTTTGCTTGATGTTGAGTTGGTCTGTAACCCAACCCAAATTTGTCTTCCTTTTTCTCCACCGACAGCAATTTGCCCCAGCCTTGGGCAGTTCCTTCTTCAACAACCTTCCGGGCTTGTTGGTAAGATGACATTGGAGTACCAGATACAGCAGATGCTTCATTCACATTCAAAGCTTCAAACCCCTGGCTCATTGTTTCATGGATCTCTCCATCCATTTCAATGTACTTGTAGGTTGCCAGGTGGCTGACAAAAATGTCCTCCTCTCCACAGATTGTGACAACTTGACCTTCCCACTCAAATTTTAACTTTTGGTGAAGGGTAGACGTTATTGCGCCGGCGGCGTGAATCCAGGGTCTACCCAACAAACAGCTGTAGGCGGGCTGAATGTCCATCACATAAAAGATAGTTTTAAAAGTCTGTGGGCCAATTGTCACGGGCAGCTCAATCTCTCCCAGAACCGATCTCTTCGAACCATCAAAGGCTCGTACCACCAGGTTGCTGGGTCTCAATGCCAATCCATCATATTCTAACTTCACCAGAGCCTTCTTTGGTAAGACATTCAGGGAAGAACCTGTATCCACCAGCACATGAGAAAGGACAGCTCCTTTGCATTCCATGGTTATGTGCAAGGCTTTGTTGTGATTGCGGCCATCCGCTGTCAAGTCAGAATTGGTAAACCCTAGCCCATTGCTAGCAGTAACGTTTCCAACCACGGTTTCCAACTGGTTGACGGTAATCTCCTCAGGCACGTAAGCTGCGTGCAAGACTTTAAGTAGTGCATTCCGATGGGCTTCGGAGCACATAAGCAGTGAGAGGATGGAGATTTTGGATGGCGTCTGGTGAAGTTGATCCACAATTTTGTAGTCACTCTTTTTGATGATTCTCATAAACTCATCAACTTCCTGATCGAACGGAGTCTTCAGGGTTTCTTTGGCAGCTGGATCTTCCTGCACCGGGCCTTTTCCTTTTGCCTTGGCAGCAGCTTCTGCTTCGGCAGTAGGTCTTTGGACTTGTGAAGCAAAGAGACGTCCGCTTCGAGTGAAGCCTCCGCCTCCCCCCACATTATCTACTTGTGGTGCAGGTGCTGATGTTTCAAGAGTGATTCTTTTTCCTTCGCAGTATACGTCAGAGCCATAGTGCCAAGGGATGGCCCTATTGCTTTCATATGGTACTGGTCCAGGCACCGTGACAGTGACTGGACTGATTGCTGCTGCTGAAGGGACTGTTATTGTTTGTGGATCATAAAAGATTGTAACTGGTGCTCTGGCAGGAGCAGCACCTTCTGAATGGTAGGCGGAATTATTTTCAGGATCATAGAATATGGTAACAGTAGAGACATCTTCATGATTGATTGCTGGTGTTGTAGGAGGTTCTGTTGGAAGGACTGTTGTTGTTGCTGATGGAGAGTCGAAATGGAATGAAGCTGAAGTTGTAGCAGGAGGAACTGTTGACAACTGATCATTTGGAAGGACAGGTGAAGTACTTGTTGATGGTGCTGATGAATTGTCGGGAACAATAGTTGCTGCATTTGTAGGAGGTTCTGAAACCGTTGTTGATGAAGTTGCCGGATTTGTCGGAAATGATGTAGTGATCTGTAGCAGGCCACTCTGAATAAGGCTGTCAATGCCATTCCTCAGGTCCTCGCACCCATTCCATGAAATATTGCAATAGGGGCACCCTAGTTCACACCCCGGAAATATCTGGTTTTCACGGAGTTGAGCTTTGATTTCCACCAATGGTGTCCTGATCTGATCCACACTAGTTATTAAATAAGACGGTTGGTCTTCTTCAATAGCATTAATTCGGGGACCACCATGGTTTGGCATTGGGTTTTTATTGACATTGGGCGGAGGTGCAAAATTCAGAGCCTTGGAGTCTACCAAGTCTTGTACCTTCATATGCAGAGCCCTGCATTTTTCTGTACTGTGACCAGGTGCGTTGGAATGAAAAGCACACCTAGCATTGGAGTCATAGTTCCTTGGTAGACTGTTGGGATCCGGAGGTGCCAACGTTCTTAGCTCAACCAGGTTGAGTTTCAGAAGTTGTGGCAGCAAGGCAGCATACGGCATTGGGATCGGGTCGATCACTCGGTTAGCTTGGGATGGTCTTTGTTGGAATGGCCTCTGTTGATTGTTGTTGTTGGAGTTGTTGTTGTTGTAATTCCTTGGAGGATACTGATTCTGCTGATACTGAGGTTGTTGTTGGAAGTTTTGTTGAGGAGGTTGATAGACTGGCTGAGGATGTGCTGGAGCAGGGATAGTGACTGCTGCTATTGTCCTCTGAGCATATTGGGGCCTACCCCTGTTGGTGTGGATGGCATTAGTCTCGCCAGTTCTTCTCGGGCCTGCAAAAGGCTTTCTTGTACTGCTGGACGAGCTTGCACCGTTATCAGAGATCTTTCCCATTTTTAACAGGCTTTCAATTCTCTCCCCGGCTATGACAACATTTGCGAAGCTGGTGGAAGAGAAAGCAGCTAACCTGTCAATATAGGTTCCCTGAAGAGTGTTCATGAACATATCTGCCATTTCCCTTTCAGACATAGGGGGTTGAACAGCAGCAGCCAGTTGCCTCCACCTTTGGGCATACTCTCGGAAACTCTCCCTCGAAGACTGTGACATTCCCATTAGGAGAGTCCTGTTGGGTGCCATATCTAGATTATACTGATACTGTCTGATGAAGGCTTCTGCCAGGTCCTTCTAGCATCTAATTGTTGCTCTTGTCAGATGGGAATACCATTCCCTAGAAGCTCCAGTCAAGCTATCTTCGAAGTAGAACATCCAAAGTTTCTCATCCATTGTATAGGCCTTCAGCCTTCCCAGAAATGATTGTAGATGAGTCCGGGGGCATGAAGTCCCATTATACTTTTCGAAACAAGGAGGCTTGAACTTATGGGGGATCCTGACCCCTTCTACCAAGCCCATGTCCATGACGTCGAATCCCAAAGAATTTTGAGATTCTAAGGACCTCAACTTCTCAGCTATCTCTTCCAATCGTCTATCATATGTTTCCTCTCCGGCACCCATTACTGTATACTGGTCCTCCTGAGGATCTTCTTGAAGTACTCTGGCTGCTGTGGCTGTCCCTTGGATGTTGACTGGGATGTCGGCCTCTGGATGGAGATGGGGTCAAAAAACTGGGGGATTGACATGAGGTTGGACCCTCTCGTTGTTACTTGTGCCAGCAGTTCCCACATGGGGCTCCTCTTGATTTCTTCCTTCTACCAAAACTCTGAGCCTCTCCTGGCTTTGAGCTAAGTTGTTCATCACTTCCATGAATTGTGTTATCTGAGTTCTCATCTCCAACCTTTCGTTGGCCATCTGGTTTCTGACCTCCGTAAGGTCCTGCTGCATCTGATCCATCTGAATTCCCGGAAGGTTGTTTCTAGTTGGGTACCTGTGTGGCCTGTTGAGGGGAAATACCCGGCGGCGAGCAATAATTCCTAAACATCACAACAGAGGTTAGTAGCAATAAAACAAAAACCTACAAAACAAACAAAAGGGTTAGCATGCAATGCAGTTATGCTTATTTGCTCTCAAGGTATCCGGTTTGGTCTTCAGTTTTGACCCTTCCAGACCCCTGAAGAAGATGTTGTTGAAGTTGCTTTTGAAGTAACCCAGATGGAAACCAACACAAATATATTACAAAGGTGAAATAATACAATTTGTTCTTTTTTACAACACAAGCCCTCAAAGGGGTCAAAATACATCACAAAAAGCAAAAGTACATGGAATAGAAACAACAACAAGTAAATGATCAAACTCCAAGGCCAAACTCATCCTCACGAACTTCCTTAAGAAGTGCTTCGGTCACAGGATCAGCCGGACGCTCCGTGAGACCTCTGATGAGAAGGTTTCTTGTTGCAACAGCTGCAGTCAACTTCTTGTTCTGACTTTGGTCCTTAGACCTCTTCACTCCAGCTCTGATTTCTAGCTCTGATATTTCCTTCTGGGCTGCTGCCAGGGCTTTTTCCATCTGCTCCATCTTGTCTTGAGCTCTCTTGTCTTCTAGAGTACGGGCCTCAGTGATCCGGACCCACCTGGCCTGACTTTCCTTCAAATACAAGTCTGTTCTTGCTCTTTGGAACTGGGCTTCCTTACAAGCATTCTTCAGAATCTGTTCACCAGCTTTAGACTTGTTGATATACTCCCCAGACTTCTCAATTTTAGTCAAGTGTTCCACCCTCAACTTCTCCAATCTCTCAATCTCCCTCACACCTTCACTCCTCTCTCTGAGGGTCTTCTGCAAGGCTTGAGTTAACTTCTCATTTCTTTCCTTCAAGCTCTCAAACTCCTCCAAACTGATAGTGGCAGGGGGTGGTGCTGAAGATGACTCAGGCATGTCTTCTATGGTAAAGGGCATTCCAGAGAATTGGGCCCTAGCATGGGACCACTCATAATATTGGACTGATGCCACATTATTGCACTTCCCCAGAATGGTGATTCCCTTGGTTTGAACATGATCCCAGGCCCAAGCAGCCTGCCTAACAGTTGCCGGACTAATCTTGTTCTCACAGTAGAGGGTCTCAACCAAATCTTGTTCCCTAGGAGTATGAACCAGTGCATAGCCCAATTGCCTCCTGAACAGCAGAGGGTTATAATTGATACTTCCCTTAACCCCTATTAAAGGCACATTGGGAAAGTGCCCACAGCTGGTGATCATATCTCTGCCCTTGGTGCTCTGAGTACACCATCTGATGTCTGCTGAAGTGAGAGTAGTGAGCCTCTTAGCCCAGTTGCTTTGCTGATGAGGATTTAGAAATGCATCTGTCCTGGGTAGATGCCTGAGGAGCCAAGCATGGAATAATGGAGCACAAATCCTCACTAGCCTTCCCCTCTGCTTTTCATTTCTCTGATGTACTGAGTAATAGAGATCACCCAGTAAAGTTGGCACTGGGTTCTTCAGGATGAACAGATGGATTGCATTCTTGCTAATGAATCGAGGCTCGTCTGCAAACAACACAATTCCATATACACTTAAAGCCAACAAAGCACAAACAGCCTTCCACTCCCCCAGGGAGGCCTTCAGACTAGCTTGAGAAATCAGGAAGTCCAGATGAAAACCAGGGATCCCAGCTTTAGAGGTCATATGCTGTTCAATCAAAACAGGCTCCAGATACAAAGCTTTTGCTATCTCTCCATTGCTGGGAAAGACCATTTCAGGGTTGAAAGGGATTTCCCTCTTGATAGGCAAACCAACCAAAGATGAGTATTCTTCTAAAAGAGGTCCCAACTGAAAGTCTTGAAAGGTGAAACACCTCAATGGGGGGTCATAGAACTGAATGCAGGTGTGGATGAGGCTCCTCTGTGAAGGGTCCAGATCCATAACCATGTCCAGTATATCTCCATAACTCTCCCTGAACAAAGGTATGTGATCTGGAGTGATCAGGGTTTGGATCCTCCTGATGTCTGACAAGTCTGGTTGGAAGAAATGATAGGTGATGTTGCTCTTCTTTGGAGCCATGATGCTGAGGACTGAGTAGGATAAGTGCTGATGAAGATGCTGAGGAGTGGGCCACTAGCTGGCTAGTGCAAGTAACTGAAGTATATGGCTGACAAACTGATGCAAGTGCTGGTGGAGATAGGTCAAAACTGCAGATGGGGTCAAAACCAAAACCAGAGATGAAGGTGGATACCCTGAAACACAAATAAGCAAATGTTAATATGATGCAATGAGTATGTATGCAAATGATATGCAAGGGGTTTGTGACTGAGCTGGATCTGATAAACTGCCTTGGTATAGATCCATGTGTGTTCAAGAATTCCAGATGGAGGTCTATAAATCCGGTAACCAGGGTAGGGGGACTCAAATAAAGAGCCACATGTCCAGGGTTTAGAATCACAAGAACTATCCAACATGGAGCATTCTTAACAAAGTCAAAGTAAAAGGGTATTCTGAGGTCAAGGTACCTGCAAACCTGTAAACAGCCCAACCCCCTCACAGGTGATGATCTAGAACAAGGATCCTCAGACTTGGATCAGTTATGAGAAGTGTAAACACTTCTAACCCGAAGGTACAGTGTTTATAATAACCATAACAATTCCTCCTCTAACTCACCTCAGTTTCTGAAGGTCAATACTAAAAGGTCATCCAGACTTAGAAGGCTTCCCAGATAGCCCTAGCATTGCAGGAAATCTGCAACACAGAGTTCTCAAGAAGAAACCCATATCTGAACCGTGTTTCATATTCCCGCACCAGACCGAAATGGAATGGGAAAGAATATGATTCACTCTAGCCTAGGTGTCACTCAGGTCCCAGGTATAGGACCTTAACTCTCAATGAAACACCCACCCACCAAAGGAAAACCAGATCCAGCCAGCAGTACAGTATGATAACATGATATATACAAATGCAATAAAGAAAGCAGTAAAGTAACTGTACATAAATAAATAATAAATACAGGCGCAAACAAGCACATAACACCCCAGTAAACACAAATCAATCAAGCGCTAGGAGGAACCCACAAAAAGAACCAGAAGCCCTGGTTGCAGTATAAGGGTCCCCAGCAGAGTCGCCAAGCTGTCGCTCCCGAAGATTTGCATCCCGGTACAAGCGCGAACGGTCGGCGAAGGGAACAGTGAGAACACACAGCCGTGAACTCACTGGAGAATGAATAGAGTCGCCAGCTAGGCATTTTTATCCCGGAGGAAAGGCAATGCTGCATAGACCTAGAAAGAGATGGATAAGACGGTTGCGAACCAGAGAGACTGAGAAAGGGGGTTGGTTACAACCTGGGAAGGTATTAGCACCCAGATTGTCCGCCGTACTCGACGGGATCCACGCTTAAAAGATTTGTGTTTTAAAGGGGTAGTGTCAGTGCAGTCTGTGCATAAAGAGCTAGAAATGGATGTACAGGTGTCAGTGTAAAAGAAGTGCG
The DNA here is from genome assembly GCA_963966055.1 of Lathyrus aphaca. NCBI lineage: Eukaryota > Viridiplantae > Streptophyta > Magnoliopsida > Fabales > Fabaceae > Lathyrus > Lathyrus aphaca. The sequence goes on along the minus strand of OZ014522.1, from coordinate 406,400,920 downwards.
AAGTGTGATATATACAGTGTCAGTGTAAGAAAGAGTATGCTCATGATTATGAGGCTTAAAGAATAATGCTGGAAGGAGGGGGAATGTACAGAGACTTTTGTTCGATAACTGTTAAGTTATGCCTACGTATCCTCTCGTGCAATGAGGAAGTCAGAACACCGTAGTTCGACCCAAAGAGACTGAAAGGTGAATTGACTTGTGAACTGCCTGCTTGTCAATGCTCAAGTGTATGATCTGTCTGGCACAGATGCTGACTGTCTTGCATTAGACGGAAGAAGCGAGTTCTCGTTTGTGAGTGAATGAGATGAGAAAAGAATCCCGGAGGAGACGATTATCATTTGTTTTTGTGTTTTCAGTCTTTTATTGCTTTTGAGAGTTTGTCATAAGTTAATGAGCTTAAGTCTAAACCAATGGATTTAGTAAACTCATCACATCTTCCCTCTGATTAGGGGTAATGAGAATACCTTAAGTGTGAAGTCAGATTCTCACGCTTAATCACCTTTGGTGTAGGATTAAGATCATTAACCTACTTGTGATTATTTAAATGTTTTTGGTGTTTTTGTTTAGTGTTGAGTAATGAGGTTAAGCCATAATCAAGGATTAAACAGACTCATTACACCATCCTAAAAGAAGGATGATAGATGAGAATGTTTAAGCTGAGGAAAACTCCTCAACTTAATCCATGATTAGGGATTAAACCCATGACAAAACAAGCCTTTATTAAGTGGATTTTATTTAGATTAATGGTATGATGATGAAGTGTTTTTTATGATTTGTAAGACAACTTGAGGGGGACTTGTCCATTAACACCAGGGTTAGTCCTTCTTAACCACTTAAGGAAGAATTAGAACCCTAATGCAAGGCCCAAGTTACAAGTGTAATGTCTTGATGATTATTAGATGAATTGATTAAGAGATTTAAACACATTAAGGGTTCAAGACTTAGGATTAAAGTTATACACTCCATCCTAAGAGAAGGATGCAGGCATAAGCTTAATCACAAAGTCTTAAAGCCTTTAGGGTTTAGTCCCTGATTATGAGATGAGAAGAGAAGACTCAAAGAGAGACACAAAGGTAAAACTATGAGGGGATACTAATCAAAACCCTAATTCATTGTCATGCTTGGTTGATCCTAAGGTTTGTGAGGTTTTCAAGAGAAATCTTCAGAGGAGCCACCAGGAAGCAGATGAACAGGATCAAGAGAAGCAAAGTGATTTGCTTCATTCAAGAAGTCAAGTCACTTGAAGAAAGGAAGTGGGAAGAACAAGAATGAGCAAGCTCAATCTCAAACACAAAGAAAAATGCAGCAATGGATGCAAGAGAGATGAAAAGAAAAGTTATGAGAAGTGAAGGCAAATTCACCTCTCAAGTTTACTTACCACCTGAAATGTTAGAAAGAAATGCAATGCAATGCTAGATGAGATGAAATGGTATGATGCTAGACCAAACCAGAAGCATGTTGATGATGATAATGATGCTATGAGATGCTGCAAACATGAGGCAAGACAATGGGGATGTACATACAAGATCATGAATGCAAATGATGCAAGCTAAGGAGCATGAACAAGCATGAAAAGTTATGAAGCATACAAGGCAAATGACATGGCAAATATGTAATGCAATGATCAAACATGTTTTCTATATGTCTCAAGATGTCAAATGAATCACAAGAATGCACAAAATGCAAAGACAAGTCATGTTATGCAAGGAAATGCAAGAAGGATGCCAGAGAAAGCCCAAATTAGGGTTTATGAATCAAACATCAAACAAAAACCCAAAACAGAAGCAAACCTCATGATAAAAAATGGAAAATGGTATCCAAAGAAACCCTAAACCTATAATGAGCCACTGCCCAAAGGGGAGCTCTCAACTCTCAACCAAACTTGAGTTATGAATTTTCTAAGTTATTAGGGTTTTTAGGGTTCTTAACAAAACAAATGCCAAACAATTTGAAAATGCAAGAACAATTCATGGCCTTTTTATCCTAGGAACTACATGCAAAACAAAAGACAATGCAAGAAGAATCAATGTCTTAACCTTCACCAATTGGCAGAAATGATTTTTTGAATCCATGATCAAAATAATGCATAAAAAATGATTTAATTCAATGAAAAATTCTTAAAATGCATCAAGATCAAAAAAGAAATTTGGTTTGAAGGTTGGACAATGTTTCTAAATGTCTTAGAACATCTCATGAATTTTTTGGTGATTTTTAAATACCTAAAAGTATTTTTAATAAATTAATTTCCATTAATCCATTAAAAAGAATCTTTTAAATATTTAAAAATACTTTTTTAATGATAAAAAATAAAATGAAAATATTTTTGGGTCTTAAAAATTAATTAAACTTTAAAGAAAAAGTTTCATAATTTTTAAGTGTTTTTTACTATTTTAAAATAATTATGCAAAATAAATGGAAAGAAAATGAATAAAAACTAAATAAAACTGAAGTAATCTAAATGAGAGGCTGAGATGAGCTGCTGGGTTAAAAGGGGTTGACTGGGCGCGCATCTGGACGGCCCAGATTCAAACCAACCTAATCCTGATTAATTAAATATTAAATCATAATTAAAACTTAATGAAAAGATCCTGGCCTTCTATTCACGCGCGGGAAATGGAATCCAATGGCTCACGTTCAAACTCAGTGCCCTAACCCTAATTAATAATTAAACACTTTCAGGTCACCGGAGACGAGCTCCGGTCGTCTTCTCCGGTGACCTCCTCCCCTGAAAACTTCAAACTTCCTAAAAACGTGACTAAAATGAAAACTAAGCACATAGAAATGAACCCCATGATCTCCTGAATCAAAACCCTAACCCCAAACAAATTTATTCTTCATCAATCACATGAATCGAAGGCAAACATTTTTAGGGCAAACCAGTTTCAGAGTCAAATTAAATGTTCAAATCACAACCATTTCAAAAACTAAAAGCATCAGGATGATCAGTGAATCATGAGGAACAAGTTTGTAACAAGAAAAACAACTTCTGGAAAAATTATTTTCGAGCTACCTGAGATTTGGAGCTTTCAGTTTGGGAACTTTCTGGCCACCTCTCCTTGTGCAATCTGCTCCACTTGATCCCCCAAAGATGTTTGAATGCTCAAAAAGGATTTAAGTTGGCTGGATAATGAGATTCGAAAGGAACTGCTTCAGCTTGATCGAAAATGGCAATGGTGTTTCTGGAGGTTTCAGGCCATGGTGAGTGATGATTTGTGATCCTGAGGATGAATGGAGAAGGTCTGTGGTGTTTGTTTGGATGTTTGTGGCTTGTGGAGAGAGATTCGATAGAAAATGCAGACTGAGGTGAAGGATGGTTATGGAGTATTCAGGCTTGTTTCAGGCTTGAGCTTTGGTGGTTTCTTGTCTATGAAGTGTGTTGAGTTGGATGATGAAGAAAGTTTGAATGTTTTCAGGCTGTGGAGAGAAATTCGAAAGAACTTGCAAAAGGGGAGTGTTTTTGTGTATGTGTTTAATGGAATGGTTTCAGCCTTGCCTCTTGTTATGGCTAGCTTGCAAATTGTCCACATGACTCTCTCTCATTGGTCAGTTGATTTGACATGTGCTTTATGGATAGGTGAGGCAACTTTTGCAATTTGTCAACTCTTGTGTAAGAGAAAGTATGGTGAGGTGCTAGCTTGGTACAAGGCATGGGCTATGCGCAGCAAGATGAGGGGGAAATGTCAGCTTGGTCCAGCATCCAAGGCTGCAAGTGGTAGGGAGTGAAATGAGTGTTTTGCAACTTGTGGCAACTTTGGTTCACATGTGATAAAGTCTTGTTACACAAACCAAACCATGAGCAAACTTGATCCAATTCTGATTTTTAGGACTTAGAGAATGTTTGTGTAATGGTTTGAAATGAATTAGAGGTCACATGATGCATTGGTTCAAGGTTTTGCAAAATTTCCATTTGAAGCATGCCTTAGAAATTAATGATTTTAGCCAACTTTGCATGGCCATAACTTTTGATCCAAGAAGAGTTTGATCATGTTCTTGTACTTTTTGAAAAGGGAAAGATGAGATCTACAACTTTCATGACCAAAGTTTTTCCATTTGAAGCATTTTTGAATCATGAATCATGGCTTGAAAAATGACCTAAAATGGTGCATTCTTGAAAAGTCAACTATGCCCAAAAAGTCAACATTTGCAAAAACCCTAAATTCTTGATTTTTATGAACTTCAACCTTCTTCCATGATCAAATAAAGATCATATACACTCAAAATGATGAAGATCACCCATTGGTTGGGTCATTGGGGCCTCAGATGCCCTGATTTTACACTGACTTGTCTGAAAAGTCAACTCTTGATCAGATGACTTCCCCATGGAATTTCTTCATGAAAATTGATATGTATACTCCCTATACCATATAGAGATCAATGAAAACAAGAATGACCAAAAAATTTGGAGTTATGGCCTCTGAAACCAAAACCCTAATTTTTAGTCAACTGTGCAGTTCAACCTGGCTCTGCATCCACTCAAACCCTAGTTCTTGTGATTCCTCTGCAATTTTGACTTTGAGGAGATGGAATATGATATAATAACACACATGGACCCCTTTGAAGTGATTTGTGGCCTTTGGAGTGGCCCAAGAAGCTTTGGGATTGCTCAGATCACAAACCCTAGGTGCAGATGCCTTGAAAGCTATGCAGTGGATAAAAAATGAGATGTGAGATGACATGATTGTGTTTATGCATATGAGAATGATCACAAGCCATGGTGTGAATGGGTGAGGGAAAATTTGGGGTGTTTACAATGCCCATATTGGAAACATGAGGATACTTGCAGTTTATTCATTTGGGATGAAGAAATTGCACAAGGAAAGTATGATTATCATTGCGTAGATACAGACTAGAGCAAAGATTAAAGTAAGGTGAGAGATATGCAAATTGTAGAAACTTTGAAGGAACTTTATGAATCATCAATGAAGAAGAACAAAAGGATAAAGATGAATATTAAGGGCGAGGAATTCTAGGGAAAGCTGAAGACAATTTGTGTTATAGTTTCATTCCTGATCAACATGTATTTTTTAAATAGGTGTAATTATTGAATTGATCTTCTTTGTCTATAATGTTGTCTCATTGAGTTTTCAATGTTGAATACTGTAATGTAGTATTTTGAATTGGTATGAAAATATTGGTATGGCATATGATTGTCTCATTGATTTTGTAATGTTATCTGTAATTGTTGAATTGTTTTTATAATGTTCAATTGGTATGGCATATGACTTGGTTTGAAATGATTTGGTTTAGTTTTGACCTTTAATATCCACACAAGGTGGCCTATAATATTCACACAACCTGACATATAAATTAGACATAATGAAGTGTATAACGTTGACATAGTATGATTTGTAATTTTGCACACAAGGTGACCTAAAATTTTGACATAAACTGGCCTATAATATTGACATTAACTGACCTATAATTTTGACTTAAACTGACCTATAATATTGACATTAAGTGACCTATAACTTTGACATAATATGAGTGATGATTTTCACCTATAATTTTCACATTGAAATTCACATAGATTTCACGAAAACAGTACATTACATTAGGAAAGCATAATTTGTTCAAAATACTACATGAGTACATTATATTCATCCAAATAGTATATTTAGCAAAACATCAAAATAGTTGTTCCTCGCAAAACATCAAAACACTACATCAAATACTACATATTAACTGGGTTAGACCCTTGCCAATTGTGATATCCTATTCAGTTGTAACCAATTGATCATCAGGTTTCTTTCCTTAGGCCTCCCATGCATGAAACAAGCATATCATTAACATTGTTAGGCAAATTGACTTGGCTAGAACAAACACATGCTCATTAGTAAAGTAGAACATTGTAAACACCCCAAATTTGCCCTCACCCATTCACACCATGGCTTGTGATCATTTCATATGCATAAACACAATCATATCACCTCATGTTTCATTTTTGATTCACTGCATAGTTTCTAAGACATCTGCACCTAGGGTTTGTGACCTGAGCTATCCAAGAGCTTCTTGAGCCACTCCAAAGGCCACCAATCACTTCAAAGGGATCCATAAGTGTTCATCTATCATATTACATCCTCTCAAGGTCAATATTTCAAAATAATCACAAGAACTGGGATTGATGTGGATGCAGAGCCAAGATAGACTGCACAGTTGACCTAAAATTAGGGTTTTGGTTTCAGAGGCCATAACTCCAAATTTTTTGGTCATTCTTGTTTCCATTGGTCTCTATATGGTATAAGGAGTATGCATATCAATTTTCATGAAGAAATTCCATGGGGAAGTCATCTGATCAAGAGTTGACTTTTCAGGCAAGTCAGTGTAAAATCAGGGCATCTGAGGCCCCCAATGACCCAACCCATGGGTGATCTTCATCATTTTGAGTGTATATGATCTTTATTTGATCATGGAAGAAGGTTGAAGTCCACAAAAATCAAGAATTTGGAGTTTTTGCAAATGTTGACTTTTTGGGCATAGTTGACTTTTCAAGAATGCTTCATTTTAGGTCATTTTTCAAGCCTTGATTCTTGATCCAAAAATGCTTCAAATGGAAAAACTTTGGTCATGAAAGTTGTAGATTACATCTTTCCCTTTTCAAAAAGTACAAGAACATGATCAAATTCTTCTTGGATCAAAAGTTATGGTGTGACAAAGTTGGCTAAAATCATTGATTTTCAAGATGTGCACCAAATGAGAATTTTGCAAAACCATGAACCAATGTCATTTGTAACTTCTAATTCACTTCAAACCATGACATAAACATTCTACATATCCTAAAAAGTCAGAATTGGACCAAAGATCACATGTGTTTAGTTCATGTAACAAGGCATTTTTCATGAAAGTTTCAAAAAGTGACAACTTGCAAAACCACTCATCACACTTCCTACAACTTGCAACCTTGGATGCTGACTTTGGCTAGCCTTTCCCCTCACCCTTGCTGCGCAGCCCATGCTTTGTACTAGCCTAGATACCAAGCCATACTTCTCTTACACAAAAGGTGGACTTTGAGCAAAAGCAAACTTACCAATCAATGTAGGCCATGTCAAATCATCTGACCTATAGGATTAAAATACAATATCCTTTGGCAAGCAAAACATATGAGAAAGCAAGGCTGAAACACTCTCAACCAACACATACACCAAAACACTCCATTTTGCATTTCCCTTCGAATTTGTTTCCTCAGCTCACAAACACAAAAGCCAAGTCCATTGATCAAATCACCATGCTTCATTGACCCCAAATCCACAAGACCCAGGCCTGAAACAAGCCCTAACTCCATTTCACCATTTTCACTCCATAAAGCAAAAGCCTTCGAATCTGCTTCTACAAGCCACAAACACTCAAACAAATTCCACACATCAACTCACCTTGCTTCACTGACCAGAAACCACCCACTACTTTGGCCTGAAACCCTCCATAACTCAAATACGATTTTCACATGCCCTTGGTCAGAACTTCTGCAAACTCACTCAAGAGGTTGTTTAAACTCCAACCAAGTATCCAAAGCTTCAAGGGGGAATCATTGGAACCTGTTTGAGCCAAGGAGCTAGCCAGAAAGTGCCAGAAGTCAGAGCTCCAGTTCAGGTGAGCTTCATGAACATTTTTCCCAGGAGCTTGTTTTTAAGTTCTTAATTGGTTCTCTATGTTCCACTGGTCATGATGATGTGTTTGTTTTCGAAAATCATTGAGTTTTGAGCATGTATGATGTCTCTGAAATTTTGTGACCTAAACCCCTTTTGCTTCGATTCAGCTTTGTTGTGTGAAATAAATTGGTTTTGGCTATGGATTCTTGTTATATGATGCGTGGGGTTGATTTCTGGGCAAGAAAATTGGGTTTTAGTGAGCTAGGGTGAGAGTTGGCATTTTTCAGGGAGGAAGCTGGTCGGAGAAGACGACCGGAAGTCTTCTCCGGCAGCCTGAAAGTAATTAGTGCGTTAATTAGGGTTAGGGCAAAATTCAAATATGGACCCTTGGATCTGGCTTCCCGCGCGCGTGTGTGTGGTCCAGATCGTGTCATTAATTCATAATCAGGAAGGTTGTTGAGGAAGGAACTGCCCAGGGCTGGGGCAAGCTACTACCGGTAGAGAAGAAAGAGGACAGATTTGGGTTGGGTTACAGACCAACTCAACAACATCAAGCAAAGGCTGCTGAGAAGCCCGGTTTTGTCAATGGGGGGATGCTCACCCCTGATGCTATCAACAATTTGGAAGACGAGCTGGAAGAGGAGCGCAATCTGGAGAATTGGATTCGTCCAAAGATCCTGGGGAGCAGTTTCTCGAACTGGTCTTCCCAGGAAATTATAAGAGTTACTCATGCAGAGTAATTATTATTTCCTGTATTTTTTTAGCATGCATCAAAGTCTTGCATCTTGCCCAAGATGACAAGACTCATTTTGTAATCGGGCCATCTGTACTTTTTGTGCAAACAAGATCAATTAATGAAATATCAGACATCTTTTTGCAAACGAGTCTTTTTCTTTTCTGCTCACTGTTTTCCATTTTTCTTTTTTGTACAAAAAATAAATGGCAGTGTTTTCAAAATGACAACTTTTATTTCACTTTTCTAAAGCAAGATTAAAATCAGATCACTAAAATGAACAAACTTAACCCTTGCAGAGAGTGCCTTCCAGACAGCACCGACAACAACACGGCTATGACTTCGTATGACTTTGACAATCCAATCAATCAAGCTGACGAAGGGGTTGAAGAAGAATATGAGCTTCCTGAAGAGCTAGCCAGGTTGTTAAGACAAGAGGAAAAGGTTATTACTCCTCACCAGGAGGAGGTTGAAGTGATCAATCTTGGTACAGATGAAGACGTGAAAGAAGTTAAAATCGGGGCCTGCCTGCAAGACTCAGTGAAGAGACAACTGATTGATCTGCTTCAAGAGTATGTAGATGTGTTTGCTTGGTCTTACCAAGATATGCCAGGGTTGGACACCGACATTGTTGTGCACAAGCTGCCTCTGAGAGAAGAATGCCCACCGGTCAAACAGAAGTTGCACCGTACTCGCCCAGACATGGCTATGAAAATCAAAGAAGAGGTACAAAAGCAATGGGACGCCGGGTTCCTTGCTGTGACTAGCTATCCACCGTGGGTTGCTAATATTGTGCCTGTGCCTAAGAAAGACGGAAAAGTAAGGATGTGTGTTGACTACCGGGATCTGAACAGAGCCAGCCCGAAAGATGACTTCCCATTACCTCACATAGATGTATTGGTGGATAACACGGCTCAGTTCTCGATATTCTCCTTCATGGACGGATTTTCAGGATACAATCAGATTAAAATGTCACCTGAAGACATGGAGAAGACAACATTCATCACACCTTGGGGCACGTTCTGCTACAAAGTAATGCCATTTGGGCTCAAGAATGCCGGTGCGACGTATCAACGGGCTATGGTAACATTATTCCACGATATGATCCATAAAGAAATAGAATGTTATGTGGATGACATGATTGCCAAGTCCCTTACGGAAGAGGACCATCTGGTAAATCTGCTCAAATTATTCAAGCGTCTGAGGAAGTACCAACTGAAGTTGAACCCCAACAAGCGCACATTCGGGGTGCGATCTGGTAAGTTGCTGGGATTTATTGTAAGCGAGAAAGGGATTGAAGTTGACCCTGATAAAGTCAAAGCTATTCAAGAGATGCCTGCACCGAAAACTGAGAAAGAAGTTCGAGGGTTCTTAGGTCGATTGAACTACATCTCACGGTTCATATCCCACCTTACAGCAACCTGTGAACCCTTGTTCAAGTTGTTAAGAAAAGAACAAACGGTCAGGTGGAATGAAGACTGCCAGAAGGCTTTTGACAAGATCAAAGAATATCTGCAAGAGCCTCCAATCCTTATGCCTCCAGTTGAAGGAAGACCTCTGATAATGTACTTGACAGTATTAGAAGAGTCAATGGGGTGTGTGCTGGGCCAACATGACGAGTCTGGTCGAAAAGAGTATGCAATATACTACCTAAGCAAAAAGTTTACCGACTGTGAACAACGTTATTCACTGCTCGAGAAAACTTGTTGTGCTCTAGCGTGGGCTGCTCGCCGACTAAGACAGTATATGTTGACCCACACTACCTTATTAATCTCAAAAATGGACCCAGTCAAGTACATTTTCGAGAAGCCAGCTCTTACCGGACGGGTTGCAAGATGGCAGATGATTCTAACAGAATATGACATCCAATACACTTCTCAGAAAGCCATCAAGGGCAGTGTGTTGTCTGAATATCTTGCTGAGCAACCCATTGATGACTACCAGCCAATGAGATTTGACTTCCCCGATGAAGACATCATGTTCATAAAAGCAAAAGATCATGAAGAGCCTATTCACACTGAAGGGCCTGACCCGGAAGAAGAATGGACTATGATGTTTGACGGGGCTGTTAACATGAATGGTCGTGGTGTTGATGCAGTACTCATTACACCCAAAGGAGTTCACATGCCTTTCTCGGCAAAACTCACTTTCAATTGCACCAACAACGAAGCTGAATACGAAGCTTGCATTATGGGTCTTGAGGAAGCCATTAACATCAGGATCAAGACATTGACTGTATTCGGAGATTCAGCTTTGGTAATCAATCAGACCAACGGAAAATGGTACACACACCAGGATCATCTAATACCTTATAGGGATTATACAAGGAGGTTATTGACTTTCTTCACAACAGTCAAGCTTGAGTATATCCCTCGGGACGAGAATCAGTTTGCAGATGCTCTTGCTACCATTTCATCCATGATCAAAGTGCAAGCTGCTAACTTTGTACCTCAGATTTCAGTGTCGAGACTTGATAGACCAGCATATGTATTCGCGGCAGAAGTTGTCAAAGATAATAAGCCTTGGTTCCATGACATTAAATGCTTCTTGGAGGATCAAACGAACCCACCTGGGGCATCTTCCAATGATAAGAAGACTTTGAGAAGGCTTGCTGGTAGTTTCTTTCTGAACACTGATGGGTCTTTATACAAAAGGAACTTTGACATGGTTCTCCTCAGATGTGTTGACAAGACAGAAGCAGATTTATTGATGCATGAAGTGCACGAAGGCTCCTTCGGTACCCATGCTGGAGGACATGCAATGGCTAAGAAATTGTTAAGATCAGGCTATTATTGGATCACAATGGATGCAGACTGTTGTGCCTACGCCAGGAAATGCCACAAATGCCAGATCTATGCAGATAAGGTGCATGTGCCTCCCAATCCTTTGAACATCATGTCTTCACCATGGCCCTTTGCCATGTGGGGCATTGATATGATTGGCAAGATTGAGACAACTGCTTCGAACGGCCACAGATTCATCCTGGTCGCCATTGACTACTTCACCAAGTGGGTTGAAGCAGCCTCATATGCAAATGTTACAAGGCAAGTGGTAGCCAGATTTCTGAAGAGAGATATCATCTGTCGATACGGAATTCCCGAGCGAATCATTACTGATAATGGTTCCAACTTGAACAACAAGATGATGGCTGAATTATGCCGGGACTTCAAGATCCAACATCACAATTCTTCTCCTTACAGACCAAAGATGAATGGTGCTGTTGAGGCAGCTAACAAAAATATCAAGAAGATTGTGCAGAAGATGGTAGTCACTTGCAAAGACTGGCATGAAATGCTACCATTTGCCTTGCATGGGTACCGCACATCAATCAGAACATCCACTGGGGCAACACCGTATCAGCTTGTGTATGGAATGGAAACAGTCCTACCTGTTGAAGTTGAATTACCCTCTCTGCGGGTACTAATGGATGTTAAACTGAGTGAAGCAGAATGGGTTCGGGCCCGATACGAACAACTGAGTCTGATCGAAGAGAAAAGGTTGGCTGCAATCTGTCATGGACAGTTATATCAGAAGAGAATGAAGAAAGCCTTCGATCAGAAAGTCAGGCACCGAGAGTACCAAGTGGGAGATCTTGTGCTGAAGAGAATCCTCCCTCCTCATACAGACCACAGGGGCAAATGGACTCCTAACTATGAAGGACCATTCGTGGTAAAGAAAGTTTTCTCTGGTGGAGCACTGATGCTCAGCACCATGGATGGTGAAGACTTCCCGTCCCCTGTGAATTCAGATGCAGTTAAAAAATACTTCGCATAAAATGACCCGCTGGACATAAAAACAGAATGTAAGTCCAGGCAAAAATAGGGCATCCCGGCGAGTCAAAAACAGAATAAAAGACTCGGGCAAAAATAAGGGAAATGAATAAAGAATGTACACCCGCTGAGTTGAAAAGCCACATTGGACAGCTCAGGAAAAAATGGGTATCCCGATGGATTGAAAACCCGAAAGGGCGATCCATGCAAAACAAGGGAATAAGCGAACAACTGCCTTCTGAATTCGTCTGTATTGTCAGCGACTTGGTTAAGACTCCAAAGGATCAAGCTTCAATCAGAATCAACTTTCTCCAGAAAGCAAGACGAGAAGAAAGTCAAAAGTCATACAAGTCATAGCAGAAGAGGAAGCTCTTTCAAAGCGTCGTCAACATCGCCAGCACTTTGTTTCTCAATTTGTAACAATCTTCTCATTTCAGGAGATATGTTTCTTTGACTGTATCTTGCCGATTCAGGGCACATGAATTAATAAAATCAGATTCTTGGTCATGTTTCGTTTTTGTATGTTTTTATTTGCAAAAATGTCTGATATCTCTTAAAAATTAATTGCATAAGTACAGATGTTTCTCTCTAAAATAAAAACACACGTGCTTACAGGGAATATACTTACTCTTGAGAGTGCTTAACTCCTATGACGGAATCCAGTGAAGGGTACCTCGGGACCTTTTGTGCGTTTCCTTATCTTTGCAGGATTGCAGGAATCAACAAACAGCCTTAGCACTCAAGGTGCTTTCTCCCCAGCTGAGTTACCAACAATTCTCCCCAGCCGTAGTACCAATCATTCTTCCTCAGCAAGATACAGGAATCAGGGAATCATCTCCCCACGAGATCCTCAGCCTCTATCCAGAAGAGCAACGCACGAGGAAGTCACAACAGAGTACAGAAGGCTTCCATAAACCCCAGCTGGGTCTCTCATTTATTGGAATAGGTCTCTCAGTGACCCGAATCCCCAAGCAGATACATCTCATCAGATCTACCAATGATCTCATCCCCAGCTGGGAGGTCCATTTCAAACAGATCAGCCAGAGATCTTCGTCGCAACGGGATCCGAATCCCGGTTTGATATCTTTGCATAATCATGGCATTTGCATCATACTATCCCCTCAGAGCGTAGCATTCCGTCTAATACGGAGCATTACGGCAAAAATCAAACGCATAGCATAATCATGAGCCATGTCCTAAATTAACACTTGTGAATAATAACCGTTCATCATCATTGTATAGAAATCCCCACCAGAGTCCCAGCAAAAGCAGTTGCCTCATAAATCACAAACACCAGTATATATTTCCTTTTGATACCCGTCCGTGTCATCACTCACCAGTAAAGATGCCTGAATACCTTTTACACACCAAATCACCCGTATCACGGATACTTCGTGACACCCATCCGTGTCAAATCACCAGCAGAAAGCCAAAGACATCATCTTTGCACTCACATATACCTATATACATTCTCTTGACACCCGCCCGTGTCATATCCCCAGTGCAGTCGCTTACACTTTTTACAACCCATATACTTGTTGATATTATTACACTTTTCTTTTGACACTCGTCCGTGTCACCCACCCCAGCAGATAAATACTCATCTATATATACACTTATACAGATACTCGTCCGTATCCCATATACACCGTTGATATTCCCGCAGATTCGACAATAGTCCTTGTTCTTTGTTAACCAGTTGGTACTCGTCCGTATCATCATCTCAGAACATTGCGTCTAGTGTTTGTTTCTACATGATACTCGTTCGTATCATAGTCTTAAGGATGCTCGTCCGCATCTTTAATCCATACACTGCGTCAGACACTCGTGTCTTCTTGAATATAGATACTCGTCTGTGTCTACTACTCCCCAGAAGAGTCCCTTCAGATACAACACTCGTCCGTGTTCTTTGTTAACCAGATGGTACTCGTCCGTATCATCATCTCTGAACACGTGTCAGTATTTGTTTCTACATGATACTCGTCCGTATCATAGTCTTAGGGATGCTCGTACGCATCTTAGATCTATACACAACATCTAAACACTTATACTTTCCTTTCTTGGTTGTGAACGCTCGTCCGTGTTCACTATATCCCCAGTAGATCACCAACAAAGCATTTTCTTTTATCTGACACTCGTCCTGTGTCATGATAACCCTGAGAGCAGCCGTACCCTTCTAGGTGGTCGTCCTCCACCTCTTGATGGTCGTCCTCTATCATGCTCATCCGATGGCCGTCCCCATCGTTGATTTTAGCAGCCGTCCCCTGCTAGGTGGTCGTCCTCCACCCTTTTGATGATCGTCCTTCATCAATTTTATCCAATGGCCGTCCCCATTGTTGATTTTGGTTATCTGGCATTCGTCCTATGTCATGATAAACCCTGAGAGCAGCCGTCCCCTGCTAGGTGGTCGTCCTCCACCTCTTGATGGTCGTCCTCCGTCATGCTCATCCGATGGCCGTCCCCCATCGTTGATATTTTCGGCAGCCGTACCCTGCCAGGTGGTCGTCCTCCACCTTTGATGGCCGTCCCCATCATATTTTCTTTTTCCCAACAGAGCAGCCGTCCCCTGCTAGGTGATCGTCCTTCACCTTTGATGGCCGTACCCCATCATCTGTTTATTTCATTTATTCTTTAACCCGATGGCTGTCCCCGTCGTGGTCCCTTTTCCTTTTTAGCCCGATGGCCGTCCCCATCGTTGGTTACTTTGCCTTATGAACTTGATGGCCGTCCCCGTCATGTTTCATTAATTCCCAGAGAATCTTGCTTTATCTTGATGGCCGTCCCCATCATATTTTCTTTTTCCCAACAGAGCAGCCGTCCCCTGCTAGGTGATCGTCCTTCACCTGTGATGGCCGTACCCCATCATCTGTTTATTTCATTTATTCTTTAACCCGATGGTCGTCCCCGTCGTGGTCCCTTTTCCTTTTTAGCCCGATGGCCGTCCCCATCGTTGGTTACTTTGCTTTATGAACTTGATGGCCGTCCCCGTCATGTTTCATTAATTCCCAGAGAATCTTGCTTTATCTTGATGGCCGTCCCCATCATAATTTGATTTTCCCCAGCTAGTCGGCCGTCCCCGTCTTGGCTTTACCTTTTATCCCCAGCATGTCGGTCGTCCCCGTCATTGTTTTGTTTTCCGCGTTTTACAATATACTTTATTTTCCTTTTACAATCTATATCCCTTTTCTTCTTCATTTCTGTGAGTGCAAATTTTGGACTGTCTTTGGTATTCAACCACAAGTTATCTTGTTTGCCTGCTAAGCCGTCGCTTACATCCTGCACAGCTAACTCGTGTTTGAATAGGGGCAGCTGTAAACACCCCAAATTTGCCCTCACCCATTCACACCATGGCTTGTGATCATTTCATATGCATAAACACAATCATATCACCTCATGTTTCATTTTTGATTCACTGCATAGTTTCTAAGACATCTGCACCTAGGGTTTGTGACCTGAGCTATCCAAGAGCTTCTTGAGCCACTCCAAAGGCCACCAATCACTTCAAAGGGATCCATAAGTGTTCATCTATCATATTACATCCTCTCAAGGTCAATATTTCAAAATAATCACAAGAACTGGGATTGATGTGGATGCAGAGCCAAGATAGACTGCACAGTTGACCTAAAATTAGGGTTTTGGTTTCAGAGGCCATAACTCCAAATTTTTTGGTCATTCTTGTTTCCATTGGTCTCTATATGGTATAAGGAGTATGCATATCAATTTTCATGAAGAAATTCCATGGGGAAGTCATCTGATCAAGAGTTGACTTTTCAGGCAAGTCAGTGTAAAATCAGGGCATCTGAGGCCCCCAATGACCCAACCCATGGGTGATCTTCATCATTTTGAGTGTATATGATCTTTATTTGATCATGGAAGAAGGTTGAAGTCCACAAAAATCAAGAATTTGGAGTTTTTGCAAATGTTGACTTTTTGGGCATAGTTGACTTTTCAAGAATGCTTCATTTTAGGTCATTTTTCAAGCCTTGATTCTTGATCCAAAAATGCTTCAAATGGAAAAACTTTGGTCATGAAAGTTGTAGATTACATCTTTCCCTTTTCAAAAAGTACAAGAACATGATCAAATTCTTCTTGGATCAAAAGTTATGGTGTGACAAAGTTGGCTAAAATCATTGATTTTCAAGATGTGCACCAAATGAGAATTTTGCAAAACCATGAACCAATGTCATTTGTAACTTCTAATTCACTTCAAACCATGACATAAACATTCTACATATCCTAAAAAGTCAGAATTGGACCAAAGATCACATGTGTTTAGTTCATGTAACAAGGCATTTTTCATGAAAGTTTCAAAAAGTGACAACTTGCAAAACCACTCATCACACTTCCTACAACTTGCAACCTTGGATGCTGACTTTGGCTAGCCTTTCCCCTCACCCTTGCTGCGCAGCCCATGCTTTGTACTAGCCTAGATACCAAGCCATACTTCTCTTACACAAAAGGTGGACTTTGAGCAAAAGCAAACTTACCAATCAATGTAGGCCATGTCAAATCATCTGACCTATAGGATTAAAATACAATATCCTTTGGCAAGCAAAACATATGAGAAAGCAAGGCTGAAACACTCTCAACCAACACATACACCAAAACACTCCATTTTGCATTTCCCTTCGAATTTGTTTCCTCAGCTCACAAACACAAAAGCCAAGTCCATTGATCAAATCACCATGCTTCATTGACCCCAAATCCACAAGACCCAGGCCTGAAACAAGCCCTAACTCCATTTCACCATTTTCACTCCATAAAGCAAAAGCCTTCGAATCTGCTTCTACAAGCCACAAACACTCAAACAAATTCCACACATCAACTCACCTTGCTTCACTGACCAGAAACCACCCACTACTTTGGCCTGAAACCCTCAATAACTCAAATACGATTTTCACATGCCCTTGGTCAGAACTTCTGCAAACTCACTCAAGAGGTTGTTTAAACTCCAACCAAGTATCCAAAGCTTCAAGGGGGAATCATTGGAACCTGTTTGAGCCAAGGAGCTAGCCAGAAAGTGCCAGAAGTCAGAGCTCCAGTTCAGGTGAGCTTCATGAACATTTTTCCCAGGAGCTTGTTTTTAAGTTCTTAATTGGTTCTCTATGTTCCACTGGTCATGATGATGTGTTTGTTTTCGAAAATCATTGAGTTTTGAGCATGTATGATGTCTCTGAAATTTTGTGACCTAAACCCCTTTTGCTTCGATTCAGCTTTGTTGTGTGAAATAAATTGGTTTTGGCTATGGATTCTTGTTATATGATGCGTGGGGTTGATTTCTGGGCAAGAAAATTGGGTTTTAGTGAGCTAGGGTGAGAGTTGGCATTTTTCAGGGAGGAAGCTGGCCGGAGAAGACGACCGGAAGTCTTCTCCGGCAGCCTGAAAGTAATTAGTGAGTTAATTAGGGTTAGGGCAAAATTCAAATATGGACCCTTGGATCTGGCTTCCCGCGCGCGTGTGTGTGGTCCAGATCGTGTCATTAATTCATAATCAGGATTAATTAATTTAATTGATTGAAATTAAGAGGTTTGAATTTCAGCCTTTGATCTGCGCGCGCAGTCAACCAGGCTCTCCCCAGATTCAATCCTGGCCCCTCATTTGGTTGACTTTCCTTTATATTCATTTTTATTCATTTTCTTTTCCTTTTATTTGCTTAATTATTTTAAAATAGTAAAAAATGTGTAAAAATTATGAAACTTTTTCTCATAAGTTCTATTAATTTTTATGACACAAAAATATTTTTGTTTTTATTTTTATCATTAAAAAAGTATTTTTAAATATTTAAAAGATTATTTTTAATTGATTAATGGAAATTAATTTATTAAAAATACTTTTAGGTATTTAAAAATCACCAAAAAATTCATGAAATGTTCTAAGACATTTAGAAACATTGTCCAACCTTCAAACCAAATTTCTTTTTTGATCTTGATGCATTTTGAGAATTTTTCTTTGAATTAAAATCATTTTTGTGCATTATTTTGATCATAAGTTCAAAAAATCATTTCTGCCCATCTAGGAAGAGTTGGACATTGATTCTTCTTGCATTGCATTGTGTTTAGCATGAAGTTTCTAGGATAAAATGGCCATGATTTGTTTCCTCATTTTCAATTTGTTTGGCATTTCTTTTGTTTAGGAACCCTAAAAACCCTAATAACTTAGAAAAATCATAACTTGAGCTAGGTTAAGAGTTGAGACCTCCCTTTTGGACATTGGTTTAGTATAAGATTAGGGTTTCTTTGAGTGGCATTTTCAATTTTTTATCTTAGGGTTTGCTTCTGTTTTTGACTTTTGTTTGGTGTTTGGTTCATAAACCCTAATTTGGGCTTTCATTTGCATCCATCTTGCATTCTCTTGCATAACATGACTTGCCATGCCATTCCATGCTTCCATGTGATTCATTTGGCATCATAAGACATATAGAAAACATGTTTGATCATTGCATCATGTGTTTGCCATGTTGTATGCCATGTATGCTTCATAATTTTCCATGTATGTCCATGCTTCTTAAGCTTGCTTCATTTGCATCCATGATCTTGTATGAACATCTCCATGCCTTGCCTCATGTTCATAGCACTTCATAGCATCATTAGCATCATGTAAATGCTTCTGGTTTTGTTTCTCATCATGTCATCTCATCCCATTTTGCATTGCATTGCATTTTGCTTCTAACCTTTCAGGTGGTAAGTAACTTTGAGAAGTGAATTTGCCTTCACTTCTCATAACTTTTCTTCTCATCTCTCTCTTGCATCCATGCTGCATTTTTATATGTGTTTGAGTATGAGCTTGCTCATTCTTCTTCTTCCCACTTTCTTTCTTCAAGTGACTTGACTTCTTGAATGAAGCAAGTCACTTTGCTTCTCTTGATCTTGTTCATCTGCTTCTTGGTGGCTCCTTTGAAGATTGCTCTTGAAAACCTCACAAACCTTAGGAACAACCAAGCATGACAATGATTAGGGTTTTGATTAGTCTCCCCCTCTTAGTTTTACCTTTGAGTCTCTTTGAGTCTTCTCTTCTCACCTCATAATCAGAGACTAAACCCTAAAGGCTTTAAGGCTTTGTGATTAAGCTTATGCCTGCATCCTTCTCTTAGGATGGAGTGTATAACTTTAATCCTAAGTGTTAAACCCTTAATGTGTTTAAATCTCTTAATCAATTCACTTAATAAGTATCAAGGCATTACACTTGTAACTTGGGCCTTGCATTAGGGTTCTAATTCTTCCTTAATTGGTTAAGAAGGACTAACCCTAGTGTTAATGGACAAGTCCCCCTCAAGTTGTCTTACAAATCATAAAACTCACTTCATCATCATACCATCAAATAAAACCCATCTAATAAAGGCTTGTTTTGTCATGAGTTTAATCCCTAATCATGGATTAAGTTGAGGAACTTTCCTCAGCTTAAACACCCTCATCTATTATCCTTCTATTAGGATGGTGTAATGAGTCTGTTTAATCCCTGATTATGGCTTAATCTCATTACTTAACACTAAACAAAAACAACAAAAACATCTAAATAATCACAAGTAGGTTAATGATCTTAATCCTATACCAAAGGTGATTAAGTGTGAGAATCTGACTTCACACTTAAGGTATTCTCATTACCCCTAATCAGAGGGAGGATGTGATGAGTTTACTAACCCATTGATTTAGGCTTAAGCTCATTAACTTATGACAAACTTCAAAAAACAATAAAAGACTGAAAACACAAAAACAAACAATAATCGTCTCCTCCGGGATTCTTTTCTCATCTCATTCACTCACCAACGAGAGCTCGCTTCTTCCGTCTAATGCAAGACAGTTTGCACCTGAGCCAGACAGGTCATACACTTGAGCATAGACAAGTAAGCAGTTCACAAGTCAATTCATCTTTCAGTCTCTTTGGGTCGAACTACGGTGTTCTGACTTCCTCATTGCACGAGAGGATACGTAGGCATAACTTAACAGTTATCGAACAAAAGTCTCTGTATATTCCCCCTCCTTCTAGCTTCATTCTTTAGCCTCATGATCTTGAGCATTTCACTCCTTTCTTACACTGACACATCATTATACACTTCACTTCTTTACACTGACACCTGTACATCCTTGTCCAGCTCATTTATACACAGATTGCACTGACACTACCCCTTTAAAACACAAATCTTTTAAGCGTGGATCCCGTCGAGTACGGCGGACAACCTGGGTGCTAATACCTTCCCAGGTTGTAACCAACCCCCTTTCTCAGTCTCTCTGGTTCGCAACCGTCTTATCCATATCTTTCTAGGCCTATGCAGCATTGCCTTTCCTCCGGGATAAAAATGCCTAGCTGGCGACTCTTTTCATCTCCAGTGAGTTCACGGCTGTGTGTTCTCATTGTCCCTCTCGCCGACCGTTCGCGTCTGTACCCTTATCTGACCAGTCTCATTTATCGGGAGCGACAGCTTGGCGACTCTGCTGGGGAGAAGTAATAAGTAGCAACTCGGGCTTCTGGTTCTTTTTGTGGGTTCCTCCTAGCGCTTGATTGATTTGTGTTTACTGGGGTGTTATGTGCTTATTTGTGTTCATATTTGTATTTATTTAGCTTTAGGTACAGTTGTTTATTTGCTTTCTTTACTGCTTTACATATATCATACTGTCATGCTGTCTGGCTGGATCTGGTTTTGTTTTGGTGGGTGGGTGTACCATTGAGAGTTAAGGTCCTATACCTGGGACCTGAGTGACACCTAGGCTAGAGTGAATCATATTCTTTCCCATTCCATTTCGGTCTGGTGCGGGAATATGAAACACGGTTCAGATATGGGTTTCTTCTTGAGAACTCTGTGTTGCAGATTTCCTGCAATGCTAGGGCTATCTGGGAAGCCTGCTAAGTCTGGATGACCTTTAGTTTTGACCTTCAGAAACTGAGGTGAATTAGAGGAGGAACTTTTATGGTTATTGTAAACACTGTACCTCCGGGTTAGAAGTGTTTACACTTCTCATAACTGATCCAAGTCTGAGGATCCTTGTTTTAGAGCACCACCTGTGAGGGGGTTGGGCTGTTTACAGGTTTGCAGGTACCTTGACCTCAGAATACCCTGTTACTTTGATTGTTTAAGAGTACTCCACTTTGGGCCAGTTCTTGTGATTCTAAAACCCTGGACATGTGGCTCTTTATTTGAGCCCCCCACCTTTGTTACTGGATTTATAGACCTCCATCTGGATTTCTTGAACACACTTGGACCTATATCAGGGCTTTTGATCAGATCCAGCTCAGTCACAAACCCTTGCATTTCATTTGCATACATAATCATTGCATCATATTGACATTTGCTTATTTGTGTTTCAGGGTATCCATCTTCATTTTTGGCCAGTTTTGACCCCATCTTCAGTATTGACCTATCTTCATCAACACCTGCTTCAGTTTAGCTATCTGCTTCAGCTATCACCTGCACCAGCCAGTCAGTGGCCCATTTCTTCAGTATTATCCTCAGCACCTGTCTCTACTCAGTCTCAGCATCATGGCTCCTAAAAAGAGCAACATCACCTATCACTTCTTCCAGCCAGAGTTATCAGACATCAGGAGGATTCAGACCCTGATCACTCCAGATCACATACCTTTGTTCAGGGAGCATTATGGAGATATACTTGACATGGTTATGGATCTAGACCCTTCACAGAGAAGCCTGATCCACACCTGCATTCAGTTTTATGATCCCCCATTGAGATGTTTCACCTTTCAAGACTTTCAGTTGGGCCCTCTTTTGGAAGAGTACTCCTCATTAGTTGGTATGCCTATCAGGGCTGGAATCCCTTTCAACCCTGAGATGGCCTTTCCTAGCAATGGAGAAGTAGCAAAGGCTTTGCATCTGGAACCTGCCCTGATTGAGCAGCATATGACCTCTAAAGCTGGAATCCTTGGTTTCCATCTGGATTTCTTGATCTCTCAAGCTACCCTGAAAGCTTCTTTAGGAGAGTGGAAAGCTGTTTGTGCTCTATTGGCCTTGAGCATATATGGAATTGTATTGTTTGCAGATGAGCCTCGATTCATTAGCAAGAATGCAATCCATCTGTTCATCTTGAAGAACCCAGTGCCAACTTTATTGGGAGATCTCTTTTATTCAGTGCATCAGAGGAATGAAAAGCAGAGGGGGAGACTAGTGAGGTGTTGTGCTCCATTGTTCCATACTTGGCTTCTCAGGCATCTACCCAGGACAGATGCATTTCTAAATCCTCATCAGCAGAGCAACTGGGCTAGGAGACTCACTGCTCTAACTTCAGCTGACATCAGATGGTGCACTCAAAGCACCAAGGGCAGGGATATCATCACTAGCTGTGGGCATTTTCCTAATGTGCCCCTAGTAGGAGTTAAGGGTAGTATTAATTATAACCCTCTGTTGTTCAGGAGGCAACTGGGCTATGCACTGGTCCATACTCCTAAGGCACAGGACTTGGTGGAGACTCTTTATTGTGAGAACAAGATTAATTTGGCTATTGTTAGGCAGGCTGCCTGGGCCTGGGACAATGTTCAAACCAAGGGAGTCACCATTCTGGGGAAGTGCAATAATGTGGCATCAGCACAATATTATGAGTGGTCCCGTGCCAAGGCCCAATTCTCTGGAATGCCCTTTACCATAGAAGACATGCCTGAGTCATCTTCAGCACCACCCCCTGCCACTATCAGTTTGGAGGAGTTTGAGAGCTTGAAGGAAAGAAATGAGAAGCTAACCCAGGCTTTGCAGAAGACCCTCCGGGAGAGGAGTGAAGGTATGAGGGAGATTGAGAGGTTGGAGAAGATGAGAGTAGAGCATCTGACCAAGATTGAGAAGTCTGGGGACTATATCAAAAAGTCTAAGGCTGGTGAACAAATTCTGAAGAATGCTTGCAAAGAAGCCCAGTTCCAGAGAGCAAGGACAAACTTGTATTTGAAGGAGAGTCAAGCTCGGTGGGTCAGAATCACCGAGGCCCGTACTCTGGAAGACAAGAGAGTTCAAGACAAGATGGAGCAACTGGAAGCCAGTGCAAAAGAACAGCAAGAAGCCCTGGCATCAGCCCAGAGGGAGATATCAGAACTGAAGATCAAAGCAGGGGTGAAGAGGTCCAAGGACCAAACTCAGCACAAGAAGCTCACAGCAGCTGTTACAACCCGGAATCTCCTTATCAGGAATCTCACGGAGCGTCCGGCTGATCCTGTGACCGAAGCACTTCTCAAGGAAGTTCGTGAGGATGAGTTTGGTCTTGGTGTCTGACCATTTGTTTGTTGTTGCTTTCATTCCGTGTACTTTTATTTTCCTGTAATGTATTTTGACCCCTCAGAGGGCTTTGTATTTGTAAAACGAACTATGTACCCTTTTGCTTTTATAATACATGTATTAGTTTGTTCCATCCGGGTTTCATTTCAAAGGCAACATCCACAGCATCTTCAAGGGTCTGGAAGGGTCAAAACTGAATGCCAAACCGGATACCTTGAAAAACAAATAGGCATACTGCATTGCATGCTAACCCTTTGTTTGTTTTGTAGGTTTTGTTTTATTTTTGCTAACTCTGTTGTAATGTTCAGGAACTATTGCTAGGCGCCGGGTATTTCCCCTCAACCGTCCGCACCGTTATCCAACCCGTAACAACCTTCCGGGCATTCAAATGGATCAGATGCAGCAGGACCTTACTGAAGTCAGAAATCAAATGGCAAATGAAAGGCTAGAGATGAGGAATCAAATGACTCAGTTTATGGAAGTAATGAACAACATGGCTCAAAGCCAGGAAAGATTGAGAGCCATGGTGGAAAGGAAAAATCAAGAGGATCCACATATAGGGACTGCCGGTACCAGTAACAATGAAAGGGTACAACCTCATGTCAACCCTCCGGTATTTGGACCACACCTCCATCCTGAGGTCAATATTCCAGCAAATGTTCAAGGGGCTGCCACCGCAGCCAGGGCACTACAAGAGGATCCTCAAGAGGACCAATTCACAGTAATGGGCGCTGGTGAAGAAGCTTATGATAGAAGATTGGATGAGATAGCTGAGAAGTTAAGATCCTTAGAGTCTCAAAATTCTTTGGGCTTTGACGTCATGGACATGGGCTTGGTAGACGGGGTCAGGATTCCCCATAAGTTCAAGCCTCCTTGTTTTGAAAAATACAACGGGATTTCATGCCCCCGGACTCATTTACAGTCATTTCTGGGAAGGCTGAAGGCCTATACTATGGATGAGAAGCTCTGGATGTTCTATTTCGAGGATAGCTTAACTGGAGCGTCAAGAGAATGGTATTCTCACTTGACAAGGGCAACTATTAGATGCTGGAAGGACCTGGCAGAGGCCTTCATCAGACAGTATCAGTATAACTTAGACATGGCACCCAACAGGACCCTCCTAATGGGAATGTCACAGTCTTCAAGGGAGAGTTTCCGAGAATATGCCCAGAGATGGAGGCAATTGGCTGCTGCTGTTCAGCCACCTATGTCTGAAAGGGAAATGGCAGACATGTTTATGAACACCCTTCAGGGAACCTATATTGACAGGCTGGCTGCTTTCTCTTCCACTAGCTTCGCCGATGTTGTCATAGCAGGGGAGAGAATTGAAAGCCTATTGAAGATGGGTAAGATCTCAGACAACGGTGCAAGCTCGTCCAGTAGTACAAGAAAGCCTTTTGCAGGCCCGAGAAGAACTGGCGAGACCAATGCCATCCACACTAACAGGGGCAGGCCCCAATATGTTCAAAGGTCAATAGCAGCAGTCACCATTCCTGCTCCAGCTCATCCTCTACCAGTCTATCAACCTCCGCAGCAAAACTATCAGCCGCAACCTCAGTACCATCAGCAAAATCAGTATCCTCCAAGAAATTACAACAACGGCAACACCAACAACAACAGTCAACAAAGGCCATTTCAGCAGAGGCCATCTCAAGCTAATAGGGTGATCGATCCGATTCCTATGCCATATGCTACATTGCTGCCACAACTCCTGAAACTCAACCTAGTTGAACTAAGGACGTTGGCACCTCCTGATCCCAACAGTCTACCCAGGAACTATGACTCTAATGCTAGGTGTGCCTTCCATTCAAACGCACCTGGCCACAGTACAGAAAAGTGCAGAGCTCTGCACATGAAGGTACAAGACCTGGTAGACTCAAAGGCTCTGAATTTCGCACCACCACCCAATGTCAATAAGAACCCAATGCCAAACCACGGTGGTCCTAGAATTAACGCTATTGAAGAAGACAAACCGTCTTATTTAATAACCAGTGTGGGTCAGATCAGGACACCGTTGGTAGAAATCAAGGCTCAACTCCTGGAATGTCAAATGTTCCCGGGGTGTGAGTTGGGTTGTGCTTACTGCAATATCTCTGTAAATGGGTGCGATAATTTGAGGAATGGCATAGATGGCCTTATTCAGAGTGGCCAGCTTCAGATCACCACATCATTTCCAACAAATCCAGCAATCTCATCAGCAACGGTTTCAGAACCTCCTACAACTGCAGCAACCATTGTTCCCGACATTTCTTCAGCTTCATCAACAAGTACTTCATATGTCTTCTCAACTGATCAGTTTTCAACAAATTTTCCTGCTACAACTTCAGCTTCACTCCATTTTGAATCTCCTACAACAACAACATCCACACTCCCGACGATGTCTCCTACAACACCAGCAACAAATCATGAAGATGTCTCAACTGTCACCATATTCTATGATCCTGAAAACAACTCTGCCTACAATTCAGAAGGTGCTGCTCCCATCAGAGCACCAGTCACAATTTATTACAACCCACAAACTATCACAGTTCCTTCAACAGCTGCAGTCAGTCCAGTCACTATCACGGTGCCTGGACCAGTACCTTATGAAAGCAGTAATGCCATCCCCTGGCATTACGGCTCTGACTTGTACTGCGAGGGACAAAGAATCACTTTTGAATCATCAACCCCTGCACTACAAGTAGACAATGTGGGCGGAGGCGGAGGCTTCACTCGAAGCGGACGTCTTTTCGCCCCACAAATTCAGAGACCCACAGCCGAAGCAGAAGCTGCTGCCAAGGCAAAAGGGAAGAGCCCTGTGCAGGAAGATCAAGCTGTTAAAGAAGCCTTGAAGACACCCTTTGATCAAGAGGTTGATGAGTTCATGCGAATCATCAAAAAGAGTGATTATAAAATAGTGGATCAGCTTCATCAGACACCTTCCAAGATCTCAATCCTATCACTGCTTATGTGCTCCGAAGCCCATCGGAATGCACTACTCAAAGTCTTGCACGCAGCTTACGTGCCTGAAGAGATCACTGTCAATCAGCTGGAAGCTGTAGTGGGGAATGTTACTGCTAGCAATGGGCTAGGGTTCACCAATACTGACTTGACAACGGATGGCCGCAACCATAACAAAGCCTTTCACATCACCATGGAATGCAAAGGAGCAGTCCTTTCTCATGTGCTGGTGGACACAGGGTCATCCCTTAATGTCTTACCAAAGAAGGCCTTGGTGAAGCTAGAGTATGAAGGATTAGCTTTGCGACCCAGCAACCTGGTAGTAAGAGCCTTTGATGGTTCTAAGAGATCGGTTCTGGGAGAGATTGAGCTACCTGTGACAATTGGCCCACAGACCTTTACAACTATCTTCTATGTGATGGACATTCAGCCTGCCTACAGCTGTTTGTTGGGTAGACCTTGGATTCACGCCGCTGGCGCAGTAACGTCTACCCTTCACCAGAAGTTAAAATTTGAGTGGGAAGGCCAAGTTGTTACTATCTGTGGGGAAGAGGATATATTTGTTAGCCATCTGGCTACTTATAAGTATATTGAGATGGATGGGGAGATCCATGAAACAATGAGCCAAGGATTTGAAGCCTTGAATGTCAATGAAGCATCTGCTGTATCTGGAATCTCCATGTCATCTTACCAACAAGCCCGGAAGGTTGTTGAGGAAGGAACTGCCCAGGGCTGGGGCAAGCTACTACCGGTAGAGAAGAAAGAGGACAGATTTGGGTTGGGTTACAGACCAACTCAACAACATCAAGCAAAGGCTGCTGAGAAGCCCGGTTTTGTCAGTGGGGGATGCTCACCCCTGATGCTATCAACAATTTGGAAGACGAGCTGGAAGAGGAGCGCAATCTGGAGAATTGGATTCGTCCAAAGATCCCGGGGAGCAGTTTCTCGAACTGGTCTTCCCAGGAAATTATAAGAGTTACTCATGCAGAGTAATTATTATTTCCTGTATTTTTTTAGCATGCATCAAAGTCTTGCATCTTGCCCAAGATGACAAGACTCATTTTGTAATCGGGCCATCTGTACTTTTTGTGCAAACAAGATCAATTAATGAAATATCAGACATCTTTTTGCAAACGAGTCTTTTTCTTTTCTGCTCACTGTTTTCCATTTTTCTTTTTTGTACAAAAAATAAATGGCAGTGTTTTCAAAATGACAACTTTTATTTCACTTTTCTAAAGCAAGATTAAAATCAGATCACTAAAATGAACAAACTTAACCCTTGCAGAGAGTGCCTTCCAGACAGCACCGACAACAACACGGCTATGACTTCGTATGACTTTGACAATCCAATCAATCAAGCTGACGAAGGGGTTGAAGAAGAATATGAGCTTCCTGAAGAGCTAGCCAGGTTGTTAAGACAAGAGGAAAAGGTTATTACTCCTCACCAGGAGGAGGTTGAAGTGATCAATCTTGGTACAGATGAAAACGTGAAAGAAGTTAAAATCGGGGCCTGCCTGCAAGACTCAGTGAAGAGACAACTGATTGATCTGCTTCAAGAGTATGTAGATGTGTTTGCTTGGTCTTACCAAGATATGCCAGGGTTGGACACCGACATTGTTGTGCACAAGCTGCCTCTGAGAGAAGAATGCCCACCGGTCAAACAGAAGTTGCGCCGTACTCGCCCAGACATGGCTATGAAAATCAAAGAAGAGGTACAAAAGCAATGGGACGCCGGGTTCCTTGCTGTGACTAGCTATCCACCGTGGGTTGCTAATATTGTGCCTGTGCCTAAGAAAGACGGAAAAGTAAGGATGTGTGTTGACTACCGGGATCTGAACAGAGCCAGCCCGAAAGATGACTTCCCATTACCTCACATAGATGTATTGGTGGATAACACGGCTCAGTTCTCGATATTCTCCTTCATGGACGGATTTTCAGGATACAATCAGATTAAAATGTCACCTGAAGACATGGAGAAGACAACATTCATCACACCTTGGGGCACGTTCTGCTACAAAGTAATGCCATTTGGGCTCAAGAATGCCGGTGCGACGTATCAACGGGCTATGGTAACATTATTCCACGATATGATCCATAAAGAAATAGAATGTTATGTGGATGACATGATTGCCAAGTCCCTTACGGAAGAGGACCATCTGGTAAATCTGCTCAAATTATTCAAGCGTCTGAGGAAGTACCAACTGAAGTTGAACCCCAACAAGCGCACATTCGGGGTGCGATCTGGTAAGTTGCTGGGATTTATTGTAAGCGAGAAAGGGATTGAAGTTGACCCTGATAAAGTCAAAGCTATTCAAGAGATGCCTGCACCGAAAACTGAGAAAGAAGTTCGAGGGTTCTTAGGTCGATTGAACTACATCTCACGGTTCATATCCCACCTTACAGCAACCTGTGAACCCTTGTTCAAGTTGTTAAGAAAAGAACAAACGGTCAGGTGGAATGAAGACTGCCAGAAGGCTTTTGACAAGATCAAAGAATATCTGCAAGAGCCTCCAATCCTTATGCCTCCAGTTGAAGGAAGACCTCTGATAATGTACTTGACAGTATTAGAAGAGTCAATGGGGTGTGTGCTGGGCCAACATGACGAGTCTGGTCGAAAAGAGTATGCAATATACTACCTAAGCAAAAAGTTTACCGACTGTGAACAACGTTATTCACTGCTCGAGAAAACTTGCTGTGCTCTAGCGTGGGCTGCTCGCCGACTAAGACAGTATATGTTGACCCACACTACCTTATTAATCTCAAAAATGGACCCAGTCAAGTACATTTTCGAGAAGCCAGCTCTTACCGGACGGGTTGCAAGATGGCAGATGATTCTAACAGAATATGACATCCAATACACTTCTCAGAAAGCCATCAAGGGCAGTGTGTTGTCTGAATATCTTGCTGAGCAACCCATTGATGACTACCAGCCAATGAGATTTGACTTCCCCGATGAAGACATCATGTTCATAAAAGCAAAAGATCATGAAGAGCCTATTCACACTGAAGGGCCTGACCCGGAAGAAGAATGGACTATGATGTTTGACGGGGCTGTTAACATGAATGGTCGTGGTGTTGATGCAGTACTCATTACACCCAAAGGAGTTCACATGCCTTTCTCGGCAAAACTCACTTTCAATTGCACCAACAACGAAGCTGAATACGAAGCTTGCATTATGGGTCTTGAGGAAGCCATTAACATCAGGATCAAGACATTGACTGTATTCGGAGATTCAACTTTGGTAATCAATCAGACCAACGGAAAATGGTACACACACCAGGATCATCTAATACCTTACAGGGATTATACAAGGAGGTTATTGACTTTCTTCACAACAGTCAAGCTTGAGTATATCCCTCGGGACGAGAATCAGTTTGCAGATGCTCTTGCTACCATTTCATCCATGATCAAAGTGCAAGCTGCTAACTTTGTACCTCAGATTTCAGTGTCGAGACTTGATAGACCAGCATATGTATTCGCGGCAGAAGTTGTCAAAGATAATAAGCCTTGGTTCCATGACATTAAATGCTTCTTGGAGGATCAAACGAACCCACCTGGGGCATCTTCCAATGATAAGAAGACTTTGAGAAGGCTTGCTGGTAGTTTCTTTCTGAACACTGATGGGTCTTTATACAAAAGGAACTTTGACATGGTACTCCTCAGATGTGTTGACAAGACAAAAGCAGATTTATTGATGCATGAAGTGCACGAAGGCTCCTTCGGTACCCATGCTGGAGGACATGCAATGGCTAAGAAATTGTTAAGATCAGGCTATTATTGGATCACAATGGATGCAGACTGTTGTGCCTACGCCAGGAAATGCCACAAATGCCAGATCTATGCAGATAAGGTGCATGTGCCTCCCAATCCTTTGAACATCATGTCTTCACCATGGCCCTTTGCCATGTGGGGCATTGATATGATTGGCAAGATTGAGACAACTGCTTCGAACGGCCACAGATTCATCCTGGTCGCCATTGACTACTTCACCAAGTGGGTTGAAGCAGCCTCATATGCAAATGTTACAAGGCAAGTGGTAGCCAGATTTCTGAAGAGAGATATCATCTGTCGATACGGAATTCCCGAGCGAATCATTACTGATAATGGTTCCAACTTGAACAACAAGATGATGGCTGAATTATGCCGGGACTTCAAGATCCAACATCACAATTCTTCTCCTTACAGACCAAAGATGAATGGTGTTGTTGAGGCAGCTAACAAAAATATCAAGAAGATTGTGCAGAAGATGGTAGTCACTTGCAAAGAATGGCATGAAATGCTACCATTTGCCTTGCATGGGTACCGCACATCAATCAGAACATCCACTGGGGCAACACCGTATCAGCTTGTGTATGGAATGGAAACAGTCCTACCTGTTGAAGTTGAATTACCCTCTCTGCGGGTACTAATGGATGTTAAACTGAGTGAAGCAGAATGGGTTCGGGCCCGATACGAACAACTGAGTCTGATCGAAGAGAAAAGGTTGGCTGCAATCTGTCATGGACAGTTATATCAGAAGAGAATGAAGAAAGCCTTCGATCAGAAAGTCAGGCACCGAGAGTACCAAGTGGGAGATCTTGTGCTGAAGAGAATCCTCCCTCCTCATACAGACCACAGGGGCAAATGGACTCCTAACTATGAAGGACCATTCGTGGTAAAGAAAGTTTTCTCTGGTGGAGCACTGATGCTCAGCACCATGGATGGTGAAGACTTCCCGTCCCCTGTGAATTCAGATGCAGTTAAAAAATACTTCGCATAAAATGACCCGCTGGACATAAAAACAGAATGTAAGTCCAGGCAAAACTAGGGCATCCCGGCGAGTCAAAAACAGAATAAAAGACTCAGGCAAAAATAAGGGAAATGAATAAAGAATGTACACCCGCTGAGTTGAAAAGCCACATTGGACAGCTCAGGAAAAAATGGGTATCCCGATGGATTGAAAACCCGAAAGGGCGATCCATGCAAAACAAGGGAATAAGCGAACAACTGCCTTCTGAATTCGTCTGTATTGTCAGCGACTTGGTTAAGACTCCAAAGGATCAAGCTTCAATCAGAATCAACTTTCTCCAGAAAGCAAGACGAGAAGAAAGTCAAAAGTCATACAAGTCATAGCAGAAGAGGAAGCTCTTTCAAAGCGTCGTCAACATCGCCAGCACTTTGTTTCTCAATTTGTAACAATCTTCTCATTTCAGGAGATATGTTTCTTTGACTGTATCTTGCCGATTCAGGGCACATGAATTAATAAAATCAGATTCTTGGTCATGTTTCGTTTTTGTATGTTTTTATTTGCAAAAATGTCTGATATCTCTTAAAAATTAATTACATAAGTACAGATGTTTCTCTCTAAAATAAAAACACACGTGCTTACAGGGAATATACTTACTCTTGAGAGTGCTTAACTCCTATGACGGAATCCAGTGAAGGGTACCTCGGGACCTTTTGTGCGTTTCCTTATCTTTGCAGGATTGCAGGAATCAACAAACAGCCTTAGCACTCAAGGTGCTTTCTCCCCAGCTGAGTTACCAACAATTCTCCCCAGCCGTAGTACCAATCATTCTTCCTCAGCAAGATACAGGAATCAGGGAATCATCTCCCCACGAGATCCTCAGCCTCTATCCAGAAGAGCAACGCACGAGGAAGTCACAACAGAGTACAGAAGGCTTCCATAAACCCCAGTTGGGTCTCTCATTTATTGGAATAGGTCTCTCAGTGACCCGAATCCCCAAGCAGATACATCTCATCAGATCTACCAATGATCTCATCCCCAGCTGGGAGGTCCATTTCAAACAGATCAGCCAGAGATCTTCGTCGCAACGGGATCCGAATCCCGGTTTGATATCTTTGCATAATCATGGCATTTGCATCATACTATCCCCTCAGAGCGTAGCATTCCGTCTAATACGGAGCATTACGGCAAAAATCAAACGCATAGCATAATCATGAGCCATGTCCTAAATTAACACTTGTGAATAATAACCGTTCATCATCATTGTATAGAAATCCCCACCAGAGTCCCAGCAAAAGCAGTTGCCTCATAAATCACAAACACCAGTATATATTTCCTTTTGATACCCGTCCGTGTCATCACTCACCAGTAAAGATGCCTGAATACCTTTTACACACCAAATCACCCGTATCACGGATACTTCGTGACACCCGTCCGTGTCAAATCACCAGCAGAAAGCCAAAGACATCATCTTTGCACTCACATATACCTATATACATTCTCTTGACACCCGCCCGTGTCATATCCCCAGTGCAGTCGCTTACACTTTTTACAACCCATATACTTGTTGATATTATTACACTTTTCTTTTGACACTCGTCCGTGTCACCCACCCCAGCAGATAAATACTCATCTATATATACACTTATACAGATACTCGTCCGTATCCCATATACACCGTTGATATTCCCGCAGATTCGACAATAGTCCTTGTTCTTTGTTAACCAGTTGGTACTCGTCCGTATCATCATCTCAGAACATTGCGTCTAGTGTTTGTTTCTACATGATACTCGTCCGTATCATAGTCTTAAGGATGCTCGTCCGCATCTTTAATCCATACACTGCGTCAGACACTCGTGTCTTCTTGAATATAGATACTCGTCTGTGTCTACTACTCCCCAGAAGAGTCCCTTCAGATACAACACTCGTCCGTGTTCTTTGTTAACCAGATGGTACTCGTCCGTGTCATCATCTCTGAACACGTGTCAGTATTTGTTTCTACATGATACTCGTCCGTATCATAGTCTTAGGGATGCTCGTACGCATCTTAGATCTATACACAACATCTAAACACTTATACTTTCCTTTCTTGGTTGTGAACGCTCGTCCGTGTTCACTATATCCCCAGTAGATCACCAACAAAGCATTTTCTTTTATCTGACACTCGTCCTGTGTCATGATAACCCTGAGAGCAGCCGTACCCTTCTAGGTGGTCGTCCTCCACCTCTTGATGGTCGTCCTCTATCATGCTCATCCGATGGCCGTCCCCATCGTTGATTTTAGCAGCCGTCCCCTGCTAGGTGGTCGTCCTCCACCCTTTTGATGATCGTCCTTCATCAATTTTATCCAATGGCCGTCCCCATTGTTGATTTTGGTTATCTGGCATTCGTCATATGTCATGATAAACCCTGAGAGCAGCCGTCCCCTGCTAGGTGGTCGTCCTCCACCTCTTGATGGTCGTCCTCCGTCATGCTCATCCGATGGCCGTCCCCCATCGTTGATATTTTCGGCAGCCGTACCCTGCCAGGTGGTCGTCCTCCACCTTTGATGGCCGTCCCCATCATATTTTCTTTTTCCCAACAGAGCAGCCGTCCCCTGCTAGGTGATCGTCCTTCACCTTTGATGGCCGTACCCCATCATCTGTTTATTTCATTTATTCTTTAACCCGATGGCTGTCCCCGTCGTGGTCCCTTTTCCTTTTTAGCCCGATGGCCGTCCCCATTGTTGGTTACTTTGCCTTATGAACTTGATGGCCGTCCCCGTCATGTTTCATTAATTCCCAGAGAATCTTGCTTTATCTTGATGGCCGTCCCCATCATATTTTCTTTTTCCCAACAGAGCAGCCGTCCCCTGCTAGGTGATCGTCCTTCACCTGTGATGGTCGTACCCCATCATCTGTTTATTTCATTTATTCTTTAACCCGATGGTCGTCCCCGTCGTGGTCCCTTTTCCTTTTTAGCCCGATGGCCGTCCCCATCGTTGGTTACTTTGCTTTATGAACTTGATGGCCGTCCCCGTCATGTTTCATTAATTCCCAGAGAATCTTGCTTTATCTTGATGGCCGTCCCCATCATAATTTGATTTTCCCCAGCTAGTCGGCCGTCCCCGTCTTGGCTTTACCTTTTATCCCCAGCATGTCGTTCGTCCCCGTCATTGTTTTGTTTTCCGCGTTTTACAATATACTTTATTTTCCTTTTACAATCTATATCCCTTTTCTTCTTCATTTCTGTGAGTGCAAATTTTGGACTGTCTTTGGTATTCAACCACAAGTTATCTTGTTTGCCTGCTAAGCCGTCGCTTACATCCTGCACAGGTAACTCGTGTTTGAATAGGGGCAGCTGTAAACACCCCAAATTTGCCCTCACCCATTCACACCATGGATTGTGATCATTTCATATGCATAAACACAATCATATCACCTCATGTTTCATTTTTGATTCACTGCATAGTTTCTAAGACATCTGCACCTAGGGTTTGTGACCTGAGCTATCCAAGAGCTTCTTGAGCCACTCCAAAGGCCACCAATCACTTCAAAGGGATCCATAAGTGTTCATCTATCATATTACATCCTCTCAAGGTCAAGATTTCAAAATAATCACAAGAACTGGGATTGATGTGGATGCAGAGCCAAGATAGACTGCACAGTTGACCTAAAATTAGGGTTTTGGTTTCAGAGGCCATAACTCCAAATTTTTTGGTCATTCTTGTTTCCATTGGTCTCTATATGGTATAAGGAGTATGCATATCAATTTTCATGAAGAAATTCCATGGGGAAGTCATCTGATCAAGAGTTGACTTTTCAGGCAAGTCAGTGTAAAATCAGGGCATCTGAGGCCCCCAATGACCCAACCCATGGGTGATCTTCATCATTTTGAGTGTATATGATCTTTATTTGATCATGGAAGAAGGTTGAAGTCCACAAAAATCAAGAATTTGGAGTTTTTGCAAATGTTGACTTTTTGGGCATAGTTGACTTTTCAAGAATGCTTCATTTTAGGTCATTTTTCAAGCCTTGATTCTTGATCCAAAAATGCTTCAAATGGAAAAACTTTGGTCATGAAAGTTGTAGATTACATCTTTCCCTTTTCAAAAAGTACAAGAACATGATCAAATTCTTCTTGGATCAAAAGTTATGGTGTGACAAAGTTGGCTAAAATCATTGATTTTCAAGATGTGCACCAAATGAGAATTTTGCAAAACCATGAACCAATGTCATTTGTAACTTCTAATTCACTTCAAACCATGACATAAACATTCTACATATCCTAAAAATTCAGAATTGGACCAAAGATCACATGTGTTTAGTTCATGTAACAAGGCATTTTTCATGAAAGTTTCAAAAAGTGACAACTTGCAAAACCACTCATCACACTTCCTACAACTTGCAACCTTGGATGCTGACTTTGGCTAGCCTTTCCCCTCACCCTTGCTGCGCAGCCCATGCTTTGTACTAGCCTAGATACCAAGCCATACTTCTCTTACACAAAAGGTGGACTTTGAGCAAAAGCAAACTTACCAATCAATGTAGGCCATGTCAAATCATCTGACCTATAGGATTAAAATACAATATCCTTTGGCAAGCAAAACATATGAGAAAGCAAGGCTGAAACACTCTCAACCAACACATACACCAAAACACTCCATTTTGCATTTCCCTTCGAATTTGTTTCCTCAGCTCACAAACACAAAAGCCAAGTCCATTGATCAAATCACCATGCTTCATTGACCCCAAATCCACAAGACCCAGGCCTGAAACAAGCCCTAACTCCATTTCACCATTTTCACTCCATAAAGCAAAAGCCTTCGAATCTGCTTCTACAAGCCACAAACACTCAAACAAATTCCACACATCAACTCACCTTGCTTCACTGACCAGAAACCACCCACTACTTTGGCCTGAAACCCTCCATAACTCAAATACGATTTTCACATGCCCTTGGTCAGAACTTCTGCAAACTCACTCAAGAGGTTGTTTAAACTCCAACCAAGTATCCAAAGCTTCAAGGGGGAATCATTGGAACCTGTTTGAGCCAAGGAGCTAGCCAGAAAGTGCCAGAAGTCAGAGCTCCAGTTCAGGTGA
The DNA here is from genome assembly GCA_963966055.1 of Lathyrus aphaca. Lineage (NCBI taxonomy): Eukaryota > Viridiplantae > Streptophyta > Magnoliopsida > Fabales > Fabaceae > Lathyrus > Lathyrus aphaca. Next base: position 406,364,884 of record OZ014522.1, on the reverse strand, counting down.
GCTTCATGAACATTTTTCCCAGGAGCTTGTTTTTAAGTTCTTAATTGGTTCTCTATGTTCCACTGGTCATGATGATGTGTTTGTTTTCGAAAATCATTGAGTTTTGAGCATGTATGATGTCTCTGAAATTTTGTGACCTAAACCCCTTTTGCTTCGATTCAGCTTTGTTGTGTGAAATAAATTGGTTTTGGCTATGGATTCTTGTTATATGATGCGTGGGGTTGATTTCTGGGCAAGAAAATTGGGTTTTAGTGAGCTAGGGTGAGAGTTGGCATTTTTCAGGGAGGAAGCTGGCCGAAGAAGACGACCGGAAGTCTTCTCCGGCAGCCTGAAAGTAATTAGTGAGTTAATTAGGGTTAGGGCAAAATTCAAATATGGACCCTTGGATCTGGCTTCCCGCGCGCGTGTGTGTGGTCCAGATCGTGTCATTAATTCATAATCAGGATTAATTAATTTAATTGATTGAAATTAAGAGGTTTGAATTTCAGCCTTTGATCTGCGCGCGCAGTCAACCAGGCTCTCCCCAGATTCAATCCTGGCCCCTCATTTGGTTGACTTTCCTTTATATTCATTTTTATTCATTTTCTTTTCCTTTTATTTGCATAATTATTTTAAAATAGTAAAAAATGTGTAAAAATTATGAAACTTTTTCTCATAAGTTCTATTAATTTTTATGACACAAAAATATTTTTGTTTTTATTTTTATCATTAAAAAAGTATTTTTAAATATTTAAAAGATTATTTTTAATTGATTAATGGAAATTAATTTATTAAAAATACTTTTAGGTATTTAAAAATCACCAAAAAATTCATGAAATGTTCTAAGACATTTAGAAACATTGTCCAACCTTCAAACCAAATTTCTTTTTTGATCTTGATGCATTTTGAGAATTTTTCTTTGAATTAAAATCATTTTTGTGCATTATTTTGATCATAAGTTCAAAAAATCATTTCTGCCCATCTAGGAAGAGTTGGACATTGATTCTTCTTGCATTGCATTGTGTTTAGCATGAAGTTTCTAGGATAAAATGGCCATGATTTGTTTCCTCATTTTCAATTTGTTTGGCATTTCTTTTGTTTAGGAACCCTAAAAACCCTAATAACTTAGAAAAATCATAACTTGAGCTAGGTTAAGAGTTGAGACCTCCCCTTTGGACATTGGTTTAGTATAAGATTAGGGTTTCTTTGAGTGGCATTTTCAATTTTTTATCTTAGGGTTTGCTTCTGTTTTTGACTTTTGTTTGGTGTTTGGTTCATAAACCCTAATTTGGGCTTTCATTTGCATCCATCTTGCATTCTCTTGCATAACATGACTTGCCATGCCATTCCATGCTTCCATGTGATTCATTTGGCATCATAAGACATATAGAAAACATGTTTGATCATTGCATCATGTGTTTGCCATGTTGTATGCCATGTATGCTTCATAATTTTCCATGTATGTCCATGCTTCTTAAGCTTGCTTCATTTGCATCCATGATCTTGTATGAACATCTCCATGCCTTGCCTCATGTTCATAGCACTTCATAGCATCATTAGCATCATGTAAATGCTTCTGGTTTTGTTTCTCATCATGTCATCTCATCCCATTTTGCATTGCATTGCATTTTGCTTCTAACCTTTCAGGTGGTAAGTAACTTTGAGAAGTGAATTTGCCTTCACTTCTCATAACTTTTCTTCTCATCTCTCTCTTGCATCCATGCTGCATTTTTATATGTGTTTGAGTATGAGCTTGCTCATTCTTCTTCTTCCCACTTTCTTTCTTCAAGTGACTTGACTTCTTGAATGAAGCAAGTCACTTTGCTTCTCTTGATCTTGTTCATCTGCTTCTTGGTGGCTCCTTTGAAGATTGCTCTTGAAAACCTCACAAACCTTAGGAACAACCAAGCATGACAATGATTAGGGTTTTGATTAGTCTCCCCCTCTTAGTTTTACCTTTGAGTCTCTTTGAGTCTTCTCTTCTCACCTCATAATCAGAGACTAAACCCTAAAGGCTTTAAGGCTTTGTGATTAAGCTTATGCCTGCATCCTTCTCTTAGGATGGAGTGTATAACTTTAATCCTAAGTGTTAAACCCTTAATGTGTTTAAATCTCTTAATCAATTCACTTAATAAGTATCAAGGCATTACACTTGTAACTTGGGCCTTGCATTAGGGTTCTAATTCTTCCTTAATTGGTTAAGAAGGACTAACCCTAGTGTTAATGGACAAGTCCCCCTCAAGTTGTCTTACAAATCATAAAACTCACTTCATCATCATACCATCAAATAAAACCCATCTAATAAAGGCTTGTTTTGTCATGAGTTTAATCCCTAATCATGGATTAAGTTGAGGAACTTTCCTCAGCTTAAACACCCTCATCTATTATCCTTCTATTAGGATGGTGTAATGAGTCTGTTTAATCCCTGATTATGGCTTAATCTCATTACTTAACACTAAACAAAAACAACAAAAACATCTAAATAATCACAAGTAGGTTAATGATCTTAATCCTATACCAAAGGTGATTAAGTGTGAGAATCTGACTTCACACTTAAGGTATTCTCATTACCCCTAATCAGAGGGAGGATGTGATGAGTTTACTAACCCATTGATTTAGGCTTAAGCTCATTAACTTATGACAAACTTCAAAAAACAATAAAAGACTGAAAACACAAAAACAAACAATAATCGTCTCCTCCGGGATTCTTTTCTCATCTCATTCACTCACCAACGAGAGCTCGCTTCTTCCGTCTAATGCAAGACAGTTTGCACCTGAGCCAGACAGGTCATACACTTGAGCATAGACAAGTAAGCAGTTCACAAGTCAATTCATCTTTCAGTCTCTTTGGGTCGAACTACGGTGTTCTGACTTCCTCATTGCACGAGAGGATACGTAGGCATAACTTAACAGTTATCGAACAAAAGTCTCTGTATATTCCCCCTCCTTCTAGCTTCATTCTTTAGCCTCATGATCTTGAGCATTTCACTCCTTTCTTACACTGACACATCATTATACACTTCACTTCTTTACACTGACACCTGTACATCCTTGTCCAGCTCATTTATACACAGATTGCACTGACACTACCCCTTTAAAACACAAATCTTTTAAGCGTGGATCCCGTCGAGTACGGCGGACAACCTGGGTGCTAATACCTTCCCAGGTTGTAACCAACCCCCTTTCTCAGTCTCTCTGGTTCGCAACCGTCTTATCCATATCTTTCTAGGCCTATGCAGCATTGCCTTTCCTCCGGGATAAAAATGCCTAGCTGGCGACTCTTTTCATCTCCAGTGAGTTCACGGCTGTGTGTTCTCATTGTCCCTCTCGCCGACCGTTCGCGTCTGTACCCTTATCTGACCAGTCTCATTTATCGGGAGCGACAAACATTACCCTTTTTTTGGTGCCAAATTGACTTGGCTAGTCTGACTTGCTTGTGTAGGAATCTCATGGGATACTAGCTTGTTTTTCTTGTAGGTCCTTTTGGTGTGGCCTAGTTCAAAACAAAATTTGCACCTATGACTTGTATTTGTTCTATGCCATTTTTTTTGTTCACTTCATCATGCTCTCTCCTTCTAAGTTTCTTGGGCCTCCCTGGGCAATGTTTGAATAAAGGTGGAAACATAGTATCATTGGATGTTCTAGGCTATTTATTCTAGCCATTTAATAGGGTGATCACCTCACTGTAATATTTTTCATATGTGCTTTTGTGATAACAGTTATGCACATATTTGACTAGGTCATCCACTTTCCTATGTATGGAAGCCATACCATGTCTACATGACATCCCAACAAGGTCCCAATAGTTACAGGAGCATGTGTATTTTTATGAATCCACTACAAAGCTATCAGTAAAAAATACATGTGTGGCTTGAAAGGTTAATCTACCAACATAAGTTGTTGACCAACTAGCAATTTATTCAGTTTCCCTATTTAATCTTCTTAATGGTTTGGTTATTATCTGCTCCTTATAATCACCTACCTTTTATCTAAGAGTTGCAAACCTTCCCATTAAATAATTCATAATCAACTCAATCATGGTTATTATTGGTTTGTCTCTTTGTAAAATTAATGTTGCATTAAAAGACTCACTTAAGTTATTCATTAACACATCACACTTTGAGAAAAATAGAAAATCATGCTTACGCAACTTTATTTTGGGAATTTCCTCTAACCACTCATAAGCCTCCAAACTGACCTCCTTGATCATAAGTATCTTTGCCTCATGTATGCTTCAAAATAAGTTGCTTTTGCAGCAACCACTACTACAGAAAAGGCATTTAACAACGGTTGAGAAACATATATATTGACGTGTGCACATGCATTATTATGTAGAGTGTTGTTATAAGTATGCTACTTATAATCACAAACATGAGACCGTTGTTGTAGTCTGGAAAGCACGCATTATATTAAGTTATGTATGACAACCGTTGTGATATATACCAAATATCACAACAATTATGCTTTTCAACCGTTGTGGAATGTACCCTTAGTTTATTAATTACATATATATATATATATATATATATATATATATATATATATATATATATATATATATATATATATATATATATATATATATATATATATATATATATATATATTGGTTGTATTACCATACACCTATTTAAATATTTACAACCATTTAAATTGGTAAAGAACTATATAATCTGAAAATTAAACTGTTCTTGAAACCCAACTTAAACAGACCACTGTTTTCGGAATTGCAACCCTTTCATTCAACATATTGTATGTTCTTTAACACAAAAATGGTTCAGTGGTTTGTTTCCTTCAATCCATTGATATCTTTCATTATAGTTTACCTCATCATCGCAGCTTATTATGGCGATTATTATGATGACTTGTCATAACCATCATCATGATAAGTGACGACGATGAGGTAAAGTTGAACTGTAGATATTGATGAATTGAAGCAAACAGACCATTGAACCATATATTATGAGTTAAGGAACATAAAAAGTTATGAATGAGAGGGATGCAATCCAGAAAATATTGATCAACATAGGTTGATTTTCAAATGCATCTTAATTTTCAGATTATATGTTTCTTTGTCAATTTAAATGATTGCATTTTAAATAAAAGGATAGTGAAACAAACAATATACATAGTATATAATAAACTAAAATTGGATAAATTCCAGGCTTACGTTTTGTTGGCCAGGTATAAAGCACCATCTTCCATCTCCTATATCTTCAATAAGCAACTTAAGAAACTAACTCCATGGATATTTTGTTTCCATCTCAACCACAACAAAAGCAATAGGAAGATATTGGTCATTAGGGCACCATACTTGTGTTTCAAACGAAATCCATCTAAGCCAATGAAAGGTATGCATGCTTTTGTCAATGCTTTCTTGGTGCCATAAAAACACATGTAACACCTTTTAAATCTAGGTTTCAAACTAGGACTTGGAATACTAGTGTTCATTTTAAAAGTATTACCATGTGAATCCCTTCTCAACTCAGCACCATAAGACCATAGAAGGCTAAACTGTTTTCTAGAGTCTCCTTCAATCATGTGTCTTGCAATCAATATTTCCTTGAATGCTCTACATCCTGGGATTTTTGTGGCATACATTTTTCTAACATATGCTAACATCTCACTTAACCTCATCCTTGAGTTATTCTTTAATCTATTAACAATGACCTTGACAACCCACTTTGCTTTAGCACTTTTGTTAAAGAATTGTCTTTCATGTTTGTGCTTTGCAAACAATGTTTTAATCTTAAATGTGGTGGAGGTTAAAACTCTTACACAAGACTATATATTCACATTTTTTCTTGTCTATACAAGCCACCCTACATCTGTTAGCATCACTTTTTTTCAAATTTAACATCCCTACCATTCAAAACATTATGCTCAAAGATATCATCTTTGAATTGCCTCAATGAAGAAAACTTTATTCCAACCTTGAAAACAAAATCCTTACTTAAGGATTCTTCTTCATTAAACCCGATTACACATGGCCTTTCATCACAACTTCCATCATCACCACCATTTTCTAGTTCATCAGTCATGTATGAATCTTCAATCACATGTTCCTTACCTATCTATTCAGTGATAAAAATCTTCTTGTCTACCTGAGTAGCTCCTTCATCATTTGCAACAGATTCAATTTTTTTGGTTCTCCATCAACCCCTTCATCAAACACTTCATTAAGCCCTTCATCAAACCCTTTCATCCTCTCCTCCTCACTATCATTAAAGTGGATATCTCTCACAGATTCATCACAAGCTTCACTCAACCTATCTATATCTTCATCACATTTGATTCCATTTCCTTTCTCTCTATACCTATTCATAAAGGTATCCTCCCCTATGACTTTAGTCTCACAAAAAATCTCAACATCACACTTATTTCCTACAACATACATGGCTAACTCAGAAGCATCACCATCATACCTAAATGGTTTTAAGTCTTGCTCAAAGGATCCTTCATCATGTTTCCTCCACATCTTAACGCAACTCATATCAAACTCATGTTCAATCAACTTAACTAAGTCACATATTTCAAAGAAAGACCAGTAATTGAGATCTTGACCACTAAAAGCATATACTTCACCTCCCTCATATATTATGTTAGGTCTTTACAAAACAACCCTTTGAGTAAAATACAACCATGAAATTATCCATTTCATGTTCATAAAATTTAACCTAAGTTTAGAATTTACCATTACTAAGTCAAACTGATTTACCCTAAAATTGACACTAAAATTAGGTCAAACAGTTTTACCAAAATATAACCTTTTATATGTTGCAACATATTAAAGTAATCGGGACCACTGACAAAGTAAAAAAGATAACATACAATAAGAAACTTGGGAACCAAGAAGAGACAAAGTACATTACTTGGGACCACTTTAATTGCTTACAAAATTGTTTTTGGGGCCATTGCAACGATGATGCTTACGAAGTTGCTTTGGGACCACTAAAAACAAAGATTTCTTCTTTGAACACAACGACTACCTATTCCTTGTTCCTTGTTCCTTGACAACATCGCACCTCCAAGACAACAACAATGATTTCTTCTACTAGGGCACACTCTTGAGAAATGTTTGTGCCGTGTTTCATTTTCTCTTTTATGAACATTACTTTATCAACATTTGCACTGTGGCAAATTTACCTTTAAAATATATCACACATAATCAAAACAAATTTCACACTTGGCATGCCACATAAGTCTCCGTTAGTGGAAACTAACGGGAGGGACCACATTTAAGGACGAAAAACTTTATAAGGACCATTGTTTGAAGAAAATTTTTATAGGGACTAAACTTGAAAGTTGAGATATTTATAGCGACTAAAAACATATTTAACCCTAATTTTTAATGCAAATTGCATTTTGTTATGAATGTAAAAATGATTTTAATGCACAAGAAATCTAATCGTAATGTATGAATGCATAAAAAATGCAGATGAATGCAATGAACAAACGAAATAAAAATTACATTGTTGCAGTGAATGTTTGAATGCTTAAGACAGGAAATACACAAATATATCACATATACATAAACTTGTTTCAAACATACAACACATTTAGCCAATTGAATACATACAACCATGTATACTCAAAAATAAATGAAAGAGTATTGAAACGATCATACAAATTTAGACGGTATTGGCTTAACTTACTGCACACAATAATGATATGTAATCAACAACAAGAATATCATAAGCTTTGAAATGTGAACTGTCATATACTAATTGGACACATCTGAGGAATACTATCAGACTCTCCTTCATAAAGTTTCAGATAAACTTTGAACATCGATTGCTTGATTATCATTGGTTGACACAACTTGTCAATCCCTATAATTGATTCAACTCTTTGACGATCGATAGCCTTTCAAGGAGTATATTGTATCCTTAAATCTTTTGTAATGGTTGAAGCTTCGAAGAATCATTTCCAATTGTCATAAAACTGCCTATTCAAAATAATACACACACAGAATGTAAATTATTTGTACACTGTCAACCAATGAGGAACGTATATCTTACCAAATCGCGCTTTTATTTTTAAAATACTTATGTGACAGATAAATTATAAAATCCTATTGAATGATGGTAAACTATTTTACATCATCAGTGATATATATATATATATATATATATATATATATATATATATATATATATATATATATATATATATATATATATATATATATATATATATATATATATATTCTCATGTTTTTTTATTTGATTTTCTCATATATTAAATAATTTAAAGATATAAAAAGATATTACTCAGACATCCAACTAAAATACTTACAATGTTAAATCATAACAGTACTTTAAAAATAAAAATAAAAATTGATGGAATATAAGTCTCAGATCGACAATATAAAAATATAAAAATGTATGTTCCTTTTCCACTATATCAAATTACTAAAGATTATTGCATTATTTTAATTTTTTAAACTTTTTTTTTTATCTCTTTCTTCCATTAGCTAAATAAAATACAAAAAGAAAATATAAATTTGTTCCAGCTTTTTTTCCATGAACCAAAACACATCTTCACTCTATTTTAATCTATCCAATTATAGTTACTGCATTATACATTTCCTTAATTATTAATGGAATGTTTCCCTTAAACATATACTACTAAGAAAGTAAACAGACAAGTGATTGACTTGCTAACGTGGTTCACTCTTATCCTTTGTTTTAGGTTGAAGACATAAGATAAAGTTAAAAATTAATTATCCTAAAATATAAAGTAGAAACAATACATTGTCAATTCAACCAATGAAAAATACAAAACAACCACCATTGTCATATTAATCATCTCTCTTTTGGTGGCACTAAAAACAATGTAGATTACTTGGTGATGACACTTCACAAAAGGGTTGGAAAATAGCACATTGTATATGATTATCATATAGACAACAAGGATTATCTTTTTCTACACGATGTATTATTAATCAACCCGACATTCATCACAAACTATGGAAGATGATTTATCGCAAATAATAAAAGGTTTACAACATAATTCCAACCAACCTGGAAATATCTAATTAATAGTGATATCATTAAAGTTGTCAAACAATCTCTAAATTAATGGATTTTCTTTTTAAAAGCAAATTGAATTATATGAATATAAGAGGTATTCACCCTTACAAGAGAGCAACCAAAAACACCAATGAAATTCTCTACCAACACAATACAAGCCTAATTTCCTAACGGGTTTCAGCAAAAAGCTATAAAAGTAGTGTTGGAACGAGAAATATAACTAATAAAAGTTCATTTCCAAACTATCCGTTTGATATTCCAACATACATCATTGAAATAATAATACCCTCTTTAAAAATGATGTTGTTTCTGACTCCAAATACACCAACAAATTGAAATCCAAATCGATCTCATTCTAGAAGACACAAAATTATTAACTCTTGAACCACACCAATTCACAAAAAACGATCACATACACTGATAAAAGGATTCTACTATTACCACTTAATTAGAATTAACCAAAATAACACAAAACAAAACAACAAAGGAAAACATAATTCAATTCATTCACCCCTTTCTAAGAAGGAGACAACACCTTAAATATCAGTATGTTTTTGCATGTTTTTAGGGTTACAAAAGTACGGGTCAAACCCATTTAGGGAAAGGAAATAAACAAAACATAATAAAATTGGGCTCAATGCATATCATAGTTCAGTTGCCATAAGGGTTTCTGGTAATTCTGCTAGATTTAATAACCTTCTTATCACTAATATCTGACCCATATAAAACCTTGTCCTCAAGGTTTGGGTTTATATCAGTAGTGGAAGGCCCAATGATATCCTGTGAAATATTAAGAGGCTCACAAGGTTTCCTCATACCTTAGACAAGTTCAAAGTCATCCACAAAAGTCAAGAAGGGTGAGAGATCATCAGAAGATCAATGATGCAACATTCTCCTACATAGTTAAACCCTAATTAGGGTTTTGCCTCAGAGCAACTATTTCTCATACATTTGACCAATTCTCGTGTTAAAAGGCTTTTATATGATATATGAGGCTTATGTATGAAATTTGGTGAGAAAACTCCTTGAGGAAGTCAGCTAATTCTTCAGTTACTTGTAAATGAAGAAACTGGTCAACTATGCATCTGAAAAGTCAACTGTTGGATTTCAAGGTCTCCAATCATGTTTTTCAAGTCAAGGAAGAGTTTTGGTGATCTCAAAGATCAAGAATCAAGAGGTTATGAAGAAGTTTCCATTTTTGGCAAGTGGTTTGTAATGAAAGTTACTATTTTTGGTAAGTTTTGCCCTAAACTTCAAAGGGTTCTTTCATGATCAAGATGGCTCCAAATGAAAATTTCTCAAACATGAAAGTTGTAGGGTAGGTTCTCCCATTTTCAAAAAGTACGAGATCTTATCCATAGCATGTGTAGAACTCAAGATATGATTATTTTAAGTTGAGCATTTTTTAGGGTGTTACATTATTTTTAAGTTTCCACCAAGTTGCAAAAGGGCATATAATTTGTTTTCAAGCCTTTTTATGGATCAAGTGAGTTCATAATACTCCAAGGCATTGCATAAGGTGAATTTTTGCTCAATAAATTCCAAGAACATGTGCATGGAGTGAGAGATATTTTACAAAATATAAATTTTCAAAATCACAAGAAATGCATGACTCATTTAGATCCAAGGGCCAAGATTGATTCAGGTGGAAATGGTGAGTGAAATTGAAGTTGAACATGCACATGGGAAGAGGAATTAATGAGGGAATCACCTCATTACAACATTTATGCAAAATTGCATTTCACTCCTCATCACACTTCTCTTGCCACACTTGCTTCAAAAACCCTAATCAGTGTAGTAGACACATGATATAAAAGCCAAACATGCTTTGAATGCAGCCTAACTCTCCTTCATTCTCACACTCTCAACTTTCTTGCACTCTTGAAAATTCATTTGAAACTCTCTCCTCTCACACTCATTCCTTAAACTCTTCATACATTCTTCATCCTTTGAGTATCAGGATCACAAATCCACCATCAATTCAATCTGAAACCAAGGATTTCATACATTGCAAGTTTGGTGCAATTGCATTCGAATTCCAAGATCTAGATGATTTCAAGCTCTCTCTTGCATTTATTTTGCAAGGAGAGGTTAGAAGGCATTGATCTGCATCATTTGGAGGCTTCTCTTGACCTATTTCACGATCTGCAAGTTTCAGGTAACTCCAAAATTCATAGATCTAGATCTTTGTTTTTTTGTGTGCATTATGATCTACATGTTTTGTTGGTTACACTGATGTGTTTGGTTTTGAAATTGGTTGAGAATTGAGCTTGGATTGATGACTTAAAGTTTGATGTATGAAATTTCTTTTGCTCGATCTGCTTTGTTCTTTAATGATTTGTAGATTCTTGATCAACATGCTTTAATTAATAGATCTAGAGTTTTTTTGTTCATTTTCATGAAGTTTTGTTCATCATCTTGAATCTTCCGGTGACGGAGCTAGGGCTCCGGTCACCAGATTCTGCATTTGTTTGTTTGTGTCTCAATGAAGAATAAGCAATCTAGGTCGTGCGTTGTTTGATCTGGATGGATGAGGTCATGCCACCACATTAAAATTACACCCTCCCTCTCACGTGCTTTGCTTTTGTGTTTTAATTATGATAATACTCTTTGTGTTCCAACCTATTATAACTACCATGTGTGTGCGCCTGCTTCCATTTGATCTGTTTGACTTGCCTCATTTCATTGACTGCATAGTGAGCGTGAGATTGATCTATTGGCTCACATTAATCCTGATTTTATTAAATTTCCATGGTATTATTGTGTTATGCGCTGACTGTAGCTTGGGCCTTCACTGCTAATCCCACCCCCTATTTAAAATCCCAAGCCAATTGAACTAAGTTGTGTTGCTATTCCTACCTCCCATTGTTTGGTTAATCTTATTTTCTTTGTTATTTTAATTTTTTCATTTTATATTTTTAAAAATAGTAATGATCATTTAAAAATCACCAAAAAAATCCTGTTAATTCCTTTTAGTTTTCTCTAATTTTGTATGATTTTATTTTCCATTTATTTTACTTTTTCATGTCTGAATTAATTGTTGACTTTTTTTCTTTATTTTAATTCCTTTAATGTATATCCTGGTTTGTTTAATTTTTATCTTGAGTTTGGTAATGGATATGAACCTGGTTCTTTTTTCTTCTGATTCTTAATAGGTTAAAGATCATGTGATATTTATTTCATGAATTTTAGATGTTGTTTACTTGCCTTTTGCCTAGTTTCTTAGGGATGAAGTTTCAAAACCCTAGTTGACATTTATGCATCTCTTTGACTAACTTTGCTTCTGATTTTGATATTTCCCTTTTGGTATGATGATCCCATATGTTTGAAGAGCCTTTGTGCTTAATTGTAGAATTCTTTAGTATGATTTCTATTTTATTTGAATTTTGTGCTTGCTTGCCCTATTTTGAGGATATTTTTGATGTATGCTTGCTCATTAGGTTAGGATGGCACTTGTGCCAACTCCTATAGGTTGATTTGAGGTCTTATAACATGTTGTTACATTCCTGGTCCTTGCATGAGGTTGTTACTTTGTTTTTCTTTGAGTTACTTGTTCTTGAAGTCTCACACTTATATGTATGCTCACATCACTTCTTATGTCCACCTACCTCTCTTGTTTGATCCTAATTGAACTTGTGTGCTTTCTTGAGTGATTTCACTTGTTGCTTAGACACTTATTTTCCATGTTAGGGTTCTGGTCTTGAAGTTTGTGGTTCATGTTTAGTTTGTATGCTCTTTTTTTCATCTCATGTATGTTTGATTTCTTCATGGTAACTTGTATTGCCTTGTGTTGTTTTGTTTGCTCTAATTCTTTCATGATGTTACTTGATTGATCTTAGCATGTGAATGAAGTTTTACTTCTGGTTTTGATGCTTTGATATGGTCTCTTGTGTGTTTGAATCTCACTTGACCTTATTTACTTTCATCTTGTTATTTGCTTTTGTTGCTAACCTTGTAGGTGCATATGGTAAGTGAAGTGTGGATGTCCTCCACATTTCAAATATTCACTTACTCTCTTTATTTCTTTCTTATTTGTCTATGTGATATGCCTTATAACATCATGTGTATAACTTCATTACCTCCCCTTTAGAAACAACTTAGCTTCTTTAGAGAAGTAAGTTGTCTTCTAGCTTCTTTCTTCCTCATTTCTTCTTCTTTTCTTCTTTCCTTCTTCTTATTTAGGATAGTTGAAGCCACACTACCCTAGGACTTCCATGCATGACAATTTTAGGATTAGTCTTTCCCCATTAGTCTTTTTACCTTTAAAGATCCTTTTGGTTCTCTCTTTCTCATCTTCAAACAAAACCTAAGAAACACTTAATAAATGGTTGAAGTAGTCTCTTGTGTATAGCCTTATTCCATGGGGCACTTGTAGTCTTACCATCTTGGGATAGTACAAGCTTGTCTAGCATGATGTACAAGTTTGATCATGAGATTATCTTCATCAAGAAAATCATTAAAAAAACATTTCTTCATCTTAATAAAAAAAATACTTAATAAAGTTAACAAGTTAGTGAGCTTATGCCCTAATCTTTGGAACCAAGTTTTGGGGATCTTCTCCTTACTTGGGTGTGCTTGTTCTATTATTCCATCTTGGAATGTAGTAGCAAGTACACATTCCATGGAAAAGAGATTTAGTTCACTTTCTTGTGACACACAACTAAAAACTTCTAAACAACACTGGACAAAGAATAAGTGTCTCCTTCAGGACTTCTTTTCCCATCTCACTCACTCCTTACGTACGAACTTGCTCCTACTTGTCATTTTGCAAGACAGTTACACACTCGTCATTCGAGCCTGCAACACCTGAGCATTGGCATAAGCAGTTCAAGCCTTAATACACAAGCCATTTTCCTCCCTAGTTAAGGGAACTACAGCGACTCTGATCCTCATGTCCAGATGAGGTACGTAGGCAGCGGGGTAGGGCCCGTTCAAACACTCTTTTATTTTCCCTACATTTCCCCCTTTCTTTTCTTTTCTTAACCAGTTTTAGTATTTCCTTTGCAGCAACTTTCATTTCTTCACCCTTTGAAATATTTTCTTTGCAAGGGTGGATCCCGTCGGGTATGACGGACGATCTGGGGTGCTAATACCTTCCCAGGTCGAAACCGACTCCCGAACACATATTCTTTGGTTCACATGACTTTGTCCTTCCTTTCTTTTCTCTGTTTTGTGCAGCATTATCATTCCCGTTCCTTCGGGATAAAAATGCCTGGTTGGCGACTCTACCTTTTCCGCGCCACTTTCGCGTTTGTACCAGGATGGAAATCCAAGGAGCGACAGCTGGCGACTCTGCTAGGGACTGAACCCAGAATCTCTGGTTTCCCCTTGAGAGTCTCTCCTAGCGTTTGTGTGTTTCTGTTTCGTTTGGGTGTTGATTGTTTGTTGTTACATGTTTATTTTACTGTTATTTATTTACATCTTTATTTATAGTTTTCAGTATTTATTTTCATGCATCATATGTATTATACTGGACTGTCTGGACTGATTTTTTCTGTTTGGTGGGACTTGGGTGATATTGTTACTGAGAGATGAGCTCATTACCAAGGCTCGAGTGTACCTTAGGACTTAGAGTGGTTCCACTTTGGCCTCATGAGATCTTGTCATGGGGGTAATAGTGAGTTCCACGCCCAGATTTGCGACCGTCTTGGAAATGTCTTGATTTAGGGATCTTCCCTTCTCATTTCACGACCTCGATAGTTATGCGCAGCTGGAGACCGATCGTTGAGGACCTTTGTCAAAACATCCCTCTCCAATGGTGACAGTGGCATACCATATTTTGTGGCAAACCCGTTCGCACCCGAGGGCCCATTGGGAACTCGCATAGGATGGCCTGGTTCTCTTATAGGAACTCAGTGAGAGAATCTGATCGTATGACGATAGTACTATATCATAAGGGCTTAATGTATTGTTGTTTCTCGATTTCAGCACTCGAAGCTGGGAACTTATAATGGATGCTTGTTTTTCCCGGACTCACTCTGAGACCTCCCTGAGTAGTATATAATGCTTAACCGATTCCCTGATTTGGTCATGAGCTATTTCTTGGAAATGGTGAACGTATTATTGATATTCGGCTTTGAGATTCCGTGATGTTTGACCCGGAGCACACCCGTGAGATTGGGAGGGGTTTACAGGTTTGCATGAACCATTGACCTCCACATACCCTTTATCAGCAGTGTGATCCTTTGTGTTGATCTGGTTACTATAGTTCTGGAATTCTTGATCTTGGTTTATGAGTCATTATCTGAGAGGGTTTTTGTTCAGAGGATATCTTTGATTTCATATCACTTGGATTTTTGGCTCTCAGAATCCTATATCCAGACAGTTTCCAGATTGATCATATGCCTGCATTGCATCATACTAGCATTAACTTGTGATTTTCATTTTCTCAGGTCATTATATGCACCTTGCACCCAGTTCCGGTAGTTATTCCTCATCCAGATGGCAAAAGTTATGAAGGGGCTAAGAAAGAGAAATGTTCATTACACTTTTCTTCAACCAGATGTCAAGAGCATTCAGAAACTGATGAGTTTGATGAACGACGAGGTTTTAGGTGACTTCAGAAAGAGATATGGGCAGATTTTGAAGTACATAGACAAGCCAACTGCAGATCAGAGAGATAGCCTGCATACTTTACTCTAGTTTTATGATCCTCCATTGCGGTGTTTCGTATTTCCAAATTACATCTTGGCTCCCACTTTGGAAGAGATTTCCAGCATCCTGGGTATTTCTGTCAGAAATAGCTTGCCTTACTATGGTTCAGAGGTAGTTCTTCGGGAGGAAGAGATAACCAAAGTGTGTCATATACCAACTGCAAAGGTTAAGAAAGGTTTGCAAGTTAGTGAAGGTAGAGGAATTCATTGGGATATACTTATAGCAGAAGTTGAGGGTTATGCTCGAGGGAATAAGTGGGCAGATTTTGGTGTTGTGTTGGCCTTAATGGTGTATGGAGCTAGTCTTTTCCCAGGATAAAAGGAGTTTGTGAGCATGGAAGTGATATATATTTTTGCTAAAGGAAACCCCATACCAACCTTGTTAGGATATTTCTATTACATTGTTCATTACCGGAATGAGAAAGGAAGAGGTGGACCAGTGAATTATTGTGCTCCATTGTTTGCTGACTGGTTCGCTAAGCAACTCCCGAAATCAGGACCTTTCAAAGACTTGAAAGAGGAGTGGAGATGGTCCAGAAGGTTGATGGGATTAACTTCTGAGAATATAGCTTGGGGATGTAACAGGGACTTGTTAGGAAAGGAGTTACTTATCAGTTGCATTTATTTTCCTAATGTACCTTTGCTTGGTAGGAAAGAAGTGACCAACTACAATCCGGTACTGTCAAGGAAGCAATTTGGATATCCTTTGAAGATTGCACCATCTGCTGAAGAAATGACTGAGTCATTGTATCTCTCGGTAGAAGGAAATAGGGAGTTGGTTATCCGGGCATCTCAGGCTTGGGCACATAAGTTAAAGAAAGGTAAAATAGAATTTGGAAAGATAGATCCAAAGATATATCCTCCTTTTGCTACTTAGTTACAGACTCGTGTAGAGGCTTTTCTTCTTTTGTTTTCAGCAGAAGCTCCGATGTACCCAAAAGAAGTACATGTTCAGGCCACTGTCTTTGTTGAAAGATATAAGAAGCTGGAAGCATTGATACAAGAGTTAAGAGTTGAGAATGTGGAGATGACTGGTTTGTACCATCATGCAGTCAGTTCTAAGGAAGAAGTAGAGGAGAAGCTGCAGAAGATACAAATAGCCCAGGAAGTTAAAGAGAAAGAGTTTTCCGGGAGGGAAGCTTATTTCCAAAGAAGAGGCTTGATGGACTCAAGGAGAGAAGCATAGTATAAGAAAACTCAGAAGACTCTTAGAGAAGCCAGACAATCCATTACCTGGTTGCAAGAGATGAGAGACAAAGATCAGAAGATGTATGAAGAAAAAGAGAAAGCTTACAAGTTACAGACCCAAGACCAGAAAGAAGAGATGGAGAAAGTTCACAAGATCCATTGGGAGAAGTCTCAACAACTAGTGCAAAGTCATCAGGCCTTAGAGGAAGCGCTCAAGGAGATTGAAGATCTCAAGTTGATGGTAGAGGTTAAGAGAGCTAGATCTGGGCCAGGATCTAGTGGAGAAGGATCAGAATCTTCTTGTAGTCTTGTCTTTTAGATTTTTATACTTTGATTACCTACAGGCTTGTTGTAGGAATCTGTGTTTTTTGCTTTCAGTTTTCTTTTCTTTGTTTTGTAAGACTTGTAACCCTTCAAGGTTGTTTTGTATGAATTTTGTTGTGGGAGGTTGTTCAGTTTATGCATATTTGTTTGGTTTCTCACTTACTTTCCTGAATCACTAAAACTGGTCTTTGAAAGTCATCAAAATTTGAATACCTCTCAAAGAATCATGTGCTGGAAAAAAAATCTCCAAAGGCCATCTGGGTTGTGTTATATCAAATACCGGAACTGGGGCACCAAGTGCCTGACCATGGTAACACAAATAGCTGCATTGCATGCATGTAACCTTATTTTTGTTTTGCAGGTACAATTACCGGATTTCTAACATCTCTTCCTTTTCAGGCACTATTGCTGCAGGAAGAGTGCATAGGTATCCGACAAAAGAAAACAAAAGTCGAATCATGGATCAAATGCAGGATGAGCTGGCAGAGTTGCGCAACTGAATGGACCAATTAATGACATTAGTGACTGATATTAATCCTAAAAATAAAAATAAAAAAATGTGTCCCTGCAAAAATTTTAAGTATGCAGTTTTATTTCTTACTATTTTTTAAAACTTTGAAAACTATCTAATTATTCCTAAATTTTTAAATTTTTTAATATTATTTTATATGTATTACTATAAAGTGTTTTTTTATCAAATTATATAATTTTTTAAAATAAAAAAAATTAAATATGAATTTTTTAAATTTCAAAAGATAATGATAAAAATAATGAAAATCTTGACTTATAAACCAAATTTTGTGTTTTTATTTTTTCGAGGAATTTTTTATAACATTCTAAACATATCAGCAAAATAATCATTCAAAAATACATATTAGTTTAACAATATGAACTAAAACTACGTGCATAAATATTTTGTAACGATCAAAATACGCGATTTTTTAGTGTCCAAAAACAAAAGTTGATAATTTTATAGGGTTCAAAAACATATATATATATATATATATATATATATATATATATATATATATATATATATATATATATATATATATATATATATATATATATATATATATATATATATATATATATATATATATATATATATATATATAAACAAAATAGAAAGATACTACCAAACCATCAATCATGCATAGTACCTTAAATTGATTTTAATTTAGTTTCTCAATAATTAAATTGCGTCTTCACTAATTAAAGAATAGTACAATAAAAATCAATATGAGAACAAATCTTACATATACACAACCATTATTATGTGTCACTAAACATTCGAAAATTTATATATCTCATTTTTTACAAGTGAATAGCATACATTACTGAAATCATTATTTTTTTATAGTCTGTTGGGACATTTCAGACATTAGTGAATTATTATCCTAGAACTAGAAGGAAATAAAGATGTAGAGGATAACCTAAATATCGGGAGGGCAACTGGTTCTTTCACTTATGTGGAAGTTTGAGATAAAGAGAAAGAACATGAAGAGCAATAAAGCATAGTACACTACATACAAAATAAATCATAATCAAACCACTTTTGGTCCCAAGATAAGATAACAAAATAAAGTCCAAATCCTTACTAGTTTATTTATCACTTTTTACCATCAACCTTTCCTCAATGTTTCAGCACCCCCAAAGGCAATGTGAACAAACTCAAGTGACAACTATACCACTAAAGTCTAACACTTCCAAACAAATTTGCAACAATAACAAAAGACAACTCAAAAGTGTATATATATATATATATATATATATATATATATATATATATATATATATATATATATATATATATATATATATATATATATATATATATATATATATATATATATATATATATATATATATATATATATATATATATATATATATATATATATATATATATATATATATATATATATATATATATATATATATATATATATCTGTGTGTGTGTGTGTGCGCGCGTGCGTGTGTGTGCGTGCGTGCGTGTGTGTGTGTGAAAACTAATAAGGCTTTTGTCATGGTGTCGTCCTGAAAAGTGTGAACTAAGTAGTATAAGTTGAGAAATAGTCTGAGAGAAGACTTCAAAGACCTATGCTCAGCACAACTGGAACACCATCATGTAAATCCAAGACCTTGGATAAAGTTGGGAGGAGGGAAACTTTCAAATGATTCTGGACAGCCACTTCAATATCAGTTAAAGGTAACCACAATCTTATCCTAATAAACAAGCACTCATAAAGATAAACTATGTAGTCGCCAAAAGAGTTGCATATCATTTTCTCCGAACCCACTAGAAAAAACGACCAATCATGTGGGTCGCCGGCCACAATACCGTCAACTTCTTTTACTGCTTTAGTATTCAAAAAGGACGGGGTACCTGAAGATTCAAGAAACACAAGAAAGGGAGGATTGAATTGGGTTTCAAATATGACAATTTTTCGTTATCCCAAAAAACAATAGCAACAATGATAAAAATGACATGGTATTTTTATCCTGGTTCACCGTTAACTAGGTTAATCCAGTCCACTCACCTAAGTGATTTTTTCTTCTCAACAAGACTAAACCCAATAATAAAAATGATTACAATCTGAAAGTCTACCCGTCAAATACTTCTCAAGGTATTTTTACTTAATTTAGTCTCTTAAGAAATTACAACTCAAAAACTACCCGTAAATGACTTTTTGAGGCTTTTGAGTATAACTTAGTCCCTCAAGAAATTTAACAACTGTTAAATACAAGATTTGTGTTTACAATATTGCTTCTAATTAAGCATATACATAGAGTAATAATCATACTTTACACTTAAGAATATATAAAATGAATTTTTAAGAGTTTCTCTCTATTTTCTCTTTCTTGATTCTTTCAGCATGAAATTCTTCGTATTTTTGCTCGTTAAAAGTTCTTCTTTCACAATTCCTTTATCATCTTTATATAGATGAAGAATAAGGCCGTTGGAAAATAGAATTGAAAACATCTTCATATCTAGAGCTGTAATACTTGGTACGAGGTTCAACTGTAAATCGTGGGTAGTGCAGAGAAAATATTTTATAGTCATTTGTAGTAGAGTCCCTTTGATTTTACTGCTAAACTTGTACTATATTCTTAGAATATACATTCATTCATTTTCTCTAAATCATTGGCTCGTAATGAGATGTTTGAAGATTGATCAGAGTTCATAGTCTTGAAAATAGACTTTGGAGTCTAGTGAATATGAGGTTTGACTGTATCAAAGTACATTTGGGTTGTTTACTTCAGAAGTGTTGACTAGTATATCAAGATTTAAATTTGAATTTATCATTTCTTCTTATCAACACTTTAGTTCAAAAACTGATGATGACGAGTTTCTAGAGTTTCTATATCCCAATTATCACCTCTCTCTTTTTCCAGAGTCCGGAGTCTCTATATCTAGAGTCTAGAGTCTATTTTGCTTAGCTTTTATCAACGTCTTTCTTATTCAGGGTCTCTCTATTCAGGATTTGGCCTGATCAGAGTCTGCTCTATTCAAGATTTGACTTGTTCAGAATTTGCTTTATCTAACTTCTGACTTTTTTCAAATTCTGCACACTCAACAAACTATTAGAATACAAAAAATTTCTTTATATTTTATTATCATCAAAACTCAAGGATAATAGATGTAGAACCAAACTTGTTCCAACAGTACCCACCACTTCGACATCCACCTAGCCATACTTAGTACAAGGATAATAAATGCAGAACCAAACTTGTTCCAACAGTACCCACCTTAGAATTCTCACTATACATGATAAAAAAACTACATCGAGCCTACCCCAAAACTGCAAATAGGTATTCACTTCACCATCACTAGGTTCACAGTTATTGGTTCTCAAGTAAAGTTGAATAGCTTGTATCTCTTCCTCAATTCAAAAGACACCATTCGTCATCATCTAATAAAAGTGAATAAGTTATTTCATCAAGGGGGTTCCTAGATACCCTTTCCGAATCAAAATCGTTCGATAAAGATATAACTTATGGGCTCATACGGTCGTGAGCAATGGAAGGGAGATGAGAATCAGGGGATACCTCCCGCAACAGAAGAAATATTGCTCTCATAATCACTTGTTAGATGAATAGTACTATCATTCTTCCTAACTAGAAAACAAGAAATGCTGAAGAAAAAGATTAAGTTGAAGAGGGTACTTGGGTATGTGAGATTGATGAAACATAGTGAATGAAGAAAGGTAGAGACTCTGATCAAGGAAATACAATCTATATGACTGATGCTCCCAGGAAGGATGAGACAATAACACTTACTAATAAAGTGAATATGAATGAACTTGAATTCCAAGGGTTATGAAAAGTTTTGTAGTGCTTTACTCCTCTATTTATAGGGGAAAATGATTTATCGATCCAAATTCGTGATGGAAAAAAGTTTGAAATCAACGACTGAATTTTTCCTTGGGAACACACGCAAACTTGAGTGCAATATAAGTTGCATCATGTTATAACTTGTTGTTTCAACCCACGTGTCAGAAGAAAGTAGTGAAACGTTTCAATGATGGAAATGCATTTAATGTTCTAGTTCCACATTAGTTTTTCAGTTCTATCTCACATTGGACAATATCCTTGAAGGCCGACCAAAATTACTAAAGGCTTCCCCAACTCCCTGACTTCCGGACAAATTGTTGGGGACAACTATTCAGAGTCGGCCATAGGCCCAAATAGCTGAGGCCCTAATTTACCTCAAACCCACTCCACTTGATGCAAGGTATAAAGTCAGTTCACACGAAAAACAATGTGCATTCTTTGATCTCCACTTTTCACTATATTCATTTTAAATTTTGAACTGACTTAAGCGTGAAAATATTAACCTTACCGGTCCACTCTCTCACCACAGTATCAAAGATCAGCACTATCCATTTAAGATCTTCAATTCATCAACTACATCTGATTATGATTTTGGAAAGGAATATAGTGAAAAGTGGTAACAAATATTTCACAAAATAGAAATATAATGACAAAGCACCAATATTGCATAGTACCTTAAATTGGATTTAATTGACTTTCTTAAGAATTAAGTTGCCTATTTACTCATTAACGAATAGTACAATAACAATCAATATTAAAACAAAATTACAATGTGTCACTAAACATTCTAAAAGATATCTCTCATGTTCTATATGTGAATAGCATACATAAATGAGATGAAATATATAGTGAGTTTTTTATGTTTTCTATTGAGACATTTCAGACATCACTGAATCCATTATCCTAGAACTAGAAGGAAATAAAGATTCAGCAGAGGGTAACCCAAATATTGGGAGTGCAACTGGTTCTTTCAAAGAACATGAAGAGCAATAAAGCATAGTACACTACACACAAAAGGAATCATAATCAAACCACTTTTGGTCCCAAGATAAGATAACAAAATAAAGTCCAAATCCTTACTAGTTTGTTTTATCACTTTCTAGCATCAACCTTTCCTCAATGTGAACAAATTCAAGTGACAACTAAACTGTAAATGCAACCACTAAACCCTAACACTTCCAAACAAATTTGCTACAATAACAGAAGACAGCTCAAAAGTAGATCTTCTATATATAGCAAAGGAACCAATAATACTTTGCATACCTTTGAACAATATAAACTCAAATATTTTATTCACTTTCAAGCCATGTTCCACTCATAACTTGTCCCTATTTCTTTGCCAACTGTGATTCCTGCTTTAAAGCATTTTATTTTGTTCCCATACTTCAGCCATGACAGCCATCAATTCTTGAGCAATACGACTGAAAACAACAGGGTTATTGTTATAATAATTAAGTAACCAAAAATGATGTAACGAAAATGCATGAAAATAAAGAAAGAATTAATAAAAGTTAAATTGAAAATGAACAATTACAAGAAAAGAATTTGAAGATGAAAAGTATCACTAAAAACAAACAAATAAATAAAAGATAGTAAATGATAACTAGCTTTCTTGATGGGTAAGGAGTGTGATATTCACAACCTTTTGCAATGTTCTATAGTGAGCTATTTGAAAAATTACAAGAAAATAGGATATGCATTTATTTTATACCGTCAATTAATATTTATTAAATTAAATTGTAAATATTATAAAAAATTAATGTGGAATTGTTGCCTCTAAGTGTTATATTTTCACTTTTTATCTCAAAATAACTTTTACTTTACAATATTAATATTAATGTAATTTTTTTAATTTTTTATTAACATATTTTAAATTATTGAATTTCACTTTACATAAGTTTATTATAATTAATAAGAATGTTTTGATAAATAATACTAATTTTATTATTGAATACCATCATTTTATAAAAAATCATGCAAAATTTAAATGTGATATTTAATCTTAAGCGGAAAAATAGTTATATAAAGTGTTCTCATTACTTAAAGTTTTTGGCTTTGTCACAGGGAATTAAATCCTTTACTATGCTTAAACAAGTTAACTCTAGTAAGGATCTTCTCTTGAAAAGTTGCTAGGAGAAATCAACAAGGATGTATACAAGTTGAGTTAGATTGAATTTAATCTAATCTTTTATCTAATCAATTTAAATTTTAATCTTTCAACCCACAATAATTTTACGATCAAAATCCATTTAAATTGATACGTTCATTAATGAATTGAGTTAAATTGGTCGTGTTTCAAATAAATAAAAAGTGATAATTTTTTTTGAATTATAAAAAAATTGGAACACAATTCAATATAATTTATATTCATTTATAATACTCAAATTCGATAACACATATCATAAAATATTTAATAAAATTCTTCAAAATGACATAACACATGATAATAGTATAAAACTCTACGAAACACATTATTTCCATAAAATACGTAAGTTAAAAATGATACAAATTAAAAGAAAATAAGAAATAAAATTTAATCTTAGAATCATGTAAACTCATTGGTTAAGTAGTATTGGTGTTGAATAAATTTTTATGAAAAAATTATTATTAGTAGTAAGATATTAATTTTATATTTTTATTTAAAATTATAATAAAAAAATAAGAGATCACTAATGTCACATCAATGGATTGAGTCAACTGGTCTGCGGCGGGTTGAGAAACTCAAACCTGATACTCGAATCAAAACTATGCATACATATTATTACATATTATTATGAAATTTTCACTATCCTGTCATTCTATTAACCAATAATTTCGAAATTACCACACTTTTGCATAGATATACGAAAATGTTATATTTTCAAACGAAAAAAAAGTCAGTTTTCCTATGTCGCCCATTCAATGGGCGGTAATGTGTAAAAAGTAGGTATGTCGCCCTTTAATGGGCGGCAATATAGACAATTTTTTTTTAAAGTTTTCTTTTACTTGTAAATAATAATTATATTATTAAAAATTAATAAATAATAATATTAATAAATAAAAATTAATATTTAAAATTTAAAATTTAATATATAATAATATTATTTTATTTTAAATAACTTTATTTTAGTTATTAAATAAAATTAATTAATTATATTGAGTAATAAACATTAATTATTAATTGTTGAAATTTTGATAAATGAAAATTATTATATATTTAATCGGAAAACAGTTCCGCCACTGCAATGGACGGTACTTTTTCAATATTTTATTATTTAAGTACAGTGTCGCTCATTCAATGAGCGATACCTTTTTAATATTATATTATTTAAATACAGTGTCGCTCATTCAAAGTGCGGTATCTTTTAATATTATATTATTAAATCTTAGTTCAAATCTAATATAAATAGTGGTGTTATGTGGACCATTTTTCTATAGAGGAAAACCATTTTCTGGAGAGAGAAAAATATCAGTTAAGATGCATTACTATCGTCGTTGGGGCAAAGTCATTTTCGAGAGAGAGAGAGAAACCGGTATTGGATATGCTCTTTTGGAATATATGTAGTTTAGATCAGCTGATGAGGGAGCTGAAACGTTGGTTAGAAGCAGAAATTGAAGAAGGAGGGAAAATCAGAAGTGTTTAGAGGTATGATTTTCGTCGTGCGTGGGTGCGAATCAGGACCAACAAGAAAGCGAGGGAAATGATGTTTGGAATCAATGAAATCAGGTTGATTGTTGTAATAATCTAGAAATGTTGTATTAAATGTTGTGTTCTTGTGTTCTAGTTTAATTTTTATTTTTGATGTCAGATGTTTGTGTTGTGTTGTTATGTCTGTATTGTGTTGTTGAATTAATGTTAAATGTATTTGTGTTGCTTAGTAACTTTGTTGTTGTTAAATATATCTAAATCTTAATGATTAATGATTAAGAAAATTGAGAGGTTTGATTGCAATATGAAAACGATACATGATAACAACATAAAACACTAACTATTACTAGTTCCGACACTTGGACACCGAGTTCGGTTGTGACCACTTTGACAACACCTGGAATAAATTCTATAAATACCAACACATCTCTATTACAATTCCATATCTATCAACACATCTCTATTAAAATTCCATCTTTAGTTCTAAACAATGTCTCTGCATGTGTCTCTGCTAACACTCGGAGAAAAACATCGAGGAACACATTCAAATATTGCGGAATATGTAAGGGTTATATTACATTACATTTTATTACTTTACATTTTATTACATTATATTTTATTACTTTACATTTTATTAACACATTATATTTCTATATATTAAAATTATATTTAAATACATTATATTATATTTTTTTATATTACATTTTATTACATTAGATTACATTATATTTTTATATTTTAAATTATATTTTATGCATGATTTATTTATAGGATGAACGGAAATTCAAACCACGTACACATAAGTACATCAGAGTCGATGAGCGTATCCGTCCATATTTATTCAAGCTGGTTTCAGTCACGTCATCAACATTGACTCGTATGGAGTTGATCGAAAATTGTCTCACCTTGTGCGAGAGATGGAGACCAGAAACCCACACGTTCCATTTTTCAACCGGTGAATGTGCGCCGACTTTGGAGGATGTCCACATGTTATTGGGGTTGCATGTGAATGGCTCAGTCATTGTTGGTTGCACATCTGTGTTATACCAATTGGTTGAGGAACTATTGGGTATTACAATGGAAGCTTCTGAGAGACGAGGACAATCTTTGACAATAGTAGTTCTAAGGGACCAATATAATTCTATCCATTTAGACAAAGACTCCCCCGAGGAACTGAAAATAATTAAAACTAGAGTATATATTATGTTACTTTTTGCTTGTTTTTTATTTCCTAATACTAACGGTAACACAGTACATCTTTAATTTTTACCATTACTAGAAGATTTCGACCAAATAAGTAGCTATAGTTGGGGCGTTGCAACTTTAGCACATCTATACAGAAATTTGTGTCGATGCGCTTTGAAGGACGCTCACAATTTTGCTGGATATGGAGTGTTACTTCAAGCTTGGGGTTGGTCCAAAATGCCTAGACTGGCATCAATCAACGAAAATACATTCCATTTTCATATGCAACAAAGTATGTATATTTATACTCTAACTAATTACTCCATTTAATATTTTTATTGCTCTAATATTTAAACTCTATTTATTTTTTAGGTGGTCTGCTTATGGGATGAATTATGGGAAAAAAAACATCATTGTGTTGTTGGATATCGGGCATTCTTCGATCATTTCGAGTCGAATGATGTATTATCTCTAAGAATTATACATTTTAATATTAAAATATTTTTATAGTAAAAACCTCTAATCCATTTTTTCAACTTCGTCGCAGTTTATATGGAGGTCATATCTTGGACTCGAAGATGAGGACTCAACCGAAAGTCATATTTGGAGTGCAACAACATTCATATTTTGTTTCACTTATGTTGAAATGCATCATTCAGATCGAGTTAAACTTCAAATTGGGATTCAACAAGACATTCCTGGTCCATCAAGATGCATGAAAAAATACCACAAAAGTAAAGTAAATCAACAATGGGGTTTCGAAGACTGGAAAGAGCACAACAAAGAAGAACGTCATGAATGGATAAATCGTCACCGCACCATCATAGGAAATGCCATGGATACTAAATGTAAACCCAGTAGGGAATACATGAATTGGTATAGATATGTGACCAATTTGTATCTATCGGTAAACATAGACTTATTTGACCCTCGTATCCAACCCGCATTGAATGTCAACCAACAACACCCATTTACCTCCCAACAACGAACATTTAATACCAACCAACTTACATCTAACACTCAACAACCTTTCAACCCCACACAACAACCTTATATCCCAAGCCAACACTACAATCAACCATACCCATCATTTAACCCAACCCCCTACAACACCCAACTAAACCTCAATTTTACTCCCTCCCCATCATACGCACAACAACATTCATTCTCTCAACCTACCCCACAAGAACACAACTATAACCAACATTCATTCTCTCAACATACCCCACAAGAATACAATTACCAAACACCCCAACCACAAATGACATTTTATTCATCACAAACTTTCACCTTTAATTCATCCCAAGATCAACATCCATACATCCCCTATATGAATACCTCAATGCCACCTACTACCCAACCAACTTAGAGTAACGAGGGAACACGACTAGATTATGGGAGTACTGTGGCGATACATGGCGTCTTTAGTGATGATGTGTTGTCCGACTTTATTAATCCTCTGGGTGAAACATGACCTTCTACTCAACCAACAAATGTTGAACAAACTGGTTTAAGAAGGACTACCCGAATAGGATGTCCTCCCGGTTGTGGAACTCATCAGCGACATCGTCAACTTGGTCCAAATAGGGGATAGAAAAAATTAATGTATTATTTATTATTTCTATTAATATTATTATTATTTATATTAATATTATTGTAATTTAATATTTATATTAATATTATTATTATTATTATTCAATATTATTATTTTTTAATATTAATATTATTATTATTATTTAATATTAATATTTTAAGTTATTTATTAATCTATTTTTTAATTAAAAATACAAAATAAAATAAAAAAATTCAAAAAACAAAATTCGTTGCACACTGCCGCCCATTCAAAGGGCGGTAAAAGAAAATTTTGTGCACTCCTGCCCATTCAATGGGCGGCAAAGACAAAAAAAAAATTGAATTTGTTTGAAACAATGGCATTGTGGAATATAGTGGGAAAAGCATGACATTATGGATATTATACTTCTATATCATGGCAGGTGGAAAAAAATTCTATTATTGTGGGTTGGATTTGGTATAGGGGTGGCAAAATAGGTCGCCTGCCCTGCCCCGTTCCACCCCGCCTTATGTCCGTAAAAAAAAGAGCGGGGCGGGCATGTCCGTCAAGTTGAAATGGACATACAAGTCTAGCCCACCCCGCCAAGGTGGCAGGTTGGCGGGCAACGGGCTTGCCCGCCTTCTTTTTTATTTTATTTTTTTATATTTCTTTAATTAAATTAAAAGGCTCTTAACAATTTTATCGATGAGTTTTGCTTGTTATATACATAATTATTTTCTAACAGTGATTGTAATTTATAAAATATATATAAAAATTGATCTTGGATTTTTTTCACATAAGAGTTTAGCCATTTCAACACCTCATTCTCATTTGAAATGGAACATGCCGATATGCTTTCAACTGGTTTCTCAAAGATGGTGGTTGTAGGTGAATGTGGAGGTTGAAAGCATCCATAAGCAAATTTCATAGTCTCTTTCAAATACTTAAAAATGTTTATTTCATAGGTCCGGCGGGCTTTGACGGGCGGCGAGTTTTGGCGGGTGGCAGTTTTTAGCGGGGCGGGCTTTTGTGGACGGCGGGCCCAAAATTCCAACCCAACCCGCCATTATTTGGCGGGTTCACTAGTCGGTCCGGTGGGCCATGACCTGTTTTTCCACCCGTAGTTTGGTATACTCGTAGATGAACAAGTTTGGGTAATTTATAAGTTAGTTCAGTTTGGTCAGTGGATTCGCTAGTCGACTCACACCCATGAACACCCCAAAGAACAACCATTTTAGAGGGAGACAAACTATCCCAAACGAGAGGAAGAATCAAATCCACTTGATTGTTTGGAATAACAATGAGCAGATCACGACAAAGAAGCCTTGAATATGCAAAGGCGACATAAAATACATCATCTTTTGAATGAGGCCATTACCACCTATCAGAATACGAGGAAATGGTCATATCCTAGAATGGCTATATATCAACGAAATAGAGACCATTTCCTACCGGTAAACGAAGAGGGATCTCTTACACTTTCAATCTAAAAAATAATCACTCACAACCACCCAATGTGACCAACAGATCAACTATGGTTGGCAGCAAACCAATCCGAAGGATCCTTAACCTTGGAATCCATGAGATAAACTCCTTTCCACCAGGAAGGAATACCATAGGCGTCATATTTAACATATATGATTTCACACTAAAGGCCATAAACGTCTGAGATAAGTTGTCATTTCCACTTAGTTAAAATATTAGTTAACGAAGCGTGGATCTTAGACTCCTAGACTGCCTCAATGTTTAGACTTGCAGACATCAAATCATTTAACCCACACACTACCTTAAAAGCACCTTTAACTCTTCCCACCTTCTATAGAGGATTTTTTTATCCTAATAATCTTGATCGAAACTTAGATAATTATCTTTAAAAAATGACAAGAAGAATGTAGTGATAGTATAAGTACTAAAGTTGAGTAAAATCACATGACTCCCATGATAATGTACATATGTCTTCACGAGTTCAACCGTCAAGAAATTGTTAGAATTAACTCAAAACTAATGAGAATTTTGACCCTTTCTTTATGAACAAGAAAGGTTATTGCGGAATAGTTAACAAAGAAGAAGAAATATGAAGTAGAAAATAATTAGGGTTCTAAGAGAATTTGGAGAGAAAGTTTTGTTACCTACAAACTGTGGGATTTATTTTATTTATGCACTTGCAACTGCAAACCGTGAATTACAATATTTTATGATGTTATTTGATTACAAAAAGGATACTCCCTATTTATAGAATTAGGTTTGCTTGCACCCCAATCCAAAAGTCCCAAAACTATAAAAAACCCAAAATATCTATTTTAGAACTAAATCAAATCTAGATCTAAAACCAAATCTAAGTCTAATCTAAATAAAATTATGACACAATGAATTACACTTTCAACACACCACCTAATTCATTGTGTCTAAGTTATCTACATTCATCATAGCTCTTAGTCTTCTAAATACTTCAACATGCACTCCCTTCGTCATGGTATCTGCAATCTGATTCTCAGTTCTGCAGTGTTCCAAGTTCATATTCTCTTCTGCTACCTGCTCTCGAAGATAATGAAACCTCATTTTGATGTGCTTGCATCAACCATGCGCTATCGGATTCTTCGCCAGATTGATAGCTGACATGTTGTCGATCTTCATGGTAATTGCTCCATGACTCTTCAATGTAATCTTTTCGACTTGTTTCACAAACCCAATTGGTTGTTCCACATAAACTTCTTCGTCTAAGGGGCCATAGAGGAATTCATATTTCACATCCAATTGACATGTGTACAAATTGTTCATGTTCTCTAGACCAACAACCAACCTGATTGTTTCGATCCTAGCAACAGATGTAAATACTTCATCGAAGTTGATTCCTTCCTTCTGAAGAAATCCTTTCGCCACAAGCCTTTCCTTGTGTCGAGTCACTTCCCCTCTAGGATTCAACTTCATCTTATATACCTATTTCACATCAATTTCCTTCTTGCCTTGAGGCAATTCGACAAGTGACCAAATGTTATTGACTTCGATTGACTTCATCTCCTCATTCATTACTTTCACCCACTTAGAATCTTGTAATGCCTCAGTTGCATTAACAGGTTCGACATCTGCATAAAAAGCATAGTGTGCCAGATCACCTTCTTCATCGACCACATCATCTGATGTAATCACACATTATTGTAACCTTGCAGGCATGTGTCTTGTTCGTTGAGGTCTCCTTGGGCCTGCTTCACCTCTAACTTCTTCTTGTCGGACATATCTTTCGACTTCACTAGCTGGTTCTTCACACAAGATTCTAACTGAATATTTCTTGAAATTTTTAGTCCAATCCCATTCTTTAAGCTCATATATGATCACGTCCCTGCTGATCACTACTTTCTTGTTTATTGGGTTGAACAACTTACGACCTCTAGTCGAATGATATCCTATCAGAATCATTTGACTAGACTTGTCATCAAACTTTCTTCTCAACTGATCTGGCACAAGTTTATGTGCTATAGATCCAAACACCTTCAGATGACTCAAGCTAGGCTTGATACCAAAACAACACTCTTCTAGTGTAACTCCTTCTAGCTTCTTTGTCGAACACCTGTTCAAAATATATGTTGCAATCGATACAACTTCTTCCCATAGTTCTTTGGATGGATGTTTGCCATTCAACATACTTCTCACCATGTTCATGATGGTTCGATTCTTCCTTTCTGCAATTCCATTCTGCTGTGAAATGTAGGGTGGCACCACCTCATGTACAATCCCTTCTTTCACACATAATGCATCGAAATATTTCGACACATATTCTCCATCACCATCAATCCTCAAAATCTTGAGCTTTCGACCATTATTTCTTTCGACCATAGATTTAAACTTGGAAAATACCTCGATCACTTCACTTTTCTTCTTGATCAGGTAAGTCCATAATTTTCGACTAAAATTATCTATGAAACTGACAAAGTATTTATTACCTCCAATTGAATCTACCTGGATAAGACCATATACATCAGAGTATATGACTTCAAGAATTGCCTTCGACCTTCTTCCTGCATCCTTGCTGAAGTTATTCTTGTGTTGTTTCGACTGAACACATTCTTCACACACTTCATTTGGAATGTCGATTGCTGGAAATCCTGAAACCATATTTCTTCTCTTCACATCTCTGATGTCTTTGAAATTGAGATGACTAATTCTATAGTGCCATAACCATTCATCTTTGTTGGCTTCACTTGCAAGGCACTTATGCTTCATCACATTTAGTTCGATCTTGAAGGTTATATTCTGAGACATTGGAGCCTTCAAGATCAACCTACCACCTACATTGATGACTCTCATCAACTTGTCTTCGACCGACACCTTGTAGTTCTTTTCGACCAACTCCCATATACTGAGCAAATTGATCTTCATGCTTGGTATGTACAAAACGTTGGAAATTACTGATCTCTTGCCATCCTTCCTCTTAATCAGAACATCATCAATACCTTCGGCTGCTAGAGTATTGTCATTTATGAATTTCATTGTGTTCTTCATTGAGGGCTTCATGTGGACACACCAATCTTTCCTATCAATCATGTGTGATGAGCATCCTGAGTCCAAGTACCATTAGTCCTGAAATCTCTCTTCATCTCTTGTTGTGACCATCATCAACATTTCTTCTTCATCATGCTTTTCCAACTTAGCATCAGAATCTTGATTCTTTTGCTTTTCTGGACAACCACTAAAATAGTGACCATACTTCTGACAATTGAAAAACTGAACATGACTCTTGTCTGGATTTCGACCACCACCTCTTCCTCTACATGCAGCACCACCTCTTTGGTTGCCTTGGTTACAGGGTTTTCTTTGATTCGACCAGCCTCCTTCTTACTGACTAGTCGAGTTGTTACAGCATCCTCTGCCTTTGTTGTTGAACACCTTTCTTTTGCCTTTCTTATCTCTTGTTGATTGATCCTACAGAGCCACATCATTTTTCGACTTGCCTGTTTCTCTTTCAACCATTCTTTCTTCATGAGATTCAAGTGTCCCTTGAAGCTCTTATTTAGTCACCTTCGACAAATCTTTCAACTCTTCTATGGCTACTACCACATGGTCGAACTTCGGAACCAACGATCTCAAAATCTTTGAGACAAATGCTTTTGTCGTCAGCACTTCTCCACATACTTTGATTTGATTAACAAGTTTTGTAACTCTTCTGAAGAAATCTGTAATGCTTTCATTATCTTCCATCTGAAGCAATTCATAAGCCCTTTTGTGAGTTTGTAAGCTCACTTGTTTCACCTTTTCTGCACCTCCAAAAGACTTTTCAAGAATCTCTCACACTTCTTTTGCAGATTCAACATCACTAACATTTTTAAAGTTATCTGGATCAACATATTGATGGATTATAAAGAGAACTTTATAATATTTCTTCTTCAATTCTTTGTGCATAACATTTTCTTGACCTGTTGCGTTCTCTACAAGCCTTGTTTTCACAAGATCCCATAAATCTTGATAATAGAAAACAACTTTAATTTTCTTGCACCAATTCTCATAATTATCTTTCTTGAGAATTTGAAGGTTTGCTGGAAAATGCTCATTCGGATGATTCATCGCCATCACTTTTGCTTCCCACAGATCGTTCAAACCGGAGCTCTGGATACCAGATGTTGGAATTAACTCAAAACCTATGAGAATTCCGACCATTTGTGAACAAGAAAAGTTCTTGCGGAACAATTAACAAAGAAGAAGAAATTTGAAGTAGAAAATAATTAGGGTTCTAAGAAAATTTGGAGAGAAAGTTTTGCTACCTATAAAATGTGGGATTTCTTTTATTGATTCACTTACAACTACAAACCGTGAATTACAATGTTTTATGATGTTATTTGATTACAAGAGGGATACTCTCTATTTATAGAATTAGGTTTACTTGCACCCCAAGCCAAAAGTCCAAAAACTATAAAAACCCAAAATATCTATTTTTGAACTAAATCAAATCTAGATCTAAAACCAAATCTAAGCATAATTTAAACCAAATATGACATAATGAATTACAATTTCAACGTAAATCAAATTATCTAGAGATTGTCTTATAGACTCAAACTACTATTACCAACTTAACCTATAGACCCAAAGTCAACTCAAAACTCTATGAATAACCGTGATATACTTATAGTAAATAATTATGATTCAACCCTAGACTTTTCTATATACCTTCCTCATTGTCCCAACTCATAACAATATGCTACTCTTTTTAAGACATGATGAATCTTCTTTTGATCCAATGTAGAAAAACATAGAGATCATGCCTCGTCATCAGGATCATCTTTTGATTGGACATGGCACTAATTGGGTCAATAGGACAATTAGCAAAGTTAAAGCAGGTTTGAGTACTGCAAAATTAGGTGATACTCACATGCAAAAGTACTAAGCAATGTATGATATAATTGAAGCAATAAAAAGACAATGTCATGTCAAGGTGAGAGACTGGGGAGTAATGGAGGATGTCTCCTATGCTTTGTTTATGTAAACCACTATAGTAAGGACATTTGTCCCTTGTGGCACATATGATATTTCTATAACTTTGATCCTTTTATTTGTTATGAGATTTACTATTGATTTGAAACTTGGTCACGCTTAAACTTTTTTTAATACTTTGAGGAGGTGGATGCACAGTATTTTCAGATTAATAATCATGAAAAAATTGCAATCCATAAAAAGTGGTAGGTAATAGTAGTCAACACTTACAGGTTTATATGTAAGAAACAATTATTGCAGTTATCATGAAAGCATAATAATGCTAAAGTTCAAAACTGATAGGTAGTTGGTCGTTTATAGTATCTTGATATCAGTTACTTTCAGTTTTATAATCTGCTAAAAACAATTATGTAATACTATTGTCTAATAGTGATATAATGGTCCCCTTGGGGTAGGCATATGTTTAGCAAGTTATTTTGGGGAGAAGATTGTATTCAGTGGCATTATTATTAGGTGAAATATGAACTATTTATTATTTTTCCAACATATTGATTCAATTATTAAAAGCATCAGTGGCATTATTATTAGGTGAAATATGAACTATTTATTATTTTTCCAACATATTGATTCAATTATTAAAAGCAATATTGAATGTCTGCAGTGGTAAGTTTCACAAGTGTGGATCCATTTCCCTTATTTTTCTAGGCTTTATGTTTAATGAGTATTTTCTACCCTCAGCTAAATTTTATTATTTTTAGGATGTGAGATTTTTTTTAAGTAATCATATTTCTCAATTTAAATTCTTAAATAAGTATATTTCTTAACTGTATATATATCAAATTATGTATGTTTCTAATTTTTTTTTAATAAAAAAAACATGCATCAAATCAATTAGTGTATACTCTCAAATGTATACTTAGACGTCAGATCAATTGACTCATGTATATAACAAATAAATAATATGAATATGCATTGATGTCAGATCAATTGGTGCATACATATGACAAATACACATATATAACAATGAAACTGATATATGGATATAATGCTCATACATAAGTCAATTGATTTGGTGTATGTTCTTTGTTGCAATTGTTTTTAAACATGAATAGTTTGGTATATTGCTAATTTTTTAATTTAAAAATTAAGTGAAAAAGAGGGTTATTTTGAAAAAAGTATTTGCTTAATAAATTTATTTAAAAATAAAAAATAAAATTAAAACAAAATATGTTGGTGTTTTATTTTTTAATTTAAAACATAATTCAAAACTACTTTTTATTGAAAAAATCTTATTAACAAATATTATTTTTAAAAGTAAATTTCAAAAAAAAAATTATCAAAAAAAAATTCTGATTATTTTTAAAATAGGAGAACAAATTATATATATATATATATATATATATATATATATATATATATATATATATATATATATATATATATATATATATATATATATATATATATATATATATATATATATATATATATATATATATATATATATATATATATATATATATATATATATATATATATATATATATATATATTAAAAGTAAGGAATAAAAAAACTGAGTAAGGACCTTCTTATTTGGTGGGCAAATTTTTTTCTCATCATTATACCTTCTTACAAATCCTTGGTGAATATTACTTATATATTAAATTATATCAAATTTACATTGTTTATTATAATACGTTCAAAAAAAATTATCGATTACAATTTAAAATATATCAAAAGATGTATATTTGTTATCCCTAAATTTCGACGCTAGCAATTAATAAGGTCATTTGGCTTAATAAAGAGTTTTCTTGTTATAAGTTAAAAGTGAGGTTTTCGACCTTGCTCATTAAAAGGATGAGAGTCGAAGGAACCCACTTACAGGTTTTGTACTTAGAGAAATTCTGAGTTGAAATATTTTCTAAGTGTTTGGATGATTCGACCATGCGGCAATTCGACACATATGGCAGTTAAATGAGTTTGACACGTTCAAGTTTGGAGGAAAGTTATGTAATTTTCAATTCAAATGCAGAGACAAGTGGGGCAAGATCAATCTTCTTCAGCACGTTAGTGGGACAAGTGTCATCATCTTAGGATAATCTTAGGAAGAAACTGTCGAAAATGGTTACTTTGTAATGTATATAAATAGCTTAGTCTAGTGTTAGAATAGGTGTGTGGAAATCATAAGTACTAGTAACTCCGTATACTCAAAGTATCTGTGTGTAGAGAAAAGAGTGCAGTGAGAATGTACGTGATTGAAACACCACCAATTTATCTTCAAATGTCAATTTATCTTCAAGTTATTTATCTTTGAAGCCATTTAAACTTTCAAGTTTTTTATGTTAAAGCATTTATCTTTCAAAGTCATTTACTTTTCAAGCAATTTACTGTGTTTCCTTTACAATTCATGTCATTTACTTTTCCAGCACTTTAACATTTTGTCTTGCATTTATCTTTCCTTTACACTTTTAGTCATTTAAATTCCCTTGCCTTTAATTTTCATTTATTTTCAAGCCTTGCCCTTTCTTTTTATTTTACTTTGAAAGTTCTTGCTTTTTACTTCATTTTCTTTTATTTTGAAAAACACCTTCTGAATCTCGTCGAAGGATTCAAGATATTTTTTCCCAAAAATATTACAAATCATCAAATCTTTTAGCACATGTCCTAGGATCAATCTGGTCGATCTTGTGAGTAATTGAGATTATTTTGGTATCTTCAGAGGACCAGCAATTGCTTACCAATTTTGGGGGTAAATAAATTGACATGCCCAGTGGGACAGTGCTAAAAACAGTTTTTAGAAGTTTTATAACTTCTATTTTTGTAACTTCCTTTTATAACTCCTTTTGTAACTTCTGTTATGTGGACATACCGGTTGAAAGAATGGTTACTCTTGTTGCATGCATTTGAGAAGTGGGAAAGTAGCCAGTACAGACCATTATATACCTAGAAGAAGAAATACAAGGAGAATGACATCTAGCCAAGAAAACCCAAATGATTCAATTCCCGTAACAAGCGGGTCGAATCCTCAAGTGAGCAGTTCAAATGTTCATAGTATGAATGCACAGGATGTGCCTAAGAGTGAGTCCATCCCAATCTCCAACCCTTCGACAGGGGGCTTCGACGACGCCAAGTGTGGTGTCAGGATCAACCCCTTCGACGAGGCCAGGAGCAGTAGTTACTAGCACATATACTAGTTACTATGATCAACCAGTGTTGGAGTACTGATCAGTGCATTTTAATGCACATTCTACCATGTTTTCACTTAAGTATTTCTTTTGTTTTCTTTGTTTATTTTTATATTTTAATTTATTTTTCTATTTTACTTTATTTTTGGCTTAATTTAATTTTCGTACTTAATTTTCAGCTTTAATAGCTTTTACGAAAATTATCATAACCAGAGTTCCAGGAATTTGATTGAGGCGTTCTACCAGTCGATGGAAAGCTAAGAGAGAGAGCTACAACTTTTGTGTTGGAGTCAAAGTCAGATTCGGAGTCATATTTTCCAGAATTTCGTTGGAAGCTGCTGCATTAGTTTTATTTAGTTTCGGGTCATTTAGAATTGGGCCTGGGATATGTATTTGACCCAGTTGGGTTGTAAACGGGTTTTTTAGGTTTTTCTATTTAACCTAGCAGTCGCAACTGTTCAATATACACTTTTTACAATTTTAATTTTTTACGCTCAAAGAGACGAATTATGGAGAACTAATTCCAAGGATTAATCTGCTGTAATCGGTTTTCACCGACACTTTGAGGTTCTTATATTTTCCAATTAATCTATTTCCTTTCAATTCTGATCTTGATATCCTGTTTGCTTAATTCAATTTATCTAAGGTTAGATTGATTTATTTCGATGATTGCATGTTCCTATACTTTAATCGTGTTTGCTTAATTCGCGTATGTTTATCGTGTTTGCTTAATTCACGATTGATATATTTCATCAGTTTGCTTAATTCGGAAATTAGGAATATTTATCATATAATATCAATTACGCTTGTTTGATTGTTATTATAATCGAAAAGGAAATAGAGTCTGCTTAGGAATTGGGAATTATTTGGGTCGATGATAAGTTGTCAAATCAAATCAGCAGATTAACCGTTTTAGCTTATTTTGATAATCACTTTTTATTTTAATTACTTTTTATTCAAATTAAAATCAACCCCCATTAATCGTTACTATTATTAATTAATAAGATCAAGAATCCTTGTGAGACGATACTCGAGTTGTCGTTACCGTAACTACATTTTTTCAAAAGAACTCGTTTTTGATCTGCACGTGACACGCGGACCAAGTACCTTGGGCCAAATTCTTAAACTCCACCACCAAATTCGTCTACATTCAGACCTTACATGCCTGCAGGATTTTCTTAGTCTGTAACCAGAAATCCACTCTATGGCATGCCAACAACTATGATGGCGAACCTAAGAAATGCACCTCAAGTTTTTTCAGACAATGTCGCTTTTTCGCCTTTGCAAGAATCTGGTTTTGCAATAAACATGAGAAGGAATAGCCAAACTGTTGGTTTTGGGCATTCGGCTCAGGGTCATGCTTTAACAAATGATTCTGCAACCTATTTAAGACAACAGATGGATGAGAGCAACATGCAAATGGTTCATACTCTATCCCAAACCATGGGAGAGATTTTTCAGCATTTTATTCAAAATACAACCCAGACGAATCAACAAATGGTGTCTCAAATGGCGCGTATAGCAGAATTCATGGGAGTCATAACACCAGTTCGACAACCCAATCACATACCAAATATAGGAGAGGCTATGCAGCCACCAAACCAAGAGAATTCGCCCGTGGTTGAACCATTAGAAGTTGAACCCATCAGGAATCAAATACAAATTCCAATAGAGTAGGAACCAAGGGTGATGGTGGTGAATAGGCAACAGGATGCAGACCATGTGGTTCATCAAGTTCGACAAAATAATTTGGCAGTAGAAAACAATTTGGCAGCCCTTGTCGAACGAATAATGGCCAGAAGTGGGATAAATACAGGTTTTTCCAGGCCAAATTTCACTTCACCAATAGTAGAATATATACTTCAGTCAGAACTTCCTCCTAGGAAAAAATGTCCCAAGTTCACTAAGTTCTCAGGAGATACGAGTGAATCTACGGCTGAACATGTGGCGTGTTACATGATAGAGGCTGGGGAGATTGCTAATGATGAAAGTCTAAGAATTAAATATTTCCCTAGCTCCCTCACCAAGACTGCTTTCACTTGGTTTACTATGTTGCCACCTGGTTCAATATGTAACTGGACTCAATTGGAGCATTTGTTTCATGAGCAATTCTACATGGGTCAGACTAAGATTAGTTTGAAAAAGTTTTCCAGTGTTAAACGAAAGTTCAATGAGTCCATTGATGATTACTTGAATTGATTTCGACTACTCAATGTCATATGTTTTACATAAGTACCTGAGCGTAAACTGGTCGAAATGGCTGTTGGTGGCCTTGACTATTCTATCAAGAAAAAGCTGGATACCTAGTACTTGAGAGACATGGCCCAATTAGCAGATAGAGTTTGACAGCTTGAACGTCTAAAGGACGAAAAATCCATGGCAAACAAACATAAGAAAATAGCTTACGTCGAATATCAAGATGAGGTCGAAAACTTCTATGACGAAACTCTACCTCTAGATGATAATGAGATAAACCTAGCTGAACTTAAGCAGGGTCCTCCTTATTCCTGTAAACTTCTAGTTCCCTCAAATAGAAAGAATCCTATCGAAGTCGAAAAGAATGATAGGTTTTTGTAGCGGTAAAAAACATGAGTGTAAGCTATTGGTTAACTTAACTCAAAATAAACAGAGTCGCCACCGCGCTTTTATTTTATTCCAAGAGAAAAAGGAAAAAAGAGCGAATAAATCCTAATGAATATAAAAGCAAAAAGCTAAAGAAACACAACAGAGAAACGGGTAAGGGGATAGGTTACACAATGGGAAAGTTTTACGCACCCAAAATGTTTGTGGTACTCCACGGGAGCCCTTTGAAAAATTTACTGCTTTTGGTTTGAAAATGGTTTGTAAAATATGAGTGGAGGGATGAGAAAAGAATTATTTTTAATATTTTTTGTGTTTGGAGAGGTTTACCACCTCATGCCTACGTACCCACAAAGTGCAATGCAAGATCAAAACCCCGTAGTTCGCGGTATAAATAGTGAAAAGGGTGGGTTATGATTCATTTTATTAAGTGAAGAGAATTTGTCATCTTCAAGTGGATAGCCAAACAAATCTACCATGAGAATGAAGGCATGGACTCATACATCATTATGGGGAGGGCGCCAACTCGGATAAAATCAACGAGTATGCCACTAAACCCCCACAAATGACAAGAGACTCAATTACATCAAACTATAACCATGGAGATTGAGAGACTTACACCCGACTAAAGAATAATGACTCATAATCGACACTCTTTAAAAAATAAATAAACAAAAGTGCCCAAAACAACTTGAATGAGTTTGATTCTTTTTATTTTTTGAATTAAGGTCAACATGATTAGATTCATTGATTTTTTAAAAAAAGGAGGAAAAAAAAAGTAAAAGCCACTTGACAAAAGTCAAAGTTTTTGGTTATTAAAGAGGTGATGATTTTAAAAGAAGGAAATCTTTGAAAAGGGGAGAAGGTTTTGAAAATTAAAGAATGGGAGGAGATGAAGGGACTATCCTAAAAAAAGAAAATAAGGAGATAAGGGAAGAAAGATCTAACCAAACTTGATGACATTCCAAATTATGAACATACGAGTTTCATCCTTATGAGCTAGAAAATGGCCAAATAAAGGCTAATTCCAACTTCATGAAGATCAAAGCAAGGGGAAGGGATCCTAAAATCTAAGTCAAAAATCTACATTCCAATGCCAAGGATAGTAGCCAAAAGTCCACAAATTAAAGTCACAAGTTTTTTAGAAGTTTAATCCTTTATTAATGTTTTTTGGTGTCCAAATGAACAAAAGGAAAATCAACAATTAAAATAATAAGAACAAATAATAAACATGATATGGATGAATAAAGCAAAATAGAATAAAGGCAATAAAAGTGCAAGAAATTAAATGTTAGTAACAAAAAGAAATTAAAGTGCAAGAATCTAAAATATTAATAGTAGTAATAGTATAATAATATTTACATAATAATGGTATGGTGAACTTAATCAACCACAACAAAAAAAAAGTAACCAAAACCGAAAGGCAACCATCCGCTTAGCATCTTACACTATAGCGATTAATCAAGACAAGTCGAACTGAATTCAATGAAATTTGAAAGGCGATTGGGAGACCCAAAGCACCTACGCATCAAACATTCATAAGTCTCGATTCTTAATGCAATATGATCAACCACTTTGGGATTACGCGATCAACAAGAGATCCGGTCCACGAAAGTGCAAGTACCCAATTAGATTTTTGTTCCGAAGTCTGGACACATTTAGGTCTATGTTAAGCAATCGCCGAGTAATTTACGAAGTAATTACCCTACAAATGAGGCCGGCCACCACCAATTAAGGTGCATAATGTTAGTGCTAATGCATGCGAGATAAACGATATGTAAATCGTTATCCGGACGCGATATCGCACAAAACTAAAGGTGAATACCAAATTGAGCCGCAATTATGGTATTCTTCCATCCTTAAATTCAATCACTCATCTTGGTGGATTCAAGCATGAAAATGTATCACTAATGCAAAGTACCTTAAATGAATTGAATAATCCATTTAAAGGTAGTTTTGAATTAATGAACATTAACTACTCTAATGTACACCCAAAGTTCATTGAAATTAAGGAGAAATCACTCCCAAAAGTGCTTCCCAAGGTAAAAATAAAAAGGAGGAAGAAGAAGAAGAAGAAAGAAGAAGAACTAAAAAGGGGCTTAAAACAAGCCAAAAACACCATTCTGACTTGTGTTAACCGGTTAACCAATTGGTTAACCGGTTAACGCACGCAGATTTTGAATAATTTACGCTGTTTTGAAACTGGTTAACTGGTTAACCAATTGGTTAACCTGTTAACGATGTACCAGAAGCTGAAAAATGCAGAAAATTCAGCATGATCCATTTTGAAACCTTTTCTCAAACATTGGATGATCATGATCTGAATTTGCACGAATTTTAAAACCAAAATACAGTGGAATCCCTGTAATCAAAAAACAAATAAAGATCCAAAGGATCTAGAAACAAAATCACCAAAGATCTACATCTTGAATGTTGATGGTTAATATGGGTTTATGGAGGAAGATGAATTACCAAAAGCTTTCTCAAAATTGGACCAACACAAGCTTAGATCTACTGAAAATTGATGACCAAAAGAATGAAAGGATGAAGGTTTATCTCAAGTTAATCAAGAATTCAATGTGAATTCTTGATAACTTCAAAAGAAAGAAAGTGAGCTTTTGAGAATTTTGGTGTTGGGGAAGTAATTTGCAAGAGGTTTTGTGGATATCAAAAGCTTGTGGAATGAATGAAATTATGGTCCTATTTAAATGCCTTAGGTATGGAAATTTGGTGGAATGGAGCTTGCTTTGGTAATTTGAATTTAGGTTTGGTAATTGGAATTTTGGTGGGAAATGGAAAAGAGTGGTGATTAATGAGGGTTTATGGTAGGAAATGATCAAAGTGATATAGAGAAATTAGAAACCAATTGATCTAGAATATTCCAATTAAATCAATGATCTAAGGGTGCTGAATTTGAATAAAAAATTCAAATTTCTCACTGGTTAACCATTTGGTTAACCGGTTAACCAAGCTGAAATTTGAATTTTTTATTCAAACATGGTTGCATGATTGTTTCGGCCCGATTCTCTTTGTGCGTCGAAGAAATGAATATATGAACCTTGGAAATCCTTTGAATGAATCAATTAACTTGGGAAATCCTCGATCTGATAATTTTGAATTATTTGCGGATCAACTTCGACTTTTGTCTGTGAAATTTACTCGAGCTGCAGGACTGCTATTTTTGACATTTTCAATGGTTCCTCTTCCTGAAAAAAGGTTAGTAAAAGGAAACAATTTTTTTTTTTTGATTAATAGTTAGTAAACATAAACAAATAAAGTATTTAAAGACAACGGTGATCCCCTGCGAGGCATAAACCTAACCCAAGAGTAATCGAGTAACCAGTGTGATCTTGTTTGTATGCAAGATGCAGATGAAAATGCAAAGAAAAACATAGGGCAAAAATTAGGGTTCAACAGCTTCCAAAGAAAACATACACTTTCGACGTCACCAAGTGTGACAAAAAAATTTATTTATTAGTTAAGGATGGCTAAATACTTGTGCCTCTTGGTGCTAAAATGTCACCTTTAGATCAAAGAAAGAAAAGAGATTTTTGTAAATACCATAACTATTTGGGTCATAAAACTTCTCAATGTTTTCTTTTGAGGGATTTGGTGCAAAATACAATCCAGGAGGGAAGACTCAAATTTGGAGGCAAGCCTAAGGCACAGATGAAGATTGA
Organism: Lathyrus aphaca; assembly: GCA_963966055.1. Taxonomy (NCBI): domain Eukaryota; kingdom Viridiplantae; phylum Streptophyta; class Magnoliopsida; order Fabales; family Fabaceae; genus Lathyrus; species Lathyrus aphaca. The sequence goes on along the minus strand of OZ014522.1, from coordinate 406,321,135 downwards.
TACTGATCCTCTTCAAGTGGCTGAGGAAAACTATACAGAACCTTCTGCAGTGAACTTGATTGAGGTTGCTGAACAAGTTGCTAATGATGACAGCAACCCTGATTCAATTGAAGCTATAGTGGATCCTGTGGTAGTTAAGGTTATTGAAAACTTCAGGCTATGTTGTTCAAGGCTAGTGAAGAACTGACCAATGAGCAATAGGAACACCTGATATGCAAGGTTGCTGAAGGATTCTTCAAGACATCACCAGATGTTGAAAAGTTCAATGTGGCGGTTACCATCGTCCCCCATGAGGAGGTTGAAGAGTCAAGTTGTATCACCCTTCTACCCCATAAACAAATTATATAAAATATTATCAGAGTACAACAACTGGAAGGGCATCACACATTATTCAAAAAACCATTTATCCATTGTCTTGTCCCGTAACATGGGTTACACCAATAACATAAGAAAATTATGCATTTTTCACACCGGAATCATACTTAATCATTCAAATTGACATTTCACTTCTTGAAATAAAACTATCCAACCAGAAATAGCATCATAGTTTAAAAGAAAATATTCTTCAAAAAAACATGAAAAGGAAAACAAGTTCAATAACTAATTCCCAACCTGATGTTACATGACACAGAGCAGGACCCAAAAACTCCAAAACCACTCCTATAGAAATAAAAGACACGCTCCAAGACTCTGATTCCTCTAGCACTGCGGAGCTACTCTTTATCATCTGCAAGTTACCCACATAAGAGGCAACATTTCCAAGCAGGCAGGGTGAGAAATCTTAATCATTATAATAATATAAGGATATGGAATTTAAATAAATTAAGTACAACAATATCAAAGCATCGTCAACAACAAAATTCAACCCAACACAATCACAAATACATTCTTTTAAATGCAATGTCAACTATAATGGAATGCATAATATGCAGGTGGTACAGATTTTCTCCATGCGATGGACACTGGATATCAACCCTACACAAGGGAGCACACCAAAATCATCAAATCACTTCAATCCGCACAATGGGATTGAAGCTACCAATAGGCCGAAGCCCCACCAAAATATGTCATGAAATGCAACGATGCGATACTCCTCATAATCACCAAAAATCAACAAGTGCATCATTCATTTCATGTTCAGCAAATAATCATCAATTAATCAGGTTTTTCATCATAACAATACACATATAACCCCCGCTCATCAACAACTCCAAAAATATCAATTTACAACTCAATTACGATAAAAATCATAAGGCTAATTTAACGTTTTCTAAAAATTCAGTACTGGAAAATATATCACATCAATCTTTTTATTTTATCAAAATAAATTTCATCTTGTTATCATTCTGACGCTTCAAACGGGACCTCAATCGGAGTTACGAATCAAAAGTTATGAATTTTTCAAAAATTAAAATTTGCCTTAGTTACAGTGTTAACCAGTTAACGCATGGGGTTAACAGGTTAACACTTCATTTTTCTCAAAAAACACGCAAGTTTTCCACTGGTTAACCAGTTAACGCCTGCGTGTCAGCAAATTTCCTGTTGTTTTACGAATTCAGCCCCAAAAACCCCAAATCCTTTATATGAATTTCACCTAATTGCACCCAAAAATTCCTTCCAATCAAATATCAAACATATACAACAACAATGCAAAAATCCAAACATAAATCACACCATTCTAAATTATATTATCAATCCTAATTCATCAATTCATACTCTTATAACTCAATCTATGTCTTTAAGCCTAAAACTCACCAAAATCATACAAAACATAATTTATTCATAAACCAATTCCTATAAAACTATAATAAATTATGAAAACTCCTCATACCTTAGAGAATTCTGTCGATTGATACTCTTCTCCAAACTCTTAGCAATCCTTCAAGACCTTAAGCTTCCTTTTGTCTTCCTCAGAGCTCTTCTTCATCAAAAACACGAAAAGTGAGAACTTTTGATCGTGCTCTCCTATTTGGGTAAAATTATCTCAGTGTATGATTTTTCTAACTTAACCTTATTCTTTTCTCATAAAGACCACCTTTCTTTTTTCTTAAACAAAATATTTTTATTAATAATAACAATAATAGTATAATAATACACTAATTGTTTTATTATATAAAAATATTCTTTTTCTCCCAAAATTCTCTGCATTTACCCAAAACCTTTAAATTCTTTCTAAATCAATTAAATAAATAAAAAATTAATTTAGATTTTTGGGGTGTTACAACTCTCCCCTACTTTAAGAATTTTCGTCCTCGAAAATTACCTGAAGTAAACAGAGTCGGATACGACTCCTTCATTTGATCTTCTCGCTCCTAGGTCCAACTTTCTCCAGCTGGTGCACTCCACAATACCTTCACTAAGACAATTTCTTTACCTCACAGTTTCTTTAACTCCCTACCATCAATCTTTACCGGTAAAGCTTCAATTGTCAGATTATCTCTCACCTGAACATCATCTACCTGAATTACATGCGACATATCTGGAATATACTTCCTCAACTACGATACATGGAACACATCATGTATATTCGCAAGTGACAGCGGTAAAGCCACTCGATAGTTAACCTCTCATATCCTCTGCATAATCTGATACGGACCTACAAAACGCGGAGTGAGCTTTCTAGACTTCAAAGCTCGTCCCACACCATTCATAGGAGTAACTCTTAAGAACACGTGATATCCCTCTTGGAATTCAAGTGTTTTTATTCTCTTATCATGGTAACTCTTCTGACGACTCTACGACATCTTCATCCTTTCCTGAATCATCTTTATCTTTTCAATTGTTTCTTGAACAATCTCAGGTCCAAGCACCAAACTCTGTCCTGACTCATACCAACACAATGGAGTTCGACAACGTCTACCATACAACGCTTCATATGGAACCATCCCAATACTAGCATGAAACCTTTTTGTTGTATGTAAACTCAACCAGTGGCAAGTGACTATCCCAAGATCCTCCTTGGTCCAGTACACAAGCTCTTAGTAAATCTTCTAAAGATTGGATTATTCTTTATGTATGACCATCTGTCTGCGGATGATAAGCAGAACTCATCCTCTAACTTAGTACCCAAGGCATGCTGCAAACTCTTCCAAAACCTCAACGTAAACCGCGGATCTCTATCCGACACAATACTCGAAGTTACACCATGCAATTTCATAATCTCATCAATATAAATCTCAGCTAACCTTTGCATAGAATGGTTAATCCTCATCGGGAAGAAATGCGCCGACTTAGTTAACCGATCTATAATCACCCAAATAGAATCATTACCTCTTGCAGTCTTAGGTAACCCATTCACAAAATCCATGGAAATACTATCCCATTTCCACTCAGGAACATTCAATGGTTTCATCATACCTGAAGGTTTCTGATGTTCAATCTTTGACTTCTGGCATGTCAGACAAGCATATAAAAATTCAGCAATATCTCTTTTCATACATGGCCACCAAAACAACCTACGCAAGTCTTGATACATCTTTGTAGCACCAGGATGAATACTCAGTCGACTTTTATGTTCCTCTTCTAAAATACTCTTTTTAATTCCTGGAATATCTGGAACACATACTCCATCCCGGAATCTCAAAACTCCCTCTTCATCAATTGGGAAATCACTTGCATTACCTTGATCAACCAACATTAATTGATCAACTACTTTCAAATCAGATTTCTGACCCTCATGAATTTATTCCAAAATTCCACTAGTCAACTTTAACATACCCATTTTCACACTATCTGTAGTCGTCTCACACAACAAGCTCATGTCTCTGAATTGTTCAATCATTTCAAGTTCTCTCACCATAAGCATCGAAATATGCAACGACTTCCTACTCAAAGCATCAGCCACTATGTTTTCCTTACCATGATGGTAATTCAAATCAAAATCAAAATCTTTTAATAATTCAAGCCACCTCCTCTGCCTCATCTTTAACTCTTTCTGATCAAACAAGTACTTTAAACTTTTATGATCACTGAATACCTCGAATTTTGAACCAAACAAATAGTGCCTCCAAATCTTAAGTACAAACACCACTACAACCAACTCTAAGTCATGAGTAGGATAATTTCTCTCATGAACTCTTAACCGTCTAGAATCATAAGCAACCGCTTTACCATTCTACATCAAAACCCCACCAAGACCCATCTTGGAAGCATCACAATAAACCACGAAGGACTCATTTGGATCTAGTAGAACCAACACCGGAGCAGTCGTCAACTTCTTCTTTAGTTCTTTAAAACTCTCTTCGCAAGAAACATCCCACACATAGAAAAACTCTCTTTCTAGTCAACTACGTCAACGGAAAAGCTAACTTAGAAAAACCCTCAATGAACTTACGATAGTAACCAGCCAATCCAAGGAAACTATGAATCTCAGTAGCAGACTTCGGAGTCTCCCACTGTAATACCGCATCAATCTTTGAAGGATCCACAAAATTTCCACCACTTGAAATTACATGGCCGAGGAAACTCACTTCCTTCAACCAGAACTCACACTTGGACAATTTAGCCTACAATTTCTTTTCTCTCAATACTTGCAACACAATCTTCAAATGCTCAGCATGTTCTTCTTCTGATTTAGAATATACCAAGATATCATCTATGAAAACCACCACGAATATATCTAGATACTCATGAAAGATCATGTTCATATATTCCATAAACACACCAGGCGCATTAGAAACTCCAAACGGAATCACAGTATACTCATAATGACCATATCTCGTCCTGAAAGCTATCTTCGGAATATCATCAGTTTTAACTCGAATTTAATGATAACCAGACCTCATATCAATCCTACTGAACACACAAGCACCTACCAGTTGATCCATCAAATCATCAATCCTCGGGAGTGGGTACTTATTCTTGATAGTTACCTTATTCAACAGTCGGTAATCGACACACAACCTCATGCTACCATCTTTCTTCTTAACAAGCAACACCGGAGCACCCCACAGAGAAACATTGGGTCTAATGAACTTCTTCTCTAACAATTCTTCCAATTGTTTCTTCAACTCATTCAACTCTAAAGCATACATTCTATAAGGAGCCATCGAGATAGGACTCGTACCTGGTACTAAGTCCACAGAAAAATCAATTTCACGTTCCGGAGGTAAGTCACTTATATCATCAGGAAACACATCTTGAAATTTGCAAACCACAGGCAACTCTGCGCTGACGGCCTTATCATCTACTTGCAACGATGCAAACACCGCAAACATCAAGGCTTCATCTGATAAAAGTTCATCCACTTGCTTAGCAGATAGGAACATCATCTCGCCATTCTCACTCAGTTCAGGAAACCTCACAGTCTTACTATAACAATTAATATGAACATAATTGAATTCCAACCAGTTCATACCAAGGATAACATCGATTTGGTGCAAATGTAGGCACACCAAATCCATCACAAAATTCTTCTCAAAAATTATCAAAGGACACTTCAAACAAACAAGCATGGTAGTCACAGAACCATTAGCAGGAGTCTCTATTATCATACTACCATTCATATCAGACAATTTCAAACCCAATCTATTAGCACACTCAAGAGAGATAAATGAATGCGTAGCTCCAGTATCAATAATAGAAATCAACTCAACATTATTAATAAAACAAGTACCTCTAATAAAGTTGTCCTTCTTCGGAACATCTGAACCAGCTAAAGCAAATACTCTTCCAGCATTCTGAGCAGCAACAATCTTCTTTGGTTTTAGACATTGAGTACTGATATGACTCTCCACACATCAGCCTTGTGACCTGACTCTCCACACTTATAGCACTTAACAAGTACATTAGCATCTCCTCAACTTTGCTTCTTCTCATCTGATACCTTCTGTTTCCCTTTATCACATGTAGTCACGTAAGTTTTCCCCCTAAATTGGCCCTTGTCTTTCTTCTCACTCAATTGTTTCTAGTGAGCAGATCGAGCTCGGTTATCCTCATCATAAATGTGACTCTTGTCCACCAACTTCGCATACCTACAAATTTGTTGGCATCCAATCCCTTGCTTAATTTCTGGCCTCAGTCCATTCTCAAACTTAAGACACTTAGAAAGTTCAGCATCTTCCATGTTGTAGTGAGGACAAAACTTCACCAACCTCTCAAATTTGGCATCATACTCTGCTACCGTCATGTTCCCTTGTTTCAATTCAAGGAACTCCACTTCCAACTTACCACAAGCATCTTCAGGAAAATACTTCTTAAGGAACTATGTCTTAAACACAGTCCAAGTCACCACAACACTCTCATCCTCCAAATGCTGGCGAGTATTATCCCATCAGTCTTCAGCTTCCTCGAACAACATATGAGTGCCAAATTGCACCTTCTGCGCATCAGCACATGCTATCACCCTAAAAATATTCTCAATCTCCTTGAGCCACCTCTGCGCGCTCGTCGGATCAAAAGTTCCTTCAAACACAGGTGGGTTATTCTTCTGAAACTTCTCCAAGGCACGAAACACATCATGAGCATTATTTCGAGCAGTAGTCTGAGAAAGAGCTGCAATAGCGTCAGCAAGAGCACGTGTGTTCCAGTCATTCTGCACAACACTCACCACATCAGAAAAGAATAATCGTTAATAAATAACGACCGACAACAGACTGACAACAGCAAGACTTGGCCGGACAGACCGACTTGCTCTGATATCACTAATGTAACAGCCTTCTACCCCACAAACAAATTATATAAAATATTATCAGAGTACAACAACTAGAAGGGCATCACACATTATTCAAAACACCATTTATCCATTGTCATGTCCTGTAACACGGATTACACCATCAACATAATCAAAATATGTATTTTTCGCAACGGAATCATACTTAATAATTCAAATTGACATTTCACTTCTTGAAATAAAACTATCCAACCAAAAATAGCATCATAGTTTAAAAGAAAATATTCTTCAACAAAACATGAAAAGGAAAACAAGTTCAATAACTAATTCCCAACTCGGTGTTACATGACACAGAGCAAGACATAAAAACTCCAGAACCACTCCTATAGAAATAAAAGACACGCTCCAAGACTCTGAATCCTCTAGCACTGCGGAGCTACTCTTTATCATCTGCAAGTTACCCACATAAGAGGCAACATTTCTAAGAAGGTAGGGTGAGAAATCATAATTCATTATAATAATATAAGGATATGAAATTTAAATAAATTAAGTACAACAATATCAAAGCATCGTCAACAACAAAATTCAGCCCAACACAATCACAAATACATTCTTTTAAATGCAATGTCAACTATAATGGAATGCATAATATGCATGTGGTACCGATTTTCTCCATGAGATGGACACTGGACATCAACCCTCCACAAGGGAGCACACCAAAATCACCAAATCACTTTAATCCTCACAATGGGATTGAAACTACCAATAGGCCGAAGCCCCACCAAAATATGCCATGAAATGAAACGATGCGATACTCTTCATAATCACCAAAAATCAAGAAGTGTGTCATTTATTTCATGTTCAGCAAATAATCATCAATTAACCAGGTTTTTCATCATAACAATACACCTATAACCCCCGCTCATCAACCACTCCAAAAATATCAATTTACAACTCAATTACAATAAAAATCATAAGGCTAATTTAACGTTTCCTAAAAATTCAGTTCTAGAAAATATCTCACATCACTCATTTTATTTTATCAAAATAAAGATCTTCTTGTTATCTTTCCAACGCTTCAAACAGAACCTCAATCGGAGTTACGGATCAAAAGTTATGAATTTTTCAAAAATTAAAATATGTCTTAGTTACAGTGTTAACCGGTTAACGCGTGGGGTTAACACTTTATTTTTCTCCAAAAACACGCAATTTTTCCACTGGTTAACCGGTTAACATCTGGGGTTAACCGGTTAACGCATGCGTATCATCAAATGTTTTGTTGTTTTACAAATTCAGCACCAAAAACCTCAAATCCTTTATATGAAGTTCACCTAATTGCACCTCAAAATTCCTTCCAATCAAATATCAAACATATACAACAACAATGCAACAATCCAAACATCAAACACACCATTCTAAATCATATTATCAATCCTAATTCATCAATTCATACTCTTATAACTCAATATATGTCATTAAGCCTAAAACTCACCAAAATCATACAAAACCTAATCTATTCATAAACCAATTCCTATAAAACTATAATAAATTATGAAAACTCCTCATACCTTAGAGAATTTCGTCGATTGATACTCTTCTCCAAACTCTTAGCAATCCTTCAAGACCCTAAGCTTCCTCTTCTCTTCCTTGGAGCTTTTCTTCACCAAAAACACGAAAAGTGAGAACTTTTGATTGTGTTCTCCTATTTGGGTAAAATTATCCCAATTTATGATTTTCCTAACTTAACCTTATTCTTTTCTCATAAGACCACCTTGCCCTTTTCTTAAAAAAAATATTTTTATTAATAATAACAATAATAGTATAATAATACATTAATTATTTTTATTATATAAAAATACTCTTTTTCTCCCAAAATTCTCTGCATTTACCCAAAAACTCTAAATTCTTTCTAAATCAATGAAATAAATAAATAAAGAATTAATTCATATTTTTGGAGTGTTACACAAGTCTCTCGTTGATTACAAAAGAAACTGCTGAGAGTTTTATGGAGATGGATAATGCCACTGATGGCTTTGAACTAAACTTCTCCAAGAAGGAACTTAGGGATGAAGTTAATGTCAATTTGGTCGAAGTGACATATGACCAAGTGTTGAAGGTGGATCATTCTGCACCCCAGAAGGATCACTATAAGAAGGCTTATCCCAATGAGGATGAGACAATTGTTGATTTCTTGCATAGATGTCAAAGCAAGAAGTCAGAAGTAATGTTGTGTCCAAGATGTAGTTCCATCTTCAACAGAGAAGCTGCTCAAAGCCTTCAACAAGTGAATAAGGCAAATGGGGGGAAGAAGTTGAATACTGCCCAAAAGCATGGCCGCTTCGACCCAAGGCATGCTAATCCCAATCAATAAAGTAGTATACCCCAATCTCTCAAGTCCAAACAACCCTCATTTAAACCAAGTGGGAAGTCCCTAATGACAAGTATGTTAGACGCTGTGGCGAGTGATCTAAAGGGGGGGTGAATGGATCACCTCCTTGTTTTTAAGGATTTAAAACGTTTTTCAAAGTTTTCAAAGAATTACGGAAATGAAGGTCCCGAATATACAAGCGTCTATTCTGAATCGGCCACTAGAAGACCAGACAAGCGATAACGTGCTGGATTTACGATTGCGATGATAAAGGATTAAACACACAATATGTAAAACAGTTGAATGCACCTATCACTAAAGCAATTTCCAATGAATCGAAAAACAACTGAAAACGTAAATAGAGATAGAGAAGAGATACAATACGCCGAGATTTGGTAAGGAAGTTCCCCACGTTCGTCATCGCGTGTGGGTACGTCTCCCTCTCAATTTCAAATCGAAATTGAGAACTCTTATATCAAAATTGTTGAATCCGTCGATTACAAGGTTGCAATACAAACACCAGAATTCTAAACACCTAGAACTTCCTATTGTATCAACCTTCACTTGATCTGAGCCCAATCAAGATTCCCTGCAAGTTATACACTCAATTCACCGGTTCCACGACCTATTTGCGAAATCCCCCGATTTCCAAAACTCTCGCTGCGGCTGAATCTGACTTGTAAACGTGACTAACAAACCCTCAAGAGCACGCCCGTTCTTGAAGGAAAACCCAGCTGGTTTTTCCTTGAAACCTTCTATCAATCTTCAACTCAGCTGGATCTCCGATCGTACCACTGAACGTTATCCCGAAAGCCTTCAATTCACAGGACAGCAAACACTTCCTTGTTGATGTTCTTGAATTAAGATCTTTGAGAAGATGATGAAGATGAATTTGATTCTAGGTTTCAAGCTTGCTCAACATTGAAGTTCCAACACTCCAAAATCCCTTTCTTGATGTGTTCTTCAATGATCTATCACTTTGAAATTCGTATCTGATTTTCTGTTATCTGTATTCACTAAATGAAACACTTCACAATATATATCAGATTCTGTTAGAGGAAAAACAGATTAATGAATCGATTCAAGACATGATGAATCGATACATACTAAACATATTTATAAAAACAGAACCATTTAAACAGCATGAATCGATACATCATAAGATGAATCGATTCATTTTGCGAAATTCCAGAATCCTTCAATCAGCATGAATCGATACATGATAAGATGAATCGATGCATTTTGCGAAATTCCAGAATCCTTCAACCAGCATGAATCGATTCATTATGGAATGAATTGATTCATTTTGCATATTTCCAGAATCCTTCAAACAGCATGAATCGATTCATTATGGAATGAATTGATTCATTTTGCGTATTTTCCAAAAGATCAAAGACATTGAAAACAAAGAATCTAAAGGAGGCATTTTTCTTAATATGAAGAAGACACAAACACTTAAAAATTGTAATCAATCAAAACTAAGGTTGCTCACAAACTCCCCCTTTTTGATGATGACAAAATTTTTGAAGTGTGAGAATTACTCCCCCTGAGTTTGTGCCTGTCATTGTCTTTTCACACTTGCCTTTTTCTCCCCCTTTGTCAACAGCAAGAAAGAATCACAGGTGATGAAACAGAATCAGCAGTACTAAGATATAGAAGCATAGTTCACTCACAGAGAATGAAACATAAGCAGTACTAAGAGTGCAAACAATTAAGACAAAAGCAAATTGCATAATCATAGGCAGAGAAATTGTCAAGGAAAGTTGCGAATTACAAAACAAAACCAAACCATAAATTGTTCAAACAAGAAAAACAAAGAAACTTAAGCAACACACAATGATGATATGCAAAATGAAATGCAACTTCAATGAGGGAAATGGCCACCACACGACTCCGCATCATCTCGATCAGGGTCACGGAAGCTTGGAGGAGGAGGTGGAGGAGGCATTTCATCTGGATTCTGCCCCATGAAAGCATAACGCCTGAAACGCCTCTGAACCTCTGTGCTTTGAAACCGTTCCATAATCCCCGGGTGCGAACGACAATCATCCATAAATCTAGACATCTCATTATAGAACACTTGATGACACTTAACCAGTTCAGTATGCCAGGAATGTTGATTATGGTACATTCGAGTATGATCATCATGCCATTCACGATGCTCCTTATGCCATTCCGTTTGCTGGACATGCCACGCACGAGCCTCCTCATGTCGGGCATTGTTTGCAACTTCCAATTGTGCAAACATTTCATTAAGATAAGCAGGAGCAGCAGTAGATGAAGTCGGTGGAGCCGATGAGGGAGCGAGATCATAGTTTGTAGGAGACCACCTTTGTGGTACCCAGTCACCCCAACCGGTGTTGGCATTCGCATCAGGAGGATTTTCAGCATCTTCCATATCTTCATCCCTTTGTTCTTCAACATAAATGTGTTCATCCGGATTGTCAAAGTTGTAGATGCGGGTTCGAGTGCTGCGTTCAAAGAAATAGTAGCAACGACGCTCGATATCCCATCGATAACCCATATGAGAGAGTGTGGCATTGTTGAATTCTTGCACACTAGAGGCTGATATGAGCGGCACAAGAGGGAAAGTCACTTTCCAAAACTTGAGAATCCGCATGATCTGGGCAGCATATGCAAGGGTGATGTTTTTGGAGCTGTTTCGCGTAAGAAAGATACGCTTGACGAAGTAATTTTCCCAGTTTAAGGGTATCTTCTTCTGCAAAATGTACAATAAATGGATATCCGGCTTGTCCAATCTAGAATGTCCACCGGACCTTGGACGCAAGATATGAGAAAGGATCCAATGCAGAATTCTTGGAACACTTTTGATCATACCTGAAGTCAGATGCTCATCATCAGCAAGAGGTCGCTCCAATTTAGAGATGGATGCACAATATTCCTTCAACTTAAACTGTGGTTCAAAATTCTGGTCATGCCACATCTGCAATTCAGGCAGCACAGATGGCAAACTGAACACTGTAGACCAGTCACCCGCCTCAAAACGGTAAGTTCTGGTTCCAATTGAACACTTAAACAGATAGCCTTTTCCAGTTTTCACACCAGCATAGAAAGCACGAATAAAATCTTCATGATACTCATCTTTAACAGATAAAAAGGATCCAAGACTTTGTGCATCGATTAAATCCGCAACTTCTTCCAAACATAGAGTACGAACATCACTAGGATCGAAAACATGTGGTTTCATTACTAACCTTGATTGAAAGGAAGCTTCAAATTCTTCAATAATGGTCGGATGAAGAATTGCAGTCCCGGATGGAGGAATTTCAGGAATAGAAGGAGCCTGATGAGAAGACCCAACGGGCTCCTTTCCTTTTCGTTTTCCTCTTTCTCTTGGAATCAAAACTCTTGGAGGCATGGTGGAAGATTAGGGTTTGATAGAAGAGGGGTTTTTGTGACAGTTAGGGTTTGATGCAAATGAAAGAAATGATGCAAATGAGATAATGAGAGAGACATAATGGGGTTTTGTAACTGATACAAATGTCATGGAAGTTGCTGATGTGTCGATTCATTAAAAAATAAACTGAATTTGCGCCAGGATGAATCGATTCATCCCTGTATGTATCGATTCATTTCACGAAAAATTTTAAAAGTCAGAATTCTATGTATCGATTCAAGCCACTATGAATCAATACATACTGTAACTGGTTTTGAAAGAAATTTTAAAATAAAATCAACATGAATCGATTCAAGAAGATTGGGATCGATTCATTATGCGAATTTTTGAATTACAGATGACAATGAATCGATACAAGTAATTATGAATCAATACATACTGTAACTGGTTTGATAGAAATTAAAATAAAATCAACATGAATCGATTCAAGAATGTTGGGATCGATTCATTATGCGAAAATTTGAAATTTCAGTGGTTATTGCAAGAATTGACACACTAATGAATAGGCAAAACAACCATTATGCAGCAGAATGAATTACAACATTGTATACATGCTTAAGAATACTTTACACATAAAAACATCAATGTTCAAACATTCATATGAAAAGAAGTTCATGCAAACAAGAAATCATTTCTCAAACATACATTGATCATACAATATTAACAAAGTGAAGAGAGGAACAATATTACCTCCGTCGTAGTATTCTCATGAGGCACTAGTGAAGACTACAATCAGAACTTAGCAAATACGATAAGATAAATAGAAACTACAACAATCAAACTTAAGGCACCAATTCGGAGAGATCAAGAATCCCTAATTCGCGACGAATGTTGAAGAATGGTTCAGTTGCCAAAGGTTTAGTGAAAATGTCAGCAAGCTGATTTTTAGTATCAACATGCTCAAAAACAACATCTCCTTTTTCAACATGATCGCGAAGGAAGTGATGTCGAATCTCAATATCTTTGGTGCGCGAGTGTAAAACAGGATTCTTAGTGAGATTAATGGCACTAGTGTTGTCACATTTAATTGGAATATGTTTAAGTTCAATGTCAAAGTCTTGTAGTTGTTGTCTTAGCCACAAAATTTGAGCACAACAGCTACCGGCTGCAACATACTCAGCCTCTGCAGTAGACAAAGCTACGGATACTTGCTTTTTACTATGCCAACTTATTAAAGAATTTGAAAACAGATGACATGTGCCACTAGTGCTTTTCCTATCTGATTTGCAGCCAGCAAAATCAGAATCAGAATAACCTACTAAGCTGCAATCGCTTCCTTTGGAATACCAAAGCCCATATTTAGGTGTTCCATTAAGATACCTAAATATACGTTTGACTGATTTTAAGTGAGATTCCTTAGGATTTGATTGATATCTTGCACACATACACACACTAAACATGATGTCCGGTCTAGAAGCAGTAAGATACAAGAGAGATCCAATCATACCTCTATACCTTTTGACATCAACACACTTACCATGTTCATCTTTGTCTAGGTTTCCATTGGTAGGCATAGGAGTGTCAATTGATTTAGAATTATTCATTCCAAAACGCTTGAGCAGCTCTCTACAGTATTTTGTTTGACATACTGTTGTACCTTCATCAAGTTGCTTTATTTGGAGGCCTAAGAAGTAGTTCAACTCCCCCATGAGACTCATCTCAAACTCACCCTGCATAACATTAGAAAATTCTTCGACCAAGTGTATGTTAGTTGAACCAAAAATGATATCGTCTACATAAACTTGAACTAAACGAATGTGCTTTCCTTTGTGTTTAATGAAGAGTGTATTATCCACTTTACCTCTAGAATATCCATGATCAAGTAGAAATTTGCTAAGTCTTTCATACCACACACGGGGTGCTTGCTTAAGACCATATAAAGCACGCTTTAATTTGTAGACATGATCTAGATATTCAGAATTTTCAAAACCGGGAGGTTGTGAAACATATACTTCTTCATTTATAACACCATTTAAAAACGCACTCTTTACGTCCATTTGGTAAAGTTTGAAATTCATAGAACACGCATAGGCAAGCAAAAGACGTATAGCTTCAAGGCGAGCAACCGGAGCATAAGTCTCCTCATAGTCTATGCCCTCCTCTTGGTTATACCCTTGTGCTACCAAGCGTGCCTTGTTTCTAGTTATCACTCCACTTTCATCAAGTTTATTCCTAAAAACCCATTTAGTACCTATGATGTGATGATCTCGCGGACGAGGGACAAGTTCCCAAACGTCATTTCTTTTAAATTGATTTAGCTCTTCTTGCATGGCCATTAGCCAAAATTCATCAACCAATGCCTCTTTAGCATTTTTAGGTTCCACTTGTGATACAAAAGCGAAGTGAGAACAAAAATTACTTATCTTAGAACGAGTCAGCGCTCCCTTTGAAATGTCTCCCAATATATTGTCTATGGGGTGGTCTTTAGAGGATTTCCAAGCTGGTGGAAGGTCCTTCACTTCAGACGTTCCTTCCTCTTTATCTTTTTCATGACATGTATCTTCCTCCTTCTCAATAGCAACCGCTTCAGATTGATCAATTTCCGAATCAGCTTCTTTGAGTATGTCTTCTGTAGATACACCTGCGTCATCAAAAGAGATACCTTTTCCGACAATTTTTGGGTAAGACTAATCAAAAGAAACATGGACAGATTCTTCTACAAAAAGTAAACGCCTATTATACACTCTATATGCTTTGCTTGATTGAGAGTAACCAAGAAAAATACCTTCATCAGCTTTGGCATCAAACTTCCCAAGATTTTCCTTACCGTTATTCAAAACAAAACATTTACAACCAAACACATGAAGATGAGACAAGTTTGGCTTTCTACCTTTTAAAATTTCATAAGGAGTTTTATTCAAAATAGGACGAATTAAAATCCTATTTAGAACATAACAAGCCGTACTAATTGCATCGGCCCAAAAATATTTTGGTAATCCACCCTCATTGAGCATTGTTCTTGCCAATTCCTCTAAAACTCGATTTTTGCGTTCTACAACACCGTTTTGTTGTGGAGTTCGAGGAGTTGAAAAGTTGTGCTCAATGCCATACTTGTCACAAAACTTATCAAAGAGATGGTTTTGAAATTCACCTCCATGATCGTTTCGGATTGTAACTATTTTAGAATTCATTTTATTTTGGGACAGCTTTGCAAAACTTTTAAAAGCAGAAAAAGTTTCATCTTTGCTATGAAGGAATATAGTCCAAGTGAATCTAGAGTAGTCATCTACTATTACGAAACCATAATAGTTTCCACCTAAGCTCTTTGTCCTAGATGGTCCAAAGAGATCCATATGGAGAAGCTCAAGAGGTCTTGAAGTTGAAATTATATTTTTAGATTTAAAAGAGACCCTTGTTTGTTTTCCCATTTGGCAAGCATCACATAGGTGGTCTTTTGAAAATTTTATTTTTGGAAGACCTACTACTAGATCCTTGGATACAACCTTATTAAGCAAATCGAAATTAACATGCGCTAAGCGTCTATGCCATAGCCATGAATCATCATTTAAGGCTACTAGACATTTAGTGCTTGTTAAGGATACACTCAAAAGATCAAGCATATATATGTTGTTTACTCTTACACCCTTAAACACAACATTTTGTTCGGTATGTTCAATTGTTCAATTTTGCAACATGTTTTTGTGAAAGAAACTTTATACCCTTTGTCGCATAGTTGACTTATACTTAACAAATTGTGTTTAAGTCCCTCTACAAGATGTACATCAGAAATAGTAGTGGTAGAGGGATTACCTACACTACCTTTACCAAGTATAGCTCCTTTGTTATTGTCTCCATAAGTAACATATCCCTTCTTCTTTGCTTTGAAGTCAATAAAAAGTGATATGTCACCCGTCATGTGCCTTGAACACCCGCTGTCCAGAAACCATCTTCTTTCTATGGATGTAAGACACTCATCCTACAATATCAAAAAAGAGAGGTAGGTACCCAATTTTTATTGGGTCCAAGTGGGTAAGTGATAACATGGTTGTTTTAGGCTTCCATTGATAAATGCCTTTAGGCACTAGAAATCTTCTAAATTTGCATTTCTCAATGGTATGGCCATCATGACAACAATAATGACAAACACTACGATAATGATGTTGTTTACGATTGGTCCTTAAATCCTTTGGAACAAAAGAATATTTTGCATATGGAGGATTTAATGACTTTTTGAACAACCTAGTATCAACGGCATAAGTAATCTTAGGTTGCAAGGCTTTTTCCAATTTGGCTTTAAGAGAGATGACCTCTTGTTGCCAAATGTGGCACCTTTCACAATGCCTTATTTTACTACAACCATCAATATCAATAGCTTTTGAATTTTCTGCAATACTAGCTTTCAAGCATTCTAAATCTTTTTCAGCATATTGTACTTTACCTTCCAAGTATGAAAAAAAAAATTATCGGAAGCTAATCTTTTAAATGCTTCTATAGCTTCATTATGTAGTTTTTCAAAAGCTACTTTCAATTCAGAAAAAGACATAGAAGAGAAGTTGTTATAATAAGCTTGTTTTACCTTTTTATCATCACTTTTCTTCTTATGTTGGGACTGATTTTTGGTGTGAGCCATAAGACACAAATTTGCGGTTTCATCGCTATCACTTGTGCATTGTGTACTTGATGAATCACTATCACTCTCCCAAGCAATGTAAGCTCTTCTTTGCTTATTATTATACCTTCTTGGTGGAGCTTTTCCTTTATCCTTTTTCTTTAAAGGACAATCCGTTTTATAATGTCCGGACTTGCCACAATTAAAGCAAGATCCTCTTTCTCTATTCTTCTTAATCTCTTCCTGTTTTGAATCCATAGATTGTCTTCTAAAATTTATGAGATTTTTGTCGGAATGCTTGATTCCATTCTTTCGAATGAATCTATTATATCTCCTAACAAAAAGTCCCATTTCTTCGTCACCGGAGTCTTCGTCACTACTTGACTCATTGTTGCTTAGCTCTTTTTGTGAGGACTTTGAGTTAGAAGCCATGAGAGCTATAGGCCTCTTCTCACCCTCTTTGTCTTTATTCTTCTCCTTTCCCTTTCTACTTTTGTTCTCAAACTTTTCTAGACTTTCTAGTTCTTGCTGATGTTCCTCCAGCTTTCCAAACAAAGTAGTCATTGTGAGTGTCGTTAGATCATTGGCTTCCTTGATAGTTGTTACTTTAGGTTGCCATTCCCTGCTAAGACATCTCAGAATTTTATTAGTAGCAATATCATTGGAAACAGGTTTTCCAAGTGCATTCAAACGATTTATGAGATGAACAAATCTCTTTTGCATGTCGGGAATATATTCTCCTTGTTTCATGCGAAAGAGTTCGAACTCTTGATTAAGTGTGTTAATGCGGGACTGTTTTACTTCAGTTGTACCTTCATGTGCAATTTCTAAAGCATCCCACATTTCTTTAGCTGTCGAGCAATGGGAAACTCGATAATACTCATCCGCACTAAGTGCTGAAATTAGCATATTTCGAGCTCTCCAATCACTTGACCACTTTTTCTCATCTTTTTCATCCCAATCATCTTCTGGTTTAGGTACTATGGCACCTGCCTCATTCATCATTGTAAATTGAAAAGGACCATTTTGAATGGCAGCCCATACGCGCCTATCAACAGAATTTATGTGAACTCGCATGCAGTCTTTCCAGTAGCCGTAATTTTCACCATTGAAAACAGGAGCTCTATTGTACGCCCCCTTTGGTTCAGAATCCATAACGTTACAGGCAGCCACAAAGCACCAGCGAACCGGTGCTCTGATACCACTTGTTAGACGCTGTGGCGAGTGATCTAGAGGGGGGTGAATGGATCACCTCCTTGTTTTCAAGGATTTAAAACGTTTTTCAGAGTTTTCAAAGAATTACGGAAATGAAGGTCCCGAATATACAAGCGTCTATTCTGAACCGGCCACTAGAAGACCAGACAAACGATAACGTGATGGATTTATATGTAAAACAGTTGAATGCACCTATCACTAAAGAAATTTCCAATGAATCGAAAAACAACTGAAAACGTAAATAGAGATAGAGAAGAGATACAATACGCCGAGATTTGGTAAGGAAGTTCCCCATGTTCGTCCTCGCGTGTGGGTACGTCTCCCTCTCAATTTCAAATCGAAATTGAGAACTCTTATATCAAAATTGTTGAATCCGTCGATTACAAGGTTGCAATACAAACACCAGAATTCTAAACACCTAGAATTTCCTATTGTATCAACCTTCACTTGATCTGAGCCCAATCAAGATTCCCTGCAAGTTATACACTCAATTCACCGGTTCCACGACCTATTTGCGAAATCCCCAAATTTCCAAAACTCTCGCTGCGGCTGAATCTGACTTGAAAACGTGACTAACAAACCCTCAAGAACACGCCCGTTCTTGAAGGAAAACCCAGCTGGTTTTTCCTTGAAACCTTCTATCAATCTTCAACTCAGCTGGATCTCCAATCGTACCACTGAACGTTATCCTGAAAGCCTTCAATTCACAGGACAACAAACACTTCCTTGTTGATGTTCTTGAATTAAGATCTTTGAGAAGATGATGAAGATGAATTTGATTCTAGGTTTCAAGCTTGCTCAACATTGAAGTTCCAACACTCCAAAATCCCTTTCTTGATGTGTTCTTCAATGATCTATCACTTTGAAATTCGTATCTGATTTTCTGTTATCTGTATTCACTAAATGAAACACTTCACAAATATATATCAGATTTTGTTAGAGGAAAAACAGATTAATGAATCAATTCAAGACATGATGAATCGATACATACTGAACATATTTATAAAAACAGAACCATTTAAACAGCATGAATCGATACATCATAAGATGAATCGATTCATTTTGCGAAATTCCAGAATCCTTCAATCAGCATGAATCGATACATGATAAGATGAATCGATGCATTTTGCGAAATTCCAGAATCCTTCAACCAGCATGAATCGATTCATTATGGAATGAATTGATTCATTTTGCGTATTTCCAGAATCCTTCAAACAGCATGAATCGATTCATTATGGAATGAATTGATTCATTTTGCGTATTTTCCAAAAGATCAAAGACATTGAAAACAAAGAATCTAAAGGAGGCATTTTTCTTAATATGAAGAAGACACAAACACTTAAAAATTGTAATCAATCAAAACTAAGGTTGCTCACAAAGTAGTTCAAGCCTGATGAGTCAAGCAAAAGGGGAGGCCAGAAGTGGAGGAAGTTTGAGGTCGAAAGAGGACCTTCAATGGGATACAGAAAGGAGGTTAGGACTTCAAACAAAGTTATATATTTATCTGAAAATTACAAGGGTAAGAACCCTATATCCAAGTCACAATGGCGTAGAGAACAGCGCAGGAGGAAGGCTCAAAGAGAAGTCTCCAAAGGTGATTGTGCTGAATCAAGCACAAGTATACTTGGTGAAGTCGGATACAACCTTAAAACGAAAATAAATAACAAAGTGCTTGTAGGGCTCAAAGTACTTTCGTCCAGAAACAGAGAAGCTAAGATAAAGGAAGAAATAAAGGTTGAGTTGAGAGTTGTTGAAGATGATGAAATGACATACAATTTCGACTGCGAATCTGAAGCTTCTCTGGTTGTCTTGGTAAATATAGTTTCAGTAATGCCCAGAGAGTATGATCGCATTACTGAGGTTGAAAATCTGGGTGTGTCGAAGAACAAAATGATTTCTTTGAAAGACCCACTAAGGCCATGAGGGGGTACCTAAAACCCCTTTATATAACTAGGAAGGTGGAAAACGTGGCCATCAACAAAATTCTGGTTGACTGTGGTATCACAGTAAACATAATGTCACATTTCTTGCTAGCCAGAATTGGAAAATTCGACACAGACCTTAAACCTCATAACTTGGTCCTGTTGAACTATGAGGGCAAAATTGGACCTACTATGAGGGTCCTACAAGTTGACTTGATTGTGGTAAAAGTTACAAGGCTCACTCTTTTTATGTTGGTTGAGAGTAAGGCCAACTATAACATCTTGCTAGGGAGGGAATGTATATATGGCATAGGTGCAATGTCATCTTCAATGCACCAAAGGGTCTCCATATGGAGACCAGATGTTATTGTTGAAAACATTGAAGCTGGTCAGGGGTACTCTAAGGTACCAGTGAATTATGTGGAAGGTGTATAGTTCAATAAGAACTTAGCACACATTGATCCATGTGCACCAGCAGAATTCGAGTTCACACCTGATGATCACGCATTCTGCTCATTACACCTCCATCTCGTCGAAGGTTTCCACTGGGATAGAGAGGTTGTAGAAGAAGCAGGAAATATACCACCATATTTTCTAGATCCTGCAATTCACCCCACGAGATGGGGAAGCGAAGGCAGTAACAATGACTGACTTCGACGCGTTGAAAAGAATTTCGGCCTACGTGGCTGAAACAAGAATACAAGCGACCTTGGAGGTTGCAGGAAATTATATGGCTGTTGAGGCCATTACATAATTTGTTGAAGAAAATCCTGTGAAGGATTTCGACCAAGAGCCTCCAAATAAGACTCAAGAAGATTCAGAACAAAGGCTTAATGCAATCTATGATAATGAGCCTTTGGGATTTGAAAAGGACCCTTTGTCATAAAGCACTAAAATGCTGGCTCAGGATCCTTTAGAAGAGATTGATCTGGGAGAAGGGGAGTTAAAAAGGCCTACTTACATCAGTGTCAACCTCGACCCAGAACTCAAGGTCGAAATGGTCCACTTTCTAAAGGAATTTTATGATTGCTTTGTTTGGGACTATAATGAAATGCCTGGTTTAAAAAGAGAGCTTGTCGAACACAAGCTGCCAATCAAGCCTGGGAAGAAGCCTGTCAAGCAAAATCCAAGACGGTTCGCCCCAGCAATCCTCACCAAAATATAAGAGGAGATTGAAAGGTTTCTTTGATGCAAGTTCATTCACACAGATAGGTACGTCGAATGGTTAGCAAACATTGTACCAGTAATAAAAAAGAATGACTCTTTAAGGGTGTGCATAGACTTTAGAGATCTAAATTTAGCAACCCCTAAAGATGAGTATTCAATGCCTGTGGCAGAAATGCTAAATGATTTTGTTGCAGGAACAAGATCCCATACTTCATTCCTTGTAAACTGGCCTAATTCTTCCTGCATAGCAGAGATCTAGTACTCATCATTCAGAGCTTCCTTGATGTTCTTAGGTTCTATCTTTGAAACAAAGCATGAGCCTGAGATCACCTCTCTTGATCTAGTGATGACACCTCTGTTGGGATCACCAATTATCAGTTCTTTAGGATGATCTTTCTGGATTCTGATGGAGGGAAGTTTGTTGGATTGCTCTGTCCTTGCATCAGTTAAAGTGAAGTCAAGATTATCACTTTCTATTTTAACTTCAGTTTGATTGTCAGCAGATGTTCCAACATCATCAGCAACATCTGTTTTTGCATATGCATCATCAATAATCACATTTATTGACTCCATTATAACCTTGGTTCTGGAGTTAAATACTCTGTAAGCTCTGCTATTTATGGAGTATCCAAGAAATATCCCTTCATCACTTTTAGGGTCCATCTTCCTTCTTTGATCCCTATCAGCCAGAATGTAGCACTTACTTCCAAATACATGAAAGTACTTGAATGTAGGTTTTCTACCCTTCCAGACATCATAGATGGTGAATAAAGTTCCCTTTCTTAGTGTGACTCTATTGTGGATGTAGCATGCTGTGTTTATAGCTTCAGCCCAAAAGTACAGGGGTAACTTCTTGGCATGAATCATGGCTCTAGCTGACTCCTGAATAGTTCTGTTTTTCCTTTAAACAATCCCATTTTGTTGAGGAGTGATAGGAGAATAATACTCATGGTTGATCCCTTCTGAAGAACAGAAATCTGAGAATTTTTTATTCTCAAACTCCTTTCCATGATCACTTCTTATTCTGACCACACAGCTTGCTTTTTCTCTTTGGATCCTATGGCACAAATCTTTAAATACCTCAAACACATCAGACTTTTCTTTGATGAAGCTTATCCATGTATATCTTGAAAAGTCATCAACAACCACATAGGCATATCTTTTTCCACCAAGACTCTCAACCTGCATTGGTCCCATATGACCATGTGCAATAATTCCAAGACTTTGGAAGTTGTCAGATGTTGAAGCTTTGGGTGTGACATCTTGGTTTGCTTGCCTATTTGACATTCACCACAAACTTTACTTTCATCAATCTTAAGTCTTGGGATTCCTCTTACTGCCTCCATAGATATGATCTTCTTTATTCCTCTGAGATGGAGATGACCCAGTCTTTGATGCCACAACTTCACTTCTTCTTCTTTGGCTAAGGAACAAGTAGATGTGAGGCTAAAATATTGGGGTTCCCACATATAGCAGTTGTATTTTGATCTGGCTCCTCTCATGACAACTTTCTGTTCTTCATCAGACACTATGCACTCAGTTTTGATGAAGTTGACACTGTAACCTTGGTCACATAACTGACTTATGCTGATCAAGTTAGCAGTTAATCCTTTTACCAACAGCACACCATCTAGACTTGGTACACCTGAGCAGTCCAGGGTCCCAACTCCCTTGATTTCCCCCTTTGCTCCATCTCCAAAGGTTACATAGCTGGATGAGTGTGACTTTAAACCTACTAACAGATTCTTCAGTCCAGTCATGTGCCTTGAGCAGCCACTGTCAAAATACCAGTCTTCCTTAGCAGATACTCTGAGAGATGTGTGTGCTATAGATGCAACAACCTGCTTGGACCATTTGTGCCTGTTGTGAGGTTTCATTTGATGCATCTGCCCTAAGTAGTGTCCATCTCTAGAGTTCCAAGGTTGCCTGTTGAACTTGTTCTTAGGCATGTACTTGTAGCTTTGATCAGTATAAAGACTAGCTTTAGGTATCCATATTTTCTTGGTGACCTCTGTCTTCTGCTTAGGAAGGTGCTGGGAACTCTGATTTGGGTATCCATGCAGTTTGTAGCAAAAAGGTTTGATGTGACCAAACCTTCCACAGTGATGGCATCTCCATCTTTGATATTTCTTTTTCATCATGTTCTTGTCATGATGTTGAGACATCTGCTTGAACATCTTGTTTGGCTTCATGGGATTTGGAGTTGTTTGGCTGGTGCTAGCCTCAAAGTTTTGAGCTTTATTAAATCCCAGCCCAGTCTTATCCCCTGAATGCTTGTTGTTGTTGAGAATGACATCCAGTGTGTTTGAGCCACTGTTCAGCATTCTGACAGATTTGGACATATGCTCCATTTTGGAGTTGAGTAGGCTGACTTCACTTTTCAAAGTGTCAATGATCTCTAGATGACTTGCCTTTTCAGCCTTTAATTCCTCAATCTGCTTCTTCTGTTGTTTATTTTCCATGCATACTTCAGTGCTCCTTTTACACAGCATCCTGTAAGATGCTTCAAGCTCTTCAAATGTCAGCTCCTCAACACTGGATCCTTCTTCAGTTTCACATACTCCAGCTAGAGCAGTGATGTGCTTTGCAGATTCTTCTTCTGCCTCACTACCTGGGTCTTCATCTGACCAGGACACAGAGAGACCTTTCTTTTGCTTCTTTAGGTAGGTTGGGCATTCACTTCTAATGTGTCCATACCCTTCACATCCATGACATTGGATCCCTTTTCCTTGGTTAGTCTTCTCATCATAGTTTGACTTTCTATTAGAGTCATAAGGTCTTTTATTCTCAGAGGTTGAGTTTCTTCCACTTTGTATGGGCCTGTTTTCCATTCTTTTGAGAATTTTGTTAAATTGTCTTCCAAGCATAGCAATTGATTCTGATAAGTTGTCCTCAGAGCCTGCTTCATGACTTTCTTCTTCTTTATCAGTGTTTGAGACCAGGGCTATGCTTTTGTTTTTCTTCACAATTGTATCATTCATTCCCATCTCAAAGGTTTGAAGGGAACCAATGAGCTCCTCAACCTTCATTGTGCAGATGTTCTGAGCTTCTTCTATGGCAGTAACCTTCATGTCAAACCTCTTTGGCAATGATCTGAGAATCTTCCTTACCAACTTTTCATCACTCATCTTCTCTCCCAAGGCACCAGAAGTATTAGCAATTTCCAGGATGTTCATGTAAAACTCATGAATGGTCTCATCTTCTTTCATCCTCAAGTTCTCAAACTTGGTGGTGAGAAGTTGAAGTCTTGACATCTTCACCTTTGATGTTCCTTCATGAGTAGTTTTGAGAGTGTCCCAAACATCCTTGGCCATCTCACAGTGATGCACAAGCCTAAATATGTTCCTGTCAATGCCATTGAATAAGGCATTTAAGGCTTTGGAATTTCCAAGTGCTGACTCTTCTTCCTCCTTGCTCCACTCTTCTTCAGGCTTCATCACTTTTGCCCCATCCTTATTGTCTTGGACAGGGTGCTCCCATCCTTTGTTAATTGCTTTCCAAGCCCTGCTATCAAGAGATTTCAAGAATGCTACCATTCTTGGCTTCCAGTAATCATAGTTGGATCCATCCAAGATAGGTGGTCGATTCACAGATCCTACATCTCTGTCCATGTTCCCAAAATTTGCAGTCCCTAGATCTCACCCAGTTATACAGGCAGGGTGCCTGCTCTGATGCCAATTGAAATTCTGGGATCAGGTACGTGATGTCGAACCAGATGTTTAAACACTTGAAAACTTAAACAAAACTTAATGAGCTGGTAAATTAAATAACACAGGAAATTGTTAACCCAGTTCAGTGTATCTCCACACTTACATCTGGGGGCTACCAAGCCAGGAAGGAAATCCAATATAAGTAATATTAATTATGGAGTTAAACCAACCAGTTTAATCCTTCACTTAATATCTACCCAAGGCAATTTCTACCTAAGACTCAACTTAGATATGAGTACCTACTCACTCCCCCTCAATCACACAGTGATCTTTTACAATGATTAATAAAATTGAAGTCACACTTCAAACACAACAGCTTGATCTTACTTAAAAGTTTCAATCAAGACACAATTCACTTTTTGCTTAAAATCTCATAAAGTGACAAACAATTAAAACCTGCTTAAAATAACCAGCTTCACAAAACACCCTTTACAGTCTTCTAAAATTCGTGCTTTTTCCTGAGTGTTTCAGTTCCTTAAATAGATGCTTGGTTTTTGGGCTTTTTGCAAATTATCCAGACTTTGATAAATCCCACAGTCATCTCCTTGAATTAGGGTGATTTAGTTTGTTCTCTCCTTGAATCAAGGTGAGTTAGTTATTCTGTTACACTGAAACCAGATAACTAAGCTTCCTAAAGATGCGCCTTGGAGTGCTTATCTTTTTACACTTAATTCCAAATAATTTCTCCTGAATTTACTCACTTCTGTTACGCATCATTTAAGTCTGATAGCAGGTTTACAATGTCAAAACATCTGGTGTGACATCCTGATGTCTTGAACTAAGTTCATTAACTTTTACTTTGTTTGACAATGTCACAACATCTGGTGTGACATCCTGAACTAAGTTCATAACTTCTTGTTTGTCAAAAATTCTGCCAATTCTTAACATCTACACTAGGTATAGTATGATAGAGAAATTATGCCTATGGTTGTATTACTCTTGTACTAAATTGAAACAATATATAAAACCAGTTGATGTTTATATTTCTTCTCGCTTTGATGTTATTAAACATATGTTGTCCAAACCTATTTTTTATAGTCGAATTGGGAAATGAACACTAGCATTAACTGATTGTTCATTAACGTATAAACCTTTAAAAGTTATTAAAGGGCAAGTGGTTGTTGACTTTATAGTTAACCACTCCGTAAATGAAAGTCCTTTAAATTATCTTGAGATTGAGCCCTGGAAGTTATACTTCGACGGGTCTAGTCATAAAGATGGGATTGGTATAGAAGTGCTTGTTATTTCTCCTAATAAAATTCCAACAACACTTAAGTATAAAATTTAAGGCCATTGTTCTAATAATGAGGCTGAATACGAAGCTTTAATAGCTGGAGTTGAGGTATTATTGGAATTGGGGGCAACTCATGTCGAAATAATGGGAGACTCAGAGTTTGTAATAAAACAAGTCACTAAAGAATACAAATGCGTAAAAGAAAATTTAATTATGTACTTTGTAGTAGTAAATAGGCTGCTGAAAAAATTTGAAGCAGTCACCTTTCGACACATTCCTAGAATAGAAAATCAAGTTTCAAACGACTTGGTCAAATTGCATCAGGGTACAAAATTTCAAAAGAGAAATTACAAAGTGCAATTGAGGTCAGAGAGAAAATGGTGTCAGTAGGGTTAGCACCATCAGATCTAGAAAAGACTAAGCTTGGGTATGCTGATGAAGAAAGTTTTGCAATATTGATGGTCGACAGCATAAGTGACAAGGATTGGAGGAAGCCCATAGTGTACTACTTAGAAAATCCAACAACTTCGACAGAAAGGAAAATTAGATACCAAGCCTTAAGTTATGTTCTTTTGGGGAATGAGATATTTAAAAAGACTCCTGAAGGAGTATTGCTCAAATGCCTTAGTGAGGCTGAAGCATATTTAGCTCTTTCAACTGTCCATAGTGGGGCATGTGGAGCACACCAAGTAGGTCACAAAATGAAGTGGCTTTTATTTCGGCAGGGTGTATATTGGCCCATTATGTTAAAATATTTCATTGAATTTGCTAAAGGATGTCAAGAATGTCAAGTACATGTTGGTATCCAACATGTGCCTGTAAGTGAGTTGCACTCTATTGTCAAACCTTGGCCCTTTAGAGGATGGGCTTTGGACCTGGTTGGAGAGATTCGACCAGTATCTACAAAAAATCACAAATACATTTTGGTAGGAATAGACTACTTCTCTAAATGGGTCGAAGCCATTCCATTTCCTAGTGTCGATCAATAAGATGTGATTGAGTTCATTCAAAAGTATATCATTTATAGGTACGGCATTCCAGAAACAATCACCACAGACCAAGGGTTTGTGTTTACTGGTCGAAATATGTAAGAGTTTACCACTGAAAAGGGTTTCAAACTCCTAAAATCCACTCCTTATTATGCCCAGGCTAATGGCTAGGTCGAAGTAGCGAACAAAATAGTTATTGGTTTGATTAAGAAACATGTGGGTAAGAAGCCAAGAAATTGGCATAAGACATTGGACCAAATTCTTTGGGCATGTCGAACCTCATCTAAAGAGGCAACAAATACTACCCCTTTTCGACTCACTTATGGGCATAGTGCAGTCTTGCCTCTTGAAATTTACCTTCAGTCCACAAGAATTCAAAGGCACCATGAGATTTCATCTGAAGTTTATTGGAATATGATGCTTGATTAATTGTTGGATGTAGACAAAAAGAGACTTCATGCCTTAGAATTATTAGAAAGGTAGAAGAAAATGATAGAAAAATCATACAACAAGAAGGTTAAGGCAAAGACCTTTTCAGTTGGTGAATTGGTGTGGAAGGTAATTTTGCCCATGGATCGAAAAAGTAGATCCCTGGAGAAATGTCACCTAAATGGGAGGGTCCTTTCCGAGTTGCTAAAATATTTAGTAACAACGCATATGAGGTACATGAAATTGAAGCTGATTTAAGAATCTTGAAAGAAAATGGGAAATATTTAAAAAGATATAGGTCAATGCTTCAAGAGATTCATATACGAACATAAAATTTTATTTAATGATTAAAAAGGCCATAAATGGCCTACAAGTACAGAAATCCAAAACATGGTTTAACAACCAGAAAAGAAAAACTATATTATTCAGCTTCCTCCCAAGTAAGGGAGTTAAGATAATTCATCCAATCTTCATCAGCTTCATCATCATCATCTAGACGTTCACCCTTTGGAGGCTCCTTTTTGGGAGAGGTTGTTCTACCTTCGTTAGTTTTGGAGCGAGTGACCATCCCCACATGAGCAGAAGGAGTTCCCTTGTTTTTGGTGTTTTTACCTTGCTTGTGGGAGACAGTATCATCCACCTTCCTTGCAGAATTTTCCATGTTCATTGTGATGAAGAAGATGGACTAAGTAGGGGGTTATTTATAAAGGAAGAATGCGTACGCTGATTGGCTAGTCAAAAGGCAGACATAAAGCACGTGAATTCTTTTTTGGAAATAACACCCTAAATAAGCGTTATAGTTATAGCCGTTAAATGGTAACTTGTGTCACACAATTATGCAAGGCATTTAAAACTATAACGTTACCATAATAACCAAGGTCAAAGAAATTTTAATTTTGTTGACCCAAGTTAAGTTGAAGTCTTTGACTTAAAGGTTGTTTCGACAACCACTTGAAATTTTACTTATGCAGAAAGATAAAGTATAAGTCAAAGAGTAATAAAAAGGCCTGGAGCATAAAGTAAAATGGGACAATGATGCCCAAAGATTCTCATTACATAAAGGTCTCATTAGGGCCAAAATATTAATACAAAATAGGAGGAAAACACAAAATCCTAAAATATTACAAAGCCATTGAAATCAGAAAGAGAGCTTTCCTTGCAACATAAAAAAGTTGTGCTTGCTAATCTGGAGGCGATTCTCATACAAAGCCTTGTCGAGTTTTGCTGTCGCAAGCTCCTTGTTGAGAACTTCAGCAATATCAATAAGGTCAATGGTGCGCTTCAATTCAGCATCCAATTCAACATTGTCAAACTGACTCAGCTCAAGGTTACGCTGTTTAGCATCAGCGATTTTCTTTTAAAGTTATTCAAGCTCTTTCTCCCAAACTTCAATGGTTATATTATTGGCAGTTCTTTCCCTTTCCCCTTTGGCCCTGATGTCCTTTAGCCTTTCGACTTCGTTCTCATCTTCCCTTTCTAGATCCCATGCGCAACAACTCTTTGCACCAGTTGACTCAATTATTTTTTCAACTTTTGGAATGAATTAGAAATCATCAGACATCTGGTTCACCAGGGTAGTCGGTTCCATAAGGGAACTAGAGATCTTGGGTTTGATTGTTGAAAGATCCATTTGGTCCAGAGACTCCTTCAGAAAGATATGGGCAGTTGGATCAGCATTCAGGGTAAGATGGATATCCCTTTTGAAGAATGTATCTTTGATCTTTTTAAGAAAGGGACCAACGAAGTAATCTGGAGCTGAGGCTCTAGGAGCTATCGAAGAGCTACTTCTAGAAGAACCAAAACTCTTCCTAAGCTTCATCCTGGCATACTCTCTGGGATTCGACCATTTCAGGGCCAACAGGTGGTCACCAACTAGATCTGTCTTTGGGGTCAAACGTTGAGAGGAAGGAGGGTATTGGAGATTTTCTTCAAACAGGGTTTGCTGAGTCTTTTCAGGCTCTTTTTCTTTACCAACCTCACCCTTTTCCTGTTGATCATCTTCTTCGCTTTCATCCTCTTCCTCCTCCCTTTATTCCTCCTGCTCTGGATTATTCATTACAACATCCTGAGCATTAGCTTGGGGCTCTCCCATAAGCTCTAGTTCTTTATTTTTTGGATTTGAGGGGGTAGGCTCCTAAGTCTTCTCAACTTCTTCCTCTACAGCAAAAGCTGCATGTATTGCCCTGACAGTCTGGCTTGTTTGGCCAAGACAGTATTTGATCAAAATATCATCACGCTCAAGATCAGAATCATCAATGTGAGACTATTAAGTAGTGGATTTAGCTTCAGTCACAAGGCGAGGAACAACTGTTGTATTAATGGGTTGGTTAATCTCACTTACAGAACTATAACCAGAGCCAAAATCAGAAGTTGGGTGATAAGTTGGCTCACCTTGGCTGTTTAAAATAATTGTGGGAGAAGGAGTAGCAGTCGAAGGAGGTTGAGAAATGCCTGCTCTTGCCTGATAAGAGGAAAAGCTAAATACCTCATTCTCTTTACCGCCTGGGCTAGAGTTGGCACTCTTAGGAGGACCACCAGAAGGCTTCACCATAGGGGTTGGAAGTTCAACTTTGACACCACCTGTAGAAAGTGCCTTTT
This sequence comes from Lathyrus aphaca, assembly GCA_963966055.1. Lineage (NCBI taxonomy): Eukaryota > Viridiplantae > Streptophyta > Magnoliopsida > Fabales > Fabaceae > Lathyrus > Lathyrus aphaca. Next base: position 406,290,926 of record OZ014522.1, on the reverse strand, counting down.
TCACAACTTTGGCCACCTTGGAAGAAGGTTGGCCAGCAGCACTAGGAGATTATGCTTCTTCCTTTTCCTCTTGAGGGTCTGCTCCTCATAGGACTCATCATCATCTAATTGGATGACAGTACTGGAAGTTTTCTTACCCTTCTTCGAGGGTGACAAAGGCTTTTTGGTTGTCTGAAAGGAAGACAAGACATTATGAGGCAAACTTGTGAAAAGTTGTGTGAGTAAGGGTTATGAAATACGTTAGTGCCTTCTTTGTTCTCAGTCTTTATTACCACTCCTTTGTTGGCAGTGGATTTTCTGGTAAGCGCTGGAAATGACAAAAACAATGGTTATAAGTTAATAAATAGTTAGTCAGTAAAGGGTAAATGAAGACCTCAAACCTTCATATATGTCGGATTTGACAAGAACGTCTTCAATCCCTATAGGAAGGTACCCTTTGAAACTGTCCAGTGTGTGCTTAGTTGAAACCACCCTTTGGGCTTTCGGCTAGCACTGCTGTCGAAGGATTTTAATTGAATCCCCATAGATGAACTAGTCTGGAAATGGAGGGGCAAGGGCCACTCCAAAATCAGCAGTAGGTAGTCGAGGAAATGTTGGAGGAAAGAGTTGGAAAGCCACCTCATAACGCTTCTCACGAGAAACATTTGAAGGGATTTTCAACTTATCCATCTTTTGCAAAAATTTCTCTTTCAAAGTGACAGAAGCATCACGAACAGTTCGACTAAGATCATCTGGTTGATAGACATTTTCGAAGAATTTTTGGAAAGCTTGTATCTCTTTGATGTGAGTGGACTTGCTCTTTTTGATCTTCACCTACATGTTAACAAAAGCTAGGTCAAGCAAGGCAGAAAATTCAATGGCAGTGAGAAAGTTGTCACTGTAGTACTTGCGCCACCAGTCATTAAAGTGATGGGTGCATTGGATTGTAGGTTGAAAACAGACAGGAGATATGACTGCTTTTTGGGTATCCCATCTGGAGAAGATGTCAGCAACATCATCCTCGTCGAAGAGATTGTTGGAGAAAATGACATGTCCCTTTTTATCATAAAGGCATTTGGGGAAGCTCTGGCCCAGTCCAAACTTCCTAGAAACCAAGTTTGGTTGATAAGCAATAAGGATTGTGTCTGATCTCTCACCATTCAGCTTGTAGACAATATATCTAGGAATTAAAAAAGCTTCCCAAACCGAAACAGAGTCTGTGTGGAGCTTCTTTGAAGGGGAATTTGGGAAATCCCTAGTAAAACATCTAGGGTCACACTTCCTCTCAGAAAAAGGAGTCATGAATGGTACAATATCATATTGATGTGTAAACATCATTATAAAGCTAGAGAAGGCCCCTTTCAGGGTTTCGCCTTCGTCATTGGGAGTAAGATTCGCCAGTCGAACACCCTCAGTGCTCCTATGCTTAATCTCCTCTGAGACTTCATCAACTTTCCCACTTCTGGGAAGCACAGGTTCGAAAGTGGCATTTAGCTAGAGTTGAAGAAGCCATAGAGAGCCAGTGAGACTCATGGCACCATAAGTGGTTGTTGGGTTCCTCAGTCGAGTTACCCCTTCATTGAGAGGCTTATAGAGGCTGGCCAAGATAATCTCACTCAAGCAGACCCCCCTGTTGTTATAGAGTTGGTTTGCCAAGGGCATATATTTCTTCGCCACCTGTAAGAACTTGGTGCATAAGACATATCTGGATAACCAGAGAGTGATGAAGGAAATATGTTCCTTGTTTGAAACTCTTTCATCATTGGGTTTAGAGTGGTGGTTGATGAAGTGGGTATATGTTAACCTCTACTCATTGAAGCCAATAGTGTCTTCAACATCAATGGAAGGGTCATATGCTGGACCTTCAGGTCGAAGCCCTGTGATAGCGGCTATGTCGAAGAGAGTGGGGGTAACCATCCCACAAGGAAGATGAAAAGTATAATGGGTGCAGTCCCACAAGTACAGGGAAGCATCCAAAAGGTTCAAGCAGTAGGGGATATGTATCTTCGACAGCATCAACAGATCATAGATCCCTATAGCTTTCTAGTGATCAGCCTTGATTTTTTCCAATCTATCCAGCCAAACATCAAAATCATTGAACTGACTTACAGTCCTAACCAATCTAGTACCATCATGAAGGTACTTCAAGTCTAGATGATTGAGAGGAGGTGGGTTAGATGAAAAGTCATCAGCTTTAGGGAGATGTTTGTGCCCTAAAGGTTGGGTTTTACGGTAGCAAGGAAAGAACTCTTTCAGCTTCTCATATGTGTTCTTAACTGTAGCCAAAGGACCAGATAAAGCATAAGAGTAGTCAGTGATAGTAAAGGGGATCATTACCTGATATTTGTACAAACTCCTTGTTTCATCATCTCTGGGTTCTGGTACGAACTGAAGGTTTTTATGGTCTTTGGTCCGGTGATATTGTTGAAGGGAGGTAGAGTTTACTCTAAGGTGAAAGTCTTTGCTTTCTGACCTTTCTTTTGGGAAGTGGTTGCCTTGGAAGACGCCATTGATGGAGATAAAAATGGAGTTTTTTTAGGGTTCTTAGAAGAAAATAGGAAGACTTTAGCAAGAAAGAGACAAAGTTTGCAAGAGTTTGGAAAGGTTTCTTCGTTGTGCTGAGGGGTGCATTTATAGGCGTAGGAAATGAGAAGTTGTGAAGTCCAGCCACTTAATGCAAATGTGAAGTTGTGGGACCCATGGCACTTGGTATCTGTCGCATTGAGGTAGCAGTTAATACAAAAGACATTTGGCGCATTGTTTCAAGGAAAAAATCATGATCAGAAAGCATCAAATACGGTTGATGGGACATTTGGGATTTTTTCCATTATGATATGACATCATGCGCGTGGGTAAAGAATCACAACAGTTTTCAGAATGTGGGTTAGGTGGTTCCAACCATACTTTCGTCTGACCAAAGTTGACGTCGAAAATGATGAATATCAAAAAATGATATTTTCATCAAGATGGTCGGAAAAAACATTTTTAGGGGGCAATTTGTTATCCCTAAATTTTGACGCTAGCAATTAATAAGGTCATTTTTCTTAATAAAGAGTTTTCTTGTTATAAGCTAAAAGTGAGGTTTTCGACCTTGCTCATTAAAAGGATGAGAGTCGAAGGAACCCACTTACAGGTTCTATACTTAGAGAAATTCTGAGTTGAAATATTTTCTAAGTGTTGGGATGATTCGACCATGCGGAAATTCGACACATATGGCAGTTACATGAGTTTGACACGTTCAAGTTTGGAGGGAAGTTATGTAATTTTCAATTCAAATGCAGAGACAAGTGGCGCAAGATCAAGCTTCTTCAGCATGTTAGTTGGACAAGTGTCATCATCTTAGGATAGAATTAGGAAGAAACCTTCGAAAACGGTTACTTTGTAATGTATATAAATAGCTTAGTCTAGTGTTAAAATAAGTGTGTGGAAATCATATGTACTAGTAACTCTGTATACTCAAAGTATCCGCGTGTAGAGAAAAGAGTGCAGTGATAATGTACGTGATTGAAACACCACCAATTTGTCTTCAAATGTCAATTTATCTTCAAGTTATTTATCTTTGAATCCATTTAAACTTTCAAGTCTTTTATGTTAAAGCATTTATCTTTCAAAGTCATTTACTTTTCAAGCAATTTATTGTGTTTCCTTTACAATTCATGCCCTTTACTTTTCCAGCACTTTAACATTCTGTCTTGCATTTATCTTTCCTTTACACTTTTAGTCATTTAAATTCCCTTGTTGTGCCTTTAATTTTCATTTATTTTCAAGCCTTTCCCTTTCTTTTTATTTTACTTTGAAATTTATTGCTTTTACTTCATTTTCTTTAATTTTAAAAAAAACATTTTGAATCATGTTGAAGGATTCAAGACCTTTTTCCCAAAAATATTACAAATCATCAAATCTTTTAGCTCATGTCCTAGGATCAATCTGGTCGATCATGTGAGTAACTGAGGGTATTTTGGTATCTTAAGAGGACCAGCGATTGTTTAGCAATTTTGGGGGGTAAACAATATCGCATAAATTTATTATTGGTTCCTCCTTCGACTTTTTATTTTGTGATTCTCTTTCAAGGTGTTCGCACATGGATTTCGCGCGAGCAAATCACTAGCCTCCTCTGCGTGTAGTTTACTTGCGGGACCCACCAAACAAGTCCCAAGACTGCTCTGTCTGATTAGTTATGTTGCGAAATCTTGTAATGTAGATTGATAATGGGGATCTTGTGTATATTTTTTGTATTTTTTGTTTTATAGCAAACTCGTGCGAAATGCTTGAACAAAAAGATAAGAAAAGCGAATAAAAGCAGGATAAAAAGGATAAAGACAAAAATGCAAGTATTTTAAATTGATTTGGATTTAAAATGACTTGAAATAGATAAGTGTTTGGACGCTATAATACTTTTGCGTAGGGGGTTATCTCGTTTCTTTGATGTTAGGTACTTTGAGTGTGTCCCTTTTACAATGTGAAGAAATGCGACCTTAAATAATGAAAATAAAATCTACTTATATAGACAAATAAAATAAATGTCGCACACCTTCCAACAAATCAGGCTTTGACACCTATCAACCGATTATCTTGGTAACCACCCACTACTTTGTCCCACTCTTTGAGGCAGATTCTTTTCCATGTCTTCCTGAATAACTCTGTCAAAAAACCTTCGACCTGGTGGTGTCTGAGATATTTCGGAGTGCTTCGACTTGATTCTGGATTCCTGCATCAGACTGTCGACCCATGGATGTCTTTTCCTTCTCTTTGGATGGGTCTAACTCCTTCCTTCTGGCATTCTCGTGATTTTGGTTCCAAACCTCTTTTTTTTTAACAAGTCGAAATCTCCAATCAACAAATTGCCCCCCCCCCCAAAAGGCTAGTTTTGACAGGGAGCTAGGCGACCAAGAAGCTTGGACTTTTGGATTTTCCCGAGTGATTTCGACGCTTTCTTTTACTGTCAATTTGCACATTCAAGTGTTCATACTCTGTCGGAATGAGACAACATGTCACATTCGTCATGATTCCACTTTTGGCGCCACAACTTTCTTGAGACATGGGGATCTTCAGTTTTCCCACTAAACTAGCTCAAAGCCCAAAAAAACCCTTGCGTCGCATGAACTTGGGTATAAATATCATTCCCTCAGTCCTTCTATAACTGGAGTGGAGATAATGGTCTGAATCCACTTCCTCTAAATCGGTCTTTTACATTAATTGAAACAGCAGGGGCACCGTTTCCAAGACCTAGAAAGAGCCATTTTTCTGGCGGCACTCTTTTCCCAAGACTGATTGTACGCCTTTCAAGCGCCTACCCTACCTCCAGGTGATTTGTTTGAGGAATATTGCTCCTATAAAAGGTGTGGTTTCATGCATCTTCTTGTTACACTCATTCAAATTCTCCATGAGCTCCTCTTCAAATTCTCTCATAAACAAGAAGGTGGCCAAGACAGATCCAGAGCCCTCCAAACCAACCATTTCAAAGGCTTACTGCGTCGGATACTGGGGCTAAAATTGTTGGGAAGACATAGGTGACCCAGATGAAACCTCCGAAGAAGAGGCTACCTCAAAGTTACGACTTCGATCCAGACCCTGATGAAGACTGGATGAACTTCCTCAATTTAGGAGCATAGAGAGGCATGGATAAATAACCAGTTTTTTGCCGACTTTGTCGAGCTGTTTGTGCATTTAATTTTTTGCACTCTGCTGGCCTACGGGCTTTTTATGTTTGATTTGTTATGCATTATGCCCTCTTTGTATGCCACTTTTGGTTGTTGGTCTGTTATGACGATTATTAATGGGAAAAAAATATGCGTGAATGTGTACTTCTTGCAGCATAGGTTTACATCATTTTAGATATTTCCCATTTACTCTCAAGATTCTCTCATCAAAGCCTATCTCTTTTATCTCATAGGAATTGTTGTTAAAGGCTTGAATTATTTTTAACGGTCCTTCCCAATTGGGTGACCATTTTCCTAAGGTTCAATCTCGCATATCCATGGGTAAGATGACCTTCCACACATAATCATTAACTTCTAAGGTTTTTGCCTTGACCTTCTTATTATAAGTTTTATCCATTCTCTCTTTTTGATGCGGCAAAGCGTCAAACTCCTTTAACCTCTCTTCGTTCAAGTCTTTGATTTCGCCGAACATCATATTGTAATACTGTTCTGACGGGATCTCTAATTGACGTTGGATTCTTATCGACTGAAAGCCAATATCTGAGGGTAAGACGGCATCGTGACCGAAAGTCAGACGAAACAACGTTGAACTCGTTGACTCTTTTGGGGATATTCGACATGCCCACATGATTTGGTCCAAAGTTTTGTGTCGATTTCTAGGTTTTTTTGCAACGTGCTTTTTAATGAGCCCGATCACCACCTTGTTCACAGCCTCGACTTGTCCATTCACTTGTGCTTAGTAAGGTGTCGACGTGACGAGCTTAAATCCCACTTCCGTTGTAAACTCCTGCATCTTTTGACCCATAAATATTGAACCTTGGTCGGTGGTTATGGTTTCGGGAATCCCAAACCTATATATTATATGGCTTTGGATGAAGTCAATAACAACTTCCTGGTCCACTTTTGCCAAAGGCACCACCTCTATCCATTTTGTAAAGTAATATATATACCAAGATGAATTTTTGTTGTTTCGACGAAGCAGGTCGAATTTCTCCTATCATGTCCAAAGCCCATCCTCTAAACGACCATGGCTTCACGATAGCATGTAATTCACTGGCCGGGACGTGTTGGATGTTGGCATGTTCTTGACACTCTTGACATCCCTTAGCAAAGTCTATACAATCTTTGAGCATGCTTGGCCAATAGACTCTTTGTCTAAACGGTAACCATTTCATGTATTTCATCTGATGTGGCTAGCTTGATAGGCTCCATAAGTCCCACTATGTACCTCTGATATGGCTAGATATGCTTCAGAGTCTCCTATACACTTGAGTAAAACCCCCTCAGAGGTTTTCTTCATGAGCTCACTTCCTATCAACACATAATTCAGAGCCATGTATTTCGTCTTCCTGTCAGTTCCCCCAACAGGATTCTCTAAGTATTCAATGATGGGTCGCCTCCAATCCTTCGTCGACAATCCATCGATGACGAGGACTTTGTCGTACCATGTTTCTTTGGCCTCTAAACCATCAGAAGTCGGCGGTAATGGTAGCGCATTCAACACCATTTTCTCTTGAACCTCAATGAAGTCCTTCAATTTTTCCTTCTCCACCTTATACCCTGGCGCAATCTGTGTTAGATCATTCGCCTCCTGGTTCTCCATTCTGGGAACGTGTACCTCACTTGCCATATTGAACTGCTCCAATAATTGCTTCGCCATAACAAAGTAGGCTATTAAATGTTCCTTGATAAACTTGTACTCTCGCGTGAGTTGCTTAGCTACTAGCTCCGAGTCACCTTTGATATCCACTCTCTATGCCTCAAGCTTCTTTAGCATCTTCAACACGATGATTAAGACTTCATACTCAGTCTTATTTTGTAAGTTAATGAAAACTCAGTTAACGCTAGTGCCCATTTACCTATTCGACTATGCAGAATGGGTTTAGACAACATATTCTTGATGACATCGTAATGTGATGAGACATAAATGTCAATATGCTTTATATATTGCTTCAATTTCATACATAAGAAGTTTAGACATAGGCATAATTTTTCAATTATAATATACCTAGTTTCAGTATCTATAAATATTCTACTGAGGTAATAAATGTGTCTTTCAACACCATCGTTGTCCTCGTCAAAGTCATCTTCTGGTGATGGGGTATACTCTTCATCGGAATGAGGGGAATATGTAGGCTTTTCTTTGTTGGATTGGGTGTGTATTCAGGTTCATTCCCTTTTCCGACATTAGGAGTACATTCTGCCTTTTTTTTTTATATTACCTCTTTTCTCTAAGAGGTTTCAATGGTCAGCGTATGGTTCGCCACAATCTTTCCTTTTTCGACCTACCTTTCTTTTGGGCGATGCTCCTTTGATCCAAGGGCTTCTTCTTGCCTTGGTAGAGAGGTTAAGGCCCCTTTTCGACCTTCTTATTTATCTGGTAGCACCTCCACTGGATCCTGTTCATCGGGTTCTTCCCTTTGTAATTTGGAGAAACCACGTAACCCCTAGGTTCGTTTTTCTTCCCAATCCCTTTTTCTAAGTCCAGCACCCTCCATTTCGGCCTTTTGTTTCCCTTTTGATTGACTGGTTAGACCCACTTCTCACGTGGGGTGTCAGATGGTGGCACAAAAGTTTTAGGCCGACTGAATTGGCATGTCTTTGGAATTCTTCATTTTGACGCAAGTTACCACCCTGGTTGAACACAAACTTTGGGATACGAGACCCCTCAGCGGCTAAAGTCTCCTTTTTGCCAGCTTCATATTTTTCAACTTCCTTCTCGTCGAACACAACATTGTACCTTGGGCATAATATTGCTCTCGATTCACCCACTTGGCATTTCTTTTGTAATTCATCCAAACTTTCATCAGCCCTTGAGTAAATTGACTCCAGTTTTTCCTCAGTGTTCTTGTCGTCACCTTCAGTAGTGTCGACCATCATACACTCCATGTTTTCAACATGGGGTGTGTGTTGGGGAAATCCTCAGTAACTTCCACCATCATACAATCATTCAGCTCATAATAGAGTGCTTCTTTGACTTTCATAGGGTCAGAGTCGACCTGCATCTTTGGCTTCTCTCCAAATTGAAGCTTGTCATCCTTCAAATCCTTTTGCACCAAATCCCTGGAAAAAAACACATTGAGAAGTTTTATGACCAAGATAATTATGAAACTTGCAAAATCCCCTCTTTTTCTTTTGATATAGAAGGGGGTCTTTTAAACCAGGTGGAATAACAATTTGACCATCTTTTACTAGCAAATCGAAAATTTCATCGCATTTAGATATATCAAAGAGGTATGCCTTAGTAACATATTTGTTGAATTTCCCTGTATCGACGGGTTCTTTTCCGTTCGATGGTTTCAATACTCAGTCTGGTAACGTGCCACTTGTTCGACTGTGGACTCTTCTATCTCACCAGCGAATTTGGTGAACTTTGGGACTTTCCAACCCATAGGAAGTTCAGTTTGTAGCACATAGTTACATAATAGGGATATGTAAGTTGGCCTTCGAAGGCCTGGGTTGGCACCATTTTGGACCATAATCCTCTCTACTATAGTTTCAAGGTTCGGCTCTCCGACCATGGCATCCTGACGAACCTGTCCTAGCACATCTCCTTGGTCTTAATGTTGATGTAACATCACGACAGGAGGCCTTTGGACCACCCTGAGTATTTGTTCAACCTCTTCCTAAGGTTGTTCTAAAATCTCTTCATACTCATCTTCTTGTCGGACCGGTGTCTCAGGACGAGGAGATGGGGTTCGACGTCGTGGGGCAGTTGGTGCCCCTAAAAAATCCTCTATTCGAGTCATCTGAGTTGCCAACTGTCGGTAATTCTGTGTCGAATCGTGTATTAAATGTCTTAAAATTGTCCCCGTTTGTTGTGTTAACATATGGACCATTTCATGGTTACTCTCATTCATATGTTGCCTTACAACGGCCATAGTGTTTGGAGTAAACGTTGGCATCGACTGAGATAAAAAATTGTATATGGTCGTTCGACCGTATTGGTTCGTCAAAGTCCCTAGCCGTTGGTATAGAGAAAAAGCTCCTGAAGAACTCTCTACAAATGTTGAGCCAGAATTGTGGAAACTTGGCATGAGTTCAGGAGGCATGTCAAAGGTTCTGGAAAAAGGCATGGTGAAAATTAGGTACTGATGGCCCCAAAGTTCCGCACACATTTGACCTAATCGATTCAGGTTGAATCGGAGCAATGGTCGATCCACTAGTAGTATTCAGTATTATTGTCGTAACGGGATCAGTTGTGTTTGTAACAACTGGACTTCCTGTCAAAGACAGTTCTTCGTTCGGACGTGGCGTTACCATTATGCCATTACACACGTGCATATAACTAACCCAACGGGTCTCGCTGGGCGTGCCAATTTGTTTGCACGTGGATTTCGCTTGAACAAGTCATTGGCCTCCTTTGCGTGAGGTTTACTTGAGGGACCGGCCAAACAATTCTCAGGACTGCTTTGTCTGATTAGTTATGTTGTGAACTCTTGTAATGTAGAATGGTAATGGGGTTCTTGTGTTTATTTTTTTTATTTTTTTTGTCTTTATAGAAAACGCATGTGGAATGCTTGAAAGAAAAGACAAGAAAAGCGAATAAAAGCAGGATATAAAGGATAAAGACAAAATGGCAAGTATTTTAAATTGACTTTAAATTAAAATGATTTGAAATACATAAGTGTTTAGGCGCTATCATTTGCGTAAGGGGTTAACTCGTTTCTCTGACGCTCAGTATTTTGAGTGTGTCCCTTTTACAATGTGAAGAAATGCGACCTTGAATAATGAAAATAAAATCTACTTATAAAGACAAATAAAATAAATGTCGGAGACCTTCCAACAAATCAGGCTTTGACACCTGTCAACCCATTCTCTTGGTAACCACCCACTACTTTGTCCCACTCTTTGGAGCAGTTTATTTTCCACGTCTTCCTGAATGACTCTGTAGAAAAACCTTCGACCTGGTGGTGTCTGGGATACATCGAAGTGCTTAGACTTGGTTATGGATTCCTATATCTGGCTGTCGACCCATGGTTGTCTTTTCCTTCTCTTTGGCTAGGTCGAACTCCTTCCTTCTGGCATTCTCATGGTTTTTCTTCCAAACCTCTTTTTTTGAACAAGTTGAAATCTCCAGCCAACACAAGGTCATTCAATTTGCTGAACACTTCCATGAATAGAGGAAATATGAATAATCATGTTCAATGTATGAAGTAGAGTGCTTTCTTGAATTGTCATCTTGTGTCGGTTTGACATTTTTAGGGACACCTTTGGTTTTAACTGGTTTCGAATGAGGTTTCAAATTTGTGGTTTCTGGACAGACAATCTTCCTTAACTGCTCTTTGATATGCAACTTCTTGGTGTCATCTGCTTTAGAAAATATATCTTGTATTATTTTCCACTCGGTCATGATAGTTATACATGTTTTATCATCCTTTATCACACCGTCATCATCAAACTAAAGCCTTTTCCAGTGAATGTAGACTTCATCCATATGTATCAGGGCATTAAACTTCATCTTTTTTGAAATGATACAAGCACATGGAATACCGTAACTCTTCCTAAGTGTAGATCCACACTTCGAACTATCTTAACCTCTCTTATCTGCTCACTTCGCTTCGTGAAAAATGAAATTCAAGCATGCTTGAGATACATTTCCAACCAAATCTGAATAGATAGTGTTGTCTTTAAATCGATGTTGTAACACGATAATGATTCAACCAAAAGTTATTTGCATTTCATTATGTTGGTTTAGAAGCATTTGATTCACGGCATCCCACTTTCTACAAAAATCACCCTTAGTACCTCCCAACCATTTCTTCAATGTCAAATGTGCATATTTGACTCTATTAGTTGTTGTATTTCTAAGGTGTCTAACATGATTGGTCCAAGTACATACAATGTTCTCCTTCACTTGGTCCAAAATAGTACTCTTAACGTATTTCGGAAAATATGGATAACTGGCACGCACACACACTCCTAAAATGCATTATATAGGCAGCATACAAGTCTCGTGGGTAAATTTAATTTACACTTTCATGCATCAATTATATTTTCCAACACCACACCAGGTTTGCCCCTTTTTTCGTCTTCACCCTTGATTTGTTTGGTGCCTACCACGAGTTTGAGCAGACTTCTCACATTTTTTATTGTGATATCGACAAAGTAATGGGTAGGATGTAGGAAACACATTTACAACTGAATTCATCAGTGTGGTGTCTCGATCAGTGACAATTATATTTAGCATGTTTTCTTGGTCCTTCAATAAAGTCTTACACATTTCCAAGGCCCATGAAACGTTGGCCTCTTTTTCAGATTGCAAAAATGAAAATCCCACTGGAAAAAATCTTCTTTGTAGAAGTAACAACAATTTCCAAAAGCGGAAACCTAAACTTGTTGGTCTTATACGTTGAATCAATTATGAAGATAGTGCAAAATATGTTGAACAACTTGATACTTTTGGGATGATTCCAAAATATGCCACGAACCATGACTTTATCCTCACAAACTATATACCTCTAAATATATTGGTTATCATCCAAAAGCTTCAACAATTATTTTATTTTGGATCTAGGACCTTTTATCGCCTGTTGTTTCGATAACGCGCATAATATATATGCTTGGTATTTGAAAAACTTTCAGGTCTTTTTCGTTTCAATTTTGCAAGTATGTTTTTCGGCGCCACCTAATTAAAGACATGTCTAAAACAATTTTCTTCTCCTTCGGTTTAAGGTGACATACATTGGGATGACCGATTAGCTCGATTTGCAAAGCATGATTATGTATGCCAGAAATCACATTAAATTTCCATGTATCATTTACTTTACTCTACTCGCACAATTTAAACGGACAATTACATTTTCTCGATTCGATGTCATCACGTTTCAACTTTCGAATACGTGGAACATATTTGCCACTTCTCTCGCATGCCATGGTTGCAAATGTTTGCCTTCTTTTTGGACCATTGTCAGACCTTCTGATTACAATGTCAAACCTTAACTATATTGTCTCCAAGCGGACTCATTCAAACGTATGTTCACAAGCAATAAACAGTTGTTTATTTCTAAAATGTTGACCGACATCTATCTCGACAACAACCGATTTAACATCATCCTTCGCTTCATCCGATTTAACATCATCCCTCACTACTTCAGGTTTTGCATCATTACTGCTTTGGGAAACATATCTAAGTGCACCATATCTAATACAAAACAAAACAAAAAACGGTTTAAAAAACTCACGATAGCAGAAAAATACAGATACGCACCTCCGAAACATGACCAAGTAAATTCAGATATGCACATCTAAACTCAATATTTATTTTTCAACTCAAAGATGAGATTAATGCAAGCAATGAAGGATGGAATGAGTGAATTTTAACTTAAATTAAAGTTTCTTATACTTCCTTTGATTTGATAAAACATAAAAATGATAATTTGGAATCGAAAAAATTGATTGAGAATGAATTTTGTTCAAGGATTTTGGGTTATGGAAGTTATATGGGGTGTGGAAGAGATGATCATGAAAGGTGTTGGGTGATATATTCAATTTTCCACATGCATTTTCAAAAAATATCATTGAATGGTTAAATAAATCAGTTCAATGAAAAATGCAAAGTAAATATTTTCATGGTGATTAATACTAATAACACACTACTAGACCAAACATGAACTAACTAAGGCTTGTATCTGGCCCCCGCCCTTTTCTATAAGACACTACTAGACCATCTTTTTCAGAAAAAAGAAATAAAATTGACAGGGGTACAAATTTCAGACAAGTCCACTCGACAAAACATTATATGGAAATTAATACTAATAGTTGTTTCCTTAACAGCTAAGAATCATAAGTCATGTCCATACATAATATCACTGCAAAGACAAAACACATCTCATTACTATTACTATTAGATACAAGAAAAAGGCATTAATGTTCAACTTGGTAGTTTAATACAACCAAATGCTATCTTTTGACACAGTACAGCATCATCCCATTGGTGGAGTTGCTTTGTTTACACAATGGACTGCTTATCTCAAAGCTTTATACTTGTAACAATGACGCTTAAACGAAGATAAGGGAAACTTTCTTTCTGTCAAAAGTTGCAGAGCAGAAACCTATAGCAAACGCATGAAACCGCCACAATAATAAAACCACAACCAATCAATACATGAATTCATCTAACCTGGCATTTTTTAATCATAATCAAGACACACTTGTGCAAGCATTTTAATCACTATCAATAATATTTTATAGCACATGAAGAACTATTGATTGCTTTTTCTTTTTTCCTTCTTTCTTTTGGCTTATAAAGACCTAGTGGGCTAAAAAAAGGTTTTGAATAATCTTATGCACTTTTGGGACAGATATTATAATCTTCACTTTTGACGTGAATCGTCACATCCGCTTCACGTTCATTTGAACCTTCGTGGTTGAAAATAGTACTGTCTATTGAAGATGTGACCCCAACAAAAAATTACATACGCATGCAATTGGTAAGTGTCTGCACTAGACATTTCTTTAACAGTTCACCAACAATGAAAGGAAGCCCCAGGCAGAATGTCTAAAAGAAAGTTCAAAGGGTGATTCTGATTAAGAGTGGATAGCAATGACCTGATTCATAACTAGGCCAAGAGTCCCTATCTGCACCATTCAAGAACCTCTCATGACGTTTCCAGACTTCTTTGTCGTAGTTCTCTGTTACACTGATATGCAGGCCATTTTCTTCAGCCACCTCCAAGAACAGGTCCAATGAGTTACCTCTTTTTGGACTTAAAAATATAGCCTCAGAAGATTTTGTTTTTGATAACAAGTGCTTGACAATTTGAGCAAGATCTCTGTGGAAGTCCTTAAAGAAAGTGCTGTCATAATAGTCATTTAAGGCAAAAGTCAAGCAAAACATAATGCAAGTCAAGCAACATGCTTGTGAATCTGCTGGTTCATTTCGTACATAATATAAGTTTTCCTTATCGGCACTAATAAATATATTTAATTATCTAAAGATGTCCACAACAACAACTGCAACAACAAAGTCTTATCTCACTAAGTGGGATCGGCTACATGGATAAAACTACACCCAAAATGTTTATTATCCAAGATCATGTTTCTATCTGATTTGTCAATCTCGAGATTTTTTATAGTTTCTCTAATAATTTTTCTAGGTCTTTCTCTACCTCCATTTGTTTGACTCCTCTCCATCTGATCTACTCTCCTTATAACAGAATCTACATGTCTTCTCTCTACATGCTCAAACCACCTAAGTCTATTTTTCAACATCTTTTCTATTATAGGGGCCACCCCAACACTTTCTCTATTAATGTCATTTCTAATCTTATGTCGTATAGTCTTACCACACATCCAACGCAACTTAATCATCTCTGCTGCACTTATTTTATTTACGTGTTGATTCTTAACCACCCAACCATAACATGAATGCAAAATTTTGTTCATAGAAGAAAAAACAAATTGTCCGCCAAATAAACAATATAATTTGTACCATTTGACTCTTAAATTTATCAAAATTCTGAATAAAAAGTGCTATTGGCATGAAATAACATTTTCCATTAAGTAAGAAGTTACAGGCATACATCTATGTCACTAGAGTTGCAAATAAGATCTTCAACGAAGTTGGCAAAGTATGCAAACATAAACAACAGTTGAAAATTGGAAATTCAAATAAAGATCTTAAGGTCTTACCAATCACTTGCAACAATGATATCAAAATTGTCTGCAACACTAGAAATATCTTCCTGATTCCAATGAAGCATCATTGTATTCACAACTGTATTCCCAAATGCTCCAGAATTAGCTTCAATATTACGCTGAGTATCTGCTTGTCATGGATGAGCAGTCCATTTGACATAAAAGTATTTATTGAAGTATATTCTCAAAAGGGATAACATTCCATGCAAACTTTAAAATAAATAAAAAAAAAAACTAGAAATTGTGTTTATTACATTGGGAAGAGAAATTCCCTGTAAAACAAGCGACAATTGCTGGTACTTTTGGTTAGAGATCTCACTACTTGCAACCATACATGGTTTTTTTTTAAATGTTACTATATAGGGATTTATCAAGTGAGAACACACTCTCATGAGTCGACATAATCCTAATTATACAATTATGTATAGACAGTCAAGGCTAGACTTACACAACCAATTTGTCTATCAGGGCGCACACACACATACATGCATGAAACAAGATCAAATCACAACAATTTGCTTTTGTAATAACTAACTTTAGTTTTTCGGTGGTCTTTTCATTTCCATAAGTAAAACTAAAACAACTGAAGTTGAGAGGAAGAGTAAATGCCAACACTTGGACAATTACTTCTATATTCTCAAAAGTAGGGCATACATGTCTATAAAGGATGCAACAAGATATCAGAAAAATGCCACCAAACTCTCATCTGATGGGTAAACTACCATGCTCTGATAGAATGTTCAAAAGTCTCTCACTGTGTTTGTCTACAACTAATCAGTGTTAACAGCATGACATCACCCAGCAATGAATAAACACTCACAAATGAGTTCAAATAAGGCTTAGGGAAATACATGTTAGCTAATGATGCCAACAATGGGCATTATATATTTAGATTTTACACATATAAGGCTTACTAACATCCGATGCAAATACTGGTCAAAGAGGTGATTAGATTTTAGTAAAATCATGTTACGCATATAAGGCACCTAACACCCAAAATGAATAATAATCTAAAAGGTGATCACCAAATCTTAATCCAGTTGTTTCATGTTTATTATCACCAAAAATGTAAAGGGAAACAAAACGACTTGTTGAAATTTATACCAAGAAAGAAGACAATATTTCCCTTCCTCACATCTATCTATGGAACAAGTATTGAATGCTTACTAACCAATTAGTTATCACTTTAACTAACATAAGAAATTAAGAAATATTGTCATCAATAACTATAGCAAAAGGATACAATCAACTACTAGTGGATTTCCATCTGAGATTACAACCTCTGATGCCTCGGTAACAGCTGCAATAACAAATCCAGCCAAACCATAGCCAGAACCAAGCTCAATCACCTTTTTAGACCTAAAAGAAATCATACCAGTCTGAGGTCACAGAAAAATAACAGTCAAAATGATGCTAGCAATACACAGAACAAATGGGATAAATATAATAATAGTTATTCAAAGCTGAATAAATCTTCATGAAAGAAAAAATATAGATCCTCAAACCTGAATATATCTCTATGTGACAAGCAATAATGAGCAAGAACATCTTCTGATGGCCAATTACCTGCAGAGGACGTCATGAATTTATAGGCACAAACTGTGAAAATTGTAAGTGATATATCACCTACGTTGTTTCATCCAAAATGTACAACCAACTGGCATCTTAATTTTTTATTTTACATCAGAATTGTTAAGAAATGTGGTTGGGCCTAACTCAACCCTACAAAACCGGTTGGTAGAGTGAGGATTGCCCCCACTTATATACACATGTTCAGACCATATATTGTCCGATGTGGGACTCTTAACAAGAATATTTAGGCAAAAAATCAATGCTCCCCTCTAGTGAATTCAAAAAACCTTAATAGCAGACAAAATCTTATTCGAATAGCCATAAAATATACTCTAAAATATGATTTTAAAGAATAACCTTATCTACATAATTGCTTCAGAAATTTGGATCGATTAGAAATAATGCACATTTAAAAATAATGCATATAGAGTAATTATGGTTGCACAATATCATATAATCATATAAATATAGTAAATAGGATAATGTTAATCTTTGTAGCGCGTGGGTCAAGCTTCTTTGTGTAAGAACACAGATTTCATCACCTGTCTTTCTTACTAAACATGATATCTAGAGCCCAAAAACAGCCAACTTTGATCCATGATCCCAGTGTACCCACTGCCCATCAGTACCAATTATTGTTTTCTACAGAAACTGAATTTTCTAAGATTTTTGGTTTCCACTTACATATCCTCATTCCAGCAACCCAAAAATCCACTCTAACCACTGTTAGATTGCTCTGGCCACCATCTGATACTGTCCAGCGACTTTTCTGGCCAGCAACATCCCCGTTAGATGCACCGACATGTGACAAATAGTATTGCAGTCTAAACCTTTGCGCAGCCACTTTCAGCCATGTGTGTCTGCTCTGTTCGGGCAGCCACCAGCTGAACATTGGTTAACCTGAACTCCTCTGTATAGATCAACTCCCTTTGGTTTACTTAGTGTACTGCATTGTGGGACAACGTCCAAGCTACACATACTTATTCCAGCTGTTTAGGTGCATTTTGGAGTGCCCATTGCGACCATGGGCAATGACTTTCAAAAACCTCCCATTACATAAACTAATCCTACAGCAACTAGTGGCTATGATGATATTTTGAAATGGTTTGTAGAGCATCTGTTTAGGCTCCACTACCTCTATTGTACACAACTGTAATTTGTTTGCTTGTATTTCTAATCATCGTCTCTTGGTACTTGGGTTCAGGATTCTAGTGCCGTTGATCACATCTGTAGACCAAGTTCAGGATTCTTGGGAGAAAGGAGACCAAGTTTCACTTTGGACTTGATTGTTTCCTATATTTTACTAGAGATTCATTTTCTTGCATGATCAAAGTTCAGGTTAGATGATTAGCATTAGATGTGAGTTTAACGACCTCAATCAACTCAGCAACTACCTTGGCATTGGCAATGCCATAGATTCCCCCTTCTTCAAATACATGCTGAACCAAGTAATCCTATCCTGACAAAGTTACAACAATTAGTGAGAACCTTGACCAAGATTCCAACTCCATCTTGTGAGCCGTGATAACTCAAGAAACACATGTAGTTTATTTCCTAATCAAGTCCATAGTGGAACTTGGTCTCCTTGCTTGTATTTCTAATCATCTCTTGGTACTTGGGTCCATATGATCCAAGTCATACTAAGTTAAAACTTTGGAATTCAGATACTCTTTTACATCCAATGATGGTTAATCAAATTGTACATGGTTATTATCATTTATGAAAATAGGTCTGGATTATATTGTATTTTCCAGCAATTTTAATATGAGATAGAAAACAATGTTTGGTGTTGTCACGCATACCTTATGCATTGATAATTACAATAGTTTATCTAGGTAATGTTAAAGCTATATGATGCGGCATCTCATGTCCTTCTTCACCAAACATCATGTGTTCATTTCACACCCCTCGACAAAATGGGGTTACTAAATGCAAGAAACACCGTCTTGCTGAAATAGCTCAGTCAGACTCTACTAATCCACTTAAATGTTCCTTTTCATTTTAAGGGAATATTGTTCTTACTGCTTGTTATCTCAATAATCAAATGTCATCCTTTATTCTTGATAACCAAGTACACCCATTATGCCCCCTTTACACCAGTGTCTGTGTATACTTGTTTTGTCCATAAACTTGCCCCTAGTTTAGATAAATTGTCTATCCAGTCTCTCAGATGTGCCCTTCATGGTTACTCTTAACTGTATAAAGGGTATTCTTGTAGTCATTGAAGGTATTAAGTTAAACTCAATAGATTTTACCTTATTTGAGTCAAAATGGTGTACAATTGCAGATTTGTTGCTTAGGGTGAGGTCTTCAAGGCTAGTTCATCATCTTTGTAAATCTCTAAATGCCGTTGGGTAGAGCACCTAACATAATTGAAGTCTACGAAATAAGATAAAAAAAGTGTGGCACGGGGAATCACAACCGAGAGAAATAAAAGGAGATTTCTATTTCCTAGGATAACTAACTACTGAGCTAGAAGAAGAGGGTAGATTAGGAGGGAGTGTGTTGTGACTTTTGGAAGAGATTAGACCCTCTCAAACTGCCTAAAGTTTCTGTTATCTTCTTCCTTTGTATTTATTTTTGCACTCTTGTATTTCCTAGACAGACAAAAGTTTTATATTACTTTTGATATAAGCCTTATTTGGTCCAATAAGAAGTGTTTTGTTTGTGTTCCTCTGATATTTTATGGCATTTATCAATTGGTACCAAAACTCCTGGCCCATTGAGCTTCAATCAGCAAGTGACAAGTAAATAATAGGAGCCTTTATAACCCATAAAATAAATTGAAGAAATAAAAAATAACAACAGAAAAAACAACGAAGCAAAGGTATCCAAATCCCACTGGATATTTACAAGGAAAAACCCTTAAAAAGACCATGTGATTTACGCAACATAGAAGCCAGTCGCCTAATATTATCCCAAAACAGCAATTAAGACTGAAAGTCCTTAAAAACATGGGGGTTACACTCCAACCTAATACAGCAAATCGTAGCATGTACTGCACAACAAATGTAATTGTTTCAAGTCCTAAAGAAAGACTCCCCTTCAATATAGAATAAAAACCTAGACAACAACCTTATAGCTCGTGTGTCACTTTATTCTGAACTGTGCAACTACTCTATACTGACAATAAAATAGCATGAAGTTACACCACAGTCCGAGTAAAAAATTATGAGAATATTTTATGAAAAGACTATCAGTCCCTGTAACCTCAGAAAAGAAAATAAAAAAATCTAAGATATGAGTTGTGAGGATGGCAAAGAAACGTACAGACAAGCCCAGTATTGTCAATGTTATATCTATTACATGTCTGAAAATCACTGAGGTCAGTATGGTTGTCAACTCTTTGCCTGCATAAATAAAATATAGCAATAGATAATGTTCAACCCAGAAACTTTCATGAAATGAGATAGTCAATTACTTTTACATATACTAAATGAAAGATGTGGTGATAGGAAAGACGATCAATTTACAGAATGCAATGTTTATGTTTGCATAATTAGGTCCTGTTTACTCTCTAGAGATGGAAGACTCGTGTATTGAGTAACTGTGATATATAGAAGATGGAAGGCAAAGAAGAACGATTTTCAGAAACATTGAAAACAACATTTTTTGCATTTTCAAAATTTCAGAAAAATATTAGTCTATTTTAGAAGACTGTAAAAGAAAATTGGGATGAAAAAAAATTGGATCTATATTATATTATGTTTATTAGTTTAAGTGAAAATGAAAACACAAAATACTTTCACTTTACATTTTCTAAAACTTTTGTTCCTTTTAAACTGCTAACAAGGAGATACAAGAGCCTATCCATTAGGGTCATCCACCTAATAATCCATAGATCAAGCCCAATAGTGTTGGGCGTGAGGGGATGCAGAGACGGCCCTAGGTTATGCTCCTCACTCAACCCCTCACTATCTCTAGGTTTTCTTAATGCAGATTGGGGTTTTGATCCTGATGACAGGATGTCCACATTAAGCTCCTCCATCTACCAGGGATCAAATGAGATTTCCTGTGGTCTATAAAGAAAACTCATATAAATAGATCTAGCACTAAAGCAGAGTATAGAAGTCTGACTAACACAGCAATTGAAGTACTTAGGATTCAGTCACTTCTCACTGAGCTCCAGATTCCTTTCAACACTCCTACTCTGTATTGTGACAAGTGACAACCACGGCACTTCTTGCCTATCACACAATCATGTGTTCCGTGAACATGAGGCTAGACATCATTTTCCTCAGAGAAAAGGTTCTCAGCAAAAGCCAAGTAGTCAAGCACATTCATGTTGTTGAGGAGTTCCTTTGTTTAATGAAAATAATAAACATATATTTCACCAAAAGTATGCTATCTAATAATTTTCCAAGAGAAAACCACAATCACCAGTCAATAGTTTATCCTATATATGATTTGTAATGCAATTTCCGTTTGAATTACAATTTCACTGAAAACAAAAGAGTGAACACCAAAATCCATAAAAAAATAAGAAACATACAAAACTCACGTCAAAAACAGTTGAGGAGCGCCAGGGATTGGCAAAGTATAACAAACTCGAGCATCTTTTGCAGAAGAACCATTGCATTTATTTGAACTATGTTCATCATCGATTACATGAGAGGGTATCAAGTTGAATCCATGAGTGGTTCTTCTTGAAATGCGTTTGATACTCAATTGAGATTGTTCCTCTGCAAATAATTGGGGGCGGAAAATAAAAACGTAAAGAAGATTCAGTACAAGTTATAGAAGCATTTTGGGAACGAAATTTGATGAATGTTATGTGTTTGTGAAAATGAAATTACCTGGATTTGAAGGAGAGGGATTAGAGAGAAGAGCTTGACGAAGGATTTTCCATCTTAAAGATGAAGCTTTCTCCATATTCGGTTTTGATTTCGCTCACTTGTCAAATATGAATCTTACTTCCTCTCATACAAAATACTCCGAATGTATTATTTTTATTTTTCTTAAATATATGTTAATTTTATTTGTCTATGTAAAATAGAAGGTTGAATAATTGTGTTAAGCTTTCCCTTGCTTAGGATCCGTTTAATGTCTATATTTGAATTAATGGAACATAGATCTCATTTTTACTCTTTGGTTATTTTATTTAAATATCTTATTTCATTACATACACCTAGGGCTGTCAATTGGATCAAGACAAAATTCATTCAATTTATCCACTAAAAAATTTATTCAATTTATTTATCGTAGTAAATTAACGGATTGAACTAAATTCATTCATTTATATATATGGATCAATCTAATTTATTCAACATATTTTTAGTGATCCAACGGATTATTTTTATAAGCATCATATCTATTTAAAAATAATAATTAATTATTTTTAAAAAACAAATTACGAATATATAAAAAATCGATTTTTTTTTTCAAAAATACAAAAAAAAAATATTTCCGTAAATTTTAAAAAATCGATTTTTTCAAAAATATCAAAAAAAAAATGATTTTTTTCGAAAATATCAAAAAACCGATTTTTTTCGAAATTATCGAAAAGCCAGTTTTTTTCGAAAATATCAAAAAACCGATTTTTTTTAGAAAATACAAAAAACAGATTTTTTTTTTCGAAAATATCAAAAAACCAATTTTGTTTTCGAAAATATAAAAAAAAAACGACTTTTTTCTGAGAATATCAAAAAACCGATTATTTTTTTAAATATAAAAACCGATTTTTTTTTCAAAAATGTAAAACAAAAAAACGATTCTTTTTTAAAATATAAAAAAAAAACGATTTTTTTCGAAAATTTCAAAAAACCAATTTTTTTTTAAATATCAAAAAACGGTTTTTTTTTTCGAAAATATCAAAAAACTGATTTTGTTTCGAAAATATCAAAATATGACTTTTTTTCGAAAATATCAAAAACCGATTTTTTTCTAAAATATAAAAAAAAAACTGATTTTTTTTCGAAAATGTAAAAAAATCAATTTTTTCCCGAAAATTCAAAAAACCGACTTTTTATTTTCGAAAATATAAGAAAATCTGATTTGTTTTGAAAATATAAAAACACGATTTTTTTCAAAAATAACAATAAACTAATTTTGTTTTTTCGAAAATATCAAAAAAATGACTTTTTTTCGAAAATATCAAAAAATCGATTTTGTTTTCGAAAATATCAAAAAAACGACTTTCTTTTCGAAAATATCAAAAACGACATTTTTTTTCGAAAATATCAAAAAAAAAATTTCGAAAATATAAAAAAAAAAATCAATTTTTTTTTTCGAAAATGTAAAAAAAGCGATTTTTTCCCCAAAATTCAAAAAAACGACTATTTTTCGAAAACATAATAAAAAACGATTTTTTTCAAGAATAACAAAAAACCGATTTTTTTAGAATATTAAAAATTTGATTTTTTTAAAAAAAATGGATGGATGGATATTTATCCATTAAAAATATGTTAACGGATGAATTTTATCTTTAATGGATGGATTGGATTGGATATTTTTCAAAAAAAAATTAGTGGATTTTTAATGGACTAATGGATTATTTTGATTCATCCATTAACAATTCAATCCATATCCATGAAATTCATCCATTTTGCAACCCTTAATATTTATCCTCATACTCCTACAAAACAATTTTTTGGATGGAAATATCACAATATAAATAGTGTATATTTCAAAACAATTACCTTTTTTCTCCTCATTTTTTCATGGTATAAACAGTAACATTTTACACAGGTCAATTTCTCATCCGAAAAACTCATTATCACTATTTCTGATTTAGACAATTTTGCACTCCAGAAAACAAAAGTAAACTACTTCCGATTTAGATTTACTTTTTTTCTACCCCGGAAGTAGCTATGGTGCTACTTCCGATTTAAGAGAATCATTCACTAGACAAAGATAGAAAATCTTCGTCCCTCACCTTGATATAAAGCTTAGATCAAAGTGAACATCTTCAAGCTCCGCACTCACATCTCTTGGATGAACTAGATCCGAAGAGGGTGCGGCAACTACGTAAGATTGTGTATAGTTCTTTGACAGGGAGTATTTGACTGTTGTAATTAGACGTGCATGATTTTTGTGTTTACTTCATTTAGCTATAGGAATATCCTTGTGATTGATACATGGTAACAACATGATGTTTATTTGCTTAAGTTGTTGTTACTGCCAAATCTGTTTTATTTTATTTTTAATTAAACAAAATGTATGTCTATGAAACACGACAAAGTATCATGATACTGACACTAATAAATTGTCACCGGTAATAATTTGAGTAAATTAAAAATAATCACATAGGCTAAATCATGTTAATTTGTGTAATCTTTAGCACTTATGCCTAGGACATCCTTCTGACATTGTTACTTCCTATACAAATAAAAATTTTCCTTTAGAAATTTTTTCCAAAAGTAAAGTTCCTCGTGATTTTTGTTTCATGGCTAAGCAAAAGAGGCTTTCGTTTACTAATAGCCTCTCACATGCTTCTCAATGGTTTTCTATCGTTCACATGGACATTTGGGGACCTGATCAGGAGGGCCTTCCAAGGATTTGAAGACTGGGCCAGAGAATGGGATGAAAGAGGGGGTGTACCTGCAAAGTACTATGATGCTTAAGTCAGAAAAGGTACAGAGTTAAGGTTATTTCAGAGTGAGTTAGAATACCTGACCCTTTGCTATGAAAGGGTATTTATATTGAGCCCCCAGCGCTGGGCCAAGGCTCCTGATGGGCTTGATCTAGCTAGGCCCAAGGAGGAGCTTCCAAGGAACGCGTAAGAAGCGTGAAGACCTAGACCGAAGGTCTGCTCCCTGGTCCAACTGCCCCTATCTCTCAGGAGATAAAGAAGGGCAGTTGGGTGACGTGGCAGATGAGCTGGCAGACATGGTTTCTGCCTGACATAGTGCGTATGCCCGTAGTATGGACAGGTGATGTGTGAAGGAGGGTTGGCTGGTGGTATGCATGTGTCTCTGCCCGACACGTAGTGGGATGTCGAGGCAGAATTTCATCAGCTCGGATGTATGGGCCTCTGCTCGACATGTTCATCAGCTCGGTCGTATGGGCCTATGCCCGACATGTTCATCAGCTCGGTCGTATGGGCCTATGCCCGACGTGTATTGGGCCGTGTCGTGCATGTCGTCATGGCCCAGTCCAGAACAGGAGCCCCCTAAGTCGAGTCTCTGAGTTAGAGTGATGACTTGTATTGCAACCGGGGTTCCCGTGTCGAGGAAAGAGCGTGG
Source organism: Lathyrus aphaca (assembly GCA_963966055.1). Classification (NCBI taxonomy): domain Eukaryota; kingdom Viridiplantae; phylum Streptophyta; class Magnoliopsida; order Fabales; family Fabaceae; genus Lathyrus; species Lathyrus aphaca. The sequence continues at coordinate 406,265,893 of OZ014522.1, read as the reverse complement.
ACATATGGCATGGAAGATTCCAATAGAATTGCCCGCAATGTCCCTCTCTCTACGGGGGCTCGATGCCCCGGCAGTGTCGGGGATGAAAAGTCATCGACGGGTGCGTACCTTTCTCGTAGAGGTCGAGGGCTTCATACGGGGACGGGACGTTCTGAAGAGTCGGGGAGATGGATAGATGCTCGGCGTCGCTTCAGTTTCCTTATGGATAGACGTGTTTCAATATTAATGACGTCGCTTCGTTTTGTGTGCAAAGGCGGCGTAGGCAGTAGGCAATGATGACCTAGCGCGTTGGCCCACGCGCCTGGGACTATAAAATGAAGTTGAGTGACTTCATTTTCACTTTTTCGCTCCTACGTTCACCGGAAGCTCTGAAGAATCCTCCTGCGTCTGCCCGTCTCGCTGCCTGAACCGCCGCCGCTGCTCGTGCGCCACCGTCTCTTTCTCAATTCCAAATATGTCAGGTGCCATTTTGCTTCCTTAATCCATTATTTTTCTCTCTTTTTTGTGCCAAATGTCTGCGAATGTATGTTATACCTGTAGTAGGTTGGTTAGATTTGACTTAGGAATAGTAAAATGGACTATAGATGGTAAAATAGGGTTAGGGTTAGACTGTCCCGGGCATAAATTACGTACGCCGGGCAAGATTTGCATAAGCATATATGAGCTTTCTGCCCGGTCTCATAAGAACATGCGTATTCTTGCGTCGAACACGTTGTCAGTGTTCGTTGCTGCTACGCCCTTTCACTTGACCTGCGGTGGAAGGGTGGATTTGATATGACGTTGAATTCACTCTTTCTGTCTGCGTTTCAGGTGCTACCGGGCGTTTACGACCGAGGAGAGAAGACTTCGGGTCCCCGTCTGAAGATGCGGCCATCACTCGTCTACCCGTCGGGGATGGGAGTGCCAGGGATGGTACTGAGCACACCTCGTCCTCCGGGCAGAATGATCTCTCCTGGGTTGCGGATGAACCTTTGGAGGGGGAGTCATATTTCTGTGACAAGGCTATCCCTGCTTACGTCGTGGTCGAGGACAGAAGCCGAGAAGATCCGGAGAATTGGCATTGCCATGCCCCCAAAGAGGCGGACCGTATATGTCATCATTTCCCGGGGAAGCAGTTCACGATGTACGAGTTCGCTTTCCGGGAGGCGGGGATCAGGCTGCCCTTTAATTCATTCCAAATGTCCATCTTCAAATGGCTTCGGCTGGCGCCGTCTCAACTGCATCCCAACGCCCTCGCTTTTATAAGGGCGTTCGAGTTGGTCTGCCGTTTCCTCGGCATTGGGTGCACTCGAGCCCTTTTCTTCCATGTCTTCCACCTCCAGCGGTCTGGTCTCCGTGGGCGCCACAGCTGGGTTTCTTTTAAGCAACCCGTGCGTTTGTTCAAGACGTACGTGGACTCTGCCCGTCACTTTAAGGGTCGGTGGTATGTGGTGAGACCGATCACCCGTGTCGCCCTGCATTCCCTTTACTACTATCAACGGGCAGCAAATGGGGAGGAGAAATTGATGTCGAAGATACCGCTGAGGTGGCAGCGTGATCATTTCGACCTCACTACTGCTCATTATAGGGTTAAATTTGCGATGCTCGGCGTCGAGGATAGGCTCGCATATAAGAAGTTGGTTGATTATGTGCGGAGTTTCAATCTGGGGGTCTGGACAGATCGACAGGGTGTGCCTTATCTCGACGAGGCTGGAGTGCCGATCACTGAGACCCGCATTATTAATACGAAAGCCTTGCTCGAGTGCAGGACCGAGGATAAGGCTTTGGAATTATTGAGTAGGCAAATTTTTCTTGTTCTTTATTTTTGTCCATGTTTTCGCTCGCTAACGTTTGTGTGTAATGTTTTGCAGGTGCTATGCCCACTGCGCGTGACCGGGTCCTTAAGCTGGCCAACCAGGTTGGTGCGCCGGACAGGGTACCCAAAAAGAAGAAGAAAACTGTGGCTCGTGTTCAGGTGGCCGCTGATGATGCTGGGGTTGCGACCTCGAACACGGCGAGTCCGGTGCCTTCCTCTCCTCCTCGGGCGTCGACGATAAATATACCTGACAGCCCGCCTCAATCAGCCTCTCCTCTCCACAAACGGAAGCGTCCGGCAGGGACTCTCTCGAGGTCGTCACTGGGAAGTGGGAGTCTGGGAGGACCCGACAGCTACCTATTGCCCCCTTTCTATGTGGAGCGGTCTTTCTTCAAAGCCGAGGATGCGATCGCGGTGTCGGCGCCTGAGGCAAGGGCTATTCTGGATCAAGAGGCTGGTGTCCGACGCAAGGAGCTGGCAAGAGACCTGGCAGCTGTCATCCGGGTGATGGAGACGGCCATGGTCTTAACTGATACCTCAATCTCTACTGCCTCCCTGGAAGATGCTCTTGTGCAGGTTCGGTCTGAGAAGGACAAGCTGTCCAAGGATCTGTCGGACTACAAGGAGGAGCATCAGCTGCAGGAGGGGCTGAAGAAAAAACTGGAAGAGGTTGAAAAGGAGCGGGATCAGTTGAAGGCGGCCAAGGTGAATTTGGAGGAGCAGGTGGTCGGGCACCAGAAGTTGATTGAGGATAATGCTGGACTGCGGACTCAGCTCACATCTCTCGAGGAGAAGGTCCGTCCTTTGGCTGATGAAAATGAGGAGGAGCTCGCACTCGGTTCCCGTGGTGAGCTGCTAGGGCACATACGTTCCCTTAACCAGGACCTCGTAGCTGTGTTCAAGAAGGGTTTTGACAATGCCGTCGAACAGCTGAGGCTTTTGAATCCTGAGTTGGTGACGGAGGGGTCGGCCCACAACTACTGTGTCCGGGAGGGGGAGATTGTGTGCCCTTTCGAAGCTGAGTAGGAGATGGGGGATGACGAGGATGAGGTGGAGAATGTTGAAGAGGAGCTCCGGGCGGAGTCTTGATTATTTTTTGATTTATTTTTCACATGGCCTGCGTGCCTCTTTGTTGTATGGCCTGCGTGCCCTTTACGTATTTTGGCCTTCGGGCATATGTAATTTGGCCTTCGGGCGTACTTGGCCTCGGCCGTTTGCTTTTAATATATGAATGTTGTTTTTGGTCATTCTTTTTGTTCGGTTATGTACCATGTTTTTATGTTTATGGACTGTTGTATTCTGCTCGACCAGGTTAGTCTCTTCGGTTTAGGGAACCGATGAGGTTTTGGGCGTCGTGCCCGTTTGGATCGAAGACCGAGTCCAATGTTCGGGACTATGGCTTCGAGGCTTGGGCTCTCCCATCGCGAGTTGGGCGCCCTGCCTGTCGTGGTACTTCGACATTGGTGCTCGATCGAGATCTCAATCGTCGGAGAGGGTTGTGTTCGCGGGAGGGGTCGGTTTGTCCCCGGGTCTTGCGGTTCCTCTCTGTCGTTTTGGAGACGAAGAGCGTGGTTGTACATCCCACGTCTCCCCGTGACATATTTAGCTGTAATATTTTCTAAGTTTCTCTGCATTCCATGGTCGAGCAAGTTCTTCCCCTTGTAGGTTTTCTAGGTAATATGCCCTGTTGCTCGTCTTGTCGCGGACGCGGTAGGGGCCTTCCCAGTTGGCGGCCAGTTTACCCTCTCTTGGGTTTTTCTGGTTTCTTCTGAGGACCAGGGTGCCCACCTGGAACTCTCTTTTTATGACCTTCGCGTCGTGGCGCAAGGCTATTTTTTGTTTGAGCGATATTTCCCTAAGGGCCGCTTCGGAACGAATTTCGTCGACGAGGTCTAGCTCGGCTCTCAGTGCCTCGTCGTTCATTTCTTCGTCTAGGGGTTTCTCCACGCGTCTCGTTGGCTCCCGTATTTCCACCCGGATGACCGCTTCGGTGCCGTAAGTTAGTCGGAATGGGGTCTCCCCGGTGGTGGAGTGTGGTGTCGTGCGGTAAGCCCATAGGACGCTATGTAGCTCCTCGACCCATGCCCTCTTCGCTTCACCGAGCCTGCGTTTAAGGCCACGTAGGATTACCCTGTTGGCCGCCTCCGCTTGCCCATTCGTCTGCGGATGTTCGAAGGATGTGAAATGCTGCTTAGTACCTAGGCTGGCGACGAAGTCTTGGAATCCCCCATCCGTGAATTGTGTTCCGTTGTCCGTGACGAGGGTTTGGGGTACGCCGAACCGAGCGAGGACATTGAGTTTAAAGAATCGGAGGATGTTCTGTGCGGTTATTTTAGCCAATGCCTCTGCTTCGATCCATTTGGTAAAATAATCCACCCCTACGATGAGGTATTTATTCTGGTACGATCCGGTCACGAAAGGTCTGAGGATGTCCATGCCCCACCATGCGAAGGGCCATAGGGAAGACAGTGTTTTTAGATCATTCGGGGGTGCGAGGTGCATGTCGGCGTGTCGCTGGCATTTATCGCATTTTTTTACGTGCTCCTTTGAGTCATGTTGCATGGTCGGCCAGTAGTAGCCTGCTCGAAGGGCTTTTCGTGCGAGTGATCGCCCGCCAAGGTGTTGAGCGTTAATCCCCCGGTGTATTTCTCTAAGTATGTCGGGGACTTTCTCTTCCTCGACGCACTTGAGTAATGGGATGGAGAACCCCCTACGGTAGAGTTTCCCTTCGAGGAGCACGTACGAGCATGCCCGTCGTTTGGTGGTGGCCGCCTTCTTTGGGTCGATGGGGAGTTCGTCCTTTGTTAGGTAATTGTAGATAGGTGTCATCCAACAATGAGCATCCCCGATTGCGTTGACCTCGATTGGAGGAGGTAGTTTTTCGATGCTAGGCCGAGGAAGGATCTCTTGGATTACGGATTTGTTTCCGCCCTTCTTCCTCGTGCTGGCTAGTTTTGAGAGGATATCTGCCCGCGTGTTGTGTTCGCGAGGTACGTGTTGTACTTCCCACTTCTCGAATTTTTCGAGTTTTTCTTTGACAAGGGACAAGTATTCGACAAGGTTGTTGTTCTTGGTTTGGTACTCTCCTCGTACTTGTGAGGCCACGAGTTGGGAGTCTGTTGATATTTTTACTTCCTTTGCTCCTAGGTCCTCGGCTAATCTCAGACCGGCGATAAAAGCCTCGTATTCGGCTTGGTTGTTCGACGTTGGGAAAGCTAGTGCTAATGAGACCTCGATCAGGATCCCGTCCTCATTCTCGAGGATGATCCCGGCTCCGCTACCTGATGTGTTTGAGGCGCCGTCGACGAAGATCGTCCACTTATGGGCGCTGTCCGCCGGTGTTGAGCAGTGGGTCATTTCCGCGACAAAGTCGGCCAGTGCTTGGGCTTTCAAAGCCTTTCTATTTTCGTATTGTATGTCGAATTCGGAGAGTTCCAGTGACCATTTGAGCATTCTGCCGGCCATATCTGGCCGCCCAAGCAACTGTTTGATCGGCTGATCAGTTCTTACTTTTATCGTGTGTGCGAGGAAGTAATAACGTAGTCTCCTCGCCGCATTTATGAGGGCCAGGGCGACCTTTTCAATTTGCTGATATCTGAGTTCGGGGCCTTGGAGTGCTTTGCTCGTAAAATAGATGGGTTTCTGTCCCTCGTCGGTTTCCCTTATTAGGACGGCGCTGACGGCCTCGGTCGCTACGGACAGATATAGGTATAGGGTTTCCTTTTCTAATGGTCGTGATAAGATCGGGGGTTCGGAGAGAACCTTCTTTAAATGGAGTAATGCCTGTTCGCATTCGTCGGTCCAGTCGAAGCTGGCTTCTTTACGAAGGAGTCTGAAGAATGGCAGCGCATGCTGGGCGGATTTGGCGATAAAACGGGAGAGTGAGGTGAGCACCCCGTTAAGGGACTGGATTGATTTTTTGGTCCTCGGGGTTGGGAATTCCGAGAACGCCCGGCATTTGTCGGGGTTGGCTTCGATCCCCCTTTCGGTGAGGTAGAAACCCATGAATTTTCCTGCTCGTACTCCGAACGTGCATTTTTCAGGGTTGAACCTCATTTTGCACTGCCTCGCCTTCTCGAAGACTTTGGATAGGTGTCGAGCATGGTTAACCTCCTCGTGTGAATTGATGATCATGTCGTCCATGTATACCTCGAGCATGTCCCCTATTTCTTTCTTGAATACTTTGTTCATCATGCGTTGGTATGTGGCACCGACGTTCTTGAGCCCGAATGGCATTACGTTGTAATAGTAATTGCCCGTCGGGGTCATGAATGTCGTGTGTCTCTTGTCCGTGGTCGACATAGGGATTTGGTTATATCCACTGTATGCGTCCATGAAGGACAAGAGTTTAAAACCTGCAGAATTGTCCACGAGCATGTCTATGTTAGGGAGGGGGAAAGCATCTTTGGGGCAAGCCCTATTAAGATCAGTATAATCAACACACATACGCCATTTTCCATTATTTTTCTTAACGAGGACTATATTAGAGAGCCAGGTTGTGTACTGGGCTTCAGAAATAAAATTTGCCTCTAAGAGGTCTTTTACAGCTCGCTCGGCAGCCTCTGCCTTCTCGGGAGACTGTTTGCGCCTACGATGTGCTATGGGATTGACTGCCCGATCTAAAGCTAGCTGGTGACACGCGATCTCAGGATCTAGGCCGGGTATTTCTGCGGCATTCCAGGCGAAGAGGTCGGAGTTCTCCTTGAGGCATGCTACGAGCTTCTCCCTTGTTCCCTCGGGCAATCCTTTGCCTATCTTTACTGTCCTTTCTGGATCATCCCCCAGAGGGATGAGTTCGAACTCTCCGTCGGGGATCGGTCGGAATGGGTGTTTGGGAGATCGTTCCTCGGCAGGCTTCCATTCTTCAGTTTCATCGAGACCAATGCGGCAGTCGAGGTCGATGGCGTTAACTCCCTGGGGGGGAGGATCCTCGGTCCTGAGTTTTTTGTTGCTACTCTTTGTATTGACCGTGGCCTGTCCTTTTACCGCGGCGTCGTAGCACCGTCAGGCAGCTTCGATGTCGCCGTGGATGGTGACTACGCGGCCCAATTTGGTGTAGTACTTCATCTTCAGGTGGACGGTGGATGGGACCGCGGTGAGTTCGGCTAATGTCGGGCGGCCGAAGATGCAATTGTAAAGGGATAGACAGTCCACGACCAGGAACTGGATTTTGATTTCCCTGGCCGTTTCCTGCTCCCCGAAGGTGACGAGGAGTTCAACATAACCCCACGGCCTTGTTGTTGCTCCGTTGAATCCCTGGAGGTCGGATCCGACGTAGGGGGTCAGGTTGGTCTTGTCTAATTTCAGAGTCTTGAAGAGGTGGACGTACATGATATCCACCGAGCTGCCCTGATCGACCAGGATGCGCCTGACGTCGAACTGGGCCATCTTGGCCCTGATCAATAGTGGGATGCCCGAATTCGGGGATCCGCCCAGAAGCTCCTCCAAAAAGAAGGATATTGGGTTGGATTTACCCCGATATTTTGTCAGCGTCGCCTTTTGCTCGGGCGCAGTCAGAAGGAGCTCGTCGAACTTGCGTTTGACCGAGAGGGCAGCGGCCTCACCGTTAATCCCTCCACCTGATATAACTAGTGCGGTCGGGAAATCTTCCCAGGGGCTGAGTGCAGTGATTCTGCCTTCGGGCAGTGGCTCGGGGAGGATGAAATCTTCTGGGCGTGACACGCAGAGGGCCACTTGATAAGGAGAGTTGTCGGGGGGTGTCTTCCCGGGGTCTCTTCTTCTCTGCCTCCTCATGCTTGGGGGTTTCGTTCCTCCTCGTATACTGTTTTAGGTGCCCTTCCTGGATTAAAATCTCTATCGCATATTTCAGGTGGACGCAGTCTTCGGTCACGTGCCCGTGGCTCCTGTGGAACCTGCAGTACTTGGATTTGTCGGTGTGAGGCTTTGGTGCAGATGGTTTTGGGAACCTTACTCTGCCCTGTTTGAATTCAGAGTTGATGCATTCCGCGAGGATGCGCTCTCGGGGAGCTGTCAGTAAGGTGTACTCGTTGTATCGGCTTGCGGGGCCTCTTCCTTCTCGAAGCTCGCGGGGTCTTTCTTCTCTTCGCTTGTCCCCGTTGCAACGGGGGATATTTGGATCTTCGCGCTTGGGGTGATCAGTATCTCCAACACTACGGCCGCTGCGAGCATTGTGGGCTACTTGTTTTTCCTCGTATCTGATATAGGCCTGGGCCTTGTGCAGAAGTTCATTCAAGGTACGGGGAGGCTCGATCCCGACGGCTCTGCTGAGTTCACTGCCGGGCAAAAGCCCTCTTTCGAGGAGGTATTTCTTCATGTGTTCGGTGGTATCCACCTCGACAGCTTCCTGGTTGAATCGCTCAATGTACGAGCGCAGTGTTTCATTTTTCTTTTGTACTATGGCTTCAAGGGTTGCCTCTGTCTTGGGGTGATGACGGGAAGCCGTGAAGTGCCTTGTGAACATGGATCTCATGACTCTCCAAGACGTGATGGATTTGGGGGCCAAGCTTTTGTACCAGGCCATGGCCCCTTTCCTGAGGGTTGTTGAAAACAGCCGGCATTTGAGGTGGCCGGTGATGTCATTGCGGTAGTCGAGCATCGCGTTGACGTTGTCGACGTGGTCGTCGGGATCGGTAGTCCCGTCGTACACAGCTAGATTGGGAGGTTTTTCCATGCCTTTGGGGAGCGGGGCTTCCATTATTGCCCGTGACAGGGTACAATGCAAGTCTTCCTCGTCGCTCCTCAGTGGAGAGAGTTCGTTGTTGTCGGGGCTGCGCCCGCGCCTTGGTGATGTTCCTGATCGACCATTGTCGCGGCGGGCGCGTGCCCTGCTGACGTGAGGTTCTGGGGAGCGACGTCCTCGCTTCTTTGTTTCCTCTGGACGTTGTTGTGTCCTCCTCTCCTGTTGGGGTCGGACCTCCTGTCGTTCAGCTTCTAGGGCCATGATTCTCTCGTGCTGCTGGTAGAGCATAGAACCGGCCTGGTTGAGGGCGTTCACCATAGCAATCATGGTGGCGTCTCCTTCGACGGGGACGGGGATGGGATGAAATGCCTCGGCCCCTTGGTTTTGAATGTGAGGGGCATCCCCGTTATTTTGGGGCTCTGGAGACGGGGTAGCTGGACGACCGTCTCGAGCGTCTGCTTCATGGGACTGCGGGCCGTCGTCCATAGTGTAGTCGACGAGGGGCCGGTTGCGCTCGCTAGGTTGTTCTCCGGCCATGTTGGAAGGACAGGAATAAATGAGCTTTGATCCTCTGTTGATGAAGATGGGGATAGCTAGTTCCCACAGATGGCGCCACTGATCTTACTTGATCAGGAGGGCCTTCCAAGGATTTGAAGACTGGGCCAGAGAATGGGATGAAAGAGGGGGTGTACCTGCAAAGTACTCCGATTCTTAAGTCAGAAAAGGTACAGAGTTAAGGTTATTTTAGAGTGAGTTAGAATACCTGACCCTTTGCTATGAAAGGGTATTTATATTGAGCCCCCAGCGCTGGGCCAAGGCTCCTGATGGGCTTGATCTAGCTAGGCCCAAGGAGGAGCTGCCAAGGAACGCGTAAGAAGCGTGAAGACCTAGACCGAAGGTCTTCTCCCTGGTCCAACTGCCCCTATCTCTCAGGAGATAAAGAAGGGCAGTTGGGTGACGTGGCAGATGAGCTGGCAGACATGGTTTCTACCCGACATAGTGCGTATGCCCGTAGTATGGACAGGTGATGTGTGAAGGAGGGTTGGCTGGTGGTATGCATGTGTCTCTGCCCGACACGTAGTGGGATGTCGAGGCAGAGTGTCATCAGCTCGAATGTATGGGCCTCTGCTCGACATGTTCATCAGCTCGGTCGTATGGGCCTATGCCCGACATGTTCATCAGCTCGGTCGTATGGGCATATGCCCGACGTGTATTGGGCCGTGTCGTGCATGTCGTCATGGCCCAGTCCAGAACAGGACCTTTTTCGATTCCTTCCATGCTTGATTTTAAATATTTCCTTACCATTGTTGATGATCATAGTAGATTTTGTTGGACTTATCTAATGTGCCTTAAATTTGAAGCTTCTACCTATGTTAAAATTTTGTTTTACTCATTCAAACTTAATTTAATATCACTATTAAAACCATATGGACTGATAACAGCCCTAAATTTTTTCTTAACGATTTTTTTTGCATCTTATTGCATATTACATCAAACCTCTTGTGTTGACTCCCCTCAACAAAATGACATTATTTAGCGGAAACATCAACACCTTTTGAATATTGCTAGGTCTCTTATGTTCAATCTAAGTTACCTAAACTTTTTTGGGCTCATGCTCTTACTCATGCAACATTATCTATCTTATTCTAATTTATCCTTGTAACAAAAATGCTTTAATTTAAAAATTTCTTCTCTTACTAACCCTACATGCTACACTAAGGAAATTTTTTATCCTAATTGGCGTCTTGCCATACAGAATGAGCTTCAGGCCTTGAAAGACAACAAAACTTGGTACTTAGTTCTTCTCCCACCCAACAAAAATCCCATAGGTTGTAAGTGGGTTTTAAAAATTAAGTTTATGTCTAATGGAACCATTGAACGATACAAAGCCCGACTTGTAGCCAATGGTTTTAACCAGATGAAAGGCATTGATTATCTTGAAACATTCAGCCTTGTTGCAAAGATGACAACAATTTGTCTCATTCTATTTATTATTGCCACTCATAATTGGTTTTTACACCAATTAGACATAAATGTGGTCTTCTTACACGGTGACATTCACAAGGATGTTTATATGAAACTCCCTCCTGGATTTCATATTGATGAGAACACACTTGTTTGCAAGTTAAAACATTCTATTTATGGTTTAAAATAGGTGAGTCATCAATGGAATAGCAAGTTAACCTCCGCGCTTACAAATTTGGGTTACACTTAATCCAAGGCAAATTAATCTTTATTCACCTTTCTCATTTCAACTCTTTCACGACAGTTTTAGTTTATGTTGATTTTTTAATTGCTGGCAACAATATGACTGACATTTCTCATTTGAAACAAGTTTTGAATTCCAGATTCAGCATTAAAGATCTAGGAAATCTGAAATATTTTCTTGGTTTTGAAATTGCTCGTTCATCTTTTGGAATTTTTGTTTGTCATCACAAGTACAACTTAGACTTCCTGCAAGATGTTGGCTTACTTGGAGAAAAACCTGCACCAACCCCCATGGATCCTAGTCATAAAATTCACTCTGACTCAGATTCCCCTATTTTATCTAACCCCACCATGTTTTGTAGCATAATTGACAAACTGTTATATTTAACTTACACTCGTCCTGACATTATTTATGATGTTTTTCAGGTTAAGCCAATTTCTCTCCACACCCACTACAGAGCACCTTCAGGTAGCTTTTCGCATCATACATTTCATCTAGGGATGGCAAAACAGCCCGCCAAAAAAATAGAGGGGCGGGCATGTCTGCCAAGTTGAAATGGGCATAAAAGTCTAGCCCGTCCTGCCAAGGTGGCGGGTTGGCAGGCGGCGGGCTTGCCCGCCTTCTTTTTTTAATTATTTTTTTCTATTTTTTTAAACAAATTTAAAGGTTATTTTTTCTACATTTCAATAAAAAAAAGCATCAAACCAACATTTAAAAAGCATAACTTATATTAGCCTAAAACATCAACTTTTAGTGAAATAATACTCTTATCATATATAGCATCGCTTTTAGTATTTTATATGATCTAAATTCAAATTTCGATCCCACTTTTGCCATTTTTCACTTAGTAAAATTCAAAATACTTTCCCAACAATAGAGATAGAGAAAGTAGATTAGTCCTAATAATATAAAAACAACTTATATACATATCACAAACTATTTTCATAGGCTCTTCCAAATACTTAAATTACATAAATAGTGTTATTATATAGGTGCGGCGGGCTTTGGCGGGTGGCGGGCTTTAGCGGGGCGGACTTTGGTGGGCGGCGGGACTAAAATCTCAACCCAACCCTCCACTTTTTGGCGAGTGCGCGGGTCGGCCCGGCAGGCCACGACCCGTTTTTCCACCCCTAGTTTTGTAACATCCTTTCTATCCCATCACGAATTTAACATAATTAAATTAGAGTAAACTCATAAAGGGTATCACATTCTTTAAAAACAAACATACTAAACCTCATGTAAGTCTTGTCCCATAACACGGGTTATAAAATCATGAACATCAAATCTATATCTCAACACTTACGCAACGGGAAAAAAAACATTAACTTCTTGTCTTTAATTAAAAGAGATTTTCATAATTTAATCAAAAACATCATTATGTATCAAATATGAAAAAACCAACACTTAAATCAATTAAACTCAATAAACTCAAAGTTCTCAAGCGATCCCATCCCATGTTACTGGACACAAAGCAAGACTTCACACCTAACTAAACAACAACGACACACTAACTCCAAGCTAGATCACGCACCAAGCTAACCTTGAGTATCTGCAAGATGGCATAATAGACCATCACAAAAGGCAGGCAGGGTGAGTAACTTCGCATTCAATAAAGTAATATAAAAATGAGAATTCATAAACATAAGCTTCCAACCAAATTCAATCATCACAAGACTCATTATACACAATTTCAAATACAACATATCACTACACAAACTCAATGAAAATCATGCTATGTCATTTAGAATGAAATACAACCTCTTATTATGCATGTGGAACCAAAACATCCTCATGGATGGACACAAGGTCATCAACCCTCCACAAAGGAGCACATCATAACATCACATCACTTCAATCCGCACGATGGGATTGAAGCTACCAACGGACCAAAAGTCCCCTCATAGTTATGCCATGAATGCAAGACGCAATATAAACACACATCATAACAACTCAATTTATCGCATCCGCATTCATCATAATTCTTCATATAGTTCACTCATTTATCATCTTTCTCTAAGTCATGTCCTCATACTTCATAAACTCATAAACAACCACTACTAAAAAATTCGCTTTTAGTGACCGAATTAGAGACCGAAAAAGCTTAAAAATCGATCACTATAACGTTTTACGACCAATTTAGAGACCATTATTTTTCGGTTGTAAAAGTGTTAGTCGCTAAGCTTTTATGACGGATTTAGTGACCGAAATTTAGAGACCGATTTTGTGACCGAATTTAGAGACTGAATTTAGTGACCGGTTTTCGTGTTCTTTTTCAAAAAATAAAATTAAAAAGTTCAATACTTGGGAATTGAACTTGTTACCTCCTACTATTTCAATTTCAGTTAAACCTTACCAATATACCACTTAATATAATTTGTTATCTTATATATATATATATATATATATATATATATATATATATATATATATATATATATATATATATATATATATATATATATATATATATATATATATATATATATATATATATATATATATATATATATATATATATATATATAATATTTAGAAGATTACTAATTATTATTTTAATTTAATTGGATGTAATGAAAATAAAATTTAATTTTATTAATGTAATTGTATAATGAAAATAAAATTCATTTTTATGCATATATAAAAAATAAAATAGCATAATTATTTATGTAATTATATGTTTTATTTGTTAAAATAATAAAAAGGTGAATCATTTATTAAAAAAAAAAATTAAAAAAAGAATAAAAATCTTTAAATAAATTGGAGAGAAATACAACAAAAATATCAGTGACTGAAATTCCGCTCTCTGAATTTATTATATAAATTAAATATTGTATAAAAACCTTTTTTGAGACCAAATTGGTGGTCACAAAATTTTGGTCGCTAAATCGATGGCTAATATTTATTTAGTGACCAATTTGTGACCCCAAAAAGATTGCTCATTGATATCAAATGTTGGTCTCTAAATAGGTGGCTAATATTTATTTAATGACCGATTTAGTGACCCCAAAAAGTTTGCTCATTGATTTCAAATTTTGGTGGCTAATTCGGTGGTTGTGGTGACCGAAATTTTTCGGTCACTAAATCAGTCACTAAAATCGAATTTTCTAGTTGTGAACTCAAATCATCATACATCAATTTTTATCACCAAATACCTACACATATAGCCTCTAAACACAACATAAAATTGTACCAAAACATCATAACATCTAACTTTGTTATATTTAATGTTTAATAATTCATTTGGAACTCCTTCATAGCATAGAGGTTTTAAATTTGTAAAGTTAATGATGAAGCACTCTATGTGATCTCAAAATGTTGTTGTCAACTTTTGTAACTGAACCTTCAATGTTGTTATTATGACACCGAGAAAGGCGTGAAGCATGTGATAAATAATTGCACACACCTGAGAGAAAACAACTTTAGGTATTGCTATAAAGTTCATTATAAGCTTGTTGCGTCAATGTTATTAAGACCATCATTGAGAAAGATAACAACTCCACCTCATTGTTTTTTGAGCAAAAAAGACAAAAAAACTCTTCTCCTATCAGGGATGCCTTGTTTGCCAAGATTAGGAGAGTTCAATGATGATGCTTGAAAATATAAGATGTTTTTCTTTTCAAATTAATTCTCAAAAAAATTAATTTTTTCTTTAGAAAGCTAATGTGTATTACTGTTTTATTGTTATGGTTTGGTGTCGGTATTATTGTATTTGTAACATTTCATTCTCATTAGTGTTTCTAATGTGATTTTTCATTGCCACCCATAACAAGAAGAATGGGGAGTGGGTTGACGCTCGTGCACCGACAACACATGTAAATTAATATTTTAATATTCTGAATTAGTAGTGATTTGGATTAGCTTATCTTTAGGAAATAATAGTGTTTGTTTCTACTGTGTATGGATTAGCTTATAATAGTGAAGTAATGACTTCCACATTATGTTTGTTTCTATTGTGTCTGTTGTGCCTTGTAAATGATTCTACTGTGTCTGTTGTTTCTGTTGTGCCTTTGTTCATAGATGTATTCTTCATTTCCTGTTACAGTTGTGAACTATTTGATGCTTTCTAAACGATTGAAGCATGGGTAACCTAGCTACATGTCCATGTTGTTGTTGCTGCCTTTGGTAGAAATGTTCATGAAGCATCCTTAGTTATTTGATTTGTTGAACTTATCTTTGGGCTTTTTACTATTCCAACTATTAGTATGGTGCATATTGGGTATCATGGTGAATAAGACAAAACCATGGTGGCACCGTGATTTTGTTGATGCGCTTTTACAACATCAAGAAAACTCACTGTGATGCCAAAGAAGCACAGAAACAAACTCACAATAGCTTTACATGTTTTCATGTCAAAGGCTCCCACTTTAGTAACTCCCTCTAGTAACCCCCTCTAGTAGTCTAGTTGTTGTTATGTTTTTTCCCTGTTGCTAGTGCACTATCATCTACTTTCAAGTAGTGGAATGATAATTTCTATAATAAAACTCATATTATACTGGTAGTGTTTGTGCTTTTCTCTCATCTATGTCTGATCTATGTTTGAATTTGTGAATTTGTTAATGTTCAAGGTCTCCACAGCTGCTAGATAACAATAACAATGCATATGCAACTTTGGGATTCCAACCATGGTTAAGTCGTGCGGATTCTTAAATACTTGTTTTTCTCAGTTTTCTTGTATTGATGTGTACAGGAAAAATTATGCAATAGCTTGACACAAGTTGGTGATGAAGTGGAAGGATAAACAAGAATACAAATTTGGAAAGAAGCTGTAAGGGGTAAAACACGGGGCGGTGTTATGGCACTGGACAATTGGCACGTAACATAAGATGTGGAGTAAACTTCTTAACTCAGGTGTCAATTACAAACCCACATAGAGAAGCAGATAACCAAGCCATTGAGGCTGCTAGAGCTGAAGTTGTTGCTGCACGTGAAGAGGTTGCACGGGCTAATGCGCGGACAGATGAATTGGAAAAGAAATTCGAATAATTGTCAAAGAAATTTGATATGTTGCATTCTCTTCAGACGGGTCCTTCTAGTGCTCTCGCGAGTGGTCATCCTGATTATAACAAATCAGTACGTTCTATTTTATTTATATAACCAATCTTCTCATATTGCTTGTTGCATCCTCTAATGTTCTGTATGATTTCAAACACTATATATAGTTTTAGTGGCATGGAAATTTTCTAGGTTGAAGTAACAAGCTAAGAATTGATCAAAGAAAGTGAGCTCATATCATTTGTGGAACCTATTGGTAGTCATAATTATCAAGCTTGGATAGAACATAGAAGTTAGAAGTGCTTAGTAGCTGACATTGAAAATCTATAGTGGGAGGAATGATATGCTAAATTTATGTATACATATTAAATGACTAATGATATATATTAAGTTGGTGTTAGTCATGCAAATGGATGTTAATGAATGTTATGATTATTTTGTAATTGTTTCTATCATATGTTTGGAAAATATGAAGCTTGGTATCAATTGATAGCCTTACTTTTCTCTTGCAGTGAGTTATGATGTTGCCATGAGTTGCTTGGACTTAATTTGGTATCTCTATTACTAGCCTTATTGTTTGGAAATTGAAATTGGCTGTTAGAAGCTTAAATGATAATTATTGTTAATTTTGTAAAGTGTAAATGAGCTTGTTTGTTGCAATCCAAAATCTTGCTTGTTATGTTACTGTGTGATTTAAATTAATTTTTGTGAGTAAGATGGTTAACAAGTAGTTAATTAGTTAGGATTTGATTGTGTTAATGCTATTATAAGTTATTAAATCAAGTGTTATAGTGAGGATTGGTGAGATTAATTACTTATGGATAACCAAATGCTCAATGTTGCAATTGAATTGGTGTTGGATGACTGCTGCAGTTTGAACTTGACTGTGGCATTGAACTTGATGAAGTTTGAAATGCTTTAAGTTTTGAGTGTAAATTTTGTTGCTAGTTGGGTTTAAAGTGCGAAACAAATATGTTATACTAGTTTTATAAAAAAAATGTTATGTCAACTTGTGTAACATGAATGTTAGTGATGCATTCAGTTTGGAAATTATGCATTCGGTTTGGAAATTATGCTACATCAACTTGCCTGCTATTGATGTGTGCTTAAGATTTGATCAAAATCAAGTGACTATTTATTTTGAATCTTTATGTCTCTGACTCGTGATTATTTACTTGGGATGTTGCAGGACAAGGAGGATTATGTAGATGATGACGAGGAAGTTGATGTTGGTTATCATGATTAGTACTTAGATCATTTAGGAGATTATTAGTATTTTGGAACTCATTATATTTTGATGATGGTATATTGTGGAACTTATTAGTATTTTGATGTTGGTATATTTTGGAACTTATTAGTATTTTGATGTATTGAGATTATGATTTTGAAGTATATATAATCGTATTTTGATTAATAATCAGACTTTGATTAACAATCAGATTTTGATTAATAATCAGGTTTTGATTAATATATATAATTGTATTGATTAAACAGGTTTTGATAAACAGGTTTTGATAAGAACAGGTTACAATCAACCAAAACATAAATCTAATAGTGTAGGCCACAACACAGACGCTAACACAAAATAGATTGCAGACTAAATCTTGTAGTGTCGGCCAGAACAACAACACTAGCGTGAAAGAATTTGCTGTCTAAAAGTAATAGTGTCGGCCACGACACCGACACTAACACAAAATAAATTGTTGTCTAAATCTAATAGTGTATGCCACGACACCGACGCTAACACAAAAACCCTTGTTGTCTAAATCTTGTCATGCCGACCACGACATCGCGCTAGCGTGAAAGAAATTATTGTCTAAATCTAACAATGTAGGCCACGACACTGACGCTTACTCAAAATAAATTGTTGTCTAAAATGTATAGTGGCGGTTATTGGCCGACGCTATATAATGACATGGACATATACCAACTGAATCAAGAATTAACACCTGGCATTGCATAGCGTCGGGTATAATTGGCGCTAACTTAGTATTTATGTTGTGATTAGGGACATCCTTGTAGCGGCGCTTTAGCATAAACGAAGGTCGACGCTAATCCAATGTCACTTTAGAGCCGACACTAAATGTAACTAACTTCCAGCTTAGGAAACTCTGCCCCGACACCAACGGTAGGCCGACGCTAAACCCTTGTAGCGTCGATTTTTGGGTATTAGCTAGGGTTTATGGTCAACGCTAAAACAGGATTTTTCTTGTAGTGGTAGATTTTGAAAATGAGTTAAAATAATTTCTAGTATATGTATGTCTAATGATATCGCTCATAGATGACATACATAACTGTAACATAACAATGTACATAACTATCTTAAGTCACTACATGTTAGATTAGACTTCGACTACAACATATATTTCTTCGACTACTATATGTTAGATCAGACTTCGACTATAATATGCATATCTCAGTTGAACCATTAAACTATCTTGTCAAGATTATAATTCAATCCAAATTACCACAATTAGGTATAATGTTTTAATAAATAAAGCTTAAAATAAAATTAGCCCAATTTCTCAAAAAAGAGTAAAATAAGCGCAAGCTAGCTATATTATATTTATACATGGATTTACACAGGCCAGGATTCCTATATACACTTTGAGCAGTTAATTCCCATCCTTTAAAACTCCATAGAACAATAAATGACAAAGTAAAAAAAAAAACTAATAAAAAAAGGTTGAAGAAGACAAAGCTATGTTTAGCTAGAAGACTAGTTTAGAACTATTATTTCAGAGGAAAAATCTGCATATACAAATTTATTCTGAGATCCTGGCCATGGAGAACACCTTCGAGAGTACCACACACCTAATTACATCTGAGAACTTGAGCTATATAATATTAATTATGGCCAGGTTTTGGATCTTTGGTAAGTGGAGTTTTTCGAGGACCACCTCTTCCCAATGAACTTAAAGCCTGCACACAGTTTATACAAAACATTATATTATATATAACACACAGTTTAATTCATAGTATAATTATTTGGTCATGAATATATACATACAAGGGTTTGAGTGGATTTGGTTGGTGAATCTGCAACACCTTCTTGTGAGTGTTCTTGACTGCTACTTGAAGAGTTATTATATTGATCTTCCGAGGCTACAATAGAATCAGATGAACATGCATGATGTTTGAGTAGTGAAGTTGATGAGTTTTCCTCTTGTTTGATTTGTGTGGACTCAAACCCTAAACACTTCAAGAAAGTCATGAGTGCTTCTTTAAGACAATAGCATGGATGGAAAACATAGAAACACATTGTTTTCTCTTCCATGTTTCTCATTAATTAATCTATTGTTTCTGTTTCTCATGCTACTATACACTAAGCTTATAAATAAACGAGGTTTACTAAAAGAGTGCAGTGAGTGTGACTGACTGTATAATGTATTCTAACATGTATTTTGCAGGTAATATTTCAGTCTCAATTAATGCTGCCAAACACATAAGATTCAAGTTATAAAAGCAATGCCACCTACTCCAAAACCAAGATGTCAGAGAGTAACTACCCTTCTTTCTTTCAAAATAAATAACTCCTTTCTTCCGTAACAATAAAACTTTTTTTCCATTATAATTTTTTTTATACAATTATAATATTATTGAGTGTAAAACTTTCATTTTCAATAAATAAACTTATTTTTAAAATCATTTAATATTATTGTAGGTAAAACTTCATTTTCAATAAATAAACTTGAAATATAAACATAATTAAGACCATGATTCTAAATTACGGTCGTGGTCGCGGGTGTTGTATTTGTGGTCATTGCAGTTGCTATGATTCATATTGTGGTCGTTACGGTATGAATTTTAATTGAGTGGTGCTTGATATACAACGTTAAAAGTCATTTAACGTTAAGATTTTTTCATTAGCTATTGAGTTTTAGGATTCTAAAATTTTAAAATTTGTTGAAAAAACAATAATGAAATTGTTTAATGTGACTTATAATGTGGCAGACGTGTGTTCTTAAATTAACTACAATTCAGGTTCGATATGGTTGTAGAAACTATCACATATGTAATATTGCAGTTATAATTGCAATTGTGGAGTACAATTTAAAACAATGCATAAGACTCAAGTTAGATCTATTAAATTTTTAGGTTGACAAAGATTTGTTTAGGAAGTTCCCCAATCGGCCTCGGTATGGGTATGTTTGTCTTTAGTCTGAAATCAAATTAAGATACTTGCAATTAACTTTATCTTTGCAAAAATGTTTATACAAGAGATGAAGAACTATAACCCCGCAAACCCTATGGTTTATTGTTAATTCTACCTCCTCTAAACCCTTGATAAATGTTTGATCAAGTCACCAATAATGCTTCTACAATCCACTTGTTCTTAAATACTTGCTTGCAAGACCTCCTTGTCTTCAAGGTTTCCGCTCGGTCGGATTAATTCCTGGCACACACATGTTGAACTAAGATTCCCAAACACGATTCACCGTCTCGCGCTACTCCATTGGAAGGAACCACCTTGTCCGAAGGCTTTCACTCGGTTGAATCTATGTGTGATCTTGTCCAAAACCTTCAAATCCC
Source organism: Lathyrus aphaca (assembly GCA_963966055.1). Taxonomy (NCBI): domain Eukaryota; kingdom Viridiplantae; phylum Streptophyta; class Magnoliopsida; order Fabales; family Fabaceae; genus Lathyrus; species Lathyrus aphaca. Next base: position 406,245,703 of record OZ014522.1, on the reverse strand, counting down.
AAGGTTTTTTAGTAATATTTTTTTTATTCTTTCAACTTACTTGTTTACCTGAGCTTAATATGTATTAAACAAGTGACTCCAAACACAATATCAATGGGGGAGTAAATTATTGTATTCAAAATTTGCAATTAGTTTAGAGTTCTTATGACTTAAGAAACAAATTGTGTTAACATTTTCAAGATTAAGGAGAAAAACAACTAGAAATAAAATAATAAAGTAAATGATAGAAATTTAAACGATAAGGCTTAAAGAGATGATATCGGAGAATTATCCAGGTTAGGTTGGACATTGGCATACTCTTGTCCTCAAAAAATATTCTAGATATTTTACTATAATATTGAGTTTTTATAAGTTATGCCCACGAACCTTTGGCACACACGAATCAAGAGATTTTACACTATATTATCCCTAATTAAAATAGACATTTTCCATGGAATGAGCTCACGAACCGAGTAAAGATTTTACAAACTGGTTTCAATAACAAAACATATACTTTTCAAGGCTACATTCTATAACTGATCGTTCCTGGTGATTAGAACCTTGTGTGGGCCATGGACATTGTTGAAGATGCTCGGTCGTATAGGAGTGAAGGGGGTGTACCTACAATACACTCTGATGCCAAAGTAAGAAAGGGGCAGAAAAATGAGCAAGTACAAGAGAGTGTATTTTAGAGTGAATTTTAGATACATGGCCCTCTCATGTGAGAAGGTTTATATAGTGTCCCCAGAACTTAGCCATTGGTCCCTATTTTGGGCATAGATCGTGGATCCCCCGCAAATAGGTAACTGTCAGAAACTAGCCGTTGGGACGGGAGAATCTGCATGGTTGAGGTGTCTATCAAGCAGAGGGTGAACCGAATAGGAGCTATCCTTGGATGAATCTGGGTCAATTCCTTCATGTGTCAGGCAGAAGTCTAAAAGTAGAAAAGGAGCCCGACCACATGTAACCTTGGTTGACAAGGCCTTCTCGATTGAGAGGCGGAGAGCCAGTGGGTCCCTTTGATATTGTGTTATTGGTTCGTCCTGGATGCAGGAGTGGATTAGGCCATGCCTAGTCATTGGGTCAGTCTGGAACAAGAACTCCCCAAGTCGTTTCTTCTGTTCGCATAAGGGATTATTTAAGGGCAACTCGCTACTCAAGAGTAAATCACGTGTTCTATAAAATTTTGATATCTGCCCGGCCAGGGACTTATTCGGATCGTCATGGGCATCACGGCGTGCTCGACGGACTGGGAGATCAATAGATGAATAACACTAAAGAGTTATCTGACACGTGTGTCTTGGGAAGCGTGTGCATTTAATGCGTGATGATGGTTAGTCTAGGTCTGCTCATAGGCCATGATTACATTGTTTGTTGACCCTAGGTCACACGTGCTCACCCAAGTGTTGGCAACACCTATAAATAGGACGAAGCAAGTCATCTTCATACTTTTCAGCCCATTGCTTCTCTGCTCGACACTGGTCAGTTTCTTCAGTTCTTGATTCTCCGCCGTAGGACACCGTCCGCCTCCGTGTTTACCAAGGAGAGCTATCCGATCACACTTCAGGCTTCAACAAAAACGTAAGTTTCTGCATCTTTTCTTTTTTATGATAGCTTGTCTCCTCTTATTAGTGAAAATGCATTTGATTTAGGATTTTCTTTATGGTTTTAATTAAATGATTCTGGTGAAACCGTTGGTGTCCGGTGGCGGAGCTGTTAGCCTTTGATGGTGGAGTCGCTGCGATCGTCTCTAGGGTACCGGTTATCGCCCGTCATCGTTGAGTTGAGTTGTAAGAGTCACTTTTTCTGGGTTTCTGTGACGACTCTGATTGAAGTTCAACCCGAGTTATGGGTTGTAACATTGTGGATGACCTGCTCGATGCGGGTTGAGAATAACATTGAGGATGACCCGCTCAACGCAGGTTGAGAGTTTTTCGTTTATGAATTTCTCTCCTCGTATGAGTTCTGGGTGTTTCCTCGAGGTCGTCGACCCATGTCCTCGTTCCTCAGCATGCCCTTTCACTCGATTAGTAGTGGAAGGGTGGATTTGATTATTTCATCGGATTCGTGTTTTCTTTCGCTACTTTTCAGATGCAAAGATGGATGATGATGACTATGATCCCATGTCAGAGGAGAACCTTTCCAGGGAGACGGCCTCGACCGCTAGTAGTTCTGAAGAAACTTCTTCTGCTCCAAATGAAGAGAATCCTCTCGAGGAGAATCATGTTGAGGAGATTATCACTATTGAAGATTGGGCTAATGAGGAGCCGTTGACCATTTAATTTGTCTACTCCTTTTCTCAGTCGGGTTCTGCTCCATTAGTTAAGGATCTTGTGGATTGGTACGTTCGGTACCCTGATGAAGGAGATAGGATTTGCTTGCCTTACAGGCCAAATCACTTTTCCATGTACGATTATATCTTCAAGGAGCTCAAGTTTAGGCTCTTGTTCTCTTGTTCACAACTTTTCAGACATTTATTTTTGCTCATCTGGAGCTAGCCCCTTCACATTTACACTTGAATTCCTATGTGTTCCTTAAGGCGTTCGAACTAACGTGTGGCTATCTGAAGATTGGGGAGACTTTTCCTATGTTCTTCCACGTCTTCCATCTCCATTGGCAAGTCGTTCAGGGATGATATGGATGGGTATATTTTAAGCAGAAAAGGAAGATTTTCAAAGCCTATTAAGAGTCGATTAGGGCTTTTAAGGATAAATATTACTTGGTGGAGCCTTTGTAAGGACGTGTCTGGATTCTTTATATTTCTGGAGGAAAGATACCGATTATGCAGGGATACCATTGCTCAACGATCAGGGGAGATTCGTCCCTCGTCTGATGTTGAAGTTTCTCTTTTCCTGGTCCCGCGACCACTTTTTGAATGATATAGACGCGCATCTGACTATTGCTTCTGAGATGAACGTAGAGGATGAGGCTAGTTATAATTCCCTGTTAAAGTTTATCCCGAGCTTCTCTCTAATCCAATATATGGACAAGCAGGGTCATCAAATTTTGGATAAGGATTGGGGATCACTGGTGGAAACTCGCTATATAGATGTAGCGAAACTCCTCGCTTGTGAGACGAATGAGGAAGTCTTATCTTATCTTGGTAGCTTTAGAATTAATCGTATATGCTCGTTTTGTATGTTTTTTGCTCGTCTTTCATAATGTTCTAATGTGACCCGTTTGCCTTTCTTTTCAGATTCAATGGTGGACGTACAAGATCGAGTGATGAAGAACGCTGCTACCAAGAGGGGGGAAAGAAGCTGACCCAAACCTGGTTGGCCGACCTTCTGGCTCCGATCGGAACAGGTCCGAGCAACTCCTTCACTGCTCCCCAAGGTTCTCCAGGGACAAGGTCCCACTGAGGAAAGAGACCAAGGGTCAAGGATGTTCTGGACTTGATTGGGAATCATTCGAAACCCATGTTCGAGCTTCCTACTTGCTTCCTCCGGCCTAATCTCTTCGAGGAAAACTCCCTTCAAGTTCATCAGGCAGAATCCCTGCACCTACAGGAACTGGACATACCTGGGAGGAGGTTGGACCTGGACCAAGATGCTAGCTCGGTAATGAGGGTTCTAACCATGGCATCGATGTACGTCGAAGGGACGGCCATTTAGGAATTGGAGATCACGAGGCTGAAGACTTTTTTGTATGCTGCCGAGGATAAGGCTCGCAAGGCTTCTGAGGATAAAAAGGATCAAGCCAAAAATATTAAGGAGTTAGGGGAGGCCCTGGCCACTGCAGAGTCACAAAGGAAAGTGGCGGAGGATCTAAATGCCCGACTCAAGGCGTCCATGGCTCCTTTTGATGATGAGACTGACAACCAAAAATATTTGTTAACCCGGGCGGATTTGATAGCCAGGATCGATCAGGAAGATGAGGACCTCCAGTAGATGACATCGGTAGGGTTTGGGAATGTCGTGGCTCAGTTGAGGATCCTTAACCCCGGGGTTGATCTTACTGAGGAGGGGATTAACTACATGTATAAGGTGATGTACATAAAGATCTTTGTGTCTGGTTTCCTCAACGGGGAGGAGGACCAAGAGGTTGTGGCTATGGAATAAGAAAATCATGCCCATGTGATCCCTGTCGAAAACCAGACCGTTGGTGATTCTACCATCCAACTTGATGTTTAGTCCATGATTTTGTTGAAATTTTTCTACCTTGATGGTCGTCCTGCGTACTCGTATCTTTTTGTTGATCGGGGGAGTGTCCCCCCTTTTATGTAATATTTGGACAAGTCGGCCCTCATGGTCACATTTTTCTATAATGTTTTTGGTCATGGTAGTCGTGTTTGTTTTACTTTGCTTCACTATTTTAATGCATTTGTCTTGTGATTGTATGCTCACACCTGTGTCCGTAGGAGGATACTTTCTATTTCGTTTATTTTCGCTAAGTGTTTTATGTGGTGCTCGACCGTTTAGATTTTCGCTAAGTATTCATGCGATGTTCATTATGTGTGCCCACTGAGGGTCTTAAGATACTATTAGTGTAACACGTTGATTTCTAGATTTAATCATCTATTTAATTAATTAAGACAATTATATGAACTAATTGAATTTTTATGAGAACATTGAGTTCGGTGACGCGTTGAAGTGATATATTTGATGAATGACGTTTTTGAGGACTTACTGATTAAATTAGAGTAATTGGAGATTAGTTCGAATTAAATCAATTAAAGAAAATAGAATAATATGATTTATAGGACTAGAGGGTATTGTGGTAATTGTGAGGAATAAGTAAGGATATTAGTGGAAGATTGTATTTGGAATTATAAGGGTTACCTGGGTGAGTGGAAGTTGAGAAATTAAGGAGGTACATTTTGCTGTGGAGAAGAAATAAAGAGGCAATACCAAGAGCTAGGGAATTGAGGAGAACCAGAGGATTATCGAAAAAACGTGAAGAAGATTCAATCAGAAGCGATAATCGAAGGTATGGGTTTTTATTTATGATTTTTGTAATTGATTTAAGTATTGGATGTTGATAGGTATTCTGAATTTTGATTGATGATAATTGTAAGAGGAATTGTGATGGGTATGATGAAATAGATGGAGTCTAGAAACTGTAGTCGTATAACAGAATAATTAGTGATCGAAGAATGGAAGATTATGTAATGGGAGGAATTGTTTGAATCATAAATTTGGAGGTGGGGACGGAACCTCTTTATAGGGAGAGTGGTGAGTGCCACCCTATATTTAAGAGTTTAGATGGCGCAAGCCATTAGTTAGGTGGTTCCTTCCATGCATGATAGTGGCGCATACCACTTGTTTATGGTACCTGCCATGCATAAAAGTGGCGCAAGCCACTAGTGGAATGTGGCCCTCACTAACTTAGATGTGGCATAAGCAAATTGTGTGATGTGTATAAGGGTGGTGCAAGCCACCCATTGTAAGAAGGAGAGACTTAGTATTCTACCATTTTCTTTTCAGGGACATAACTTCTAAATCGTAAGTCTGATTTATCTGTAGTTTGAGACATGTGCAAGATAACATAGTAGTCGATATTATAGGGAAGTAATATAAACACCCCAAATTTTCCCTCACTCATTTAACCATGGCTTGTGATCTTTCATATGCATAAATTCAATCATAGCATCTCATACCACATTTTTTGCTTCACTGCATTGTTTCTAAGTCAACTGCATCTAGGGTTTGTGATCTGAGCCATCCCTGAGCCATTTGAGCCACTCCAAAGGTCATCAATCACTTCAAAGGGGTCCATGTATGTCCAAGCATCATATTATATCCCCACAAAGTCAAGAAAGTCAAAGAATCACAAGAACTGAGAAAGGCATGGAAGCAGAGCCAGGATTAACTGCACAGATGACCTAGAATTAGGGTTTTGGTTTCAGAGGCCATAACTCCAAATTTTTTGGTCATTCTTGTTTCTATTTGTCTCTATATGTTATAAGGATCATGCATATCAATTTTCATGAAGAAATTCCATGGGGAAGGCATCTGATCAAGAGATGACTTCTTGAGCAAGTCAGTGCAAAATCAGGGCATCTGAGGCCCCCAATGACCCAACCAAAGGGTGTTTTTCACCATTTTGGATGTGTATGATATTTATTTGATTATATAAGATGTTATAAGTTCACAAAATTGAAGAATTTCAAGCCATTTGCAAAATTGCCTTTTTGGGAAAGTGACTTGTAATGTAAACTTGCCATTTTGGGAAAGTTTTTCAACCTCCTCAAAATGATTCAAAAATGCTTCAAATGAGAAAACTTTGGTCATGAAAGTTGTAGAATGGATCATTCCCTTTTCAAAAAGTACAAGAACTCATTCTAATTCATTATGGATCAAAAGTTATGGCTTGTCAAAGTTGAGAAAAATCATGAAATTTCCACTTTTGGCACCAAAGAGGGATTTTTGCAAATTCCAATTCCAAGCATTTTCAAGACCTCTAATTGACTTATTTGCATCATTATAACATGTTACAACTTAGAAAAGTCAAGTTTGTGCCATGATTTTTTCATTTCCATGCCTTGAATCACAAGTTGCATAAGGCATTTTTCATGAAAACTACAAATTTGAAACTTTGCAAAAGGGACCTCTCATGTTTGAAATGAATTCCAATTGGTACCAAAGCAGCATAATAACATTGCATAACTCATTTTGTCACATTTTGCCCAAAATATCACAAGGTTTGTTGCCTTGGTTCATGAGAAAATCCAAAGAGGGAAATGTGCAAGAACCTTGGAAACCCTTGATCAAGGCTAGCCAGCTCACAAAATCAGATCCAAAGGCCTTCCTTGACTAAAGCTGAGGCAGGACAAGCCCTAAGATTGCCTCTGACCCGAGCCATGCTTGGAGTACACAAAATCTTGACTTTCTTGCATTTTGCCCATACCAATCCCACAGTGCCACCACCAACTCTCTGCCCAATCAGAGTTAAATATGTGGACATCAAGCAACACTTATCACACCATACACAAGCAAGAAACTCCCACATTGCAGCACACACAAAAACTGTCAAAAACCTTTCCCTCTTCGAATCTCTTAACACAGCCATCAAACCTCAGTTCTTTCTTCACCAGTGAACCACACATTCTCCATAGAACAAAAGCCCACCATTAAAACAGCCTGAAACCCCCTATAGCATAACTGTGAAACCTGCCATATCAAAACACAAACTCACAAACCAGCCACCAACAAGAGGTTTGAAGCATCCCATTGAGCTCAGGAGGTTCAGGGGAGACATTTTGCATAGGAGAAGGGTCAGGAAAGCTCATATTCATAGTTCTTCACCTCAGGTAGCTTCGAATTTCAAACTTTTCAGAGCTTGCTTTTTTGTTACAAAATGAAAATACACATCATGGGGATCACTCTGATGCTTTTAGATTTAAAAATGGTGTGAAAATGAACATTTGGTGCCTCTCTGAAATTTTGCCCGTGAATATGTTTGGTTTCGATTCTCTTTGTTCATGGCTGATAAATGGTTTTTGATGATGGATTTAGGTTTAGTTTGGGGAGAGGAACGTTTCTGGGCAATTAATTTGGATTGGGGTGGCCTGTAGAGGAAGCTAGGTTTTTGGTTTCGCCAGAGAAGACGACCGGAACACTCTTCCGGCCGTCTGAGTTTGATTAAGCCCTAATTAGGTTTAGCAGCGTAATTAATGAGAGTTTGAATTTGGACCGTAGATGCAGTTGACTGGGGTTGACTCCCGCGCGTGTGTGTGGCCCAGATCACATCATTAAAACTTAATCTGTTTTTATTAATTTAATAAAATACATTTAATTTAATTAAGCCAGAAGAAATCCTGACCTTCCAATAGCGCGCGCAGTCAACCATTGACTCCCAAGTTTGAATCTCAGCCATGGATTGTGCATACTTTCATTTATTTTAGATTTTATTTCATTTAATTTGATTTATCTTTTACGAATTATTAAAAATATCAAAATACATTCAAAAATTCTGAATTTTTTTGTCAAACATCTCATTAATTTTCAGAACCCAAAAATATTTTTATTTTTATTTTTTTCATTAAAAATCATTTTTAAATTATTTAAATGTTTATTTTTAATTAATTAATGGAAATTAATTAATTAAAAATGCATTTAGGTATTTAAAAATCACAAAAAAATTCACATTACATTTAAAAACATTTAGAAACATTATCCAACTCTCAAACCAAATTTCTTTTTGGTTCTTGATGCCTTTTGATCATTTTCATTGGAATTAAATTCATTTTAAGGCAATATTTTTGTGCAAACTTTGAAAAATCCTTTCTGCCTAACCTTTGAGAGTTTGATGATGGTTCTTCTTGCATTGAATCCTTCATGACATGTAGTTTATAGGATAAAATTGATTTGATTTGATCTACCATTTTCAATTTGTTTTGCATTTTTCTTGATGAGGCACTTTAAAACCCTAGTAATCTTAGGAAATTCATAACTTTCACTAGGTTAAGAGTTAAATCCCCTCCTTTGGGCAGTGAACGTGTATAGGTTTAGGGTATCTTTAATTGAATTTTCAATTTTTTATCATCTCATTTGCTTCTGGTTTTGAATTTTTGTATTGCATGATGCATGTAACCCTAATTTGTACCTTCCTTTGCATCCATCTTCCATTTGCTTGCATCCAATGACTTGCCATGACATTTTGTGCATCTTCATGATTCATAATGCATCTTAGGACATATTAGAATCATTTTTGATCATTGCATTATTCATTTGCCATGTGGTATGTCCATTGCATTTCATAAACTTTTCTTGAACTTTCATGGTCCAAAGCATGCTTCATCTGCATCCATACACTTGTATGATCATCCACAACTCTTGACATGTGTTTGCATCATCTCTTAGCATCATTAACTTCATGTTTATGCTTCTGGTTTTGGTTTCCCTCATTTCATTTCATCTCATTAGCATTGCATTTCATTTCTTTTGCTAACTTTTCAGGTGGTAAGTAGTTTTGAGAAGTGAATTTGCCTTCACTTCTCACAATCTCTTTTCATCCCTCCCTTGCATCATTGCTGCATTTTGCTTTTGTATTAGAGTGAGCTTGCTCATTCATGTTCATTTCTTACTCTCTTTCTTCAAGCAAGTTGTTTTGCTTCTCTTTGCTTCTTGCTCCTTTCATCTGCTTCCTTCCTGGTGGTTTTCTATGAAGATCTTCTTGTAAACCTCATTAACCCTAGGAACAACCAAGCATGATAACAATTAGGGTTTGACTAGTCCCCAATCTAGTTTTACCTTTGTGTCATCTTTGAGTTTTCTCTTCTCATCTCATAATCAGGGACTAAACCCTAAAGGTTTTAAGGCTTTGTGGTTAAGCTTATGCCTGCATCCTTATATTAGGATGGAGTGTATAACTTTAATCCTAAGCGTTAAACCCTTAATGTGTTTACATCCTTTAATCAATTCATCTTAATAATCATCAAGACATCAAGCTTGTAACTTGGGCCTTGCATTAGGGTTCTAATTCTTCCTTAATTGGTTAAGAAGGACTAACCCTAGTGTTAATGGACAAGTCCCCCTCAAGTTGTCTTACAAACCATAAAAATCATTTCTTCATCTTATCCTTAACTAAAATCCATCTAATAAAGGCTTTTTTTTGTCATGAGGTTAATCCCTAATCATGGATTAAGTTGAGGAGTCTTTCTCAGCTTAAATGTTCTCATCTATTATCCTTCTATTAGGATGGTGTAATGAGTCCATTAAATCCTTGATTATGGCTTAATCTCATTACTCAACACTAGACAAAATATAAAAAAAAAACATCTAAATAATTCAAGTAGGTTAATGATCTTAATCCTACATCATGGTGATTAAGTGTGAGGTGTTTGCTTCATGCTTAGGGTATTCTCATTACCCCTAATCAGAGGGAGGATGTGATGAGTTTACTAACCCATTGGTTTAGGCTTAAGCTCATTTTCTTGTGACAAACTTTCAAAAGCAATAAAAGACTGAAAGCACAAAAACAAACAATAATCGTCTCCTCCGGGATTCTTTTCTCATCATCTTCACTCATAAACGAGAACTCGCTTCTTCCGTCTAATGGAAGACAGTAAGCACCTGAGCCAGACAGGTCATACACTTGAGCATAGACAAGCAGGCAGTTCACAAGTCAATTTATCTTTCAGTCTCTTTGGGTCGAACTACGGTGTTCTGACTTCCTCATTGCACGAGAGGATACGTAGGCATAACTTAACAGTTATCGAACAAAAGTCTCTGTATATTCCCCCCTCTTCCAGCATTATCCTTTAAAGCCTCAGTCTTGAGCATTTCACTCTTGTCCCTGCACTGACACTTCTCTTATACACTTCACACTTCTTTTACACTGACACTTGCATTCTTTTCCAGCTTTGAGACACAAATTGCACTGACACTACCCCTTTAAAACACAAATCTTTTAAGTGTGGATCCCGTCGAGTACGACGGACAATCTGGGTGCTAATACCTTCCCAGGTTGTAACCAACCCCCTTTCTCAGTATCTCTTGTTCGCAACCGTCTTATCCGTATCTTTCCAGGTCTATGCATCATTACCTTTCCTCCGGGATAAAAATGCCTAGCTGGCGACTCTTTGTCTTTCTGAGTTCACCCCTGTGTGTTCTCTCTCCTCTCGCCGACCGTTCGCGTCTGTACCCCGCTTGGCCCCGTGTCATCAGGTGGGAGCGACAAGTAATAAGTAATTCCCAGTGGATGTACCAGGATGGATTTTAGTGAGCCATTTTCATGCCAAAAATCAGTATAGGTGTGCATATTGTATGAGGTTTCAGTAAGTTTAGGAAAATTATTCAGTGTCTGTGTAATGAAATGATGTTATGTTGATTGTGACACCTGTCTGATTTATTTGTATGATATTGTATGATGCAATCATGATGATTTTTGATGAATGGTGATGAGTTAGCTGTGATGTACTTGTATGTGAATATATGAAGAAAATATTATGATTTTGATGAATGATGATGCGTCTTGACTAGCCGTGGTCGTATTTTTTATGTTGTACGCATCATGCATTCATAGCATATGTTAGGACGAAATATTTAGTGGTGTTTTACAGGATGAAATCCAATGACGATTTTGTAGGATGTTCAGGTCCAGTGATGACCTTAATCCCATCATGCAGATTAAGTACAAATATTGATGTAATGATGATTAAGTCATCAGTGAAGTTTTGGTACCACATGCATTGAGTCTAATAAAGTTGCATTTCATTATTTGTGGCATTGCATGATGTTTGTGTTAAGTGAAGTATCTGTGATGTTTTGAGAAGTATGACATTTTGACATGAAGCTTTTGTAGTTGATATTATTAATATTGAAGTATAAAATGATGTCTTGTAATTGATTAATTGTGTTTTATACGATGTATATTCCTTGCATCTTTTACAATAATTATGATTACTCATCCCTTCTACTTGGAAATGTTGCCTTGAATGTGGATAACTTGCAGGTGAACCAAGATTAGGTAATGAAGTCTAGAAGTTGCTCCGAATTGTGCTTAATTATTTTTGTAGGAGTGAAAGGAGTCTTGCTCTGATACGTAACACCGGGGTTGGGGTTGTTTGATTATGATTATGTTTATACTTTGATGTTTTGAAGATTTCCTAACTTTGTTATAATCTGGTTTTAGTTGGAATTATGAGATGATAACCGTGAAGTACATTGAATTATTTGAATATTTTAGAACTACCTCTAATGGTATTTGTTTGATGTTATAAAAGAGTTTAAGACTCAATTATTCGCTGCAAAGTTTTTAAATGGTTTAGGTTGAGGATAATTGCATTATTTGGTTATAGTTATATTGCAACCCATGTTACGGAGCAGGACCGTTGAGGTAAGATGTTTAAGAAGATGTGACACCCATGTTTGTGATTGATGATTTGTTAATTTATTTAAATTGTATTGTGAATATTCGTGGGGTTTAGTTGGGTGTTACATTAGTGTTATCAGAGCAGGTCGGTCGGTCCGGCCAGGTTGTCTATGTTATTTATTCCTTAGTACGTGACATGTGTGTGAAACACTGTCTGTACTTGTTTGTTTTCTAACTGTTGTCTTCAGGTGTTGGTTTGAAACAATTGGGTGAGAAGTTTTCCTCCCGAAGATGTTTCTGGTGTGAGGAGTTGATTCAAGGTGATATTAATGGTAAGAGTACAATTTTTGTTGGAGCTGTAATGTCGCGAACCAACGAGAGTACAGATTCACGAATTCTTAGTTGTCAGTCGAGTTTGAGATACCTTGAGGGAGAACAAGCCGGTATGGTTGATGTTACTTATCATAGAATAGAGAGCAATATGAAGAATAACGATATGCAAGCGAAGTGTAATTCTTGATGTCTCTTGAAGATAATTGCGACTTGCCTTTGGAGTGTAGTTTGAAGTTGGAGACAATTGAGAAATGGTGTTTTTATCGGATAAACAAGTAAGATGACTCTTAGAGAGTGAAGCTTATATGAGTGTATGTGTATGATGAAGATTATGTAAGATGTGTGTGGATTAATGACGACGGGTTAAGGAGATGATTGAGAATAAGGATCTACTCCAAAGAAATTGTCAATTTGATGGATCAACGGATAGACTAGTATATCTTGAGTATAATTGAATTAGAGTCGGATTATTTTTAGAGTTGGGTAAAAAACGAGGATAGTTGGAGAATATTTGAGGAAGAGAGAGAGAGATAGAGAGAGAGAGAGAGAGCTAGCACTCATATTCATAAATTTCAAAAAAATTCAGTTTTGCCATTATGGAACAAGCTTTAGGAAAAGGGGCATAACTTTCCACTCGTAAATATGATGGAAGCGATTCTGGAATTTTTGGAAAGCGTACGAAATTTCTTACAGTTTGCAAATAAATTTCGTCTTCAGCATGTTTTTAAAGAGGGATAAATACGCATTTGAATATTTGGGTCTGGTGCTCATATTGGTGGAAGTTTGTATACGGGATTTCTTGACCAGCCTCCATTGCAAGGATAATAACTTTTTACTCGTAAATCAGATTTGATCGATTTTTGAATTCTGGAATCTACATGAAATTCCTTTTATTTTGGAATATGATTTTGTGTCTGGGAGGTATGAATTGAAGGAGATAAGTGTGTATGAAGTTGAACGATTCTTGCTGAAAATGAGTAAGATGATGACAAGTGTAAAATGTTGTTAAGGAATGAAATGTTGGTAATATAAAGAATGTGACGGTATCGTAGAAATGCATAGAAATGAAGATTATGTTGAATGAAGATGGTCAAAGTGATGATAGCTTTGTGATGTCGATGTTAAAAGAAAAACCAATGCAAGGGAGATTGGAATCATGTTTGTGAAGACAAGTATCAGTTTGTGTTAGGGAGAATTAAGAGGGTTTCTATAGCAACCGGATCTCAAGATGGTATTATTGAGATTACGATTTGGAATAATATTCAAATGTGAAAATATATGTTCCCTTGATGTAGAGAGGTTTAAACGAAAAATATAGATTTATGGATGTTGTTAAAGTCCTCTACATGGATAAAGACTTCGATTGGAATGGAATGAATTGTGATGCGTTTGGTATTTTAGCTTGTTCTTAGTTGGAAATACTTAACATTGGTGTGATGCTAAGTGAGTATGGGAGAGGCTTGACTTGCTAGTTTGGGAATGTATGAAGTAAATAGGTGTCCTATCGGGAAGATAGTCGTTCCCATTGATTTAAGAGAGTTAGAGGCTAGATGTAAATATTTTTGAGCTGATAGATGATCATAGTGCGCAACTAAAGCGAGATATGTATTATGTGAATATGACTTATTAGAGTCAAGGATCAAGCATCAGAAGTTTGTAGGAATGATGCAAACCATTGGACATTCTAGAACGAAAGTGATATGTGAAAAGCTTTCATGTTACTACCATGTCAGTAGAAGTATTAAAGTATATGTTCATTTGAGTGATTGCAACTTTATGGAACTAAGGTGGTGAAATAGAATTGTCAGTATTATGAGTTATGTTGATGTTGTTATGACAATATTGATGGTGATGGTAACAACATTGTGTTGTTCCAACCTAAGAGCATGTGAGATTCTAAAGTGATGAGACAAGGAGTGAAATGGATTTGTATGTTCATAATTTGGGAGCATCGCGTCTTGTTGGATCGTTATAGTTAACGATGTGGAATTTGGATGAGTGGTGTGTGAAGATTCGTCAAAGTGAGAGTTCTAGTCGAAAGGAGTGGATTTTCTTGGATTGTAAATTTTGGTGTTGAAGTTGTTGTAAACTCTTATGAGGTTGATGTTTTGTTGCAGTGGGAAGCTCTGAAGTCTGTGATTGAGATCTGAAGATCCTTGGTTTAGATGGTTACTACCAAAGGAATATTTGAGGGATTTTCTAAGTTCAATTACCATTAACTTAGATAACTCGTAAAGGTCGAGCTTATGTGTGATATGTTGCATGTGACAAGAATTTATGTGATTAAAGAAGTTGACTACCGCTTCGATATTGGTTTTTCCTAATTAGAGTGAGTTTTATATGATGAATGGTGATTGCGTCTAAGACGGGCCTTAGGAGTATTGTTATTTACGAATTGAGACTATTGGAAACCAAGAGAGGAAGTAATCCTACACATGATGGGGAATCAATAGTTATGATGTTTGTGATGAGAATTAGAGGTATTATTTGTTTGACTTGATTTATTAAAAGACTATGATTTAGATTTAAAGTACCATGCAGGTAAAACAAATGCAAGGATTGATGCATTGAGTGGGAAGTTGTTGCAAATGTAGATCGTGTAGTGAGAGAGTTATAAATGATCGAGTAATTCAGATATTTGAGTTTATTATATGAGGAAATGCCTAACAACGCGAAGTGGGATATATGGAATTGACTGGCGATATTTCAGGAGGAAATCAGAGAAGGTCATGAGTCCTATTTGAGATTGATTAATCAAATGACGTCAATTAACCAAGGAATTAAAAGAGAAATCTCGAGTTGATGAGAAAGATGTACTGATATGTGGGATCAAAGTGTGCGTTTCAAAACCTAAGAAGAATATTTTTAGGAAGGAAGTTACTGGATTTGGTTATACTTGTCTAACTTGTTAGAAGTCGGAGATTGCACATTGGAAGCTTTTTGGGTTGATACGATTGTGAATGTTCCATGATGGAAGTGGGACGATATTTGACGGGTTTATGTCGGGTAGATGGTTGAGAAGCGAAGAAAATACGAGATAAATAGGATTGCCTTAGTGAAGGGTTGTGAAAAGGATCAGATGACGAAATTCGGACTTGAAAAGGTAGAGATTAGATAAGGGAGTCGTATCCGACTCTTTTTGCTCCGGTAAATTTTCGAGGACGAAAATATTCTAAGTGGGGGAAAGTTATAATACCCTGATTTCTAGATTTAATTATCTATTTAATTAATTAAGTCGGTTCTATGAATTAATTGAATTTTTGTGAGAACATTGAGTTCGGTGATACGTTGAAGTGATATATTTGATGAATGACAGTTTTGAGGACTTGCCAATTAAATTAGAGTAATTGGAGATTAGTTCTAACTAAATCAATTAAAGAAAATAAAATAATATGATTTATAGGACTAGAGGGCATTATGATAATTGTGAGGAATAAGTAAGGATATTAGTGTAAGATTGTATTTGGAATTATAAGGGTCGTATGGATGAGTGGAAGTTGAGAAATTGAGGATGTAAGTTTTGTTGTGGAGAAGAAACAGAGAGGCAATACCAAAAGCTAGGGAATTTAGGAGAACCAGAGGATTATCGGAAAAACATGAAGAAGATTCAATTGGAAGCGAAAATCGAAGGTAATGGATTTGTATTTATGATTGTTGTAAATGATTTAAGTATTGGATATTGATAGGTATTCTGAATTTTGATCGATGATAATTGTAAGAGGAGTTGTGATGGGTATGATGAAATAGATGGAGTTTAGAAACTGTAATCGTATAACAGAATAATTAGTGGTCGAAGAATGACAGATTATGTAATGGGAGGAATCTTCTAAATCATAAATTTGGAGGTGGGGATGGAACCCCTTTACAGGGAGGGTGGCGAGTGCCACCATGCATTTAAGAGATTAGGTGGCGTCTTCCACCATTTATCCATAATGGCGCAAGCCACTAGTTAGGTGGTGCCTGCCATGCATGATAGTGTCGCATGCCACTTGTTTATGGCACCTGCCATGCATAAAAATGGCGCAAACCACTAGTGGGATGTGACCCCCACTAACTTAGATGTGGCGCAAGTTGTAACACCCACTTATCCCAATTAAGTAAATTAACTATTTATTTAAGAAAAATCAGAGTTTCCATCAAAAGTGAAATGTTACTTTTTCAACAAAAACATAAATATAGTTATTTATTAAAACAACGGAAATTATATTTTTATTCAACCAACGACAATTCGCCACAATTCCATAAAAATTTATCCAACACTCTTGATTTACAAATTTCAAGAAAACATGATACGTAACTATTATTAACAAGTGTAATTAAACAACAATTATTCCCCATTGCCCATGTTACGTATCAGGGAGACTCCTAGGACTCAACCAACAACTCGAACTCCGAGCACACTCAAGTACCTGGATCATCTGTACTTCCGAAGAAACACAGACGCAACCAAACAACAAAGGGGTGAGAAAACAATTCAATATATTAACGGTGCAAATAACATTTCAAGGATAATCACACTTAAATACACATCAAGTAACATCAATAATCATTAAAACAGATGCAATGTGACTCACTGACACAATGCAATAATGTAGTACCGACTTTCAACAATGGTTCATTAATTCGAACCCGGATGTATCGCTTACACTCCACCGAGACACGATCATCCCTGCACCAACGATTCGTAATGAATCCAAATGATCACTTACGCTCCATCGAGACATGATCATTCCACCAAATGTGTATGCATATGCAGACTCAAACACATACACCATAATACAAATACGCATGACAACGGTCATGCCTTCATGATCCAAATGATCTCATCAATTATCAATCACATCATCATATCATTATGTTAAACACATAACACATGCTCATAATTCACACAACTAAATTGCAATAGTAGCAAACTTATGCCTCTAATACAATCATCACAATTTCATTCACTAAAGTTTAGTTGTCAAGTCCTATACTTATTATTAAACCTCAATTTATTGCCTTAAAAACTCGGAGGAACCTAAACTAAAAGAATGGGTCAAAACTGTATCAAAATTCCTTGATTTTTCAAAATACAGAGGCCTGACACGACCCGTGTCACACGGCCTGAACACTCCCATCTAAAACCAAAAATTCACGCAAATACAGAAGGCTGACACGACCCCCGTGTCAGACCACCTGTAGCAAAAATTCCAAAAGCACAACATAATTCTTCAAACTAGAAGCCTGACACTGCCCCCGTGTCAGCTGACACTGCCCGTGTCAAACCATCTGCGCCCAAATATCAGCTTTTTCAAAAATCACTTTTCTCCCCCAATTTCATGCCAGTTCAAATTCCATCACTTATATCTTACTTTTATCACCCAAAACAATCCAAATATTATTCTTATACTTATTTTATACTTCTAATTCCTCATTATCTTCTCAACCTAACATCACTAATCCAGTAGGAAAATTCTAGGTTTTACTTCATCTTCTCAATTTACATCATCATCAACAATGTTCATAAACAGATTTTTATAATACACATACCATACAATTCAACATCAAAATTTCAAATACGCACAATCAACAATTATAATCTTCATACTCATATCACAATTTCACCAAAAATCAATCAAATTCATGCAATTCCTAAGAGAGTAAGGAACTCCCAACTACCCTTTCATGTTAGATCACCAATATAGAACCCTTTCTCCCCCCTTACCTCGAATTTGACAAATTCCTTGCAAAGCCTTAATCTTGAAGCTTTATGATCCTTGATTTCCTTTCTCTTTTCCCTTTTCTCCAGAGCCCTCTTTCCTTCGTCAAAATACGATAATGAGAAAATGTATCGTGTTCTCCCCTTTTCATAACAGAATCAAATTACAACCTTACCCCTCAAACCTCCAACTTATATTTTATTTTATTAATTAAATAATAATATTACAATAATAATACCACCTCATAATATTATCATTATTTAAATAAAATACCTCATCCACTTATTATTCCAAATACACCATCATACCCTTGATATTTATTTTATAAAAATACTTTATAAAATCGGGGTGTTACACAAGCCATTTGTATGATATATATATAAGGGTGGCGCAAGCTGTAACGCCCTTCTACCCCACATACAATTTTAGGAAAATAATTCATAATATCATTGTAAAAATCGACATGAAAGGCGTCATATATATTTCAAAACAACATTCAAAATTATTGTCATGTCCCGTAACATGGGTTACTCATTCAATATTAGAATAAATAGGCATTACCCAGTGAAATCATACTTGTTTATCCAAGTCGACATTATACTCCTTAATTAAAAGTATTCAATTCAAAATAACATCAACAATTAGAAAACTTTCAACATAAAATCAAAAGGGAAACACAAAGTACGCAACTAATCCCAACCTGATGTTACATGACACAGAGCAGAACAAAACTCCAATACATGACTAAAACAACAAAAGAAGACTTCACGACTCAATCTTCTAGCACCGTAAAACAACTCTTGATCATCTGCAAGTTACCCACATATGAGGCAACATTTTCAAGCAGGAAGGGTGAGAATTCACAATTCATTATATAAATATAAGTACATGGAAATAAATAGAATAAGCACAACAACATCATAGCATCATCAACAAAATTCTTCACAAAACCAACACAAATATGTATTTTATATGTAATGTCAACTATAATGAAATGCAAAGAATACATGTAGTACCGATTTTCTCCATGTGATGGACACTGGCCATCAACCCTCCACAAGGGAGCACAACATATTCACCAATTCACTTCAATTCACACAATGGGATTGAAGTTATCAATAGGTCGAAGCCCCATCATAAAATGCTATGAAATGCAATGATGTTAATTTTCCTCTATTCATCAAAAATCAACATGTGCATCATTTATTTCATATTCAATAAGTATTCATTATACAATCATGTTGTATCATCTATACCTCAACAAACAACTCGACAACAAAATTCGGCACGAGAAAGCCTAAAAAATAATCAAAAACAACATATACAATCACCTGACACGCCCAACCGTGTCCTGTGACACGGCCCGTGTCAGAGTCCTGATCTCAAAATTCCAAAACAGCCAAAATCAGCAAATACAGTACTCTGACACAGCCGCCCGTGTCCTGTGACATGGCCCGTGTCAGGAGTGTTGTATCCAAAATTCAAACAGAAAAAATAGAATGCACAGTAGTCTGACATGGCCGCTCGTGTCCTGTGACACGGCCCGTTTCAGGGTCACTGTAGGCAGAAAAAACTTGTTTCCCCAAATATTTTCCTGCTGCGATTTTTCTCTCAAATACCTCAAAAACCAGTTTTTCTAAAACGAAAATGCATCAAATTGATCAAACACTACACATATATCACCACCTATCATTCTAATTCACCCTATTTTATCAATTCATACACTCCTAATTCAATATATGCCATCAAACACAACAATTACTCAAAAATACACAAAACCCAATCTATTCACAAACCAAACCCTATAGAACTGTAATAAACTATGAAAACTCCCCATACCTTAGAGAATTTTGTAGCTTAACACTCTTCTCCAAGATTCCTAAAAATCCTTCAAGACCCTAGGCTTCTTCTCCTTCTCTTCCACCAAAATCTTCACAAAATACGATAAGTCAGAAAAAGTGATCGGTCTTCCTTTTTCTGACAATTATCCCAGTTTATAACTTTCTCAACTTATCCTTACTCTTTTTCTTTTATAACCACCTTGCCCTTTTTTAATATTTTTAATAATAATAATAATAATAATAATTAATAATAGTATAAATAATACACTAATTATTTATATTATTTAAAAATAACCTTTTGATCCCAAAATTCTCCAAAAATCATTAAAACCTCTTAATCCTTTCTAAATTAAATAAATAAATAAGTGATTAATTTAGATTTTCGGGGCATTACAACTCTCCCATACTTTAAGAGTTTTCGTCCTAAAAAATTACCTGAAGTAAACAGAGTCGGATACGACTCCTTCATCTGATCTTCACGTTCCCAAGTCCAACTATCACCAGCTGGTCCGCCCCACGACACCTTCACCAAGGCAATCTCTTTACCTCGTAGTTGCTTAAATTCTCGACCATCAATCCTCACCGGCAAAGCTTCAATTGTTAGGTTATCCCTCACCTGAACATCATTCATTTGAATCACATGCGACGGATCCGGAATATACTTCCTCAACTGCGACACATGAAACACATCATTTAAATTCGCAAGTGAAGTTGGTAAATCTCTTATCCTCTGCATAATCTGATATGGACCAACAAAATGGGGAGTGACCTTTCTAGACTTTAAAGCTCGTTCCACACCTGTCATAGGAGTAACTCTTAAGAACACGTGATCTCCCTCTTGGAACTCAAGTGTTTTTCTCCTCTTATCATGGTAACTCTTCTGACGATTATGTGACGTCTTCATCTTTTACTGAATCATCATAATCTTATTAGTTGTCTCTTGAACAATCTCAGGTACAAGTACAACTTTCTCCCGACTCATACCAACAGAATGGAGTTCGACATCGTCTACCATACAACTCTTCATATGGAGCCATTCCAATACTAGCATGAAAATTGTTGTTGTATGTAAACTCAATTAATGACAAGTGACTATCCCAAGATCCTCCTTGGTCCAACATTATCTGCAATCATCTCGCATAACAAACTCATGTCTCTGAGTTACTCAATCATTTCAAGTTCTCTCACTATAAGCATCGAAATATGCAATGACTTTCTACTCAAAGCATCAGCCATTACATTTGCCTTACCAAGATGGTAATTCAAATCAAACTCAAAATCCTTTAACAATTCTAGCCACCTTCTATGCCTCATATTTAAATCTTTCTAATCAAACAAGTATCTCAAACTTTTATGATATCTGAATACCTCAAATTTTGAACCAAACAAATAATGTCTCCAAATTTTCAGCACAAATACCACAACAACCAATTCTAAGTCATGAGTAGGATAGTTCCTCTCATGCACTCTTAGCTATCTCGAAGCATAAGCAACTACCTTATTATTTTGCATTAAAAATCCACCAAGTCCCATCTTCGAAGCATCACAATAAACCATAAAGGACTCATTCGGATCTGGAAAAACTAACACCGGAGCAGTCGTCAAGTTTTTCTTTAGTTCCACAAAGCTTTCCTCACAAGCAACATCTCACACATATGCTTGACCCTTTCAAGTCAATTGCGTCAACAACAATGCCAACTTAGAAAAGCCTCCAATGAACTTACGATAATAACCAGCCAATCCAAGAAAACTACGAATCTCAGTAGCAGACTTCGGAGTCTCTCACTGCAACACCGCACCAATCCTCGAAGGATCCACAGAAATTCCACCACTTGAAATCACATGGCCAAGGAAACTCACTTCCTTCAACCAGAACTCTCACTTTGACAACTTAGCATACGATTTCTTTTCCCTTAATACTTGCAACACAATCTTCAAATGCTCATCATGTTCTTGTTCCGATTTAGAATATATCAAGATATCATTTATGAAAACCACCACAAATTTATCAAGATACTCATGAAAGATTATATTCATATATTCCATGAACACACCAGGCACATTAGAAACTCCAAACGGCGCCACCGTGTACTCATAATGACCATACCTCGTCCTGAAAGTTATCTTCGAAATATCATCAGCCTTAACTCGAATCTGATGATAACCAAATCTGAGATCAATTTTACTAAACACACAAGCACCTACAAGTTAATCCATCAAGTCATCAATCCTCGAAAGTGGATACCTATTCTTGATAGTCACCTTATTCAACTTCCTATAATCAACACATAATCACATGCTACCATTTTTCTTCTTAACAAGTAACACCGGAGCACCCCACGGTGAAACACTAGGTCAAATAAATTTCTTCTCTAACCATTCTTCTAATTGTTTATTTAACTCACTCAACTCAGAAGCAGACATCCGATAAGGAGCCATCGATATTGGACTCGTACCTGGTATTAAGTCCACAGAAAAATCAATTTCACATTCTGGAGGTAAATCACTTATATCATCCGGAAACACATCTGGAAACTCGCAAACCACATGCAACTCAACACTAACAACTTCACCATCAACTTGAAATGATGCAAACACCGCAAACATCAATGCTTCATTTGGCATCAATTCATCCACTTGTTTAGCATATAAGAACATCAGTTCACCATTTTCACCTAGCTCAGGAAACCTCACAGTCTTACTATAACAATTAATATGAACATAATTGAAATCCAACCAGTTCAAACCAAGGATAACATCGATTTGGTGCAAGGGTAAGTGTAACACCCCAATTTCGATTATGAGTAATTGTTGCTTATTTGAGGATATATGATGATTTTGGAAAATAGGTGGTTATGTGGCCCGATGCATTGTGGTGATATTGATGGGACGCGAAGACGCGATATGTGTCTAGCGGTATCTGAACTGCAAGCGCACAGCCTATCGAAGTAATATAAAAGATTGTCGATCCCACAGGGACTTTATAATCACTTAGTGCTAGAGGTTCTACTAGTTTAGCTAAGGTGGATGTTTGTCACGATTTGGTTTTAAGGATTAAAGACGGGAATTTAGTTTAATAAAATAATGAGAAGGCGGTCGGTATGTAATTATGTTAACCTATGCGGGTCAATCTAACTTAAGCTTATAAGGATGGTTCACTTAAATTATTCTGTAGAGATTATCAGTTTAAATACCCTCGACTCACACTCTCGTAGTCTTATCTCAAATCTTACTCCTAAAGCCATATGCCTGCTCTCGCTAGCCCATAAGTGTTTAGAAAATAATTTTTGAAAACTTAATAAGTCTAATTCATTTTAAAGTGCTCTCGCTGTATTTAAATCAAATGCCTAACTTTAGCTATCCGGTTAAAATCTCACACTCTTGTGGTCTCGACCTAACCTATTACACTTTTCTTACTCTCGTAACAAAAAGATTAATTTTAATAATAAAAAGTCACAGCCAGAATTTAAGTTCTTAATTATTTTAGCTTAGATTTGATTTTACCGGTTTGGTTTATTTTATTACATACCGCCTAATTAATTTAGCTACTCATTTTTGTTGTACTAGACAGATGCAGAAACAGATAAATATAAATTAAAACATGCATTATAAAATAATAGAAATAATATCTTAACATATATAAATAAATAACTTAATATAAATGCGAAAATATAAAAACCTGAATGATTAAAATCTTAATACTCCTTCTTCCACAGACTGGTAAGCTCGGAGTGCGGAACCGGAATCGAAAATAAAACTAAACAAATTCTGAAGGCTTGAAAAGAAATTAATAATAACAATTTCCTAATGTTGGAAATTGTTATTGAGTTTGGTTTGGATATAGAAGCAGAAAATTAAACAAGAACAATTGCTAGAAAAATAAAATAAGGGTGCAACAAAAATACGGCAGAGCTTCCGCGAAAATCTTAAAATAAAACTCTGTGTTTCTAAATTCGTAACTAAGGTATTTATAGAAATAATTTTGGGCTTGGGCAGTTGAAATCCATGAGCGTGGGCATCGTTCCGTTGAAGAGAGAATCCAGGAAAAATGCATACTGGGTTGAGAAATAATAGGAATGACTTTTGACCCATGTTGTGCACGTCCTCAGGAATTCTTCAATATTAATTAACCTATTTTCCTTTGTCACGTTCGTGACAAAGGTGTCACGGCCACTTTTTCCAAATAAAGCGTGTCACGGTCGTGACACTTTAGTGACAATCGTGAGTGTTCCAAGTAGGGCGTCACGGTCGTGATGATGTGGTAACGACCGTGAGTGTTACAAATTATGCAAAATTAACAGAATTCCTTTCTTCTTCTTCTTTTCATGCTTGTTTTTGTTCATTTGATCTTTGGCTCATGGTTTAGCTCTAGAAATGTTATACCTGCAATATGACATAGAAAACTCGAAGAATCGGGAGTTAATAGGATAAATGTGCGATAAATCGGACTTAAAACATAGTAATAAAGTGATACGATTTCTCGTTATCAGATATTATTTTAATAATATTAATAATAAGAATAATCATGTAGTATTATTCGAAATTATTGTTTATTATTTGATAATAATAGAAGTGGGGGTATGGAGGTTATGTTGGTCAATTGGTAATATGAGGAGTACTTTTATATAATATGAATAATTAGTGTATTATTTAAAAAAAATATTGAGGAAAAATGCAAGATGGTCTTTATGAGGAAAAAGTAAGGTTAAGTTGGGAAAAGCATAAACTGGGATAGCTTTGGTAAAAGTGAGAATATGATCAAAATTGGATCTATCGTGTTTTTGGAAAAGAGCTCTGAAGAAAGGAAGGAGAAGAAGCTCAGAGTCAGGAAGTTACGAAGGACCTTGGAGAGGTGTATCAATCGGTAAAATTCTCTAAGGTATGAGAAGTTTTCATAATCTATTGTAATTATATAGGAATTGGATTATGAGTGGATTAGATTTGTATTAGTTTTGTGAGTTTTAGGGGTTTTTGACTTAGGTTGAGTTTATGATGCATAATTGATGAAATTGGAGTAAGTAGAATGTGGTAGAATCGCGTAATTGATGTGTGAATTAATGTCTCGATGTTGTTTGTATTTGATTGATGTTGTGAATGAGTTTTGGAAGGTATTAGGATGAAAATCGTATGAGAAATTTGGGGTTTCAGGTGTTGCATTCGTAAGTAGCAGACAACTGCTGAGATACGTGCGTTAACCGGTTAACGCTATGGGTTAACCGGTTAACCACTGCAAAAATGGTTTTTTTTCTAAAGTTGCGCAGGCGTTAACCGGTTAACGCTATGGGTTAACCGGTTAACACTGTGTTAATGGCAGATTTTAAAATCTTTTAAAATTCGTAACTTTTTTACTGTAAGTCTGATTTGCATTCCGTTTGAAGCATCAGAAAGAGAATAAAATAATCTTTGTTTTGATGAATGAAAATGAAAGAAAACGATGTAATTTTTTGAACAGAGTTTTTAGGGAAATGATTAAATTACATTATATTTTTACCAAGGTTGGGTTATGTCTCGATGAGTTGGAGTTGTTGATGAATGAAGGTTGGGGGATAATTTTCAGAACTGAATTTTTTGGAAAAACCTTGTAAATTGTATCATAATTTTTACCGGGTTCGGGTTATGTCTTGATGAGTTGAAGGAGCTAATGAAATGAGGTTTTGACGTGTTATTACGATGGAAATATATGATTAATTGATATTGAGTTGTTGATATGAAATGAATGATGCGCAATTGATTTCTCGATGAATTTTACGATGTAACGCATCATTGCATTTCATGATATTCACGATGGGACTTCGGCCTATTTAGTAACTTCAATCCCATTGTGTGGATTGAAGTGTCTCGATGATTACGGTGTGCTCCCTTGTGGAGGGTTGATGGTCATGTATCCATCTCACGATGAAATTGGTACCACATGCATAATTGCATATCATGATAGTTGGAATTACATATGTCTGGATGAATTCACGATTGAGTTGTTGTTGCTGAGTTTTTATAATGAATTCACGATTGTGTTATTGTTGCTGAATTTTTATAATGTGTTCATGAGTGTGTTGTTGTTGCTGAATTATATGGTTGAAGATGTTATGACATGCTTATTGTCATACCCTAGATTTTGACCAGAGATTTTCAAAATTTCATTCATTTTGACGCATTTTCGTCAATATATCGAAGATTTTTGGTTTTTTGGTTTTTTATTTATTTATGCATTTCATTGATCGAATTATGCATTTTGTTTAGTCATTTTTGGCATGATTAATGTCATTATTATTTGAGAATTTGATTTTGGAAGTTTATTTAGAATATCGTCTTATTCTCTATTTTATTTTTTAGACAAATAATTATAAATTTATTTTAGAAATAGTTTTTTTTAGTCAATTTTAATTTAGGACTTTATTTTATTTAGGATAATTTTATTAAACTTAATTTGGTTTATTTCTAACTTTAATTTATATGTTAATTTAGTTTTAATCAAATTATTTAGTTTTAATTAGTTAATTAGTTTATTTAAATTAGATTTATCTTATTTGAGTCATTTAATTTGTTTTTTTATTATTTATTCCTATCTTTTTTTATTTTCGTTTTCCAATTCAAGTTACCAACACCATCCACTTTCATTTCATGTTCATATTCATTCTCATTATCTAACCAATATTACTAATCATTTTCAATTTTCATAATTAGTACCATTACCCAAAAATACATTGCTACAAGATTCAACAAAATTGTTTTTCTTATTATGTAAGACCATTCATCACCACCTTGCAAACACCCCTCAAAGAGAAGAGCCAAATTCTGAGCTTATAATTTGTTTGTCCCCTACAATAATCCTACATCTTCTATGTCATACAAACTGACACTGTGCACAACTACACCTGCACTAAATTAGTCTCAATTTCAAATTTTCAACACAACTGGATCAGTGAAGCCATCTGACTTTATGAATCATTAGAAAAGGTTTGCTCATGAATATTCCTATTGTGATGAACACCAATTGATGGTGATACTGAAGATATTTTGGAATCACATATTCTGTTATTGGAAACAAACACCGAAGCTCCTCAACCTGTCTGCGCAAAGTTTCATTCTCTAGCATAGCCTTCCGCTCCTGTATCCCAGACTGCTCCAGTTGCTCCATAAAATTGGAAAACTAAAAAAAAAGCTTCCCTGTGTTTGAAAAAATGATAACCGCAACCTCAGCATCACAAAGAATAGCAAGCTCCCGAGCCTTCTTCAGCAAGCCAGTTCTTCTCTTTGAAAATCAACAGGTGTTGGGGTTTTCTTCTGTCTCCCGGACGAATTCTTCAAAGTTACAACCATTTTCATCCCCTGTATTGCTGGCATCATAGCAGCTAGCACGGTCGCGAATGCTGTTTACACGCAACATCTTGGCCTCATGATTCGCGCTTTCACTGGAACATCTTTGAAGAAGGCACTATCATGATGTCCTTGTTGCTCGCGGAAGCGGAGGCGGCTCCACAAACCAATTAAGGCGTCCACTCCAACATGTTAACACAAAACAAGGAGATTGATTAGTCAATTTCTTGCACCAGTAAAAATCAAGATACAATAAACAACCTTTGTTTCATTGCAATAAAAAAATTGTTTTTTTGAATAATATGCAAACATACAAAACATAAAAGAAATGAGGACATACAGTTCAGTCCGGATACAACTTGTTCAGTTCGTTTCGAACTGAATAAACCAGGTCAAAGGTTAACATGGTGACAGGACAAAAACAGACAGAAGTGTCAGCAGAGTTGACTCAATAGAGATACAAGACCAATGTTTACACAGAATTGGCAAAAAGGTTTTCTTGATGCAAAAAAGACGATATCAGAAATATGCAGAAAGAAGGGCAGGAAAAGAGAAAGCACAGACCTGCTGCTGCAAAAGCAGGGTCGCAGTCTGCAGGTAACATAAAAATAGCCCCTTTTTTGTCAGCAACAATGACCTGCATTTTGTTTTACTAGAATGTGAAAGAACACCATTCCTCCACAAAGTTTGACCTGCATTGAAAAAGACCCCTCATCAGTACAAGACAAAGCTCTGATGTCTTAACCTGATCCTCAAGTTTTCAACTCAAAATAACAGGAAGAAACCCTAAATTCTACGATATAAAAAGGAAGAATATCATAACAAATGGAGGGGGCGGATCAAGTAAGGATTGAAAAATACAGCAATAACCAAAAAGCTTCCAAAATATACAACAATTTTTGTTTCGAAATCAAAAAGCCTTCCCTTTTTTGGTGAACAATAACCATGATTTACCCTTCATAAGCTGAGTTTCGTTAAGCCAAATCTTCAAACGTCCGCCAATCCCAGCTCACCATACTTCCTTTCAATCTCAACCGCCATCACTTTCGCGGATTCCTCAGGAGCATCATTACAATTGTTGTCAACAACAAAGCGCGCAAAAGAAGCATCAGAACAGGCAGGAGGACAAGAAAAGGCGGTTTAGTTTTTTCCAGAAGAAGATCATCGCACATACCTCGGATTTGGTTGGGTGATTTCTTTGAACTTTGACCTTTTTTATTTGACTCCGTTTTGCTTTGGATTGTTTAGACAAGTATTGCCCATCTGTACTGAAATTGTGGATCTCGCTGTTTGTTTGTACGTTGATTTGCACCCTTTTCCGACTTTCTTGTGTTTGAGTTGCGCTCTGTTGTAGAGATTTCTAGGGTTCGCGGTTTGGGATTTTGAAATCCTGAGGTTGATTTTTGTTGTTTGGGTTTGATTTGATGATCGTTGGGTCGATATGATGTTGTTTCTTCATAAGGTTTAGACAGAAGGTGAGATCGCGAACGCGATTGAGAGGGTGAGTGTTGAAAAACGCTCTGTTGATTTTTAAGAAAAATACCCAGCGGCCGTTTCCCCTTTTAGGTTTTCTTTCTCTTTCCCTTTTCATTCACCCTAAACCGAACCGGGCCCGGGTCAGACCCGACCCGGCCGGTTTCTCCCTTTTTCACTAACGCCACCCCTTTCCATTAGCACCACCTCCTATTTTGTTCTTTTTCCTTCATAGTTGTTTTGTTTTCTTTTATTGTTTAGTTAAATCCTACCATTTGCTTTCAAGTCATTTTTTTTAGAAAATAAATAATACAAAAAATATTTCATTTATCAAACTCTTATTTAAATTTTGTTTATATGTTTTTTTTAGGGTTCCATGTCGGTATCTAAGAATAAACAAAAGAATATTTTCTTCAATTTTTATCATCTTTAGACTTAATTATATCTCAAATTTAGAGTGTTAGGTTTAGTTTTCGTTTATCAATTTTTCACTAAAAGTCTAAGAAATATCAAAACATTATTTTTTTTTCTTAGTTAAACTTTAGCTTTATAATTTCTAAAAATGTTTTAGGCCCATGTTTCGTTCTAGATAGTTGTGTGACATTTAGATTAAAGATCGATTTCCTTGAGCGTGCCATTAGTGTGAGATGTTCAAATTTAGGTTTATCTTGCTGCGTGAATGTATATTTAATCTTTCGTCTATCTAGTTGTATGCATATAAATTTGTTTTTTTTTCATTTTTTTTCAATCGTAAAAGTTTGGTACAAACGCATCACACTAAGAACAATCGTTTCAAATTAATTTAAAATCTTGGTCCAACGTCAAGTAAATAATTCATCGCGCCTGCATTTTCACACACATAAGCCGGTCACCAATTAATCGCCGTCTGCACGACTCTTTCACGACTTAATTAATTTAACAAGGAGTAGAACTCCGGAGTCTAGCACTCCGCACGTTCTGAAACGAATCACAACTGGGCTAGCCCCACGCGTAACGTTTCGCCCGCTCCTTCACTATTAAATCACTTCGATCCTAAAACATCTAATAACGTTTTTTCAACTTATTTAAAAATTTTAAATACGGAGTAAGAACTCCGGAGTCCAGCACTCCGCGCGTTCTAAAATGGACTGCAGCTGGGCTAGCCCCACGCAACGTGGTCCATTCGCCTTCCGATTTTCAAAATAAATAATCACGTAAATTAACATACGAAAACAGAACTCCGGAGTCTAGCATTCCGCACGTTCTGGATTGGACCACTACTGGGCTACCCCCACGCGATGTGTTCAATCACCGTTCGTATATCAAAATATTCAAATCTTTTTTTAAATAAAATTATCGAAAGACGGAACTCCGGAGTCTAGCACTCCGCACGTTCTAAAATGGACTGCAGCTGGGCTAGCCCCACGCAACGTGGTCCATTCGCTCTTTCATCTCTTAAGAACAACTTAAAACTTACCAATCACTTTAAATCATTTTTCATAATTAATTATCGAAAGACGGAACTCCGGAGTCTAACACTCCGCACGTTTTGGAATGAAACGCTCCTGGGCTAGCCCCACGCGACGTGGTTCATTCGCCCTTTCGTTTAAAACATCTTAACAAAAGTCAAATACTTTTCTCTAAAATGAACATTGTTTAAATCATTCTATCTCTCGAACAAGCTAGCGCTTCAACCTCCACCGCGAGTATAAGCCAACGCTTAGCAGTAGAATGCGTTTTAAACAATCGTTTCAATTAAAAATCACAAACCGTAGTCGCACGAACTACGAAGCTCTAACTTTCCCATTGCACAAGGGAATACATAGGCACGGGGATTTTAATCCTTCGCGAGCACAATAATAAAAATTAATCATTTCTCCACCCTAATAAAAAAATTTAACTATTTCTCTGTTAAAAAACTTTAATTCTTTCTCCGTCTTAATATTAATTTAAAACCCTTTTCTTTAAGAACAAACATATTAATAATCATTTAGAAGACAAAGACTTAAGATCAAACATTTAATCGCATAATTAGCTAGGAGGTTCCCGTTGAGTACAACGGACGTGAGGGGTGCTAATACCTTCCCCTTGCGTAACCGACTCCCGAACTTAGAATTTGGTTTCGTAAACCATTTCTTATCCTTTATTAGGTTGTATCTATATCTCCCTTTTCTCTCATAGAATAAATAGAATTAGGTGGAGGCTCTGTTGTTTGTTTTAGGATCGTATTTTTCGAGGTACGACACTTATGCTAATTTATTTATATTCCATATTCTAATATATTTATGAAAATTATGATTACTCACCCTGCTTGCTTGGAATTGTTGCCTCCAATGTGGGTAACTTGCAGATGATAAAGATTATCCTCGCACTGCAAGGAATCTTTCAGAGTCTCGAAGAGTACCTTATATTACTTTAGGAGTGGTCTGGAGTCTTTGTGTCCTGCTCTGTGTCATGTAACATCGGGATGGGGTTTTAGTTATTAGACTTGTTTTAGTGATATTATTATTTGAAGAATATTTCTTTTATTTTATGATGTTAAAACTCTATATGATTGATGTTATGTGCGTGAAGTAAATTATTGACCTTTGAATAATGAAGTTTTATTTCCGCTGCAAAATGATTATATATTATTTTATTTTGTTGATTAACCCGTCTTCCGGGACAGGACACTGTTATTTGATGTTTTTCGAAGAAATGTATTACCCTTCTTGTTGTTACTCTGATATTACTCTAAATATTTTGCTTTGGGGTAGAAGGGTGTTACAGTAAGCACACTAAATCCATCAGAATATTCTTCTCAAAGATTGTCAAAGGACACTTCAAATAAACAAGCATAGTAGTCACAAAACCATTAGCAGGAGTCTTTATGATCATACTACCATCCATATGAGACAAATTCAAACCCAATCTAGTAGCACACTCAAGGGAGATAAATGAATGTATAGCCTCATTATCAATAATAACAATCAACTCAAGTTTATTAATATAACAAGTACCTCGAATCAAGTTCTCCTTCTTGGGAACTTCTGAATCCGCCAAAGCAAACACTCTTCCAGTAGTCTGGGCAGCAGTATCACTCTTTTTTGGTTTCTGGCATTGAGTACTGATATGCCCCTGTTCACCATAATTCAAAAAGGTCGGGCCCTCATTCAAACATTCACTAATTCTATGCCTAGTTTTACCACAACAGTAACATTTCAGAACCTTATTGGTACACATATCAGCCTTGTGACATGACACTCCACACCTATAGCACTTAATAGGTGAGTTAACGGATCCCTTACTTGGCTTCTTCTCATCCAATACCTTTTGTTTCCCCTTTTCACATAGAGTCACATAAGATTTCCCTCTAAACTAGCCCCAATCTTTCTTCTCACTCAGCTATTTGTAGTGAGCAGGTCAAACTCGACTATCCTCATCGTAAATTCGACTCTTATCCATCATTTATGCATACCTATGAATTTGTTGGCATCCAATTCCTTGCTTAATCTCTAGTTTTAGCCCATTCTCAAACTTCAGACACTTAGAAAGTTCAGCATATACACGGTTGTAATGAGGACAAAACTTCACAAGCCTCTCAAACATGGCAGCATACTCCGCTATAGTCATATTCCTTTTCTTCAATTCAAGGAACTCCACTTCCATCTTACCAAGAGAATCTTCATTAAAATACTTCTTAAGGAAATGTGTCTTAAACACAGTCCAAGTCACCACAGTACCAACATCCTCCAAACGTTGATGATTATTATCTCACTAATCCTCATCCTCTTCAGACAACATATGGTTACCAAATTGCACCTTTTGTGCATCAGCACATGCCATCATCCTAAAAATCTTCTCAATCGCTTTGAGCCACTTATGTGCGCTAACTGGATCATGAATTCCTTCAAAAAAAGGTGGGTTATTCCTATGAAACTTCTCCAAAGCATGAAACTCATCATAAGCATTGTTTTGAGTGGTAGTGTGGGAAAGAGCTGCAATAACATCAGCAAGAGCACGTGTGTTGTTTCCATCCATTATGCATAACACTCACCACATCAAAAAAGAATAATCTTTAACAAGTAACGACCGACAATATACCAACAACAACAAAACTTGGCCAAACAAACTGATCTGCTCTAATACCACTAATGTAACACCCTTCTACCCCATCTAAAATTTTAGGAAAATAATTCATAATATCATAGTAAAAATTGACATGAAAGGCGGCACATATATTTCCAAACAACATTCAAAATTATTGTCTTATCTCGTAACACGTGTTACTCATTCAATATTAGCATAAATATGCATTACACAGCGAAATCATACTTTTTAATCCAAGTCGACATTATACCCCTTAAATAAAAGCATTCAATTCAAAATAACATCAACAATTAGAAAACTTTCAACATATAATCAAACGAGAAACACAAAGTACGCAACTAATCCCAACCCGATGTTACATGACACAGAGCAGGACAAAACTCCAATACACGACTAAAACAACAAAATAACGCTTCATGACTCAATCTTCCAGCACCGCAGAACTACTCTTGATCATATGCAAGTTACCCACATAGGAGGCAACATTTTCAAGCAGGCAGGGTGAGAATTCACAATTCATTATAGAAATATAAGTACAAGGAAATAAATAGAATAAGCACAACAACGTCATAGCATTATCAACAAAATTTTGCATAACACCAACACAAATATGTCTTTTATATGTAATGTCATCTATAATGAAATGCAAAAAATGCATGTGGTACCGATTTTCTCCATGTGATGGACACTGCCCATCAACCCTCCACAAGGGAGCACAACATATTCACCAAATCACTTTAATCCGCACAATGGGATTGAAGCTACCAATAGGATGAAGCCTCATCATAAAATGCTATGAAATACAATGATGTTAATTCTCCTCAATTCATCAAAAATGAACATGCACATCATTCATTTCATATTCAACAAGTATTCATTATACAATCATGTTTTATCATTTATACCTCAACAAAAAACTTGACAACAAAATTCAGCATGAGAAAGCCTAAAAACTTATCAAAAACAACATATACAGTCACCTGACACAGCCAGCTGTGTCCTATGACACGGCCCATGTCAAAGGCCTGGGCTCAAAATTCCAAAAACAGCCAAAATCAGCAAATATAGTGCGCTGACACGGCTACCCGTGTCTTGTGACACGGCCCGTGTCAGGAGTTCTATATCCAAAATCCAAACAGAGAAAAATAGCATGCACAGTAGCCTGACGCGGTCGCCCGTGTCTTGTAACACGGCCCGGGTCAGGATCACTGTAGCCCAAAAAAACTTGTTTTCCTAAATATTTCCTTGTTGTGATTTTTTCTCAAATACCTAAAAAAACCAGTTTTTTTAAAACGAAAATGCATAAAATTAATCAAACAATACACATATATCAGCACCTATCATTCTAATTCATCATATTTCATCAATTCATACACTCCTAATTCAACCTATGACATCAAACAAAACAATTACTCAAAAGTACACAAAACCTAATATATTCACAAACCAAACTCTATAGAACTATAATATACCATGAAAAGTCCTCATACTTAGAGAATTATGTAGTTTATCACTCTTATCCAAGATTCCTAGCAATCCTTCAAGACCATAGCTTCTTCTCCTTCTCTTCCTCAAAAATCTTCACAAAATACGATAAGTTAGAAAAAGTGATTGGACTTCCTTCTTTTGACAATTATCCCAGTTTATGACTTTCCCAACTTATCCTTACTCTTTTTCTTGTATGACCACCTTGCCCTTTCTTAATATTTTTAATAATAATAGTATAAATAATACACTAATTATTTATATTATTTAAAAATAACCTTTTGATCCCAAAAATCATTAAAACCTCTTAATCCTTTCTAAATTAAATAAATAAATAAATAAATGATTAATTTAGATTTTCGGGGCATTACACAAGCCACTCATTGTAAGAAGGAGGGACTCAGTATTTGTTCCTTTTCTTTTCATGGCCAATACTTCGAAACCGTAAGTCTGAATTATCTGTAGTTTGAGACATGTGGAAGATAACATAGTAGTCGATATTATAGGGAAGTAATAAGTAATTCCTAGTGGTTGTACCAGGATGAATTTTAGTGATCAATTTTCATGCCATAAATCAGTATAGATTTGCATACTGTATGAGGTTTCAGTAACATAGCTGAGGAAAATTATTCAGTGGTTGTGTAATGAAATGTTGTTGTGTTGATTGTGACGTCTGCCTGATTTATTTGTATGATATTGTATGATGCAATCATGATGATTTT
This sequence comes from Lathyrus aphaca, assembly GCA_963966055.1. Classification (NCBI taxonomy): domain Eukaryota; kingdom Viridiplantae; phylum Streptophyta; class Magnoliopsida; order Fabales; family Fabaceae; genus Lathyrus; species Lathyrus aphaca. Next base: position 406,211,029 of record OZ014522.1, on the reverse strand, counting down.
TGATGAATGATGATGAGTTAGATATTATGTACTTGTATGTGAATATATGAAGAAAATATGATGATTTTGATGAATGATGATGCGTCTTGACTAGCCGTGGTCGTATTTTATGTGTTGTACACATCATGCATTCATAGCATATGTTAGAACGAAATGTCCAGTGATGTTTTGCAGGATGAAAATCCAATGATGATTTTGTAGGAAGTTCAGGTCTAGTGATGGCCTTAATTCCATCACATAGATTAAGTGCAAATATTGATGTAATGATGACTAAGTCATTAGTGAAGTTTCAGTACAACATGCATTGAGTCTAATGAAGTTGCATTTCATTATTTGTGGCATTGCATGACGTTTGTGTTAAGTGAAGTATTTGTGATGTTTTGAGAAGTATGACGTTTTGACATGAAGCTTTTGTAGTTGCTATTATTAATATTGAAGTATAAGATGATATCTTGTAATTGATTAATTGTGTTCTATACGATGTTTATTTCTTGCATATTTTACAATAATTATGATTACTTACCCCTTCTGCTTGGAAATATTGCCTCAAATGTAGGTAACTTGAAGGTGAACCAGGATTAGTTAACGAGGTCTAGAAGTTTCTCCAAAGTGTTCTTAATCATTTGTGTAGGAATGACGGGAGTCTTTCTCTGATACGTAACACTGGGGTTGGGGTCGTTCGATTATGATTATGTTTATGTTTTGATGTTTTAAAGATTTCTTAACTTCGTTATAATCTGCTTTTAGTTGGAATTATGAGATGATAACCATGAAGTACGTTGAATTATTTGAATGTTTTGGAACTACCTCTGATGGTATTTATTTTGATGTTATAAAAGAGTCTAAGACTCAAGTATCCGCTGCAAAGTTTTTAAATGTTTTAGGTTGAGGATAATTGCATTGTTTGGTTATAATTATATTATAACTCATATTACGGAGCAGGACCATTGAGGTAAGATGTTTAAGAAGATGTGACACCCATGTTTGTGATTGATGATTTGTTAATTTATTTAAATTGTATTGTGAATTTTCACGGGATTTAGTTGGGTGTTACACTTGTTCTTTGGGGAAAATTTTGCTTTATATATATATATATATATGTGTGTGTGTGTGTGTGTGTGTGTGTGTGACGATTTGGGGAACCAGGCAGAATGCCAGAGTGGTTCCAGTCAAAGAACGATTCTCAAGTCATGTTGATTGCCCGAGCTTCGCGTCATGAATTTCCCATCACGATTTGGGTGTTCTGTCTGGTCTTGGCATAATGACGACGAAAAACTCGTTTGAGGATCCAGTCGTGTGTCGGTAGACTTCCTCATTCATGAGGGGGTCGTTAGTTCAAGATGTTAGCCTGGTATTCAATGCATGTACCTAGGCACGCATGTTAGGTCGGTACTTATGTTGCATCGGTGATATTTGAGCATGTCGGCAAACGCCTTAACTATAATATTGTTTTAGTTTCTCAGTGTTTCAAGGACGAGCAAGTTTTTCCCCATTTAAATTTTCTAAGTTGTAAGCCCCATTCTCCGTCTTTTCCTAGACGCGGTAAGGGCCTTCCCAATTTGCGGCCAGCTTGCCTTCTCGCGAGTCTTTATGGTTTCTCCTCAGGACGAGGCTGCCGACCTCGAATGCTTTCTTTATAACCTTAGAGTCATGTCTGATAGCGATTTTTTGTTTAAATGTTTCTTCATGGAGGGCCTCTCCCGAACGAACTTCCTCGACCAGATCAAACTCCTTGCACAGTGCTTCAGAATTGGTATCCTCATACATAGGGGTTTCTGTCCACCTAGACGGTATGTGTATTTTGACGGGGATGACTGCATATGTTCCTCATGCTAGTCGGAAAGGGATCGCCCAGTCGTGGAATGAGGTGTGGTTTGGTACGCCCACAGGATGTAGTGTAGTTCTTCGACCCAACGTTTTTTTACTTCATCTAACCTCCGCTTGAGTCCCCGTATGATTACCCTGTTCGCGGCTTCATCTTGCCCGTTCATTTTTCGATGCTCGACCTAAGCAAAGTGTTGCTTAGTTCCTACATTAGCGACGAATTCCTGGAAATGTTTGTCTGTAAACTGTGTCCCATTGTCGATGACAATAGCCTGGGGGTACTCTGAACCGAGCAAGGATGTTTTGTTTGAAGAAACACAGTATGTTAAGTTCTATGATTTTAGCTAAGGCTTCTGCTTCTGTCCACTTTGTGAAGTAATTTACGCCAACGATAAGGTACGTGTTTTGATTCGAACCGACAACGAAGGGATCGAGGATGTTCAGGCCCCACCATATGAATGGCCATGAGGATGACATTGTCTTATGTTTGTTGGGGGTTGCTAAGTGCATATCCTCGTGTTGTTGGCATTTGTCACATTTTTATGTGTTCCTTTGCATCATGTTGCATCGTCGGCCAGTAGTATCCGGATCGCAGAGCTTTCCTTGCCAGCGACCTTTGGCTCATATACTGGGTGTTGATCCCTTCGTGGATTTCATGCAGGATATGCAGTATCAGTTTCTCCTCGATTCACTTGAGGAGGGGAATGGAGAATCCTCGTTGATAGAGTTTCCCTTCGACCAAGATATATGAGCAAGCCCTTCGTCGGACTATACTGGCCTCTTTGGGATCTAGAGGTAGTTTGTTCATTGTCAAGTAGTTATAGATCGGGGTCATCCAAAAGTTGACATCGCCGATGACGTTCATGTCTATCATCGAGGATGATTTCTTGATGCTATATCGAGGGAGTATTTCTTGGATGACAGATTTGTTCCCGCCCTTCCTCTTTGTGCTTGTGAGTTTCGATAATACGTCTGCCCGAACATTATGTTTGCGAGGAACATGTTTCACTTCCACAGACGAGAATTTGGTCATTCTCTCTTTAACGAGGGTCAGATATTTTGACAGGTTGTCGTTTGTGACCTGGTATTCTCCCTTGACCTAGAGGGCTACGAGCTGAGAATTTGTGCATATGACTATTTCCTCGGCACCCAGATCGTCGGTTAGCCTTAGGCCGGCGAGGAAGGCCTCATACTCTGGTTGGTTGTTGGATGTTGGGTAGGAGAGGGAGAGTGATACTTCTATCAGGATTCCTTCCTCATTCTCCATGATGATCTTCGCTTCACTTCTTGTTGAGCTCAATGCTCCTTCCATAAAAATAGTCCACCTTCTGGCCGCGTAAGCCGCGTTTTCCTGGATGGTCATTTCGGCCACGAATTCGGCTAGGACTTGTGCCTTGAGGGCTTGCCTGTTTTCGTATCTAATGTCAAATTTGGATCATTCTAAGGACCATTTAAGCATTCTTTTGGCCATGTCTGGTCGTCCAAGGAGTTGTTTAATGGGTTGATCTGTTCGAACGGCGATCGTGTATGCTATAAAATAATGCCTAAGTCTCCTCGCTGCATTAAGGAGGGCCAGTGCGACCTTTTCGATATGATGGTACCTGAGCTCGGGTCCCTGAAGGGCCTTGCTCGTGAAATAGATTGGTTCCTTCCCCTCAGTTGTCTCTCGGATGATGGCAGCTCTTATGACCTCGTTAGCGACATCCATGTATAGAAACAAAATTTCACCCGACTCTGGTCATGAAAGGACCGGAGCCTCTGATAGAGCTTTCTTGAGATGGGTTAAAGCTTTATCGCGCTCTTCCGTCCACTCGAAGGCATCCTCTTTGTGGGGGATCTTGAAGAGGGGAAGGGCGTGCTGGGCAGATTTTGCCACGAAGCGTGACAACGAGGTAAGGACCACGTTCAGTTATTGGATCAATTTCTTGGAGCTTGGCGTTAGAGTTTGATAGAATTCTAGACATTATTCGGGGTTGGCTTCGATTCCTCTTTCGGTCATATAGAACCCAAGGAGTTTGCCCGCGCGAACCCCGAACGTGCATTTTTCTGGATTGAATCGCATTTTATATTTTCATGTTTGGTCGAAAACCTTTTTAACTAGAGAGCATGATCGGTCTCCTCGTGAGATTTGACGATCATGTCGTCCATGTAAAGTTCGAGCATGTCTCTGATTTCTGCTCGAAAGACTTTGTTCATCATACGTTGGTAGGTCGCGCCAACATTTTTCAATCCAAATGGCATTATGTTGTAGTAATAGTTGTCCGATTAGGTCATGAAGGTCGTGTATTTCTTGTCGTTCACAATCATGGGTATCTGATTGTACCCAGAATAGGCGTCGAGGAACAACAATAACTTAAAACCTGCATAATTATCTACCAACTTATCTATGTTAGACAAAATATAAGCATCTTTCGGGTAAGCCCGGTTGAGATCGATGTACTTGATGCACATGCGTTATTTTCCATTATTATTTTTTACTAATACAACATTGGAGAGCCAGGTTGTATACCTGGCCTCTGAGATAAAGTTTGCCTCGAGGAGGTCTTTTATAGCTTGCTCAGCAGCCTCTATTTTCTCAGGAGACGACTTCGTCCTACGTTGCGCTACAGCCCGGTAAGTGGGTTTTATTGTCAGTTGGTGACATGCAATTTCAGGGTCTAAAATGAGTATCTCGGCTGCAATCCAAGCAAACAGGTATGTGTTTTCCCAGAGGAATGCTTTGAGTTGCTTCCTCGTCAGGTCTAGGAGATTTTCTCAGATCTTCACTCCCTTGTAGTGGTCTTCTTCGAGCACGACCAACTCGGAGTCACAATCTGGTATTGGTCGTTGTGTGGAGGAACTGTTGAGCACCCACTGGACTTATTTGTCCTTGTCTATGAACCAGTTATCCAGGTCGACCGAATCGACGTGAGGGAGTGGATTTGGTTCCTCGGAGCTGCTGGGCAGAGCTGGCTTGATTGTTATATTTGGCTTGGTGCAAATGGTGTTGAGGCCTTTGGATGCTGCCTCGAAACATCGTCGAGCGGCTTCGATGTCGCTGTTCAAGGTGTCCACTTGCCCCGCAGAAGTATAATAATTCATTTTTAGGTGCACCGTGGACGGCACCGCGATGAGTTCGACCATAGTGGGTATGTCGAGGATGCACTGATAGATGTGAAGACAAGCTTCCTTCAAATATCATGTTTTGATGAAGACAAAAAATTATACTCATATGTGTATGTGCAAAAAGGAAGAGAATCATTTGGATCAAGCTTCAAACATCATTCAATAAATTTTCAAGAATTGAAGAACAATTTGGAATAAATTAAAGGTATACTTATTATTGCTTAAAAATATATATGCAAGTGTTCAAAAATATCTCATGCATAATATACATGTTTAAGAATAATAGAAAACACATGCCATAAATTTCATGCATTAAAAAAATAAATATTTAGACATATTTTTAGTTTTTCAATTTATTTAAACATGTCTTTTTTGGTAAATTATGGCAGTTTGAACCGTCGTAACAGGAATAAAAACCGCTGTAATTTGCACTCATCTGAAGCAGTATTTTAATTTTTGAAATTCAAAAATTGTTCTGCATTTGTTAAGTCAGGTATCCGTTAAAACTGACTTAATAAGTCCTGTACGAATTTGAAAAAAAAATTTAACACCTTTTCATGCATCTTTTCATGAAACAATTTCTTTTAACTTGACAATTGTTTGTGATATTTTTGCATAAATTTACAATGTTTCAAAAAGGTGTTATGCACTTATAAATACATTTTATAATCAGAATTTTTTTCCTTCACCTCCTAAAAATTTCATAAATATTTTCTTACTCACTTATTCTACATTTTCATACAATTTTGAGTACACTTATTCAAAATCTTCAAAAAGTGAAACTTTACATTAAATATTTTCATATCATTTTTAAAGTTTCATTTCATAAAATAGTGAACACTTATATATATTATTGTGAGTGAGAAAAATTCATCAAAGGAGAAGATCAATACTTGTATTGATAAAAAGTTCAAGACTTCATCATTTTTATCTATTCAAGAACTACTTATCTCGTTGTATCATTGTGACTATTTATCCTTAGGATTGTTAGGGATAAATTAGTGTGATTACCTTGTTGTCCAAGATATTTGGAAACAAGTGAGTGTTTGAAGAGAATTGTTCTTCCTACACTTTAGCTACCTATAGATTAGATAGTGGGCTTCACTATTTGTGTGATTAGGCTTGTACAATCATTCTAAACTATAGTGAATCTCTTACATGTTGTAAGGGGACTGGACGTACTCTCTGATTGTGAGGGGAACTAGGATAATTATTTTATGTCATTTTTACTTTTCGCTTTTTATTTTCAAGCACTAAAACTACATACGTCAAGAAAAATCAGAAATCGAAAAAATAACTCGAAGAATTTGTTAAACACCTAATTCACCCCCTCTTAGGCGCATTTCTAAATTACAATAGAGAGAATGGCAATTTATCATGAAGAACTGAACTTTTACGGCTCTCGTTGTGTCCCTATCCCCAAATGTTACAATCAAGTTGGCGAAGCCCCACGGTCTGGATACAAATCCATTAAATACTTGCAGGTCTGATCCGACATAGGGGGCGAGCTGAGTCTCGTTGAGCTGCAGGGTGGAAAACAGTTGGGAGTACATAATGTCCACATAGCTCCCCTGGTAGAAGAGGATCTGACGCACATCGAAATTAACCATCTGTGCTCGGACGAGCAATGGGATGCTAGAGTTCGGTGCTCCTCTGAGGAGCTCTTTGCGATAGAGGGAGGTGGGAACGGAGCCTTCTCGTGGCTGGTCGAAGGTGGAGTTCTGATTGGACCCCTTGCTTATAAGGTGGTCGAATTTACGCTTTACTGAGCCTATGATAATCTTGTTGTATCCCTCTCCATAAATGACCATCGCCAACAGGAAGAACTCCCAAGGGTTGTAGGTTACGAAATAGGTTGGGCCGATGAATGGCTCGGGGATGTAGAAATCATCGGGTTGTGTGACACTTAGCACAACTGGAAGGTTAGCATCTGCGACCGGGGGAGCTGGCTCATCGACCTTCCTAGACTTTTGTACCTCCTGTCAGGGAGCTTCCTTCCACTTGGTAAACTGTTTTAGGTGGCCATCTCTGATAAGGATCTCGATGGCGTCCTTTATATGTATGTAGTCGTCTGTGTTGTGCCCATGAGACTTATAGAACCGACAGTATTTAATTTTGTCCATGTTGGCTTTGGCCGGTAATTGCTTTGGAAACCAAACACCGGTGTGACGGAACTCTGAATTGGCGCATTACTAGAGACTCTTTTCCCTCGACACTATGAGGGGAGTATACTCGTGGAACCTACCCGAAGGTCCTTTGTGCTCCCGTGGTTCGCGGGGGCGATCATCCTTTCATTTTTCGCTTCCCCAACGTGATGTCGAGGTGTCTTCATTCTTTGAGGGCTTGGCATCCTCCTGATGCCTCATGTCTCGAGTAGTTTTAGTTGCTTCCTTTTCCTCGTACAGTATGTACGTTTGGGCTTTGAGGAGGAAAGCGTCACGCATGGTCAGTGTTTCTATGCCAACGGCCTAGGCAAAGTCACTGCAGGGACGTAGCCCGCGCTTTAGGAGGTACTTCTTCATGTCATCAGTAGTTGAGACCTGAACAACCTCTTTGTTAAATCTTTCAATATATGCTCGCAAGGATTCATCCCTGCCTTGGATTATCGCCTTTAGAGAGGCCTCGATCTTGGGATGTCGACGAGAGGCGATGAAGTGTCGTGAGAACGTTCTTCCGAGCTGCCTCCAAGAAGTGATAAACTCATATGAGAGGCTCTTGTACCAATTCATCGCTCCCTTTCTGAGTGTTGTTGGAAACAATCGACACTTGATGGCTTCTCGGACGCCACAATAGTCGATGAGGGCGTCAATATTCTCTATGTGCTCTTCTGGATCAGTGGAGGACCCCAAAGGAAGAGGTTTCTCCAGACCTTTCGGTAGCCTAGTGGACATGATTTCTTGTGAGAGGGGTCCTCGCGGCTCGTCGTCGTCATTGGAATAGTATGAGAGAGAATGAGAGTGGTTGTCCCTCTGTCGTCGCGGGGAAGGCGATCTTGAACGGCTTCTGGGCCTATCAAGAGGGGATGGTCGGGTCTCAGTCTGGAGTATCCTTATTGTCTTTTTGGCTTCAGGGGATCGATGTCGTCGAGGAGACGAACGAACCCACTTCTTGATTGACCCAGACTCTTCTGGGCGTTGGCGGTTCTTTCTTCGCTCGGGCGAATGATTGTGGGACCCGCGGGCCTTCGTGACTGGGAGGTAGACTTGGGACGATGAGTGTCCTCCAAGGCTTCAATTCTTTCGCCTTGATGCAAAATTGGGAGGTCGATCTGATTCATCGTTTCGACCAACGCAGCAAGGGTCGGATTGATTCCCTTAGGGATGGGAATAAGAGGAAGATCAGTTGGTCTGATCTCTGGCTCGAGGACCTGGTCGGGAGACGGGGAGGCGGTAGCTCCGTCTTTCCGAAAATGGCTGGATTCCCCGAGCAGGGGGTTGATTCTGTCACTTTCACGCTGCTTGACGGGGATGTTACCGGTAATTTGGGCATCAACGATCTCGCAGTTAGCCATAACAAGAGTCTTGATTGATGTATTTTAGTATTTACGATCCGAAGATGAAAGGCGGGGAAACAAGTTTCCCACAGACGACGCCATTAATCGTTCCTGGTGATCAAAACCTTGTGTGGGCTGCAGACGTTTGCTGAAGATGCTCGGTCGTCGAGGAGTGGAGGGGGTGTACATGCAAGACACTCTGATGTCAAAGTAAGAAAAGAGAAGAAGAATGAGCAAGTACAAGAAAATGTATTGTCAGCGCTTGGCCATTGGTCCCTATTTTGGGTCTGGATCGTAGATCCCCCACAAATAGGTAACTGTCAGAAACTAGTCGTTGGGACAGGCGAAACTGCTCGGGTGAGGTGTCTATCGAGTAGAGGGTGAACCGAGCAATAATTAACCTTAACTGAATCTGTGTGACTTTCCCCAGGTGTCTGACAGAAGTCTGAAAGGAGCAAAGGAGCCCGACACATGTAACCTTGGTCAACAAGGCCTCCCCGACTAAGGGGCAGAGAGCCAGTGGGTCCCTTTGACATTGGTTATTGGATCTTCCTGGATGCAGGAGTGGATTGGATCATGCCAAGTCATTGGATCAATCCAGAACAATAATCAAACATAGATTTTGAAAACGGTTGATCTCAAGAACCAACTCAATTTTTCAAGGTATCACACTCTTGAAAGTAACAATAATGAGTACACATTTTTCCTCAATCAATTTTTTACTCACAAGCCACTAATGCAACTTTGTAAAGAATTAGAAAAATCCAAAATTCTAGAGTGAAATGAAGTGAGAAAACATTTCCTTTATATAGGATAAAATTTGACTAAAAAAAAGATCTATGGACCCATTAAATCACCTAATCGATTAGGTCCAAGTCTAATTGATAATGTATTTCAAATAATCAATTATTTGTGCACAATATGGAAATTTTAGATAAAGACTATTGTGTTAACAAATAAAATTTGTTAAAATGACTCTTATTCTCACTTTTCTATATAGAAATAATTATCATTTTTTTCAATTATGTCATTTAATTATTATTCTTTACACTACTTCCAACACATTAATAGAGTTAACCATATTATAACAATATCATTGTATTTCATAATATATGTGCAAAAACCTAAAACTACGATCATTTTAAAACAGAGAGAATAATTGATTAGCCTTAGAAATTATAATATGAATGATGAACATGTTGTAGAAACTAGGGGGAGGCAAGAGCAAGAACAAAATCATTGATCTATGATCACAAGGGAGAAAAGTCACATCTTCACTCAAAATTTAAAGGGATTAGATATATAAATCACGTCTATTATAAATCAACATTTTAGTGATTTATAGACGGTTTTAACCGTTACACTTGCACTCATCACAACAATAAATCTAATAAGTGGAAAAGTTATACGCAATGTAACAATTCCTATCACAACACCTCAATACCAAAAAAGAAAACCAAAAAAAAAAAAAACCAAAAAAAAAACAACCCCTGGCGTTTTAAACCGGCATATTTTCAATGATCTCAATAATAATAATAATAATAATAATAATAATAATAATAATATCTAAAATTATTTGGCTCTCCAAGGATGGAGAGAAGATGTCTCTAATGTAGATTAAAAAAGCAGTCTAAAACTTTACTTACTATTTTTAGTAAAATATCATATATCTTCCTCTTATAATTTATTTATAAAATCCACTGTTTTACTAAAAATAATGCCTGGTTCAGCTTTGAACCCTTTTGAAGTCCAGATTAAAGGCACCCAAGAAGATCAAATGACTACTTTTCTAAACTTTGCCACAAAGAGTCCACTAGTTTGTGATGTTAATGGGTTAAACCGGCATGTTTTTTGTATGCGGCCACCCTTGCAAGGCCATTTTCTTGCAGCATCTATCTCTGTCAATTCTGTAGATTGAAACAAGTGTTGCAACAACATTAGAGGATTGAGGCATTAAACTACGCAAAAACAAAGGCAAAACTTCAGACATAATCAGAGTTCAATACGAATGCCCTAAAAATAGGGTATTAAACTGATTATGTAAGCTAAACAATATTAGCCAGTCACTATCCAACATTTCCCCTCCAAAAAGAAGAGGGTTGTGTCAAAAATAAGGTTCGAAGATAGAAGCATCGGGAATCCAAGAATGGGAATCTTCTACAAGAAAAAACATAATACTTACTCCGTCTCACAGTAAGTGACCCGATTGACCATTTCACACAGATTAAGAAAAAAGAATATATGAAAAAGAGATAATAATATTTTTACTAGAATACCCCCTTATCAAGTATTGGGAATTGTGAAAGTAATATTAATTAGAGTAAAATTGAAAAAAATGCATTGAAAATGAAACGGATCATTCATTTTGGGACATTATTTTATTTCAAATGGGTCACTCATTGTAAGACGGAGGGAGTATTAATTAGAGAATAAAATTGGAAAAGATGCATTGAAAACCGAAATGGATCATTCATTTTGGGAAACCATTTTATTCCAAATAGGTCATTCATTGTGGGACGGAGGGAGTATCATTTAACACACTGAACCTGTGCTATAATCATATAAAATTATATGAATAAAAAAGATAATTAAATAAACTTAGTCCGTAAAAATCAGGACGGTTCAATCTTAATCCCCGTAAAACTTGTCCATTTTTAGTCTCTAAAAAATACAAAACTGTATGTTTTTAATTCTAGAGGACTAAAAACACAGTTTTGATTCAAAGACCAAAAATGAAAATAAATAAATAAATTGTATAAACTAAAGTTGAAAGGTCATAATTGCATAAAGACTACAAATATATTTAACTTAAACAAAAAAATATTAAACATAGATTATTGGAAATAGGTGAAGCTTCAGACATTTTCAATATGAAAGAAAATGAAGCATGAAAATCCTACCGGCAGTTATATTTTCCTTCAAGAACTGTTCTACCACATCTTCATTTTGTGCAACAGTTAAACTAATGAACAACAAGGGATTTGTTAGAATAAAATCGCATGATAAATTGTGGTGTCTTTGTGTACATGTATTTTGATTGCATGTAAAAGAGCAAGAGGCTACAGAATAAAAGGCACCTGCAAGTGCTATAGACTAGTGTTCCTCCAACTTTTAGTAGTCTGAAACCGTTAGTGAGAAGATTCAGCTGTAGTGAGATACAAAAGGTATATGTGTGGGTCAAAAAGAAAATGATATTTAAGACTAAAGGCATGCATGTAAATTATAGATCAAGAGAATAACAAGTCTTTGCCTGAAGAGAATGCAAATCATCTGTCCTCTCAGCATCCAGCACACGACGTTGAAGAGTTACCCAGCCCCAATAATCAAACTTCTGAATATGTTTAACTGAACCATCATGAGTGCATTCTGCATCCACAAGGACCTGAATCAAATCCCAACAAATGATCGTTTTTTAAGGGGGACAGTGAAGAACTGTGCAAAATGATTTCAAAGTAAAGCAGTAATTACTTTGTCATAGCCATAGCCTGCAATCTCATTTTCAGATACAGTCTTATATAATTCTCCTTTAGTAAGACCAATAACTCCAGAATGCTGTCCATAATATATGAGTTCAGGAGGGTGAGACTTAGACACCACTTGTGGAGTGCCACACTTCTTTGCTTTTTTCCTTTCTTTCCATGGTCTTCTAGATGTCCACTCCTTGAACACGTCCATTCTTTCTTCCGATCTAGACTCACCTGTTTAATACTTGATAGAATGAAAACATTTCAAAATTGGGAAACAATGATTAATGAATAAGCATGATATTGAAATTTCAATATCACATTCCAAGATTGACCATAAAATATCAATTCCACAGCTTAAACATCACTAACATGATTCAGAATCAGAACAAAACCCCTCAGGAATAACTGAAAATGTTGTTCCATCAGCAACAAAAAGCCGGCATCTATCACCCAGTTTATACTTCTGCAGCATTGTTCTACACGCTGCCAACCGATGCCTTGCAGCATCAACTCCAGTTACAGAGCCCGAATCACCAAGAAGGTCTAGTATCATACAAAGTTTAGCACCTAAACATCACATTTGAAAGAAAATCAATATAATCATGTGCTTTGTTTAGCAAATTGAAATAATTATATAGAAAGTTGCTCATTGAAATAAAAGCATCTCCAAAAAAAATTATTATTTAGAATTAAAAGTCTTATACATGTTTTCCCTGAAATAAATCAAGTCTTAAATCTCAAAAACAATTTTTATAACATTATTATAAACAAAAAGTGGACAGACTATGAAGCATGTATACTTCAAATATGTCAAAGTATTGGTGTCCAACACATATCCGAAACTAATGTGTTTGATACTTCCTGATACCTACCCAAAAAGTATCCAATAATTTTATTAATTCACTTAAAAAAAAATTCACCAATGCTTCTCGGATACAACCTCAACACTTCTTCCCAACTATAGACACATGTTGCCTAGATATGATACATATTGGCAACATGTATATCTTGGTTACATCATATTAACTACAAACACAAAATTTTACTTTTGTTGTGCAAAGTAGAAAGAATAACGTTTATATAGGTGAGGTAACTATAAGTATATTTGGAACCGTGACCAATAGGACTTTGAACATGCATACAGCCATTATGAAAGTACTACTAGAAGCATCATGTTAACAACATGTAGTGAAATTGAAAAAGTCGCAAACTTGAAAACAAATACAAGCTATCCCAACTGGTTATGATCACAAATACCTTTTTATAGATTGTGATCATCATATGTTAACTATTGATATGTTCATGTACTTTTAAAGCAATTAACAATGTGAACGTCTCTTCAGAGACTTATTAACCTATCTTGGCCACATCGAATCTTAATTTCTTAAAATAACTAGAACCCATGTATTTGAATCATACTATCATTTTCATACTATGTATCCGAGCTTCTTAGATGACAAATACTATAAACATATGATTGAGCAAGGAAATATCTACCAGGAGCAGCACATAGGTCCAACACATGATCCCCAGGTGATATACCTAAAGCCATAACAGCAGCTCCAGAAGATGCATCAATACCATATATCTAATACAACCCAATCAAAACCATAATCAATAACATAAAAAAAAATGCAAAATATCTAAGCATAAAAAGAATTCAAATTCCAATGCAAAGAAATTCACTAACCTTTCCTTCTTGGTATGCCTTAGTGCTAGCAATTTGAATATGAGGTGGAAGAGTGTAAAACCCTAGCAACCATTCCAATTTTTCGGGTTTACATTTAATTTCTGATTCAACGTCTTCGATACAATCTTCAAAACCTGGTTTCAACCTTTTACCCCCAATTCATAAAATAAATAAAATTAAATAAAAATAGAATTAAGAAGATGAGGGAGTGGGGAGTGGAAAGCGGAATTTACCGAATGTATCGTGGAATGGAACCAATTGAAGTGTAAATGGATGGGTCGATTCCATTGGTTTCTAAGAAGTGGAGAAAAGCGTCTGGTAGTGGCGCCGTTGCGGCACCGTGTTCCATGGTTGCTTGAGGGTGGTTGGGTTATTCGGTGAGAGCGGCGTGTTTTTGTTTTGTCGTTCCGGGAGATTATACGCAGTAAACGACAGCATTCGAATCCTTTTGTTTTGCAACGGAGGCAAACGGAATAGTAACTCGTAAATAATCAATGTGAGCCTAAAGATATACTTTAAGAGTGAAGACTCATTCTTCACACAAATTGCAGGGTAACAAAATTATATTTAATTTGTTAATAGGTTATATTAGTTTCTGATTTTTTATTTTTAAATTAACCCAGTTTTTCAAATAAAATATTAAATAATTAACTTTTCAAATTATTTATTAAAGTAAACTATGTTTAAGAAAATATAGTCATATAGAGGATGTACGAATATTACTAGTGCATGTGCTCTATTTTTAACTCATGTGTCATGGTCTCTAGTATATGCACTAGTGTTATGTCAATGTTATGGCATATGGGCTATGTATTGTTGATGTGCAATTCCCTCTAGCACATGCATGTTGGTCTCAAGAAGAGGTTATTCTTTCTTGGTGTATCAACTATTGTCATGTCAATGTTATGGAAGCATGTATTGTTGTTCTAAGAGAATCTGTCATTCCCTTTGGTGCATATATGTTGGCCTTAAGAGTAGGCGTCTTTCTGTCATTTATGTTGTATTATTTTTTTATAAATAGATCATTTCCTCCTCCACAATTTGTCACCCATCTTCTCATTCTCTCCTTAAACTTTTTATGAAAATGTCTTATTTCGTTAAAAGAAATGATAATCTCTTTTATTCGGCGGTAAAACATCCGGTGAAGATCTGACTTTGAAACATTGAGACTTTTGAGCATCTTGAGAGGAGTTTGATATGTTGGTAAGACGGAGACATTTAAGACAGTGAAAAGATCAGAAGAATTGAAAGGCTTGTTACATTGTTCAACAATAATGGAGAACATCGTGTCTCAGAGTTAGTTAAAATTGGCAGTGATTGTCGTGTTATGATACATAGTTTAGATGATATTGTCATAATGGTTGTAATCTCCTAGACATGTTGTATTTAGTCATTTTATCTATTTTTTCGTGTTGATGTTTTATGTGTGTGTGTTTATTTTGTTGTAACCAAAAGTTGTAATCAATATGAAATAAATGTTGTATTCAATATGAAATTAAATGGTTCGATAAAATAAATTATGTATCAAAAGTGGATAAAATAATTATGTTGTGGAGATTGCTCCAACATTGGGACAATTTTTACGATTATGCTCGGGCTCACGACATGTGCTACATAATTTTATCATTTTATTCGCCTTATCCATTTCGGTTCGAATACACCTACTGTTAGGGTGACCCCTTTTTATTTCTTCTCATATTTTTGTTGTGTCAAACTATATGTCCCCTTGATTTGTAGGTCAATATTCCAGAGATTAACGAAAAAGTTTATGTTGCACAATCAGTTGGGTTTGTGAAACTAGGCGAAGAAAGAAAAGTGTACAAACTACATAAAGCCCTATATGGACGTAAGCAAGCTCCAAGAGCTTGTAATAAGAAAATAGATGACTTTCTAAGGGAGAAGAATTTGTGAAGTGCACAACTGAGCATGGAGTATATGTAAGAAGAAGCAATGACGTATATTTTATATTATGTCTCTATCGGTTGATAACAAGAAGTTGCAAGAAGGAGATCGAAGATTTCAAACATGACATGAGTGGGGAGTTTGAAATGTCAGATTTGGTAATCAGATTGCAGGTAGCTGATGGAAAGATGAACTTGGAACACTGCAGAACTGAGAATCAGATTGCATATATCATGACGAAGAGAGTGCAAGTCGAAGTATTCAAGAAGTTAAGGTCTATGATAAATGTAAATAGCTTAGACACAATGAATTTTGTGGTGTGTTGAAAGCATAATTCCTTGTGTCAGATTTGATTTAGATTTGATTCAAATCTAAGATAGATAGATTTTATTTAGATCTAAAATAGATTGATTTGATTTAGTTCCAAAATTGGTATTTTGGGTTTTTATAGTTTTGTGTTTTTAGCTTGGGGAGCAAGCTACCTAAATCTATAAATAAGGAGTAACTCTTATTTTGTAATCATTCTAAAACATTGTATTCACATAATTTTGCAACTGTAGAGTGAATAAGAAATATTTACCACGATTTGTGGGCAGAGAGGTCTCTGCAGAATATTCTTCATCTTTTTCATTTTTAAACTCTAACTCTTTCTCTTCTCAAATTTTCTTTTAATTTCTATTGTGCAACAATCTTGTTCATCAAGATTGATTGAAATTCTTCATAGGTTTTGGGGGATTTCCAACCATTGTAAAATCACGTTAGCGAAACTTAATAGTTTTTGACAAAATTTGACGAAAATAACCAAATCGATTAACAAAAATATATTTAAAAGACTAAAGTGTAACGTTTTTTAATTAATGAATAAGTCAACCATTGAATTAAATTAAAACTTATAAGTAATTATGTCTAAAATATATTTCTCAAATAATCGTTTTGAAAAAATTATTCTTGAGAGGATTCTACGGAATACCCTAATAATGGTTGGATCAAGATCTTCTCCTACACATTTGGTGTAGCTTCCATTCTACTTCATTTTCAGTCACTTATCTCAATTTTTTTCTCTTTTCAAAACAAAATTATTTTTTATTTCTGCTGTGCAACAATTGTATTCGTCAAGATTGATTGAAATTTTCCATAGGTTTTTGGGATTTTCAACTGTTATAAAGTCACGTTAGTAAAATTTAATGGTTTTTGATAAAATTCAACGAAAATGAACAAATCGATTAACAGGAATATATTTAAAAAACTAAAGTGTAATGTTTTTAATTAATGAGATGAAGCCAACCATTAGATTAAATTAAGACTTATAACTAATTATGTCTGAAATATATTTCTCAAATAATAACTTTTTAAAAATTATTCTTATGGAATACCCTAATAATGGATCTAGATCTTCTTCTACACATTTGTGTAGCTTCCATTATGCTCCTTTCTCAACCATTCATCTCAATTTTTTCTCCTTTCAAAACAAAATTATTTTTTATTTATTTTTAAATTAATCTGAACCACATGAATAGAATAACAGTGGGATGGATGGCTGTCGAGAAAGGAGAACATCGATCCATTTCCAATTGTTGTACCGCAACTAACATTCAAGTTCTAATAACAACCCTATATCTTTTCAAGATTTAGTGAGAGTTTGAATCGACAAATCTTTTGTAGAATCCAATTAGATTACCACAAGCTTACTAAAGTTACAATTTAAAACTTTAATCAAACTATAAAAAAAAAAAAACATAAAAGGTGGTTGGAATCCAATTCAGTCCGCAAAGAATCTGAGTCGTCACGCAATTCACAACTTATTCTAAAAATTGGACCTATTCATTTCCTCCTCAACATTATTGTATCTTGAACCCATTCCAAGTCCAGGTACACCACTATATATATATCATCATCATTTCTTATTTTAGTATTTTCCTCTCTTTTATTATATATATATATCCGTATTCACCTCACTCAGTTTCTCATCTACTCCACCACTCCTCTTTCTCATGGGTTCTATTGAAATTCAAAGGTTTCACTCATTCACCATTAATTACACTCCACTCGTAAACTTTTTATTCCATTTTCTTAATATTATTGTTTTTGCTCTTGCAGTTCACAACCGGAGATTGTCACCGTTGATGTTCTTGCAGCCAGGTCTCTCATCCAGACCACCCATGTTTATCTTGATGTCAGGTAACAATTTTTTTTGGATTTTTGCCTTTGGGAATTTTGTCACCATTGAATTATAATTTTCTTGTGTTAATTTATTTATAGAACGGTGGAAGAGTTTCAGAAAGGGCATGTGGATTCTGAGAAAATCGTTAACATTGCATACATGTTTAATACACCTGAGGGTATGCTGTTTAATTTACTATATTTTATAGGCTTTATAATTACAAATTCAATTTTTAGTATGAAAATCACAGGGAGAGTGAAGAACCCAGATTTTCTGAAGGAGGTTTTGTCTATTTTGAAGAAAGAAGATCATCTCATAGTGGTATGATGAATAATCAAAACCTAGTTTAATTTCAACCTTGCATATTCACATATGTATTTGTATGAAATCTGAATTTCAGGGTTGCCAAAGTGGAGTGAGATCTGTGTATGCAACTGTTGATCTTCTGGCTGAAGTAAGTCAATTCATGTCAACTTCAGTATTCTCTTCATGTAATTATTTTAACTTCTATATATGAATTGGCAGGGGTTTAAGGATGTCTCTAACATGGGTGGAGGTTATCTGGATTGGGTTAAAAAGGAATTTCCTGTCAAGATACATGTCACTGAATAGGACTTTTACTCATTGCTTAGTTATATATGATTGTTCCCTATTGTATCTTTGAATGGACCTCCCTTTAGTATTTACTACTTTAATTTCAGTGGGTTCATAAAGTTGTGTTTTTTAGATGCTTAAGTGTACTCAATCAGAGTGAAGGTAAGGCAATTGCAATTATTTGATAGATGCAAAGTATTACTAGTATGTGGGTAAATCCAAGTTACTTAAAATTGTATGTGTTACAATTTCTAAATGTTTTAAAATAAAATTTTATTAACATATAGTAAATGAAATTGAATTAAGACAGGTAATAGGTTTCTCTTTGGATTAGGTATTATTGAAATAGACTTTATTTTAGTTTTGTTATATACTCGAAGTAAAGTTGATTAAAAAGATCGAGTGAACTCGCAGTTTATTGTGGTGGTTTGCAAAATTTGATGCGATGGAGAGGAAGTTTATCTGTAAGGTTGACACTGACACTCAAATGCAAATTAGTAAGAGAATGCAGGGGCGGCCCATTATAGTGAAGGGGGGCCACGGCCACTCCAATATTTTTTTAAATATTTTTTCTTCATATTGTGAAAATTCATAAATATCCTTTATTTAAAAATAAAATTTCAGAATTGCCATTAGTATATATACTTTATAAAATAGTTTAATAACAATATTGGCATTGATAGAAAACAAAAAGGTTTGTCGTACACACAGTATACCTAAGAAAAGAAAAAGGGCAGCCTCCATCAAATTGTTCCCCATTCTTTCTCTTCTTTATTGTACTATTGGTCTCTACTTACCGCTCTCTGAACTGTATACTTTTCCGATAAATAATTTTTTTTTCATTTATTTATTTATTTACATAATAGAATCTTAGGTTATTTCTTCAATTTCAAAAATTGATAATACAATCAAATTGATAATATTGTGTTAATTTAAAGAATAATGTGTAAGATTGAATTGTGAATTTAGTGATTTTTGGGATTATTCTCTTTTATAAGTTGTAACGTGAAATTAAAGAACTTTGAGAATTTGTTATATTGTGCTGAAATTTTAGTTGAAGCTGAACAATACTCAACTAATGTGTATTTTTATTTATTAATTTCTTCAATTGATTTTACAGCACAAAAGTGATAATGAAGAGTAGAAAAATTGATTCTTTTTTCAAGAGGAAAGAAAGAGATGACGAAAATTTAGCTTTTATGTCTGAACCTCAGAGAGTTCTTGAGAATCCAAGAATTGAAGAAAATGTTAATAGAGTTTTCCCGAATGACATTGAGAATTCTTTAGAACGTGATCCTGGAAAACGTCCTCCGATGTGGAAATATCCATTAAATCAAATGGATGAAATACGAAGAGCTTATTTGAAATGGGGTTCATATCAAATGCATTTAAAGCAATATCCATTGTCTGGAAAAGAGGACCATCAAAGAAGATTTCAACACGCTTGGTTTAGCCTTTTTCCTTCGTGGTTAGAATATTCACCTTCAGAAGATGCTGCTTATTGCTTACCATGTTATCTTTTTAGCAAAAGACCAAGTGGACGTCCTGGTTCAGATGTCTTCATTTCTATAGGTTTTAGAGGTTGGAAGAAAGTTAGAAATGGAAAGCATTGTGTATTTCTCAAACACATAGGGAATGATCCTTGTTCACCACATAACAATGCTATGAAAGCTTGTCAAAATCTATTGAAATTATGAAGAATCGACTACGTCTCAAGACTTCAATTGACACAGCTCGTTGGTTAACCTTTCAAGCTTGTGCTTTTAGAGGTCACGATGAAAGTAAAGAATCATTAAACAAGGTAATTTTCTTCAATTGATAAAACTCTTGGCATGTTACAATGATGAAGTTGCAAAAGTTGTATTGGAAAATGCTCCATCTAATAGCAAGTATGGTTCCCATAAAATTCAAAAAGAGATCTTGCACATTCTTTCAAGTAGGGTGAAAAGGCATATCCGTGAAGAAATTGGCGATTCCAAATTTTGTATTGTTGTAGATGAAGCTCGTGATGAATCTAAAAAAGAGCAAATGTCTCTTGTTTTGAGATTTGTTGATAAGATGGTTTTATACAAGAGATATTTTGTGGCCTTGCACGTGTTAATGACACTACATCTTTAACTCTTAAGCGAAAGGTATGTGATATACTTTCTCTACATAACCTTGATGTCTCTAACATTTGTGGTCAAGGATATGATGGTGCTAGTAATATGAGGGGAGAATGGAACGGTTTACAAGCATTATTTATGAAGGATTGTCCTTATGCATATTATGTTCATTGTTTTGCTCATCAATTGCAACTTGCCCTAGTTACTGCATCAAGAGAAGTTAAACCAATTCATCAATTCTTTGATAAGCTAACTTATATTGTAAATGTTGTTTGTTCTTCTACAAAGCGTCATGATGAGTTACAAGCTTCTCAATTAGATGAAATTAAACATTTGTTAGAGATTGGTGAGATTATAACTAGTAAAGGTGAAAATCAAATTTGTACTTTGAGACGGACTGGAGATACTCGTTGGGGATCACACTTCTCTTTTATTAGTAGCTTCATAAACATGTATGAAGCAACTTGTACTATTTCAAAAAAAAATTGCAAAGGAAGGATTAAATTATGCTTTACGTGGAGATGCTGATAGTGTTTACAATTACTTGAATCATTTGATTTTTATATTCATATTGCATCTGATGAAAGAAATTAATGGTGTCACAAATATGCTTTGTCAATCCTTATAACAACAATCTCAGGATGTAGTTAATGATATGCATTTGGTTTGTACAACAAAAACCCTTATTCAAGAATTGAAAGAAGATGGTTGTGATAAATTGTTTACTTGTGTGAAGTCTTTTTGTGAAAAACATGATATTGAGGTTCCTGATCTTGATGATGTTCATTTAACAACAAGATTTGAACGCTCTCGTCTTGAAGAGAACCAGGTAACCATTGAGCTTTATTTTAGAGTTAACATATTTTTCTCTACCATTGACAAACAATTACAAGAGTTGAATAACAGATTTAGTGAGCAAGCAGTTGATTTGTTAACTCTAAGTTGTGCTTTGGATCCTAAGGAAAATTACAAGACTTTTAACTTTGATGCTATTTGTACTCTAGTTGAAAAGTATTATCCTATGGACTTCAATGAGCAAGAGAGGATTAATTTGTAATTTCAACTTCGACATTTCATTATTGAATCTCGTCAAGCACCGAGTTTGAATAATTTATCAACTATTCAAGACTTATGTTCATCTTTGCTGCAACTGGAAAGAATGAAATTTATTATTTGATTGATGGATTGCTTCGTCTTGTCATGACTCTCTCTATATCTACGGAGACTACTGAAAGATATTTCTCGACAATGAAAATTATCAAGACAAGATTGATAAGCAAAATGGAAGCTGGTTTTCAAGAAGATATCATGACAATTAACATTGAAAGAGAAATTGCTGCAAATATTGATTCTAAGACTATTATTGATTATTTAAAACTACTCAAAAACCGTAGAGCATTATTATAAGGTATTTTTAAGTAATAGTTTTTAATCATTTTCTGTTCAACTTTGTGTTTATTGCATTTTAGATATTTTATATACAATATAGTATGAATATTTTATTTATAAATTATAATTTAATTTTGTGGCCACTCTAAACATTAGAGTCTAGTTCCGCCACTGAGAGAATGAAAAGTGGAATTTGAATGAAAAAGGCTTTGAATACTTGTGATGTGACACACATTCCTCTTAAAATGGGGGAGATGGTTGATAACAGCACGCGTTGTGTCGAACAACGTGAGATGCGGTCAGTCGTTGGATTGATATGTGATGTTAGCATGTCGTTCTCATGAGACATTACCTACGACACGTGGGAAAATGGGTACACTCGTTCCACATTTAGTAACTCACTACCTCATAATTAGGCTTTCATATTTTGGGCTTTGTAGACGACCCAAAACAGTTTTCCCTAAACCCTTGTCTTTATTTTACAAGGCGAGGGTTTGTGACACGCATCATTACTCAGCCACAAAATTTGTGGTCGTGGATGTCCCAAATGGGACGTTGTCGTTCTTGGTAATGGACACATTAAATGCCTTTATTGGGAGTCGTAACATAACATTGTGAATGACTGACATGCCTTTATTCGCTAACTACTAATGATGTTTCTCCTTATTTATCATATTTGAATGCTTTCGAGCCGTTTCTCGAGCCGTTTCTGAGAGGATCTCAACCATATGATGTGGGGTGGATTGTACGATCCTCAATGTATGAACAGAGTATAAAGAGATTTTGAAGTGTTACTTTAACTTTTTTGCCATTAGTGATCTGATAAGAGAGTGTTTTGTCTCCTTTATCGTTCTTCACTGAAAGTGTTTATTTTATTGTTGAATTAGGTTCACACGATTTTTGTAACACCCTTCTAACCCACAAAAAATTTTACGATAATTAACTCGAATAAACCAGAGTACTTCATAAAAGGTGTCACATTTTCTTCTTTTAAACATCATGATAAAAATATCAAGCTCTGTAACACGATTTTCAAAATATTATTATGATAATAGTACTTCAGGCAGGGTGAGTAATCGCAATTCATTATAAAAGATGCAGGAAATTGACAAAAGGAAATTCATACATCATCATTTACCAATTATTATACTCACACCTTTATATCATAGTAACATATAAACATCTTCTTCATAAAATTATCAAATCAAATTTCATCACCAAAACATCACTTAAGTCACAACATCATCAAACATCATTTAACATGCAATTATGCAATGTCACTTAGTATGAAATGCAACATCATCGGAAACATGCATGTGGTACCAATAAACACAAATGGACACTGGGTCATTAACTCTTCACAAGGGAGCACAACATAATCACTTGAATCCACACAATGGGATTGAAGCCAACACTGGACCGAAGTCCCAAAATCATCATTGGACCGGAGTCCTAACATATTATGTCATGAATGTATGATGCAACAACATCTTCATTATAATCAACATAAGCCATCAAGTTTGCATCATCATTCATGTAATTATTCATAATAGCATCTTTCACATAATCATCAACACATAATCACCACTACATAATTATCAACACATAATCGTCCTCTTATAATCATCAACACATAATCATCAACACATAATCACCAATACATAATTATCAACAGATAATCGTCATCACCAAATCATTATCAAATAACATGTATGTATGCATGTATATATATGAATATGTGCATCATTAAAACATCATCACAACGTCATCAATAACATTACAGTAGCATCATCAATAACATTACAGTAGCATCATCAATAACAACATAATAGCATCGTAGCGACAACACACAAGTTTTATCATTCATAACAAAACATCATTAGCAAAACATATAATTACGCACATTGCAACATCAATGCATATCATCTAAATTATTTACAGCAACATAAAACTATTTTTAAATTAAAGTACATTATCTCAGCTTCACACGACTTCAAACGACGCGCGAATCGGACTCCCGAAACTAAAGTTATGAATTTTCAAAGTTTTTCAACAAACACCGACAGTGACATCTTACACTGACACCATAAAGCCTCATTACACACTATTTAATTTTATTTTCAGGACTTGAAACCATTTTTATAAGAAATTACATTGTATTAGCTTTCCACAAGTTCAAATGGTGCGTCAAACAAATACACGATTTAAAAGTTATGAATTTTCCAAGTTTTCCAAATACCTCCAATTTTCCCTACGGGTTGAATTCTATACAACCCAAAACCCCATTAATTCGTCATGAAATCATATACAATCACAATACATCAATTTATGAAACGCATACATTATTCCAAATAAAAAATAATCCTTAATTCCATCATTTTCTACCTAATTCATCAAGAACTCATCATAGGATTCCCATAAACCCTTGAACCTCAAACCATTCACATAAAATTTAAAACCTTATATCAATTATAATTAAAGGTAATACTTCTCATACCTTAGATGTCAAACCCTGAATTCCCTTTCTTTGAGATCTTTCTGAAACCTCTGCATTGTAGTCTTCCTTTCTCGGTTCCTCATAGCACTTCTCCCAAAACACAATCGATGAAACAATTTCCCAAAAATCCAATTTTATGTTTTTCTTGTCTTACCCCTTTGGGCCTTAATATGTTATTTTGTTTTTATCCTCCCTAATTTCATCTATAATTATCGTTTTTATCATCCCTAATTTCATCCATAAACACCAAACAGTTCCAAAAATGTAGCCAGACAGGTTTTGTGTGCGTCTCATATGGCATACTGAGTGATAAATTTTGGGAAGGTATTGGAACAAAAATATAATTAATAATATTGTCATCACCAGAGTTCTTTAAATATGATTTTGGAGCCAATTGAGGAATTAGGGTTCTTGAGCTCAAGAATGCTCAAGAGCACAAATTATGAAATTCATAAATCAAACCTGTTAAGCACAAAAAAAAAAAAGTATACACAGACAATCGTAATGACATTACAAGCATTAATCCATGATTAATTTCAACTGAAAACATAAAAAATGGATGAATTAAAGCTTTAGGTCCGATTTGAAATTCTTCAAATTATACAAATTATGACGCTAATTATTGAGTTTTGATCATTGCTTCACGTTCGTAGTGAAATTTCGATGAGAATGATGTATTTACTCTTCAAAATCCATGAGTTTTTGCATTTTTGCATTGTTGGATGAAGCTTGTTCTCTTCTTGCGTTTTGCATCATGAGGAAGGAGGAAATATTAATTTTTTTTAAATATTAATGTTTTATTAAAATATATAAATGATATGGCAACTCATTAAATGACATGGCAATTGACTTATCAAGCCAAGTCATCATTTTGAGCGCCACATAATCAAAATAGGAGGGAGACAAAAATATCCCAAAAATTGACAACTTGAGAGACCAAAAGGTTTAAAAAATTAAAAGGGGGACTAAAACGTTAAAAATGTTTAAATAGGGGATTAAAAGTGCAATTAAGTCACACAAAAAAAATGCAAAATAATGTTAGATGAAACGGGTTATTTAAGATGGGCTTTTCTAACCTATGCAATATTATATAAGATAAGGGATAATAAATACACCATTTTTATTAAAATATCATGTATTAGTTACCATTTTAGTGATAATTCATTACTGGTAATTTATTAGTGAATTATTTCTTTTATAATTTAGGACATTGTTATGAAATATTGCATAGAATAAGATGTAATTAATACATGATATTTCAATAAAAATGGTGTATTAATTACCCCTTATCCTATACAATATTGCATAGGTTAGACAAACACATTTAAGATAAATAATTATTGAATAAACAAGAAATATGTAAAGAAATAAAAATTAACTCTACAAAACAAAATCCAATTTATTACTTTTATCATATATTTTTTCATTGAGAAAAAAAATACATAATCCAGAATTTAGATCTAATAAAAATGATTTAAAGTCAAATATGATGTATCTTCCATGGTAGTGATTTGAATCCTTTGAAGATGAAGCCACTGAAGATGCATGTAACCTATATCTCATAGATTATTGAATATCACAATAGAAAAATTGATTTGTTTACATATCCATTTCTATGTTTCATGTTCTATGATGACAATGAGAAGAAGAAAGATTGAAAGAGATGACATAAAGAAAAAGGAAAAGGAAATGAAAAGTTGAAAGAGAAGATGGAAGGAAAAATTGAAAGAGACTGAATGGAAGACAGCTAAGGTAAAAGTTTATCCTTTTTAACTCTCAAATCTACACTTTAATTTATTTAATTAAAAAAAACTTAAACTATAATTACAAACATTTTTCAGTTTCAAAGGGATTAATATTTCTCAACCGAATCGAGCCAGTTGAAACTAGTGGAAACTGCCTTTTACCCCGTGTAACCCAATACTCGAATGGATCCACCCACATAGCTTTTTTTTGTTCTGATTTTAACGGTTTATGGACGGGTCAGATGAATTTGTACAACCCTACTATGTAATTATGAAATCTAAAATAATGCAGTAACAACAGAATGACATGTAATATTTATATTATAAATGCTAAACCTGGTCACATTAGAAAGAGCAATTAGATAAGAGTAAATCAAATAAAGTGCCAACTAAGTATAAAGTAGTCCATAAAGTAAGTAGAGTAGTATGCAATGTGGTAGTAGTCAACTACCTACCAATTACTATTCATTGCCACCATCCGCCTAATTTACCCTTTACACATTTTTTATTTATACCTATTGAAAGGAGATTTTAGTAATTCACATATTCCCTTATCTTAGAGTTGCTGAAAACGTTGCTTTCAACCACATGTCACTTTCCAATTGGTCTGAATTCATTTCTCTCCCCTGTATCAATTTTTCCTCTATTTTCACTTTATTTTCTCTTTAACATAAAATCTCATTTGGGTATACATTTGTTTTTCCTTTGTGTTATCCTTCAAATTTGTCACTGGGATTAATGGAGAACAATATCATTTTCGGTTTAATAATGTACCTTTAAGCATCAAAACCATTTCATTTTCGGTTGAAACATTGCAAACCTAGCTTTTAATGTGA
The DNA here is from genome assembly GCA_963966055.1 of Lathyrus aphaca. Classification (NCBI taxonomy): domain Eukaryota; kingdom Viridiplantae; phylum Streptophyta; class Magnoliopsida; order Fabales; family Fabaceae; genus Lathyrus; species Lathyrus aphaca. Next base: position 406,184,221 of record OZ014522.1, on the reverse strand, counting down.
AAACTTCAAACTTTAATGTTAAGAAATGTTACCCTAGCTTTTAAAGTGAAAGTTTCGCATTATTTTCAACCTTCAAAACCATTTCATTTTCGGTTCAAACATAGCAAATGTAGATTTTAATATGGAAGCTTCAAACTTTATTTTCGGTTCTAAAATGTTACCTTTCGATCTAAAGTGAAAGCTCATGACATCATGTACTTTAATGTTAGGAAATTTTATTTTCTAATGTTGCTGTTTTTATGATATTTAGGTCTATTGGCATCAATGCTTTATTAGGAGAGCTTCCAAAGTAATTGGGAGATCTTACTGAGTTGATTGTATTGTATGTTATTTTGATTTGAATACACAAGTTTCTAGCAAAAAAATTGTTGATGATGTTTCTGAATTGTTATCTCTAAATTTTTAGAGGTTTTGGATCAAATAACTTCTCGGGATCTTTGCCATCTGAACTTGAAAATCTGAAAAAACTACGATAACTGTAAGTACTTCTTCAATCTACAATTCAGCTTATATAAATTCAAAATTTCTAGAGAGATGCTCCACCTTCTCTCTAAAAAATTTCCATCTATCCTCTAGGGTTTGGTTGTTTCCTCCCACCTACATGGTGGTTCTCTCCTTCCACCTTTATGGTGGCCATCTCCCTCTCTTTTGAGAGCACTTCTTCTTCCATCCATGGTTACTCTCATGTACTTACCATAACAAAGCCTCTTATCGGAAACTCTCTCTTCCCCACACTCTCAACCGCTAACATTCGTCTTCTATGTTTCCGACCACCGCCAGAGCCACCACCACCGAAACCGCCATCGTTGTTCTACAATATGAAACTACTTCTTTTATTAGATATGTTTAATTTCAGTTCCGTATTTTATGTTAATGTCATGTGTTTTCGTAGTTTAGTTGCAAATGATGCACTTTATGTGCTTGACAAAATGCCTCAAAAGGGTTTTATGTCATGTAGCATGTTTATGTGTGTCCATTGACATTTCATAGTGTCCGAAGGAGCCTATGAGTTCAATCTCCATTCCAACATTATCTCTAGTCATCTTTTAGTTTGTGAATACTTTAAAAGGTTGGGAAATATTGAGACAAAAGATAGTCGAAATGTGCAAACACAAGTCAAAGAAATCATCCATAATTGGATTGGAAAAAATACGGTGGATTCTCACCCGTATTGCCATTGTTGGTGCTTGCAAGATAGTTGATTGCTGGAAGATTTGTTGTTGTTTCTGGTTTGGTTGTACCTTAGCTTTTGAACAATCTATGTTTAATGTCTTTTATGATTATGTAATATTTTCTCTTAGAAATGCTTCTTGGTTATGTATGGAGTATGTTCCATTTCATTTAGCTCATGATATATGTATTACCTATTGGTTTGGCTATTAATGAAATTGAGCTTTCCTATAAAAAAAGTACTTCTTCAATCTTAACTTCCATTTGAAAAGATGATTCTATAATTTTTTGAATAGTTTTTCAATAAAACTTGTCATGATTTGGAGGCAATTATTATTGTTTTAGAAATAAATCAGAAGTAAACTTTGACAATTCTAATGAACATTAATATAAGTTAAGTTTTATCTTTGCCTTTCAAACACAAATTAAGTCACAAATTATGATGGCATATCTTTGAGGTGAAATGTATATCTATAATTTTGGTTTGGTAATTGTGAGGCAGCTTTAACTATGTAGCATCGACACCGTTGAACTGTATTTGTGTCCAAAACTTACACTAACACTTGTAATTACATTCAATTTATTATTTGATTATTCATATTATGTTTTCTCTCTATGGCATATTAAAGTTGATGAGAACTACGTTGATTCAGGACCACCATATCTTATCCTTCTTCACCCTGCTCTTGGTCCTCTTTGGGAAGTCACCAGACAAAAGGTAACATTATATATTATTATTATGTGATTTTTCAATGTTCATTATCAATAACTTCCTCATTTTCAAATATATTATTTTTATAAATATACAATTATGAAATTTTAATCAAGTTTAATTTGTAAATGTACTCTTTTTTTAAACAATTGATTTCAAGCTTTATTTCATCTTTTTTGAAGTCAAGTTGAAGATTCTCTATTTTTGAAGTCAATTGTATTATATTTTATGATTTTTCTAGCATTCGTTTATTACACAAGTTCATATTTTTATGATTGTAACATTGTTGCTTCTCTTTGTTTTATGTTAATGGAGAAGATGATATTTTTACAAAGATTATTCAACATAGTTCTGCTCTGCTCTACTTCTCTGTTCATGTATTTTTAAACGATTATAACTTTAGATATTGCATCAAATTGATCTCAGATAAGTTACTTCTCTTTCATGTTCCTATAGTACATATATTTGTATTAATAATATGAGAACTAACTTTTATGTTTAACGATAAAAGTTAACAATAATGATAAAAGTTGACATGTTGTATGTAGAACTTTCATCCAGGCTATACTATAACAAATTAGATTTCCTAAAATATAACAACAATCATATAACTTTTGGCTGACAATGTAAAATAGATTTTTGAACATGAATTATCATTTGTCCAACGATAACGTTTGATTTCAACTATGTCCAACAAACGACGTTTTGTGAAATCAACTTGCTACTTGTATTATGAATCAAACATTTTTTATTGACATTTCTATAAAATAATATTATCCCACATAGATTGACTTTTTTGTTTTGTTTTTCACATTTAAGTCAACAGATATTGTTTGTGTATTTGAGGTAAAAAATTGTTGAAGGATAAAAACTTGTGCTCAATTTGATTGGAATTTCATGCTGAATTTGTTGTACGCAAATCTCCATATGTTCATGCTTACTATAATTCAAGGTATATTTATTCAGTTCATTCTAAGATGCGTGTGTGTGTGTGTGTGAGAGAGAGAGAGAGAGAGAGAGAGCAACAAACTCTAATAAACTTCAACTACAATTCCACTAACGATTACACATAGAGAATGATTACACCATTACTCTATCGTACAATGTGTATTTATTACATTCTTAATGGCTAAGCACATTACTACTTATATACACAAATAATAATGTCACGTAGGCTAAATACTAAAATATTGAATTACCCTTCAACATCATCGTTTAATTCAAGATTTAACTAATAAACACTAACAACACCAATTTCATCCCTCAAGTGGAGAAATTGATCACTCTTGATCGCTTTCGTTAGAAAATTTGTCAGTTGCTTCTCGGTGCTCCAGTGCACAAATTCTAGCACTCCATTATGGACTTGACTTCTCAGAAAATGATACTTCGTCTCAATATGTTTGCTTCTCCCATGCAACACTAGGTTTTTGGAAAGATTGATTGCAGACTTATTAACAATCATCAGCTTTAGGGGTTTGCTTACCATGATCTTCGGAACCTGTAGTAAATTCAGAAGTCAAACAAATTGAGATGCAACTATAACACCTGCAATGTATTCTTCTTCGTAGGTTGACAAAGCAACAAATGGTTGCTTCTTAGAACACCAAGAAATATGACTTCCCAGGTACTTAAACAAATATCTAGAAGTAATTCTTCTGTCAACTCTGTTTCCACACTAATTAGAGTCTGAGTAACACATCAGCTCTGAATTATCCTTTTCATCGGAAGGGAACACAACTTCATACTTCAGAGTCCCTTTAATATACCTCATAATCCTGACAACAACTTGGTAATAAGACCACTTCGGTTTACTCATGAACCTACTAACCATTCCAACTTCATAGCAAATAATAGGACTAGTATTACACAAATACCTAAGAGAGCTAACCAACTGCTTGAAATTGTAACATCAACATCATCACCTTCAGTATTAGAATCCAATTTGTGATTTGTTTCTGAAGGTGTGACTACATCCTTACAATTCAGTAGCTTGAATCTCTTTAGAAGCTCAAGTTCATACTTCACCTGATGCAAAATGATATCATTCTTAAAGTACATAACCTCCACCCATAAGAAATATGTCATCTTTCTCATAGCAGTCTTCTCAAACGGATTCATCAACACCTTCTTGAACTTAGTTATCTCATGTTCACAACTCCCCGTTAGCAATATGTCATCAACCTATAGAAACACCAGAATCATATTGCCTTCAGAAGTATGTTGAACATAAACTACATACTCCATCTCACACTTTCTGAATCTCTTAAGCTTGAAAAATGAATCAATTTTCAGATTCCAAGTTCTAGGAGCTTGTTTCAGTCTACATAATGCTTTACGTAACCTGTACACCATCGTAACACCCTAAATAACCCCTGTGTAATTTTAAATAAAATATCATAGTAAAATAAAGATAAGTCATTTAGGATGATACTTTCAATAAACATCTGTTCATAAAATTAGATATGCAACACATAGAACATTTAAAAATTATTAACAATAATAATAATAATCAAATTTGTCTGAAATTTCAAATTTATTTAAGCAACGGGAAACATCATCAACCATTTATATTAATAATTCACAACATAACATAACTGGTAGTGTCTTCAAGAAACAACAGTCATGGGAAATAAACATGGTAATTATCCACCAACATAATAAAACACACAACGTTCCATAACCCCGATGTTACACATCAAAGAAACCGATGACATTAAAAATAAACGGATGAATTCATCTTCAACTCACACCAACTCCTTTATTGCGGATTATCTGCATGATGCCCATGTAAAGATAATATTCAAATAGAAGGGGTGAGATATCATAATCATATAAAGGAAAACATTATAATAAGCAAGAATCAAATTATTACATGCACATCACCCAATCCATAACACAATTCCATACAATCAACATAACAATAATCCAAACACAAGAACAAATGTAATCAGTGTGTACCGCAATGAGACTCACAACTCGACTCAATGCATGTGGTACCAATACGTGAACACTCAAATTCACGGCTCCGATCCTCACATCCTAGGATCAAATCTCACCAATTTGTTATCATCACCTCTAATAACGCTTCACTGATTCCATCACCTCTAAAATCAACTACTCGCACTCAATCCCCACCTCCTGGGATTGAGGCTCATCAACAACGGACCAATGTCCAACAACATGAATGCATTCAACAACAATGTCAAGTGCAATGACCAACACCTTCATAGTTAATGTACTCCATCAATACTGGCCATCATGCACCAACACATGCCATAACAACTCAGCAACATCAACACACAACATAACAAGCAATAATAGTGCATTTCATATTATATACAAATGATTTTAATCCATCACACATCAAAACACACCCAGTGTAACCGGTTACCACCTTTTAGGTAACTGATTACTCCCTTCCCAAAATGCCCAAAAATCACATTTTTAACATAGTGTAATCGATTACCCCTTTCCTGGTAACCGATTACACCTGCAACAGAAGCACTTTTCTGTACGAAAAGCATTTTTTGACACACCTCAAAATCCCACTTTTCATACAAATCGTGTAATACATTATTCTACCCCAAAGTCACTTTTCAAAAACAGAAAGACCTTAATTATTTTCATAAAATATTCATAACTTTGAGTTCCGACTCTGACTCGTAACGACGCACAACAACACAACATCTTCATCAACAATTCCATCCACGATTCTAACAACAACAATTACAACAATTCATCATTCCAACAACAATGACAACATCAACATACCACATATAATTCAACAAACAATTCAATCAATCCAACAATCACAAAATCGCAACAATGGTCATACATAGATAGAAGAAAAACACAATCTTACACATACATAATCTACCCACCATTGTAACGTCCCAAATTTTAATTAATTATTTTATTTGGAATGTTGTGTTTTGGTGTGTGGGAGAATAATATATTATTGAATATAATTCTAATTTAAGAATTATATTGTGGTGGATGATTATATTATTAAGTGATAAAATTGGAATAAAATATGAGGAAAGGGTAAGGTGGTCATTTGGTGGAATTAGTGAGGGTAATGTTGGAAGTCCCTAAGTTGGTCTAAGGGATAAGGTTGGAATAAGGAAAATAGGAGTTCAGTCGTGTTTTCATGTTTGGGAAGAAAGATCGTGAAATTGAGAAGGGAGAAGAAGAGAAAAGGCTAAGGTTGAAGAGAAGAATCCACAAGAAAGAAGAATTGCTTGTCAACACTAAGGTAAGGGTGGGATTCTTCCATATCTAAAGGGTTTTATAATGGGAGTTGGGTAAGTTGAAGATTAAGGATTGAAGTTTTGGTGGTCTTGGATGAAAATTGTGTTGATTTGTTGATACTTGTTGTTGTTAGTTGATAATGTTGTAATTGGATGATTAAATGGTATATTTTGAAATTATATGTCTGGTATTGGTGTTTTGGTGTGAGAAATTCACAGCAGGATGAATGCAGATCGTAGAAGAAGGATCTACGAAATCGCAGAGCTCGCTTAGCGAGCGAGATGAATTTTGGAAAAGCTGGAGTCAGTGAGTTGCTCTCTTAGCGAGCAATACCCCTCGTTAAGGGAGACCTGAAGCAAAAAATATTGATTTTTTTCTTCCAAAAAATTACTTAAAATTATCTAATCAACTTAGTAATGCATAGGAATCAATATGGTGTAGTTGAGTGTAGTTAGAGAAGAGTTTTACACATAATTGTAGGTATAATTAGTATAACTTGTAAATAAACATAAGTTGACATGTATATTAGTCGTGATGTTTTTACACGTTGCAATTGTTGTATGTTGATATATTTGTTGATGAGTGTGTTGTGTTGTTGTTATAGTGCGTCATTATGGAAATTGATATATGTTATTATAGTTGAAAATACATGTTATAGGTGTTGATAAGTGTTATTGATGATGTTATATGTTATTATAGTTGAAAATTCATGTTGTAGGTGTTGATAAGTGTTATTGATGATGCTATATGTTATTATAGTTGAAGATGCATGTGGTAGATGTTGATAAGTATTATTGATGATGTTATATGTTATTATTGTTGAAGATGCATGTTGTAGGCGTTGATAGGTGTGATTGATGATGTTATATGTGTTGTAGTTGAGGATGCATGAAGTAAATGTTGATTGAAGTTATATGATGTCGTTATGGGTTGTTGACGTCGTTGTAGTTATATGTCGTAATAGTTGTTCGGTATTGACGTATGTTGATGATATATGTTTTGATGTCGCTATGTGTTGTTGTAGTTGTGGTGATATGATGTGGTAGTGGGTAGTTATTGTTGTATGTTGTTGATGTGGTTATGTATTGTTGATGATTCTAATGCATGAAATTGTTGTAGTCGTACGTTGTTGATGATGCTAATGCATGAGATCGTTGTTATTGTATGTTGTTGATGATGCTAATGCATGAGCTAATTGTTGTTGTATGTTGTTGATGTTGTTGTTGCATGAGGTTGATGTTGTGGTCATTGTATATGTCATTGGTGTTGCGTGACATGTTGCATAGTTGAATAACATACCTAGGTGGGGTATGTTGTAACACCCTTCTACCCCACAAATAATTTAAGTAAAATATTATCAGAGTAATTCATAGAAGGTGTCACATTTCTTCATAAAACATCAATCCAAAATATTATATTAAAAATATTCTTTTCTCAAATAATCAAAACTATGGCAACGGAATTATATATTCAAAAATATTTTTCTCTTATCTCATTAAAAGATACAGACCTATTGGTCAAAGTCAACAATTATCATCATTCTCAATTCAACATTTAACAACTCATAAAACCCATCATAACAAAACTAAAATTCAATCATATAAGCGTTCTATTTCCCCCGATGTTACATCTATCAGAGCAAAACACCATACACTCTAGACTTAAGTGACACAACCCCCAGCTAAGACTTCATGTACCGCGAACTCATCTCAGATATCTGCAAGTTACCCACAAAAGAGGCAACATTTTCAAGCAGGCAGGGTGAGTAATCATAATTCATTATAACAATACAAGGATATGGAATATAAATAAATTAGAACATCGTATCTCCACATCATCAATAATAAAATTCAGCAACAACAACACAATCATGAATTCATCCAAAATATGCAATTCTAACCATTCTGATATGCAATATGCATGTGGTACAAATTTCATCGTGAGATGGATACATGACCATCAACCCTCCACAAAGGAGAACACCGTAATCATCGAGACACTTCAATCCACACAATGGGATTGAAGTTACATAATAGGCCGAAGCCCCATCATGAATGTCATGAAATGCAATGATGCGTTACATCGTAAAAATTCATCGAGAAATCAAATGTGCATCATCCATTTCATATCTAACAATTCAAACATCAAATAATCATATAATTTCATCGTAAAAACACACCAAAACCTCATTTCATTAATTATCTCAACTTATCAAGACATAACCAATCATTTAATGTTCAACAGATAATCATCATAAAATTATGTCTTTCATCACGACAACACATCAACCATACTTCTTTATCAATCATACAACAAAACAACTTATTCGATTCAACGAGACAACCAAACAACTCCCCTCATCAACAACAATAAAACTCCAATTCACAATAACATCATGTTTATAATCATAAAACCAATTTTTAACAACAAAGCAAACGACTTCCTTCATCAACAACAACAAATCGTCAACTTACAATAAAATCCTATTTATAATCATAAAACCAACTCAATTTTTTCTAAATATTCATCATTGAAAAATGTCTCATTTCACTCATTTTATTTCATCAAATTAAAGTTCGTCTCGTTAGCTTTCCGAAGCTTCAAACGGGACCTAAATCGGAGTTACGGATCAAAAGTTATGAATTTTTCAAAACTAAAAGTGCCACTATTACAGTGTTAACCGGTTATCGCCTCATTTTTTTGCCCAAAACGCATATTTTTCACTGGTTAACCGGTTAACACATGTGTTTAATCGGTTAACACCTGTACATAAGCAGTTTTCTGCTGTTTTTACGAATTCTACACCAAAATACCCCAATTTTTCATAGGAATTCATCTCAATGCAACCCAAAACTTCTTACCAATCAATAATTAATCACATACAACAACAATGCATCAATTCAAACATCAAACACACCATTCTAAATCATCTTATCAATCCTAATTCACCAATTCATACCCTTATAACTCAATCTATGTCATCAAACCTAACAATAACCAAAATCATATCAAACCTAATCTATTCATAAACCAATTCCTATAAAATTATAATAGATTATGAAAACTCCTCATACCTTAGAGAATTTCTCCGATTGACTCTCTTCTCTGGGGTTCTCCACAGCCTCCTGACTCTAAGCTTCCTCTTTCTCCCTCCTTCTTCAGAGCACTTCACCAAACACAATAAAATGAGCATTTTGATCGTATAATCCCTTTTGATCAAAACTATCCCGATTATGTCTTTTCCCACTTTACCCTCATAATTTTCACAAAAGGACCACCTTACCCTTTTCTTTAATATAATTTCAATAATAATAATAAAATAGTATAATAAAACACTATTTATCCTTATTATATAAAATACTCTTATACTCCAAAATAACCAACATAACATTCATACTTCCACTTCTATTATTTTAAATAATAACCAATAATCTGAATAATACTACATGATTATTTTTATTATTAATATTATTAAAATAATTTCACCACCATGTATCGGGCCACATAACCACCAATTGTCAATTCATTCATATATCCTCAAATAAGCAACAAATAATCATAATCAAATTTGGGGTGTTACATATGTCATTGTTGTGATGTTTGTGCGGTCATGAAATAAGGATCGTACGTGGCCATGAAATAGGGGTCGAGGGTGTGATCATGAAATATGGGTCATACTGGACCATGAAAGAGAGGTCGAGAGTTCCGACGGGAACTGGATCTTGAAATAAAGATTGAATATGGTACCGCATGCATAGATTCAAGTAGAGTCTCATTGTATGATTGTTGTTGTTGTTGTTGTTGTATATGGTAGTATATGATGTGGTGCATATAATGTTGTTGTATATGAGTTTTAAGGTAGGTGATGTTGTTGAAGTGTGTGATTGTTGTTGTTGAGAAGTGGTGTATTGTTTTCTGATACTTGCTTAATTTCTATTATATTACTCTTTGTGATGTAAGTATCTCACCTTTATGTTTGAATGTTACCCTTATGTTGGTAACGTGCAGGTGAGCAGGATAAGTCGAGTGGTGGTCTGTGAAGACGGAGTACTTCGCGTCTTTAGGGTGTCGGCTCTGATATGTTGCTTTGGGAGTTGGGAAGATGTTTCCTTTATTTGTTATTTCTTTTAGAAAACAATTTTTGTAATTGAAGTTGATAGATGTTATTTTGAAAATATTCCGCTGCAAGTCGAATAACTATTTTTTGAAAACGTATTATTGAGTCAGTTATGGTGATTTGTAGTTGATTGAGACACTCGAATAAAAAGTTGCAAATTTTACTCTGATAATTACATAAAATTCCGTGGGATAATTTGGGTGTTACAACCATCATCATGTTAACCCTTAGATAATTAGAACTTCACTCTTACCTTAGAGTTCTTGCAAAAACTTTCTCAAGAATGGTGCTCTTCTATCTTCCCAGCCCTAACCCATTCTTTCTCTTTCTCCAAATTTTCACGTTTTGACAACTTCTCCCTACTTCCCTTTCTGTTATTTTCTTTATATTATTATTATTATTTAATCCAACTAATGAAAAGCATAACAATAATAATAACGTTAAATATTTAATCTAAATAATATTCTCCTAATATTATTTAATAAATGAATGGTTAAATATACAAACCCCTTGTAATGTTAGTGATATTTGATTTTAGCCCCTGTATTTTTCTTAAAAATACTTCGTAATATCTAGATTCCCTCATTTAAGCCCTCGGATGCCACATTGCAATATAAATTCTCTCATTTGGCCTGCGTAACAGTCCACGTGGAATTTCTTTTATTCCACCTAAACATTTTTTTTATTCCAGATGTAATTTTTTATATTTTTTAATTATAAAATTATTTTAAATTATTTTTAAGATTTTTATTTAGTTTTGTTGCATTACTTTATTTTATTTTTAATTATATTTTTTTTCGTTTTTTTACATCATCAATCAAACCAAAACAAACAAATTTGTAAAGGAAAATTGAAATCAAAGGAAAACAAATACAATTTAAAATCCAACATTACTGATATTTTCCAAACACAAACGGTGTGAGATCAAATCTCAAATTTCATTCAACCAAAACTTGTCTGAAACTACAAGTTAATTTTGAATCGAAACAACAACGAGATCGTCGTAAACAAAATTCGAACCAAAATCAAAGCTTCTGCAACAATACAAACCAGTAAGAAAAATTCACACTGACAATGATTGAAATCAAAAATCAAATTATTGTCATAACAACCTTACAGATATGAAAAGGAAAAATCTTAATCAACCGAAATAAGAAATCCTAAACAAAATTGAAAACAAAGAATGCAAGAAACCACCGCCAAACAAACCATATCGCAACCCACCCTTTTGTCACCAAACCCCAAACGCGTGCAACTCCCTATCTCAGACGCGTTGATGCGGGTTCCACCATGCGAAACTGCACACCACCCATAACTAATCTGAATCTTTTCTTTTAAGATTTCATGGATTCATTGTGAGGTAGAGTTAGAATAAGATTTTTGTAGATTGGAAAAAGAGATAAGTGAGAAGGGGGTGACTCTGTTAAATCAAAATCTGGAAAATTAAAGGAAAAATGTGAGAAACAGAGGCTTTGGGGGAGAGCTTGGATTTGTGAAAAAATTGAAGTTTGAGGTTTTTTTTTTGTGATAACAGAAGAAGAGGAAAGAACAAACGAGAGAGAAGCAATAGATTAAAGTGTTGTTTTTTTCTTCTTCAAATTTTGTTGTTCACTGATTGAAATAGAGAGCATGAGCAATACAAGGAAGAAGATGGACTTTTGGTTCTTTCATTTAATATATTAAGCTAAATGATGAACTTTTGGTTCATTCATTTAGTATGTAGTTCCGCATCGTTTGGGGGTTGTAAAATTAGTGTTTATATATCTACTTCACAAATATTATTATAAATGAGTTGGAAATAATGGATTGCTTGTGTAAAACATGGGTTATAAGCCCAAACTTATAATTTACAATTAAAAATTAAAAATAATATATAATTAATAATATATAAAAATAAAACTTAAAATAAAAAATAATTAATAATAAATAATTAAAAAAAGTAAAAAAAAGAAAATTAAAAAACTTAAAAAAAGAAGATAAAATAAATAAATAATAATAATAATCCACGTGACATTTAAAATTAATTAAATAATAAATAGAAATGCCACGTGGACTGCCATGCAGATAAAATCAAGGAATCTTTTATGCAATGTAGCAATCAAGGGCCCAAATGAGAGAATCGAGATATTACAAGGTTGTTTTAAAAAAAACATTTACAAGGCTAAAATCAAATCTCGCTAACATATCAGGGGGTTTTGTATATTTAACCCTTAAATAAATAATAACTAATATAATTTAATTAGTTTTACTCTCCACATCACCAAGTTATACATTATTACTAACACATCATAACACCTTAATTTCGATTCTTAAGACCACTTTCCTTCACCATAGGGTACCCACAACACACCAAAAGCACTCATAAACACATACATACACACAACATCACATAATTAAATTAAGAAAAATAAATAAAATAAGTTGATGTGTTACAACCATCCTTTCCAGATTCTTTTTCACAAATCCAGGAGGTTGTGACACATATACTTCTTCTTGCAATGGACCATTCAGAATGCATATTTCACATCTAAATGCATCAGAGCATAATTCCTTGCTTTGTGTTTATCGATTGATCCATATGGCTTCAGTTTCTCCTTGAAAACCCATATGAAGTTGATGAATTTCTTGTTCTTTAGAAGCTCAATCAACTTCCAAGTCTTGTTTCTTTCTATAGCCTCAAGTTCTTCTTCATGGCCTTCAACCACACTTTCTTCTCGAGCTCTTCTTCAACATTGACTAGTTTAGAGTCTACTAAGATGACACACTGAATGACATATCCTTTAGAGTCTACTTTAGTATCTTGTAACATGTTTAACTATGCAAATCTCCATGGTATGTTTATAACTCTTTGTGGTATCTGAACTTGTTCATAATTGTCTTCGGGTTCTGGAACAAAATCAGATGTTGAAACCTCAGAAGCACCACCTTCAAAGGTATGACCACCTCCAGTGTCTGGATCACCACCAGATTCTGAATCACCATCAAAATCTGGATCATAATCAGATTCACCATCATAGTCTTCTTCAACTTCATAGTCACCTTCAAACTCTAGCTCATCTTCAGACTCACCTTTAGAACCAACTTCTGATTCCGACTCATCTTCAGAACCTTCAGATTCTGAAGTATCTTCAGAAGTTAACTCAAGTGTTAACACCACACTATAGTTGGATTGAGATTCACTCCAATCCCACGCTTCTGACTCTTTCAGAATGACGTCTCTACTGAATTCAACCTTGTTTGTGTGTTTATCCCCAAAATTGGTAAACAACTGCTGGTCCTCTGAAGATACCAGAAACACCCTTAGTTAATCGCAGGATCGACCAGATTGATCCTAGGACATGTGCTAAAAGGTTTTTGACTTGTAATGTTTTTGGGAAAAAGGTCTTGAATCCTTCGACAGGATTCAAAAGGTGAATAAAATAAAAGAAATAAAGTAAAATCAAAGACTTTCAAAGTAAAACAAAAGAAAGGGCAAGGCTTGAAGATTTAAAGGAAAAGTAAAGACAAGACTTAAAGGTAAATGAAAGTTAAAGGCAAGGAAATGGAGTTTAAATGACTTAAAATGTAAAGGAAAGATAAGTGCGAGGCAAAATGTTAAAATGCTGGAAAAGTAAAGAGCGTGAATTGTAAGGGAACTGCAGTAAATTGCTTGAAAAGTAAATGACTTTGAAAGAAAAATGCTTTAACATAAAATGCTTGAAAGTTTAAATGGCTTCAAAGATAAATAACTTGAAGATAAATTGACATTGAAGATAAATTGGTGGTGTTTCAATCACGTACACTCTCACTGCACTCTTTTCTCTACACGCGGATACTTTGAGTGTTACGGAGTTACTAGTACATATGATTTCCACACACTTATTCTAACACTAGACTAAGCTATTTATATACAATACAAAGTAACCATTCTCAATGGTTTCTTCCTAAGACTATCCTAAGATAATGACACTTGTCCCACTACATGCTGAAGAAACCTCACCTTGCGCCACTTGTCCCTATAATTGAATTGAAAAGTACATATTTTCCCTCCAAACTTGAACGTGCAAAACTCATGAAATTTCCATCTTCGTCGAGTTTCTGCATGGTCGAATCATCCCAACACTTAGAAAATATCTCAACTCATAATTTCTCTAAGTACAGAATTTACAAGTGACTTCCTTCGACTCTCATCCTTTCAATGAGTAAGGTCGAAAATCTCACTTTTAGCTTATAACAAGAAAACTCTTTCATAAGCCAAATGACCTTATTAATTCTGGCGTCGAAATTTGGAGATAACAAATTACCCCCCCCCCCCCCCCCCAATGTTCTTTTCGACCATCTTGATGAAAAGAGCATTTTTTTGATATTCATCATTTCGACGCCAACTTTGGTCAGACGAAAGTATGGTTAGAACCACCTAACCCACGTTCTAAAGAAAATTGTTGTGATTCTCCACCCATGCACATGACGTCACGTCATACTGGCAAAATCCCCAAAAGTCCCATCAGTCGTATCTGTTGTTTCCTGATCATGAGCTTTTCCTTTAAACAATGCGCCAAAATGTCTTTTGCATTAAATGCTACCTTAATGGGTCAGATCCCAAGTGCCACGTGTCCCACCACTTCACATCTGCATTAAGTGGCTGGACTTCACAACTTCTCATTGCTTACGCCTATATATACATCCTTCAGTTCACAAAAGAAACCTTTCCAAACTCTTGCAAACTTTTGTCTCTTTCTTGTTAGAAACCCTAAAAACCCCTAAAAAACTTCATTTTCATTTCCAACAATGGCGTCCTCCAAGGTTAACACTTCCCAAAAGAAAGGTCAAAAAATAAAGGCTTTCACCTTTGAGTAAGCTCTTCCTTATTTCAACAACATCATTGAACCAAAGACGATCAAAAACCCTCAGTTTATACCAGAACCCAGGGATGTTGAAATGAGGAGTTTGTACAAATCCCAGGTAATGATCCCTTTCACTATTAATGAATGACCTTACGCCTTGTCTGGCCCTTTGGCCAAGTTTAAGAACACAGATGAAAGGTTGAGAGAGTTTTTCCGTGCTACCGTAAATCTCAACCCTTAGAGCACAAAAATCTCCCTAAAGCTGATGACTCTTCATCTAACCCACCTCCTCTCAAACAACTGGACTTGAAGTACCTTTATGGTGGCACTAGGTTGGTTAGGGTTGTAAGTCAATTCAATGATTTTGATCTTTGGATGGCTAGGATGGAAAAAACTAAGGTTGATCACTGGAAAGCCATAGGGATCTATGATATGTTGATGTTGTCGAAGACACATATCCCCTACTACTTGAACCTTTTGGCTGCTTCCCTCTACTTCTAAGACTGTACCCATTACATTTTACATCTTCCTTGTGGGATGGTTACCCCCACTCTTTTCTACATAGCCACTATCACAGGGCTTCGACCTGGCGGTCTAACATATGACCCTTCTGTTGATGCTGGGGATACTATTGGCTTTAATGAGTCGAAGCTAACATATACTCACTTCATCAACCATCACTCTAAACCAAATGATGAGAAGGTTTCTGATAAGGAACACATTGCCTTCCTCATTCTCTGGTTATCAAGATATGTCTTCTGCACCAAGTCCTTGCAGGTAGCGAAGAAATACTTGCCTTTGTTAAACCAGCTCCACAATAATAGAGGGGTTTGCTTGAGTGAAATTATCTTGGCCAACCTTTATGAGTCTATCAGTGAGGGGTGGATCGAATGAGGAACCCATCAACATCTTCTGGTGCCATGAGTCTAACTATCCCTCTTTGGCTTCTTCAACTCTGGCTAAATGCCACTTTTGAACTTATACTTCCTAGAAAAGGGAAAGTTAATGAAGACTCATAAGAAATTAGGCGCAGGAGCACTGAAGGTGTTCGACTGGCGGAACTTACTCCCAATGATGAAGGAAAAACCCTAAAAGGGGCCTTCTCTAGCTTCATAATGATGTTTTCACATCAATATGAATTTGCACCATTTGTGTCTCCTTTTGCTGAAAGGAGGTGTGGCCCCAAATGGTTTACTAGGGCCTTCCCAAATTCTTCTTAAAAAAGGATTTACATGGACTCTGTCTCAGTTTGGGAAGCCTTTTAATTCCCAGACACATTATCCACAGGCTAAATGGTGGGAGATCAGACAAAATCCTCATTGCTTACCAACCAAACTTGGTTTCTAGGAATTTTGGACTGGGCCAAGCTTCCCCAGATGCCTTTATGATAAAAAAAAAGGCCCGGTCATTTTCCACAATAACCTTTTCGACGAGAATTCCCTTGCCGACATCTTCGACAGATAGGACACCCAAAAAGCAATCATATCTCCAATCTTATTTCAACATACCACTTTGTGCACCCACCCCTTTAATGATTAATGGCACATGTACTGCAGTGAAAACTTTTTCACTGCCATTGAATTTTCGGCCTTGCTTGACCTAGCTTTTGTTAACGTGCAGGAGAAGGTCAAGAAGAGTAAGTCCACTCACATCAAAGAGATACAAGCTTTTCAAAAAATACTTTGAAACTGTCTATCGACCATATGATCTCAGTCGAACCGTTCGTGAGGCTGATGTCACTTTGAAGGAGAAATTTTTGCAAAAGATGGATAAGTTGAAAATCCCTTCGAACATTCCTTGTGAGAAGCGTTATGAGGTGGCTTTCCAACTCTTTCCTCCAACATTTCCTCGACGGCCCACTACTGATTTTGGAGTGGCCTTTGCCCCTTCATTTCCATACTGGTTCGACTATGGGGATTCAATAAAAATCCTTCGACAGTTGTTTCAACCGAAAGCCTAAAGGGTGGTTGCGACTAAGCACACACTGGATAGTTTTAAAGGGTACCTTCATATAGGGATCGAATACGCTCATGTTTAATCCGACATATATGAAGGTTTGAGGTCTTTATTAACCTCTTACTGGCTGATTAATTATTAACTTATAACAATTGTCTTTGTCATTTCCAGCGGTTACCAGAAAACCCACTGCCAACAGAGGAGTGGTGATAAAACCTGAGAACAACGAAGGCACCAAGGTATTTCACAATCCTTAATCATGCATCTTTTCACATGCTTTCCTTCTAATGTTTTGGTTCTCCTTTCAGACAACCAAAAATCCTTAGACGCCCCTAAAGAAGGGTAAAAAGGCTTCCACCACTACCGTCCACTTGGATGATGATGAATCTCCTGAGGATCAGCCCCTCAAGAGGAAAAGGAAGACTACACAGTCTCTTAGTGTTGTTGGCCAACCTTCCTCCAAGGTGGCCAAAGTTATGGAAAAGGCACCTGCTGTAGGTGGTGTCGAAGTTGAACCTCCAACCCCTGTGGTGAAACCCCCCGTGGCCCTCTTGAGAGTTTAAACTCTAGCCCAGGTGGAGAGAAATAGGTAGTTATACTTTTTGCCTCTACCATTTTTAATCTTTTTTTACAGCTTCGACTTAACCCTTTTTTTTCTTAACAGACTGGAGCAGGTATTTCTCAGCCTCCTTCGACTGCCACTCATACACCCACAGTTCTTCTAAACAACCATGGTGAGCCAACTTATCACCCATTCTACAATGGTTGATCATACACACCTTCTATAATGGACTTCACTATAACACCAAGATGACCATCGACGATACCTCTGGTGGAGCTCTAATGAACAAACCTTACCCTAAAGCTTCTGCTCTCATTGAAGACATGGCCCAAAACCATTATCAATGGAGGACAAAAAGAGAAACAGTATAAAAGAAATAAGCCTAAATAGGTATACATGAGATAAACTCTGTGGACATGATGCAAGCTAAAATGGATGCTCTGACCTTTAAAGTTGATCATATGTACACAAA
Organism: Lathyrus aphaca; assembly: GCA_963966055.1. Taxonomy (NCBI): domain Eukaryota; kingdom Viridiplantae; phylum Streptophyta; class Magnoliopsida; order Fabales; family Fabaceae; genus Lathyrus; species Lathyrus aphaca. The sequence goes on along the minus strand of OZ014522.1, from coordinate 406,166,158 downwards.
CCCGACCGCTGCAGCAGTAGTTTCCTCGGAATGTGAACTATGTGGAACTAAAGATCACCAATCAGTGGAATGCAATATGTTAAACGGGACCAACCCAGACCCAGTCAACTACGCCCAAGGTAACCCATTTTCAAACACTTATAACCCTGGATGGAGGAATTACCCAAACTTCTCCTATAAAAATAATAACCCAATCCAAAACTTTGCACCTCCGAGACCACCCGGTTTTCAGGCACCTAGACCAAACCAACCTATGCAAGTTGTGCCACCAAATCCAAATCTTGAGAAAGTGTTGGAAAAATTTATGACAACACAAACCCAGCAAAATAAAGATTTTCTAAATAAGAATATTCATGTAAACGAAATGATTACCTAACTAGGAACTAAGATAGACCAAATAGCCACCCACAACAAGATGCTTGAAACCCAAATCTCCTAGGTAGCCCTAAAGCAAGCACCCTAGACTACTCCTGGAAGACAATTTCCTGGACAACCTCAACAAAACCCTCGTGGGCAAACTAACGCCATTACCTTACAAAGTGGGACCGCTTATGATGGACCGTCTAACCCGACATTAAGTGAACCTGAAACTTCTAAGAAAAGTGTTACACCCGTAGGCGAAGTAGAGAAACCAGTAGAAACTGAAAAACAAAAAGATCAAGATAAAGGAGAAGTTATAGACGAAAATTATGTACCACCCCCGCCATACAAACCACCAATACCCCATCTACAAAGACTCAAACTAACCAAGATCAATGATCAATTCCAGAAATTCATTAAAATGATAGAAAAACTCCATGTAGAGATTCGTTTCACATAATCCATTACCCAAATACCATCTTATATTAAATTCCTAAAGACATCCTTACTAACAAACGTAAACTTGACGATCCAAAACTAGTGGAGTGTAATTCCATTTCCGAGAAGAAACTTGCCAAAAAAGACAAAGACCCTGGAAATTTCTCCATACCATGTATTTTAGGGAATCGTGTCCTAAATAAAGCTTTTATGGACCTAGGAGCCAATGTAAGTTTAATGCCCCTAGCGGTTTGTGAAAGATTAAAACTAGGAGAGCTGCAATCTACTAAGATGTCTCTTCAGTTAGGCGACAAATCTATCAAATATCCAGTAGGCATATTAGAAGATATCCCAATTAGGATAGGCCAGTTGTTTATCCCTACCGACTTTGTCGTCATGGACATTAAAGAAGATAACGAAATCCCAATCCTCCTAGGTAGACCATTATTATCAACAACATGAGACATAATAAATGTCAAAAAAGGAAAATTGACTTTTGAGGTAGGCAATGAAAATATAGAATTTGTTCTTGAAAAATTCCTTATGACACCAGTGATAGGAGATGCATGTTATGCAATAGATATCATTGATGAATGCGTTAGGGAACTCGGTCAAGAAGAACCTATGGAAAGAATCAAGCTACCCTCAACACCCATAGTGGAGGATGATACATGTGTGGAAACCTACATTGATGATGACCTTTTTGAATGTTTATCCCTAACCCCAGGTCCTGTACCAAGCCCAAAGAAACCAACCTTATAACTTAAAGAATTACCCAAGAATCTAAGATATGAGTTTTTAGACGAGGACATGGGTCAACCAGTTATAGTTAGTGCCTTCCAGAACCAAAATGAAACAAACCAACTCTTAGATGTCTTGCTAAAATACCCCTCAGCATTAGGATACAACATCTCTGACCTAAAAGGAATAAGCCCATCCGTGTGTATGCACCGAATTTCACTTGAAGAAGATTCAAAACCTTCGAGAGAACATCAGAGAAGGATAAACCCATAATGAGTGAAGTAGTTAAAAGAGAAGTTCTTAAGCTGTTGGAAGCAAGGATAATTTATCAGATCTTGGATAGTAAGTGGGTAAGCCATGTGCATGTAGTACCTAAAAAGGGAGGCATCACGGTCGTTCAAAACGAAAAAGGAGAACACATAGCAAAACGAATAGAAGGAGGATGATGTATGTGCATAGATTACAGAAAATTAAACAAAGCAACTAGGAAATACCATTTCCCTTTACCATTTATAGATCAGATGTTGTAATATCTGGCTAGATATTCCTACTTTTGTTACCTTGACGGATATTCGGGATTTTTCCAAATTCCTATACACCCAGAATATCAAGAGAAATCAACCTTCACATGCCCCTATGGAACCTTTGCCTATAGAAGAATGTCATTCAGACTCTATAATGCTCCAACTACTTTTCAGTATTGGATGATGTCAATATTTGTTGATTACCTCGATGGGATTATGGAAGTATTCATGGACGATTTCTCAGTCTGCGGGTTTGACTTCAATTGTTGCCTCGTCAACCTTGAAAAGACCTTGAAGAGATGCGTAGAAGTAAACCTAGTGTTAAATTGGGAAAAATGTCACTTCATGGTTACCGAAGGTATATTTTTAGGACACATTGTTTCTGAGAAGGGTATTGAAGTAGATCGAGCCAAGATAGAGGTTATTAAAAACCTAAAACCACCTAAGACGATTAGGGAAGTCAGGAGTTTTCTTGGACATGTTGGATTCTACAGGCGCTTTATAAAAGACTTCTCTAAAATAACCAAACCTTTGACCGGTCTTTTAATGAAAGATGTCGAATTCATTTTTGATGAAAAATGCAATGAAGCATTCAACATTCTAAAACAATCTTTAATTTCAGCACCTATTATGCAACCGCCAGATTAGACCAAACCCTTAGAAATCATGTGTGATGCCAGTGATTACACTGTAGGAGCAGTCCTAGGGCAAAGAACAGATAAGAAGTTACATGTGATTTACTTTGCCAGTAGAACCCTAGACGCATCACAACTTAACTACGCAACCACTGAAAAGGAACTCCTAGTCATAGTTGTTGCCATAGACAAGTTTAGATCTTATCTAGTAGGAGCTAAAATCATAGTCTATACAGACCATGCCACTATTGAATACCTTCTCAGTAAAAAAGATGCAAAACCTAGATTACTTCGATGGATACTTTTGCTACAAGAACTCGACCTTGATATTCGATATAAGAAAGGCACGGAAAATGTAGTTACTGATCACCTTTCTAGGCTCGAATTCCTGAAACCATATATAGTACCTATAAACGATGATTTTGCTTATGACAGGTAGATAGCCAAGTTATATGCCATTGAAGAAATTAGTCTATAAAATTTTGGAAATTCCGAGAGATCTTTAGCGGTAAGTAATATACCTTGGTATGCAGATTTCGTTAATTATCTTGCTGCAGATATAATGCCTCTCGACCTCAGCTACCAACAGAAGAAAAAGTTCTTTAATGAAATAAAGCATTTTTATTGGGACGAGCCTCTCCTTTTCAAAAGAAAAATGTCGCCGCTGTGTTCCAGAATAATAGGTAAGAAATATCATAGAACACTGCCACTCAGTACCCTATGGGGGACATGCAAGAACGTCCAAAACTCACGCTAAAATTCTGCAAGCTGACCTTTCTTGGCCTACAATGTGGCGTGATATTCATGCTTTCCTAACAAGATGTGACACGTGCCAGTTGTTGTACCCCAAAATTTTCCCTCCCACAATCAAATCAATATGTCCCTAGAGTTTTCTCAAGGTTTACAATGTTCACAAAGTTCACAATTGGTCAGAAAGTTTGAGAGTTATCTCAGACAAAGCATCCTCCTAAGCAATGGATCCACAACTAGGGTTTTGAGTTTATCTGAGCTAAATGGACTTATAAGGCCTCAAGTGAGCTTCATAACATCCCACGTGTATTCAAGAATCCCCATGTCAAGTTGCAAGGCTTTCCCAATAAGCTTGACCAGTCAGATGATAAGATATGCAAAAATCAGTCAAAGTGGTTAAAAAGTCAAACTGAGGTCAACTGTGGTCAAATTAAAGTCAAACTTCAAGATTTTTTGCCAACATAAATTTTATGAAGTAAAATTCATCATTTGATCAAGGGTTGATCATGATTCATCAAGAAAGTCTCAGATCATCAAGAATCAAGAAGTTTCTAAAATAGGATTTCATAGTAAAAGTCAACTGAACTTTGACCAGCCATAACTTCCACATTCTTCATCAAAAAATTCCTATCTAAAGCTCATTTTGAAGGAAATTGAATTCTATACAACTTTGTGTCTCACAAGCCAAGCCTAAAAATGCTTCATTTGGAAGGTATAAGCTAAAACATTACATGTCATTTCAAAAGTCAACAAAAAGTCAACTTTTTCAAAGAGCATAATTTGAAAATGGTAAAGGATATGGACATGAGACCAAAGATGTTGTTTATAGGACTCTTTAAGCTTTATAAAATGTCCAAGAACACATTTATAGCCTTAAAATTGAGGGAGTTATGCCTTAGCAAAATTGGGAAATGTTTAAGGGGTGTATGAAGCAAATAAGGTCTTAAATCCAATTTTTTCCAAATGGGCCTATCAATTTGCAATCCAATCTTAAAAATAACATCAAGCAATACCCAATTCCAAATATTTCTGATTTTTATAATTTATTCATAATTTATTTGGATTTTATTCATTAAAATTCAATTTAAATCAAAATAAAATATAAAAATTCAAATATTTGATTTGATTCTTCTTCTAGAAACTCTTAAAGACCATTCAAGATGATTTGATGCTATCCAATTTTGTGCACAACTAATTTGGAAGTATATCATTTGATTTTTGGACAAAATTATGAAAGAGATTTCTTCACCATTAAGCAATATAAACTCTTGATCCAAAGCCCAAATTTCTGGCCTATTCTCATTCTCCTATAAGTATATGACACAATCAAGACAAGAGAGACGAATTTTGGCAGCCAAGAACACTAAAGAAATCTCAAAATTTCATCAAAAAATCACATTCGATTTTGACATTTGAGGTCGTTTCAAGCCATTTCAAAGGTTGCAATCAACTTTTTGATGTTCTTTGAACATATCTCAAGCATTTTCATCATCCAAAGCGTCATACAATCGTCTAACCGAATCATCATTTGTTCTTGAATATGCATTTTTCGATTTCATACATATGTTTGTTTTAAATTACATTTGATGATTGTTTGATGTTTGTGATAGTGCAATGAATGTTTCTGGACCATTAGATTGAAGAATCGTGACCTTATTCATCAAACGCCATTGTTAGGGTTCTTGCTCTAAAATTGGGGCTTTGCGAAATAATAAATATAAATGAATCCTGAGCATGTAAATGAGTTGGTTTTGTTGTGGGGATTACAATGGTGCTCCCAATTTGTTGAGTTTTTACAGGTTTGATGATCTTTGTACAAAGCTAGGAAATCCCACGAAACCAGGTTCGCAGGTAAATTCACAGGAAAAGGCATAGCTAAATCCGCAGGTAAATTGAAGAAGATGATGAAGAATGTCGTGAATCCAAGAATTCAAAAATTCATTTGTTTTTTTATTATTTATGTTTCTTATGTATTTCATAGCGCGCGTTAGCCTGATGGTTGGAGACATGCTTATGTATTGCTAGGTCCTGTGTTCGATCCTTGGTGAGATCCATCCTTTTCCTTTAATTTTTCAGGCCCTTAATAAAATTAATATATTATGATATTTCGCTATTATATTAATAGACGCGCCCCATGTGGCTTAATGGCAAGAGTATTGGCTTTACATGCACAAGGTTGAGGGATCGAATCCAGGCTGAAGCAAGTTTTTTTTATTCATTTGGTTTTTAACAAGCTTAAAATATAATGAATTCGTTGCTAACATCTTTCACCAGCGCGTGCAACTCAGTTGGTTTTGTGAAGCATCCTTGAGGTAAAACGACCTGGGTTCGATTCCCATGTCCTATTTTTTTGAGCAATTTCCTTTTCTTTTCATAGTTTCTTATTTCTTTTGTTTTTAATTAACTTTATTTTAATATATTATTTAACCTAATCAATTTAAACTAATAATAAAATAAATCTTTCTTAATTAAAGTTTTAATTTTTTTTAAAAGGAAGAAACACTTTTTTTTAATTTGTAAATAATAATAACTTTATTTTAATTATTTTCTTTTTCTTATAATAATAAGTTTGTAAATAAATCTTTATATGTTATTTTGTAAATAAAAATTTAAATAACTCTTATTATAATTAAAAATTCTAAATTTTGATATTATGTATATAATTGTTTTTTTAATAATAATTACTTCTTATTTTCTTATAAATTTATCATTTTTTTAATTAAATCCTTAACCTAATTTTATTCTAAAACCCTAATTTTTTTTTTAAATCTTATTTTCTTTTAACCTAAACTTAACTTTTTAAAGCTAATTTTAAATTTTAAATCTTAATTTATTTAGTTTCTTTTATTTAAGCTTAATTATTTTTTCTTTAATTCTTCTTATCTTATTATTTATTTTTCTTGCCTCTATTTATTTTTCTCGCTCGATTATTTTGTAACTGCCCAAAGCCTTGTAATAGTTTAGATTTACTTTTCCGTCCTTTTAATTATTATTATTTAAATGCGTGGTTAGTAAATAGGGAGTGATAACCTAATTGTAATAATATGGACTTAGATAATTAATTAAATAAGATAAATATCTGAAATAAATCATTCACACACGTAAGTCGTTCTAAGATCGCCGTCTGCACTTCCTAGGCTATCCATCTTGGTTTCCTTATTTAAAAGGGTCAAATCCCTCGAATATAGGGGTGTCTTAAGCAAAGTCCCTTCACGTATAAATCATCAAGTCCCTACAGATTTAAAAGATCAAGTCCCTTCGAGGTTGCCTACGGAATAATGATCTGGTCCCTTCGAATAAATGATGATAGTCCCTACGAATTGCTAAAGACACCCCGTAAGTTGCCTCTATTGACCATACGATGACCCTACGCCCGTCCCTTAAATAAATCCAAGGTAATGACTACTTATTCCTTAATAATAGGGATAGTCTTACCCTTGAAAGGACATATAAGAACATGAATGACTTAGTCTAGGGTAGGTACCTCATAGTTACTTGCTCATTCTTCAAAATAAAAATACTTTTCACACCTTCAAACAAGGCTTTGTATACATCCATACGAGGATCATTACAAAGTACTTAGAAAATTTTCTAATCACACACTACACTTTTCAAAAAAACAATTAAAGTGAGCTATGTAACTAAGAGCCCATGGATAACCATGGATATGAAGGGTGCTAACACCTTCCCTTTATATAACCTACCCCCGAACTCAAGTCTTTTAAAAATAGGTTTATCCTGTTCTTTTATGTCCTTTCCACTTGGATAAAATAAAAGTCGGTGGCGACTCTTGCTATCCGCAACATTTATAGAAAGTCAGTTTTCCCACCGTGTTACAAAACTGGCGACTCTGTTGGGGAATTACTAAGTAAAAGAGGGGTACCCTTAGGAATTAGATCACTTAAATTGTTTGCTTTGTTTGCTTTACTTTTCTGTTGGGCTTTTGTGTGAAAGATCTTAACCCAAATCTAGTGTACCCTAGGTAAATGGCAATAGATCAAGGAAATTGTACGGCGTATACCGATATGGTTGATCTCATGGCCATAGTTAGTGTGACTTCTTGTTTAGTGCTTATGTTCCTTAAGTAAGTTGAGGATAATATGGGGCTTCCATACGTTGTCAATACACTAACTAACCTTTATAACCCTAGTGAACCCAACTTGGCCTATAGAAATTAGTGAGATAGCCGACTTTGGTGAAGACTGAAGTTGGTTAATACTCGATGCTACGCTCATTGAGATCCTAAACTTGGAGGTTTTTGGTTGGCAAGTAAGTTTCCTACTGAACAACCACCGTTGGGAAGGATCAGTGATATTGAGATCCCTTAGAACCCGGTTACTTTTGTAGGACAGGATGAACCATCTAAACTTCAGGGGAGGGTACTTACCTTTAAACTTCATGCAAGCCTTCAAACCTAGGGCTATTGTGTGACTTGTTTGTGTATGCCACATGTTTGTGATTGAGTATAACATCATGACATCATAAGCATAACATTTTCACTAACCATTTCAAGGACCAAATGATTTATCTTTGTTCTTTGTTGCAGGTCATGGCTTCTACTCGTAGGAATACCATTCGGATCAACTTTATAGGGATACCTTCTAAGCTTAAATAATTGGTCTCTCAAGTTTCTTAAAACTCCCAATTCATCAAGAGGCACGGTCACCTACTGGATCTAGTTACTTCAGGGTTCAATTAAGACATGATGAGTGTCCTATTCCAGTTCTCTGATCCTAAACATCATTGCTTCACATTCCCCGACTATCAGTTGGTTCCTACAATAGATGAGTTCTCCAAACTACTGGGTATACCTATCCTTGATCAGAGACCTTTCACGGGCTTGGAGAGAAAGCCTAAACCTGAAATCATTGTTGCAGCCCTACATTTGAAGAAATCAAACATTGTCCTAGAAACGAGAAGCGAAGTTAAGGGTATTCTTGCGAAGATATTGATGGAGAAAGCTCAAGTGTTCTGGAAGGCTATGAGCTATGATGCTTTTGAGGAGATCCTAGCCCTATTGATCTATGGCTTAGTGTTATTCCCTAATCCAGACCAGTTCATAGACGTACATGCCATCAACATATTTATGACTCACAACCCAGTACCTACATTACTTGGAGACATCTTACATTCTCTTCACACTCGTACTACGAAGGCGATGGGAACTCTGATGTGTTACATACCTTTATTGGCTAGGTGGTTTATTTCTCACTTTCCTCGATCAGTGATGAAGAATGAATAAGGGTTAAGGTGGTCTAAGAGGATTATGTCACTTTCTCATTCAAATATTTATTGGTGCTCTCGATCTATGGAGAATATTACTATCATTGATCGTTGTGGGGAGTTCCCTAATGTGCCACTCCTTGGCATAAGAGGGGGCATTACCTACAACCCTTCTTTAGCTCTACGTCAGTTTGGTTATGCTCGGAGTAATGGTCTTCATGACATGCTTATTCATGGTATTGTGTTCGACTACGACAACGATCTTCAGGGTTACCGTCAAAGGTTTATACGAGCTTGGAACAAGGTGAATAGGATTGATAGCAAGACTTTGGAGCCAAAGTATTCTATTCCTATGGATCCTTATCTCAGATGGGTGTGATCTCGTGCTCAGACTCTTATGATGCCATATCATGCTGTTCTACCAATCACTGTGGAGCCTGTTGCTGAAGGAGATGTTCCTTATACCATCCTTCATCCAGACATGCCCACTGATTTGGAAGAGTTGCAGAAGTCCTGGATTCAGTTGTGGGAGCAAAGGGATACTTTTGAGACTCATTTCAGAGCTAGTCAAGAAAGAATTTTGGAGCTGACAAGACAACTTCACGAAGAGCGGAATCTCAACACATACCTCCATACAAAGAGGAAGTGTCAATGGGAGACTTAAAATCCCATATATTTATCTTTGTACTTTATTGGTATTTCCTTTCATTGTAAGCCCAAGGGGAAAATTTATATTAAACTTTGTTCTTGTTTTCTTTAAACAAATTTAAATCCTGCGGTCCCTGAAAACATTGCATATGCATCTACATATCATCTCATTTTATAACAGGTTTCCATAGTAGGTTTCTCAATCTTCTCGCTGTTTATTTCAGCAGAAATGAATCTCGAACAATCTGTCAAAGACCTCCAAGCTCAGAATGCTCAGTTTCAAGAAGTGATCCTGAATTTGTCCAAGGGGCAAGAAGATTTGAAAGCAATCCTCTCTAAAAATCATGAAGATAACAAGAATGGTCAGTTGGAACAATTGCAAGCTGAGATGGCATAAACGAGGATCCAGATGAATGGCCAGGTGGCTCTTATCCAAAGTTTAGCTCAAGGGCAAGAAGAGTTGAGAACCTTTGTCCACAAACTTCAAAGTAATGGAGTCGAGAATCTAATCGTCAGTCAACCTCCGATAAAACAAGCTGACTTGGTCGAAAAGAAGATAAGGATAAGAGAAGGAAAGAGACATGCTACCACTGATTGTTCTTCAGTTGAAGAAAAACAACCTTGTAAGATTAATCCACTTCGACACAAGGAATATAGAAGAAAGTTTATCAAATTCAACATTCCAATGTCGCAAACTTTGCAATGCTTGTTGGAGATGAGGCTAATTTCTTTGGAAAATCCACCTCAAAATCCTAATACTTATTCTTCTCGCTATAATCCCAAGGCAAGGTGCATGTATCACTCCAACTGTCCCGGACACGATACTAATAGTTTTTGGGCATTGAAGAATAGGATTCAAGATCTGATTGACGAAGGAATTCTTGAGGTTACGCCAGAAGGCCAGATTGAGTTCTTTTATCGCCCATCAAACATCAAAGCGCCCAGACATTTGGAGTAACCAGTTTAGAGGAAGAGGCTTTGCGAACATTTGAATTTTCATTTGTAATTTCTTTTGTTTGTTTAAACACTTACTATTATGTCAAACTTTTGTTTTCATTAATACATTGCATATGTTTGTCTTGAATTAATCCATTCGTTTCACTATATTTTGAACTATGCTTCATATTTCTATTTTGTGATATTTAACTCCGGATAAAGTTATAAGCCTGTAGAGGGAGGATGACGAAAACAATACCATAATCTTATGCAATATGCTTTTGAATAGACTATGCTGACGATGTACATGCATTGCTTCAATTCCTAAACAGTGGAGATATAAGGAAGTTAATCCCTAGTAAACCCTTTTGAGCCTATGAAGTAGGATTTTTCATTCTCACACAAATTAAAACCCTTATTCATAACCCGGGGCAGGGTAGTTACTTGGTTAACTCAATTATGCCAATTAAATGAGTTGTACACAACTAGTGATGGTTCCCTATAATCATTAAACCTGACAGTCAATATCTAGCAAAAGAAAAGCCCACTAAGTCAAAGCCTATGAAGGAGACTTAGTAAAAATTGAGATATCACGCTGACTGTAATATTGAAATAAACAGTTCAGGAAAAAAGAAGGGATAACAAAGACAAAAAAAAGGTCACTATGAATCCTCAACAAAGAAAGATGACTGAATGTCAAATAAATTTTTGGTTTCTGAACCATCACAAATGTCAGTGTTATAATTCCAAACTCCTCTGGAGCTTCAATGCATAAGTTAACCGAACATAGGACTGAAGAACGTCACGATGAATGGGTTGGGTACAAATAAATTTGAGCCTTTTATCCTCTGTTTCTTAAACCGTGAACCAGACCACGTTACAACCCTTTAAAAGTCCTAACTGAAGCATGGTTAGTTCGAAAGTGTACTGCTACAAAAAGGTATCCTGACTCCTTTAGGGCTTATTATAAATATTGAGTTAATATCACAGTTTTCATAAACAATGTTTTACTAAAATAACTTTTTTTCAAAACTTCAAGACAGACATAAGCATTGTGTTTTTTTAAATATCATTGTTTACATATAACTGAGTGTTTGACAAACAGAGAAACTTACAGGATGAATGTTCAATAAACCAAAGACCTTCCGATGGACAAAGTTGCTTCCTGGATCAAAGTCCATGTGTAATACCTCAAAATTTTCCCTCTCATTTCCCCAACATTTTGCATAGCATTTTGCATACATAGATTCATAAAATAATCAAAAACATTGCATCATGTGTAGCATGGATGAGGCATAGGTATGTGATCAATGATTGGAGCAACTGAAGGCATTACAAAGGCAATCAAAGGGCCACAAAGCTTCTCAACCTTGTGCAAAGGGTTCATAACATCCTACAAGTCTTCACTTGAAGCCACGAGCCATGGAAAGATTTGATTTGATCAAAGGAGGCAAGCAGTGCAACATCTCCTGATGAAAAGGGCCAAATCAGGGTTTCACTTCTACTGGGCTTCTGCATGAAGTTATGATTCAAAGAGGAATCCATTGTCTTATATATGATGTCAAGTTCCTAAGGTTCAAATTTCATCCACAAAATCATTTTGGAAGAGGTTCAACTGGCCAGATGACTGAAAATCGAGGAATCGGGGAAAAGGCGACCGAGCTAGGTAAAATAAAGGTCGACTCCTGACTTTTAAGATCAAAATCATGAAATTAGGTTTACAAGGATCCTATGGTTCAAATTTGATCAAGAAATGATGGAGAAATCATAAAAAAAATCAAGAAAAAAAATCATTTGAAAAGTGGTTGATTTCACCTTTCCCTCCATTTTTTCCTTCCACTTTCCTTCCACATTCTCTTTCTTTCTTTCCGTCTTGTTTTTCCACTTCATTTCCCTTGGAAGCTTCCACCATGTTCCACAATCTTCTAGAGTATTCCAAGGAATATTCCAAGGAATATTCCTTCTCCAACCCTAACCCTAACTAACTACTAACCTAACTCCATTCCTAAACCTAACTCCATTCCTATACCAAGCTCCAAGCCTAGCCCCTATATAATCATTAATCACTTCAATGCAAAAGGTTCCCAAGTTTTGTTCCCAATTTTTCACTCTCTCACAATTTCTAGAATCACTTTTTCTCTCTCACTTTTCCTCCATTTCCCTTTTCACCAAAGTTTTTTTTGAAGAAGCTCTTCAAGTTTCACATTGAAACTTGAAGATCTTAAAGCTTAGCCTCCAACCTCCATTGAATTGTGGATTGTAGAAGAAGAAGCTACTGATTTTTGTGAAGATTTCGACTTATCGGAAGTGCAAGAAGGCTCAAGCATCAAGAACGCATTTATTTTGCGGATTCGCGGTTTTCTTGGTTTTCTCTTCGATCAAGCTCAGATTATTGCAACATCCACCGAAGCACTTCTTCGCTTCGTAGGTTGGTGATCTAAATCACTTTTCCTTTAAGTTATTCTCTTCATCTCGCCATTTTGGCATTCTTTAAGTGTTTTTCGTATTGCTTGTGATCGATTACGTTTTCGTTATATGTCGCTTGCGATTTTTGATTTTTAATGGATTAGAAGTTAGGTTGTAGCTTGTTATAAGTTCTAACATGTGTTAATAAGCCCCAACTAAGTAGAAATTCGTGTTAACATGTTCCTAGGTGTTTTTGAGATCATTAGAAGTAAGTTTGTGGCCAAAAGCACTTATTTCTAAACTTTTTTTCACCTTCTGTTCAGTGTTAACCGGTTAACCATTTGGTTAACCGGTTAACGCATGCGTTTTTGCCACAAATCAGTGTTGTTTGGGGTCTATTAACCGGTTAACCATTTGGTTAACCGGTTAACGCTGTTGGATTTTGGAATTTTTGCGTATTTACTTGCTTGTTCTTACTTCTTTGTGCCTCTAATGTTCATGCATGTTTAGGTACTAATTTTAGGGAATTTTCTAGGTTGGTTTCGACATTTCATTCCCCCATTTCGAGTCGTTTCGACGCGTTTCCGTTCATGTTGCATATTATGCGTTTATGTTTTCATTTGTGTATAATTTGACTCATTGCATTTTTTTGCTATGGTTGTGCATCATTTGGCATGTAAATAATCATGTTGCATTCTGTTTTTGCATCTTTTGCACAATTCATTAAATCATTTGCATTTCATTGTATCAATATATATGTTGCATTGCACATAACCATGTATGTATGTGCATTTGGTTGCATTCGGTTACATATTTGATCATATCATTCACATCAATTCAATTCTGAATTTTGCATTGAGCTTGGCATTCTTGTTGATCTATCATGTTGCATGCTCATGATCAATGCTCATTGTGTTCATATGCCATGTTCATGTGCCATATTTTGCATACTTGTTGCATAATCAATCATGTGGTGCATTCTTGCATAATCCTCCCAAAATAATCATGTCACTCATTTGTGTATGTTGATCTATGTTCAAATGCATATTCATGATTAATTGGTACATTTTTCATTAAGTTTGTGCATTAAAAAATGAAAATAATCAAATTTGCATTTTACATTTTATAGCTGACTTTGCATATAGGTGTTGTAGAATACATGTGGTTTATTATGTTTGCATGTTGTATATGACTTTTTACACCTTTTCATGTTGTATGCTGGCTGTAGAAAGTTGTTTGTGCTTTGCTTTGTGATATGCATTTGATAGTTGATTTTAGTTTAGAGGTTGTAGTAGGTGCTGAATTTTGTTTTAGCATTCTTTAGTTCCTCTAGAATTAAGATAGAGTTTAGATTGAGTCCTAGAGTTACTAGGATTTAATTGGTGTATGTTTGCTTTATTATTTTTAATAAAATGCACACTAATCTTTATTTTATAGGGAGGGAAATGTATGTTTCCTTACACCTTATCCTTTTATTTTATTTTTATGCATTTAATTCATTTTTTTCCTTCCGTGTTTGTGATTGGTAGGGTTCCCCTTTGTTAGGACCAACTTATCTTCCTTAGGAAGTAAGTTGCATCCTTTTTTCTTCTCTTTTTTCTTCTTTTCCTTTTTTCATTAGGATTAGAAAACTCCACAAACTATTAGGACCCCTTTTGAATATAATAAATAACTTAGGGTTATGTCTTAGTTCCCCTTAATTTTTGTCCTTTTCCGATTTGAATCTTCTTTCTCATCTTCAAAAAAAAACCAAAAAGACTTAATAAATGCATGAAAGGATCCCTTGTGTATGGCCTTATTCCATGGGGCACTCGCATTCATTCCATCTTGGAGTGGTGTAAGCTTGTCTAGCATGATGTACAAGTCTTATCAAGGGGTTGTTTCACAAAGAAAATCTAAAAGACACTTCTTCACAAAATACAAAAACACTTAATAAAGTTCAACAAGCTAGTGAACTTAAACCCTAATCCTTGGGAACCAGTCTTGGATAAATTCTCCTTACTGGGTGTGCTTGTTCTATTATTCCATCTTGGAATGTAGTAGCAAGTACACATTCCATGGAAAAGAGTTTGAATTCATTTCCTAGTGCCAAATTCATGCAAAACTCTTAAAAGGAAAAAACAAACAATAAGCGACTTTCCTGCGGGAACTTCTCTTCTCATCTCATTCACTCATAATGCGAACTTGCGACGACTTGTCTCGCATGCAAGACGGTAAATGCACTCGTATCAGACGAGCCTGCAACACCTGAGCATAGACATACGCAGTTCCAGCCATAAAAAACACAAACAAATAGTTCCCGCCTGGTTAGGCGAACTATATCGACTCTGATCCTCATATTCTCGATGAGGTACGTAGGCAGTGGGGTAAGGCCCGTTCGAGCATATTCTTTATTTTCCCTACATTTTCCTCTTTCTTTTCATCTTCTTTTTCAGTTCCTTTCTCATTTCTATTCTCATTCCATTTAGCAGTTCATTTGTTCAACATCAGTTATTTCTCACCCTTTGAAACAAACAAGCAAGCGTGGATCCCGTCGGGTACGGTGGACGATCTGGGGTGCTAATACCTTCCCAGGTCGTAACCGACTCCCGAACTCAGATCTTTGGTTCGCAGGACCTTGTCATTTCCTTCTTCCTCAGGTTTGTGCAACATTACCTTTCCCGTTCCTTCGGGATAAACATGCATGGCTGACGACTCTATCTTTTCCGCGCCACTTTCGCGTTTGTACTAGGATGAAAATCCTGGGAGTGACACCATGTATACAAATGGGCATAGTCATTATCTCCCAATCAAGGGGGTATGGCAAGATACTGCCCAATTCATTTGGGGCAATTAGGTCAAGATTCAACTATGCTTAAGTAGCCAGGGGCAGGTCTCCTCATCTATCTGAATTACCAAAGGTAACATCACAGAGTTCACGAGGCCAGGGGCATATGTTTGTGGGGCATTCTGCTTATTTCTATTGAGGTAACTCCTTTCAGATACTTCCATTATGGTACAATTCATCCCCAACCAAGGGGCAACGCTCTCTTTCTAAATCTAATACCCGGAGCGTATTGTCCATCACAATTTGAAGGCACGTTCCTATCATTGTATTACCTTGATATTGGATTCTCGGCAGAAGCCATTGTGGAAATTAACTGTCTATGCTGGTAGTATCAAATGGTGTCAGTATCATGTCTTTGGATCCATCCATGAGAATTTCTGGGAAATTATTCAGGAAAGTTAAGAACCTTAGAAGCTCTAAATCCAATTGGTTATACACTCTCAAAGTTGAAACGATATTGTTTTCGAGTTTAGGTTTACTTTTCCCTCTTTATTCAAGGAAGGAGTGTTTTCCGAATTAAGGTTTACTTTTCCCCTTTTACTAAAGCAAAAAATGTCCGTTGGTTATGGTTGAATGTATATATGCCTTTGAATATGATTGATGTTTACCAGAAATGCATAAACTAAAATAATAGCATTTACTAAGAATGATCGGAGGTAGGAATCCCCAATAAAGTTCATATCCAACGAACCTTCGCCAGTTCATCCCCACAGAATAATCTCTACAGATATTCTTACGGAATACATCAAGTAATATCTTGTACTTCCAACTCTACAAAGTTTTCAAGCAGTTTCATATCCTCCGAAGAATTTATACTTAACCGAATAGGTCCCCCAGATCTATGTCCATCTCTTTTATCCTCAGCCAAGATATCCAGGAACTAAATCCTTCATTAAGAAGTACGAAAAACGAAATACGGGAAGTTCTAAGTATGATGTTCTTAAACAAGACGGGAACGAAGTCTTCATACTCTTCAGCAACAAATCTGGATTTATTTTCCCCAGTCAGATGTTGTTCTACGAAGCTACTTATATGCTTCAACTACATAATTAATACATACATCGCATCATATCATATCATACGCATTCTCATTAAATATTATCTTGCAGAATGTTATATACATCACGATATTTGCACCGAACTAACCTTGTTTTTAAGGTTAATTCCCAGCAGACAAACTTCATCAACAACTTAATATCTTGGTACATCGTTTATCTTCCCGAAAGCTATCTTGGGACGTTGTTTATCTTCTCAAAAGCCATATTGATACATTGGGCCGTCGTTTATCTACCCAAAGGTTATCTCATTATCTTGGGACATCGTTTATCTTCCCGAAGGCTATCTTGGGACATTGTTTATCTTCTAAAAATCCATATTGATACCTTGGGCCGTTGTTTATCTACCCAAAGGTTATCTCATTATCTTGGGACGTCGTTTATCTTCCCGAAGGCTATCTTGGATCGTTGTTTATCTTCTCAAAAGTCGTACCGTTACCTTGGGCCGTCGTTTATCTACCCAAAGGTTATCTCATTATCTTGGGACGTTGTTTATCTTCCCGAAGGCTATCTTGGGACGTTGTTTATCTTCTCAAAATCCATATTGTTACCATGTGCTGTCGTTTATCTACCTAAAGGTTATCTCATTATCTTGGGACGTCGTTTATCTTCCTGAAGGCTATCTTGGGACGTTGTTTATCTTCTCAAAAGTCGTACCGTTACCTTGGGCCGTCGTTTATCTATCCAAATGTTATATCATTATCTTGGGACATCGTTTATCTTCCCGAAGGCTATCTTGGGACGTTGTTTATCTTCTCAAAAGCCGTACTGTTACCTTGGGCCGTCGTTTATCTATCCAAAGGTTATATCATTATCTTGGGACGTCGTTTATCTTCCCGAAGGCTATCTTGGGACATTGTTTATCTTCTCAAAAGTCGTACCGTTACCTTGGAACGTCGTTTATCTACCCAAAGGTTATCTCATTATCTTGAGATGTTGTTTATCTTCCCGAAGGCTATCTTGGGACGTTGTTTATCTTCTCAAAAGCCATATCATTACCTTGGACCATCATTTATCTACCCAAAGGTTATCTCATTATCTTGGGACGTCGTTTATCTTCCTGAAGGCTATCTTGGGATATTGTTTATCTTCTCAAAAGCCATATTGATATCTTGGGCCGTCGTTTATCTACCCAAAGGTTATCTCATTATCTTGGGACCTCGTTTATCTTCCCGAAGGCTATCTTGGGACATTGTATATCTTCTCAAAATCCATATTGATACCTTGGGCCGTCGTTTATCTTCCCGAAGGCTATCTTAGGACGTTGTTTATCTTCTCAAAAGTTGTACCGTTACCTTGGGCTGTCATTTGTCTACCCAAAGGTTATCTCATTATCTTGGGACGTCGTTTATCTTCCCGAAGGCTGTCTTGGGACGTTGTTTATCTTCTAAACATCCATATTGATACCTTGGGCCGTCATTTATCTACCCAAAGGTTATCTCATTATCTTGGGAGTCGTTTATCTTCCTGAAGGCTATCTTGGGACGTTGTTTATCTTCTCAAAAGCAGTACAGTTACCTTGGGTCGTCGTTTATCTACCAAAAGGTTATCTCATTATCTTGGGACGTTGTTTATCTTCCCGAAGGCTATCTTGGGACGTTGTTTATCTTCTCAAAAGTCGTACCGTTACCTTGGGCCGTCGTTTATCTACCCAAAGGTTATCTCATTATCTTGGGACGTTGTTTATCTTCCCGAAGGCTTTCTTGGGACGTTGTTTATCTTCTCAAAAGCCATATCATTACCTTGGGCCGTCGTTTATCTACCCAAAGCTTATCTCATTATCTTGGGACGTCGTTTATCTTCCCGAAGGCTATATTAGGACGTTGTTTATCTTCTCAAAAGCCATATCGATACCTTGGGCCATCGTTTATCTACCCAAAGGTTATCCCATTATCTTGGGATGTCGTTTATCTTCCTGAAGGCTATCTTGGGACATTGTTTATCTTCTCAAAAGCCATATTGATACCTTGGGCCGTCGTTTATCTACCCAAAGGTTATCTCATTATCTTGGGATGTCGTTTATCTTCCCGAAGGCTATCTTGGGATGTTGTTTATCTTCTCAAAAGTCATACCATTACCTTGGGCCGTCGTTTATCTACCCAAAGGTTATCTCATTATCTTGGGACGTCGTTTATCTTCCCGAAGGCTATCTTGGGACGTTGTTTATCTTCTCAAAAGCCATATTGATACCTTGGGCCATCGCTTATCTACCCAAAGGTTATCGCATTATCTTGGGACGTCGTTTATCTTCCTGAAGGCTATCTTGGGACATTGTTTATCTTCTCAAAAGCCATATTGATACCTTTGGCCGTCGTTTATCTACCCAAAGGTTATCTCATTATCTTGGGACGTCGTTTATCTTCCCGAAGGCTATCTTGGGACGTTGTTTATCTTCTCAAAAGCCATACCATTACCTTGGGCCGTCGTTTATCTACCCAAAGGTTATCTCATTATCTTGGGACGTCGTTTATCTTCCTGAAGGCTATCTTGGGACGTTGTTTATCTTCTCAAAAGTCGTACCGTTATCTTGGGTCGTCGTTTATCTACCCAAAGGTTATCTCATTATCTTGGGACGTTGTTTATCTTCCCGAAGGCTATCTTGGGACGTTGTTTATCTTCTCAAAAGCCATATCATTACCTTGGGCCGTCATTTATCTACCCAAAGGTTATCTCATTATCTTGGGATGTCGTTTATCTTCCCAAAGGCTATCTTGGGACGTTGTTTATCTTCTCAAAAGCCATATTGATACCTTGGGCCGTCATTTATCTACCCAAAGGTTATCTCATTATCTTGGGACATTTTTTATCTTCCCAAAGGTTATCTTAGGACGCTGTTTATCTTCTCAAAAGCCATACCGTTACCTTGGGCCGTCGTTTATCTACCCAAAGGTTATCTCATTATCTTGGGACGTCGTTTATCTTCCTGAAGGCTATCTTGGGACGTTGTTTATCTTCTTAAAAGTCTTACTGTTACCATGGGCTATCGTTTATCTACCCAAAGGTTATCTCATTATCTTGGGATGTTGTTTATCTTCCCGAAGGCTATCTTGGGACGTTGTTTATCTTCTCAAAATCCATATCATTACCTTGGGCTGTCGTTTATCTACCCAAAGGTTATCTCATTATCTTGGGACGTTGTTTATCTTCCCAATGGCTATCTTGGGACGTCGTTTATCTTCTCAAAAGCTATACCATTACCTTGGACCGTCGTTTATCTACCCAAAGGTTATCTCATTATCTTGGGATGTCGTTTATCTTTCCAAAAGCTACATCATTTTACCTTGGATTTTATTTTCCCAAAAGCTATATCTTTGTACTTTGGATTACTTTATCCCCCAGAATCATCTTGGACTTCTCTACTCTCCCGGACCACATCAAGTTATACTACTTCATACTCTAAAAGGTATATCTGAAGAACTTTTTCTCTGAATGGCATCTTTAATCACATTCAAGCAATACATCCAACCAATAGTGTCATTCTATGCACCGGCGAGTGCAAATTTTTGGGCTTTTGTGTTCAATTCTCTTCAACCTTCAAGTCACGAATGGCGTACATGCCAATCTAACTCCTCAGATTTCAAAAAATTAAATAGGGGCAACTATTGTACCCCAAAATTTTCCCTCCCACAATCAAATCAATATGTCCCTAGAGTTTTCTCAAGGTTTACAAGATTCACAAAGTTCACAATTGGTCAGAAAGTTTGAGAGTTATCTCAGACAAAGCATCCTCCTAAGCAATGGATCCACAACTAGGGTTTTGAGTTTATCTGAGCTAAATGGACTTCTAAGGTCTCAAGTGAGCTTCATAACATCCCACATGTATTCAAGAATCCCCATGTCAATTTGCAAGGTGTCATACCCCAAATTTGTCCTACCCGCACCATTTAATCATTGTTTCAGAAGAAAAAAAATAAAAAAATATGTCATTATTATTCCACTTTTCTAAAATATCCACGTCATCATCCTTTTCTTATCTAATTACTTTTCTTTTATTATTATTATTATTATTTTTTTAACCAAATTGTCATTTTTATTATTAAGTTTTCATTATTATTATTATCTAAAGTCCCACAATGTTATTATCTCATTATTCTACTCCTATTTTCTCAAGTCATAAGTATGTCTTGTATTATTATTATTTCATTAATCACATTTTTATTTATTCTTTCCATTAATCATTCTTATCAGAAAATTCTAAAAAAAACCATTTAAGAATTCCTCTTTTAAGTTCCTTTTATTTTTATTATTATCTCTTATTATTTTTATTTTTATCTCTATTATTTTTATTTTTATTTGTTTTATTATTTTATTATTATTATTATTTTTATTATTATCATTATTATTATACTTATTATTATTATTAGTATTATTATTATTATACTCCTTTCTATCATTATTATTATTGTTATTATTATTATATATTTCATATTTTTATTATTCTTTATATCTAAATCCAATTATCCAGCATGTTATAATTTTTCAGTTTGTGTCCCACTTTTCTCACAGCAACCACATCAATTATCCGTATCACCACTACCTCATTTTCACACAGCTGTACAATCCCAGCCTGACAAAAAGGACGGACCGAATTTTGGTACCACCTTCAGCGCATTTCCTCCACAACAAATGCACTCTACCAATTCCGTAACAAACCAACACACCAAGCACAGCAGCAGCATATTCTCAGATCCTTGAAAATCTTTTCTCAAATATCTCCATATTACTCTCATCTTTCCACCTATAAAATCAACCTCATCAAAAGCTGAAAAAAAACACCACAAAATTCTGCATAAATAAAACAACCAAGCTTCACAAATATCTCTTCAAAAAATCTGCATAATAATACAGGACCTGCAAATATTTTTACCATACAACTTCAACACCATCACCTCCATACATAATCAACCACCTCTTCTCCAAACACCATTAAACCGCAACATCCCTTTCACTACACAACACAAATCAATTACAAACACCAGCAAAAATCAAAACAAAAAATGGAAGAATGAAATCCAGCAATTAAAGCTTGAAAACAACACAAAAAAACTAGATCCGGACCAACTTCCATAAACCTGAACCAAAGCCAAATGAATCCACATAATCACTAACCTCTACCAAATCTGACGAAGCCCGCCGCCGTTTACAAAAAAAGCCACCACCATATCACTCACTGTAACCCAACCGTCACCTTCATTTGTCCCCACAAACCCTCAAATCATCCTTCATCGATAGCAAAAAAACAGAGACACAAAAACCTGCTCAAAACTCATAAAATCGAAACAAGCTAACCGTGCGTAACCGTGAGATTCATTAGAAAAATTCGAAGCGGCGAGTTTGGAACCGAGCACACCGCATGAACTCACCACCGGATCCATAACCACAAAAAAATCACCATTTCTGCAAAACCACACCCTCGCCTTCACATAATCACAATACACCTTTCCGTCGAAACCTAGATCTTCAAACCGCCACCATCTTCATCTTCATTTGACTGCGTTCACCAACAACAACCGTAACGCGCAACCGAAGCCGAACCGAAATCTCCAACCGCGTGAGAGTATCACCCTCAAAACCGCAAATCCGAGAGTGAGACGGAGGATCACCGAGAAATCGGCCGGGAACCGCCGTTGAGTGGGCACCGCCATAAACTGCCATCGCAAGCTACCGCTGAGAATCGCGTTTGGGGTGGGTTGTCTTCCTTCGTTTTCCTTTTTTTCTTCTGGATTTTTTTGAAGGATACATTGTTTTGACATTTTATTTGGAGAGAGCAAGTGGCTTTAGCTTTGTTTCTTTATTTTAAAAATAAGCACGATGATGATAACGTTATGTTTTTTATTATTTGTTTATTTATTTTATTTACTCTATTTCTTATGGTTTGTTGTGGATCTTGTTTTTTTAATTCTAAGTCTGTCTGGATCCCTTTATCTACACACATGATTCAACGCACAAAATCATTATCTGTCCCTTCATTTTTCCTTTTTTTCCTTTTTTTTTATGATTTTTTTTATTTTTTACAGTTTGTTGTTGTTGTCGCTGGGCTTGGCCCAAATCCAAATTTCTGCTTGCATCCACCCACATATAAAACACAATTTATCCCCTCTTTGCTGACTTTATTTGATATTTTATGGTTATTATTTTAAGACCTCTATTTTTGAGTCTTGTTGGGCTTCGAACCCAATTCATTTATATACACCTATTTTCTTATTACATAATTTGCTTTTTTAGGTGACTTTAGATTTTATTTTGATTTTGAAAGAGTCTCACTCAATTTAATTATTATGATTAGTCACTCATTTAAATTAGTTTTAAATCCGTTTGTTCTTATTCATATTTAGCAAACTCCTTTTCTTGTTAAGATTAGATGACTTAGTTTTGTTTTTCTTATTTCTTCATTTTTTCAATTTAATATTTATACTTGGGCCAATGATATTAACACAAATTAAGTTGTTCCCGATACGTTTAATCGGAGAACTTAATTATTATGAGGCCTTATTATTATTTTTATATATATATATATAATTCAATCTCAAAAAATTAATTTAACTATTATTTTATTATGTTTCATTTATTTAACATTCTATTAAATTCAATTTTATTTTATTATTCTTATATATTTATTCTAATTATTGCAATTTAAATTTAAATTCTATTTTTCCGTTTTTTATCGCTTAAATCGAATCGCAAATTAATGTAAGCCGAGCATCGCGCCTCGCCATCAACTTTTCCGAACTCGACAATTTTAATATTTTTCGTAATCAAAACAACGGATAAACTGAATTCTGGAGTCTTGCATTCCTCGAATTCTTGAATGAACACTCCCGAGGCTAGCCCCGCAGGATGTCGTTCATTCGACTTTCCGTAATTAATTTGTTTTTAATACACATATCAAATAGTGAAAGAATTGAATTCTGGAGGCTAGCATTCTTCAAATTCTCGAATAAACTCTCCTGAGGCCCGCCCCTCAAGACGCAGTTTATTTACCCTTTCATTCTTAAAAACCCTAATCGAATCAAGCATTTCTTCAAGCGAACATTATTTAAATCCTTTCTATCTCACAAACAAGCTAGCGTTTCAGCCTCCTATCGCGAGCAGACAAGCCAACACTTAGCAGTTAGAATGCGGTTTAAATAACTGTTCATTAAATCAAACCGATCAACCTTAGTACCACGAACTACGAAGCTCTGACTTTCCCATTGCACAAGGGAATACGTAGGCACACGGATCTTACTCCTTGCCGAGCACCCTAGGAACAAAATAACCCATTTCCCCTATTAACCTTATATTGGAATCGTTCGCATTTATTTTATTATTCGAAGAAAACAGAAAGCATAAGTCAACATTAGATCGCAAGTTAAACTAAGAGGTTCCCGTTGAGTACAACGGTCGTAAGGGGTGCTAATACCTTCCCCTTACGGAATCGACTCCCGAACCTAGAATCTGGTTTCAAAGACCTTGTTCTATCCATTTTTCTAAAAAAGGTTTCTCGATATTTTCCTTTTCCTTAATTGGAATAAAATAAGTTCGGTGGCGACTCTGTTGTTTTAATTTTTATCTGCGGTCTAACGAAGATCGCGAGGTCGTATTTTTCGAGGTGCGACAGATGGTGACTCTGCTGGGGAATGTCAGAGAGTCAAGCCTAACTTAGTTTACTTTGCGATCAATGTTTACTTTGCTATCTGTTTTCTTCATGCTTTTTATTGATGCTTGTTTATTTTATCTCTCTTTATTGTGATTATTTTCATACTTGCTTGTTGAATCCTGAAACGACATCTGAGTTTGCGAAAAAGAAGAGGGAACACCTAGTTTAGAATTGGAAGTTATTAGTGTTAGTCTCCAAGGACTCGCTCCTTGCGAGCCTAGCATGAAAGCTCCCCCTAGAGAGTAGACCTATTCATAGGTCTCGTCATAATGCAGCTAGCCCGTTGCATGACTTGATTCATGAAAGGGCTGTGACTCTAGGACCCACTTTTAGAACCAGTTTCAATGTTGGCGGTTGCGTAGTGTTAGTCTCTGAGGACCCGCTCCTCATACGGCTAACATGAGAACTCCACTCAAGGTAGACCCTATCGTTATTATCGTCATAATATAGCTAGCATGTGGCATGACGTTAATACGATTAGCGTCCGTGACCTTGAGTATCTTATCCATAACCGTAGAAACTATCCTGTGAGTGGTTTTACGGGTAAAGAACTTAGAACAATCCTATAAGAGTCTACCGGCTAAGGTTACTTTTATCAGGAGATACCGGTTATTTACTCGTTACAATGGTTCACCTCAGAGCAGATTATACTCGTGATCCTGGATCTTGCATTGCATCCATGCGCATATTAATTTCATTTGCATAATTGTTCATCTTGCATTTCATTCCAGAGCCGAAAACTCATTGCATGTTCCTTCATCTTCAGTAAATTAAGCTTGTTTCCCGACGCCCGTATCGTGCTAGACGCCCGTATCTAACTAGAGCCAACACTAGAAGACTGATGGACGTGATTCAAGAAGAACAAGCTACTATGAGGGAAGAGATTGACTCGGTCAAGAGCAAGATTGACCAGATTTATGAGACCATACAAGCTTTGGCTAGGATGGAAGAACGTCGTGAAGCTGCTGCCGCAATGAACAATGCTCTAGTGCAAGGATCTACCTCACGCGCAATGCCTTCAGTTCCAGTTCCAAATCCTTTGGTCTATGGTTTTCCTCCAGGCTTCACTCCTGCTGTTGAAGAGGTCACTTCCCAACCAATACCTACCTCTGGTGTTACTATTGGTGCTATTCCTCAAGCTCAACCTTTTCCAACTCAAGTCCAGTTTCATCATGCTGAAGAGGATCATCAAGTTGAGTATGAGATGCATACCGTTGTTCCAATCACTAATCCCCATGTTGTTCAAGAATTTGAAGCTATGAAGATGTGTCGCGAGTTAGCTAAAAAACTCCGAATCATGGAAGGACACAATTCAACCTCTCTGAGTGCCTCAGACATGTGCTTAGTTCCAGATGTTGTGATCCCTGCTAAGTTCAAACTGCCAGAATTCGAGAAGTACAAAGGTCTCAGCAGTCCGGAACTTCATTTGAGGATGTACTGTAGAAAAATGGCCGCTCATGCCAAAGATGACAAGCTCATGATCCATTGCTTCCAAGACAGCCTGTCTGGAGCGTCTCTAGAATGGTTCATGCAACTTGAGCACAACAATGTTCGTACTTGGCTTGATCTATTCGATGCATTCAAAAAGCAATACAAGTACAACACTGACCTTGCTCCTAACCGTACTCAACTTCAGAGTATGTCTCAAAAGGAGAGTGAATCCTTTAAGGAGTACGCCCAACGCTGGAGGGAGTTAGCTGCCATAGTGCATCCTCCATTGGTTGACCGTGAATTGATCGACATCTTCATGGGTACCTTACAAGGGCAATACTACGAGAAGCTGATCAACAGCGTATCTTCTGGATTTTCAGACATGGTGATGGTAGGAGAAAGAATTGAAGTGGGTCTGAAAAGTGGAAAGATCCAAGGAAGTTCTAGCAACCAAATTAATGTCAAGAAACCTTTCAACGGATACAAAAAGGGTGAAACAAATTCCATTTCTGCTGCAAGTGGGAATCCTCAACAGAGTGCACCTACTTCAATCCCCTACTACCAGTATCCGTATGTTGCTGCTGCACAATATGCTCATGT
Source organism: Lathyrus aphaca (assembly GCA_963966055.1). Classification (NCBI taxonomy): domain Eukaryota; kingdom Viridiplantae; phylum Streptophyta; class Magnoliopsida; order Fabales; family Fabaceae; genus Lathyrus; species Lathyrus aphaca. The sequence continues at coordinate 406,139,945 of OZ014522.1, read as the reverse complement.
GCCATATCATCCAGTTCCTCCAATGCCTTATCAGCAGGCCATTCAAGCGCCATTTCCGCCTCAGATGGCTTATCAACCACGTCCACATCCTATGATTGCAGCTGCGCGGTATGCGCCCAATCCGTACCAGCAACCGACCCATCCACAACGGCCTGGTCAACAACAACAATGCGCTCCTCAACAGCGTTCACCATATCAGCAAAGAAGGCCTGAAAGAACCTTTGATCCCCTGCCTATGACACATTCTGAAATCTTTAATCAGCTGATGGAAAAGGGAACTCTTGTTTTGGAAGACTTGCCACCACAAACTGGTATCGCCCGAGACTATGATGCCAATGCCCGCTATGAGTATCACAAGGGTGCTCCAGGTCACGCGATCGAGAATTGCAAATCGTTCAAACACAAGATTCAAGATCTGATCGATTCTAAGGATCTCACCTTCACTCCAAGAAATGCAAATGTCCAGAACAATCCATTGCCGCCGCACTGGGCCAACAAGTGAAGACATTTGAAGGGTTCGTTGAAGACCAAGCTGAGTAGTCTCCAACTTTGAAGCAAGTCAAATCAAGAGAAGTTCATTTCTCAAATCAAGGAAGCCATCGCCATTTATTATTTCCGCATTCCTGTTGTTTTGTAATGTTTGTTTAAGTACTATTTTCTCTGAACATTGTTATCGTTTGTACTTGGGTATGTTAATGTTATGTTTATGCATGTTTTGAATCAATTTATTCACATTCGCTCATTATTTATCATTTATCGCAAAAATCACAAAAATATCTCCTCACTTCACTTTAGCAAATATTTGAGGGAGGATGATGAAAACGAAATACCCGTAACTGTTGCGGTATGCTTTTGGATAAAACCTCGTCAATGATGTGCATACATTCTTTCAAATCCCCAAACACTGGAGATATAAGGAGTTAATCCCTAGTCAACCACTTCGAGCCTAGAAGTAGGAGTTTCTTTCGGATACAACTCTTACATTTAACCCGGGGCAGGGTAGTTGTTCAGTTAGCCTGACTACACCTTCAAAATCGCAAGATGAGATATCCCATCGGAGGACCCTCAGCAAATGACTTGGCAGTCACAACATTCAAACAAAAAGAAAAGAAAAATAAACACTAAGTTGAGCACCCGAAGGGAGACTTAGTCGGAAAAAAAAACAAATCAAAAGAAGAGCTCAAATCCTCAGCAAAAAAAACAAATATCAGTGACTCCCGAAAAAAAATAAAAAAGGTCACCAGCAAAATAAGATGACTGCCATTTTCAAGCAAACCCTAAAGCTTCATCTTCAACGTCAAAACAAATGCATGTGTAGAGTTAACTGAATGTAGGACTGGAGAACATTACGAAGAAGGGTGGGTACAAATAACTTTGAGCCTTATATCCTTTGTTTCTCAAACCATTAACCAGACCACGTTACAACCCTCAAAAGACCTAATTGAGGCATGGTTTATTCTGAAAGCATGCTACCAACAAGGTTGCGTAAATTGAATCCCATATATTTGCTAATCTTCAATCTCGATTGCACATTATTCTTGTTGCATCTTTCACGCAATTTCTAAATCAGCACCTCGTTTGGACTAATGGTCCATCCGTCACACTATCACAATCATTCAAATAAAATGACTTTTTTTCAAAACTTACATGAACTTCGCATTAACACGACCATTTGTGTATGAATAATTTAATTGCAATTTAGTGCTTGACATCAGTGCAATCCCGACAAGGGGAAATCAAAAGAGAAACTTGAACTTCATTGATGCTAGTATGAATCAAGATTACCTCGACAGCCCAATCAGGGATAAAGCACCTTCAACAGCCCAATCAGGGGCAATTTAACTCAAAGTCCATCAATCAGGGGCAAATTATCTTCAATTAGCTCAATCAGGGGCAGACGCCTATCAAATCCAGACACTGGGGAAGATCATGTTATGGTCACCGTCAAAGCTTCTCCCCCAGAATTCTTTCAAACACCCTATAGACAGGGTCAAACAAGGAGAAAATCTCCCTATCTCTTCTCCCCATCTGAACAAACAGACTTTGCGAGACATTTGTAATCATTTAAAGCAAAATCAGTTCTCATGTGTCAATTGAGTCGCTTCACTCACCAGCAAGTGACCAAGCTTGGAGCTTTTAGATCCATCTTCTGACCATACATCGTCGAAGATCGAGTGTCGGGGAATCAAACCCTCCACCCACCCAAAGTCCAATCGTTATTGGCAACTACCAGACCAAAAGTCCACCGAGCTGGCACCTTTCGTTTTCCAATCATCTCATATGCATCACTATGCATCATTTACATCAATCATTTACAACATGCGCATCATTTGCATATATAAATCAGATTTTTTTTATATATCCCCAACATTTTAACTTTCAGCAATACATAAACGCTTGCATCGTATCTCCATCTTTATGGAATACCATTTCAAAAACAAATAAGCATATTTGCATAATTCAGGATCCAGGATCGACCCAAGATTCCAGGCCTTTCCCCAACAGAATTCAGGATCCAGGGTCGATCGAAGATTCCAAAGATATTCCTAGGTGTTATTCAGTGGACGTCCCCGTTGGATATTTCTCTTCCAGATTATTTAATTTTCTGTCACTCGTCATCCTTTTGGTGTCGGGGTCGCTTTATCATCCTTTTGGTGATAGCGATTATTTAATTTTCTGTTACTCGGCATCCTTTTGTTGTTGGGGTCGCTTTATCATCCTTTTGGTGGTAGCGATTATTTAATTTTCTGTTACTCGGCATCCTTTTGATTTTGGGGTCGCTTTATCATCCTTTTGGTGTTAGCGATTTATTTAATTTTCTGTTACTCAACATCCTTTTGGTGCCGGGGTCGCTTTATCATCCTTTTGGTGATATCGATTATTTAATTTTCTGTTACTCGGCATCCTTTTGATGTTGGGGTCGCTTTATCATCCTTTTGGTGTTAGCGATTATTTAATTTTCTGTTACTCAGCATCCTTTTGGTGTCGGGGTCGCTTTATCGTCCTTTTGGCGATAGCGATTATATTTTCTGTTACTCGTCATCCTTTTGGTGTCGGGGTCGCTTTATCGTCCTTTTGGCGATAACGATTATATTTTCTGTTACTCGTCATCCTTTTGGTGTCGGGGTCGCTTTATCATCCTTTTGGTGATAGCGATTGTTTAATTTTCAGTCACTCGTCATCCTTTTGGTGTCGGGGTCGCCTTATCATCCTTTTGGTGATAGCGATTATTTAATTTTCTGTTACTCGACATCCTTTTGGTGTCGGGGTCGCCTTATCATCCTTTTGGTGATAGTGATTTTATTTTCAGTTCGTTGCCTTATCATCCTCTGGTGATAAGTGATTTTATTTTTAGTCAATTTTCCTTATCATCCTCTGTCGATAAGTGAGTTTATTTTCAGTTATTTGCCTTATCATCCTCTGTTGGTAGTGATTCTTTACTTTTCCGTCTTTCGCCTATCATCCTCTGTTGATAGTGATTCTTTATTTTTTCTGTCTTTTGGCCTTATCATCATCTGATGATAAGTGATTTTTATCTTAGTTATTAGCCTTATCATTTTCTAAGCAATTTATTTTTGTCAATTTGTTTCTTGCTATGTCACCCATCATTTCCAGTGCATTTCATCTGCCATTTTCACGATTTCTTTCTTTATCAGACAAATTTGGAATCTGCTAATATCTAATTATCTTATACCTTGAAAGGTTGAACGCAAGTCAGTTCATCTTACCCGGTCTAAGCCAATTCGATAGGGACATCTGTCATACCCCAAATTTGTCCTACCCGCACCATTTAATCATTGTTTCAGAAAAAAAATCGAAAAATATGTCATTATTATTCCACTTTTCTAAAATATCCACGTCATCATCCTTTTCTTTTCTAATTACTTTTCTTTTATTTTTATTTTTTATTTTTTAACCAAATTGTCATTTTTATTATTAAGTTTTCATTATTATTATTATCTAAAGTCCCACAATGTTATTATCTCATTATTCTACTCCTATTTTCTCAAGTCATAAGTATGTCTTGTATTATTATTATTTCATTAATCACATTTTTATTTATTCTTTCCATTAATCATTCTTATCAGAAAATTCTAAAAAAACCCATTTAAGAATTCCTCTTTTAAGTTCCTTTTATTTTTATTATTATCTCTTATTATTTTTATTTTTATCTCTATTATTTTTATTTTTATTTGTTTTATTATTTTATTATTATTATTATTATTTTTATTATTATCATTATTATTATACTTATTATTATTATTAGTATTATTATTATTATACTCCTTTCTATCATTATTATTATTGTTATTATTATTATATATTTCATATTTTTATTATTCTTTATATCTAAATCCAATTATCCAGCATGTTATAATTTTTCAGTTTGTGTCCCACTTTTCTCACAGCAGCCACATCAATTATCTGTATCACCACTACCTCATTTCACACAGTTGTACAATCCCAGCCTGACAAAAAGGACGGACCGAATTTTGGTACCACCTTCAGCGCATTTCCTCCACAACAATTGCACTCCACCAATTCCGTAACAAACCAACACACCAAGCACAGCAGCAACATATTCTCAGATCCTTGAAAATATTTTCTCAAATATCTCCATATTACTCTCATCTTTCCACCTATAAAATCAACCTCATCAAAAGCTGGAAAAAAACACCACAAAAATTATGCATAAATAAAACAACCAAGCTTCACAAATATCTCTTCAAAAAATCTGCATAATAATACAGGACCTGCAAATATTTTTACCATACAACTTCAACACCATCACCTCCATACACAATCAACCACCTCTTCTCCAAACACCATTAAACTGCAACATCCCTTTCACTACACAACACAAATCAATTACAAACACCAGCAAAAATCAAAACAAAAAATGGAAGAATGAAATCCTGCAATTAAAGCTTGAAAACAACACAAAAAAACTAGATCCGGACCAACTTCCATAAACCCGAACCAAAGCCAAATGAATCCACAGAATCACTAACCTCTACCAAATCTGACGAAGCCCGCCGCCGTTTACAAAAAAAAGCCACCACCATATCACTCACTGTAACTCAACCGTCACCTTCATTTGTCCCCACAAACCCTCAAATCATCCTTCATCGATAGCAAAAAAACAGAGACACGAAAACCTGCTCAAAACTCATAAAATCGAAACAAGCTAACCGTGCGTAACCGTGAGATTCATTAGAAAAATTCGAAGCAGCGAGTTTGGAACCGAGCACACCGCATGAACTCACCATCGGATCCATAACCACAAAAAAATCACCATTTTTGCAAAACCACACCCTCGCCTTCACATAATCACAGTACACCTTTCCATCGAAACCTAGATCTTCAAACCGCCACCATCTTCATCTTCATTCGACTGTGTTCACCAACAACAACCGTAACGCGCAACCGAAGCCGAACCGAAATCGCCAACCGCGTGAGAGTATCACCGTCAAAACCGCAAATCCGAGAGTGAGGCGGAGGATCACCGAGAAACCGACCGGGAACCGCCGTTGAGTGGGCACCGCCGTCAACTGCCATCGCAAGCTACCACTGAGAATCGCGTTTGGGGTGGGTTGTCTTCCTTCATTTTCCTTTTTTTCTTCTGAATTTTTTTGAAGGATACATTGTTTTGACATTTTATTTGGAGAGAGCAAATGGCTTTAGCTTTGTTGCTTTATTTTAAAAATAAGCACGATGATGATAACGTTATGTTTTTTATTATTTATTTATTTATTTTATTTACTCTATTTCTTATGGTTTGTTGTGGATCTTGTTTTTTTAATTCTAAGTCTGCCTGGATCCCTTTATCTACACACATGATTCAACGCACAAAATCATTCTTTGTCCCTTCATTTTTCTTTTTTTTCTTTTTTTTTTTAATGATTTTTTTCTTTTTTACATTTTGTTGTTGTTGTCGCTGGGCTTGGCCCAAATCCAATTTCTGCTAGCATCCACCCACATATAAAACACAATATATCCCCTCTTTGCTGACTTTATTTGATATTTTATGGTTATTATTTTAAGACCTCTATTTTTTAGTCTTGTTGGGCTTCGAACCCAATTCATTTATATACACCTATTTTCTTATTACAGAATTTGCTTTTTTAGGTGACTTTAGATTTTATTTTGATTTTGAAAGAGTCTCACTCAATTTAATTATTATGATTAATCACTCATTTAAATTAGTTTTAAATCCGTTTGTTCTTATTCATATTTAGCAAACTCCTTTTCTTGTTAAGATTAGATGACTTAGTTTTGTTTTTCTTATTTCTTCATTTTTTCAATTTAATATTTATACTTGGGCCAATGATATTAACACAAATTAAGTTGTTCCCGATACGTTTAATCGGAGAACTTAATTATTATGAGGCCTTATTATTATTTATATATATATATATAATTCAATCTCAAAAAATTAATTTAACTATTATTTTATTATGTTTCATTTATTTAACATTCTATTAAATTCAATTTTATTTTATTATTCTTATATATTTATTCTAATTATTGCAATTTAAATTTAAATTCTATTTTTCCGTTTTTTATCGCTTAAATCGAATCGCAAATTAATGTAAGCCGAGCATCGCGCCTCGCCATCAACTTTTCCGAACTCGACAATTTTAATATTTTTCGTAATCAAAACAACGAATAAACTGAATTCTGGAGTCTCGCATTCCTCGAATTCTAGAATGAACACTCTCGAGGCTAGCCCCGCGGGATGTCGTTCATTCGACTTTCTGTAATTAAATTTTTTTTAATACACATATCAAATAGTGAAAGAATTGAATTCTGGAGGCTAGCATTCCTCAAATTCTCGTATAAACTCTCTTGAGGCCCACCCCTCAAGACGTAGTTTATTTACCCTTTCATTCTTAAAAACCCTAATCGAATCAAGCATTTCTTCAAGCGAACATTATTTAAATCCTTTCTATCTCACAAACAAGCTAGCGCTTCAGCCTCCTATCGCGAGCAGACAAGCCAACGCTTAGCAGTTAGAATGCGGTTTAAATAACTGTTCATTAAATCAAACCGATCAACCTTAGTACCACGAACTACGAAGCTCTGACTTTCCCATTGCACAAGAGAATACGTAGGCACACGGATCTTACTCCTTGCCGAGCACCCTAGGAACAAAATAACTCATTTCCCCTATTAACCTTATATTGGAATCGTTCGCATTTATTTTATTATTCGAAGAAAACAGAAAGCATAAGTCAACATTAGATCGCAAGTTAAACTAAGAGGTTCCCGTTGAGTACAACGGTCGTAAGGGGTGTTAATACCTTCCCCTTACGGAATCGACTCCCGAACCTAGAATCTGGTTTCAAAGACCTTGTTCTATCCATTTTTCTAAAAAAGGTTTCTCGATATTTTCCTTTTCCTTAATTGGAATAAAATAAGTTCGGTGGCGACTATGTTGTTTTAATTTTTATCCGCGGTCTAACGAAGATCGCGAGGTCGTATTTTTCAAGGTGCGACAGATGGCGACTCTGCTGGGGAATGTCAGAGAGTCAAGCCTAACTTAGTTTACTTTGCGATCAATGTTTACTTTGCTTATCTGTTTTCTTCATGCTTTTTATTGATGCTTGTTTATTTTATCTCTCTTTATTGTGGTTATTGTCATACTTGCTTGTTGGATCCTGGAACGACATCTGAGTTTGCGAAAAAGAAGAGGGAACACCTAGTTTAGAATTGGAAGTTATTAGTGTTAGTCTCCAAGGACTCGCTCCTTGCGAGCCTAGCATGAAAGATCCCCCTAGACAGTAGACCTATTCATGGGTCTCGTCATAATGCAGCTAGCATGTTGCATGACTTGATTCATGAAAGGGCTGTGACTATGGGACCCACTTTTAGAACCAGTTTCAATGTTGGCAGTTGCGTAGTGTTAGTCTCTGAGGACCCTCTCCTCATACGGCTAACATGAGAACTCCACTCAAGGTAGACCCTATCGTTATTATCGTCATAATACAGCTAGCATGTGGCATGACGTTAGTACGATTAGCGTCCGTGACCTTGAGTATCTTATCCATAACTGTAGAAACTATCATGTGAGTGGTTTTACGGGTAAAGAACTTAGAACAATCCTATAAGAGTCGACCGGCTAAGGTTACTTTTATCAGGAAATACCGGTTATTTACTCGTTACAATGGTTCACCTCAAAGCAGATTATACTCGTGATCCTGGATCTTTCATTGCATCCATGCGCATATTAATTTCATTTGTATAATTGTTCATCTTGCATTTCATTCCAGAGCCGAAAACTCATTGCATGTTCCTTCATCTTCAGTAAATCAACCTGGTTTCCCGACGCCCGTATCGTGCTAGACGCCCGTATCTAACTAGAGCCAACACTAGAAGACTGATGGACGTGATTCAAGAAGAACAAGCTGATATGAGGGAAGAGATTGACTCGGTCAAGAGCAAGATTGACCAGATTTATGAGACCATACAAGCTTTGGCTAGGATGGAAGAACATAGTGAAGCTGCTGCCGCAATGAACAATGCTCTAGTGCAAGGATCTACCTCACGCGCAATGCCTTCAGTTCCAGTTCCAAATCCTTTGGTCTATGGTTTTCCTCCAGGCTTCACTCCTGCTGTTGAAGAGGTCACTTCCCAACCAATACCTACCTCTGGTGTTACTGTTGGTGTTATTCCTCAAGCTCAACCTTTTCCAACTCAAGTCCAGTTTCCTCATGCTGAAGAGGATCATCAAGTTGAGTATGAGATGCATACCGCTGTTCCAATCACTAATCCCCATGCTATTCAAGAATTTGAAGCTATGAAGATGTGTCGCAAGTTAGCTGAAAAACTCTGAATCATGGAAGGACACAATTCAACCTCTCTGAGTGCCTCAGACATGTGCTTAGTTCCAGATGTTGTGATCCCTGCTAAGTTCAAACTGCCAGAATTCGAGAAGTACAAAGGTCTCAGCAGTCCGGAACTTCATTTGAGGATGTACTGTAGAAAAATGGCTGCTCATGCCAAAGATGACAAGCTCATGATCCATTGCTTCCAAGACAGCCTGTCTGGAGCATCTCTAGAATGGTACATGAAACTTGAGCGCAACAATGTTCGTACTTGGCTTGATCTATCCGATGAATTTAAAAAGCAATACAAGTACAACACTGACCTTGCTCCTAACCGTACTCAACTTCAGAGTATGTCTCAAAAGGAGAGCGAATCCTTTAAGGAGTACGCCCAGCGCTGGAGGGAGTTAGCTGCCAGAGTGCATCCTCCATTGGTTGACCGTGAATTGATCGACATCTTCATGGGTACCTTACAAGGGCAATACTACGAGAAGCTGATCAGTAGCGTATCTTCTGGATTTTCAGACATGGTGATGGTAGGAGAAAGAATTGAAGAGGGTCTGAAAAGTGGAAAGATCCAAGGAAGTTCTAGCAACAAAATTAATGTCAAGAAACCTTTCAACGGATACAAAAAGGGTGAAACAAATTCCATTTTTGCTGCAAGTGGGAATCCTTAACAGAGTGCACCTACTTCAATCCCCTACTACCAGTATCCGTATGTTGCTGCTGCACAATATGCTCCTGTGCCATATCAGCCAGTTCCTCCAATGCCTTATCAGCAGGCCATTCAAGCGCCATTTCCGCCTCATATGGCTTATCAACCACGTCCATATCCTATGATTGCAGCTGCGCGGTATGCGCCCAATCCGTACCAGCAACCGGCCCATCCACAACGGCCTGGTCAACAACAACAATGCGCTCCTCAACAGCGTCCACCGTATCAGCAAAGAAGGCCTGAAAGAACCATTGATCCCCTGCCTATGACACATTCTGAAATCTTTAATCAGCTGATGGAAAAGGGAACTCTTGTTTTGAAAGACGTCATACAATCGTCTAACCGAATCATCATTTGTTCTTGAATATGCATTTTTTCGATTTCATATATATGTTTGCTTTAAATTACATTTGATGATTGTTTGATGTTTGTGATAGTGCAAGGAATGTTTCTGGACCATTAGATTGAAGAATCGTGACCTTATTCATCAAACGCCATTGTTAGGGTTCTTGCTCTAAAATTGGGGCTTTGCGAAATAATAAATATACATGAATCCTAAGCATGCGAGTTGGTTTTGTTGTGGGGAGTACAATGGTGCTCCCAATTTGTTGAATTTTTACAGGTTTGATGATCTTTGTACAAAGCTAGGAAATCCTACGAAACCAGGTTCGCAGGTAAATTCGCAGGAAAAGGCATAGCTAAATCCGCATGTAAATTGAAGAAGAGGATGAAGACTGGCGTGAATCCAAGAATTCAAAAATTCATTTGTTTTTTTTTATTATTTATGTTTCAAATGTATTACATAGCGCGCGTTAGCCTGATGGTTGGAGACATGCTTATGTATTGCTAGGTCCTGTGTTCGATCCTTGGTGAGATCCATCCTTTTTCTTTAATTTTTCAGGCACTTAATAAACTTAATATATTATGATATTTTGCTATTATATTAACAGACGCGCCCCATGTGGCTTAATGGCAAGAGTATTGGCTTTACATGCATAAGGTTGAGGGATCGAATCCAGGCTGGAGCAAGTTTTTTTTTCATTTGGTTTTTAACAAGGTTAAAATATAATGAATTCGTTGCTAACATCTTTCACCAGCGCGCGCGGCTCAGTTGATTTTGTGAAGCATCCTTAAGGTAAAAGGACCTGGGTTCGATTCCCATGTCCTATTTTTTTGAGCAATTTCCTTTTCTTTTCATAGTTTCTTATTTCTTTTGTTTTTATTTAACTTTATTTTAATATATTAATTAACCTAATCAATTTAAACTAATAATAAAATAAATCTTTCTTAATTAAAGTTTTATTAATTTTTTTAAAAGAAAGAAACACTTTTTTTTATTTGTAAATAATAATAACTTTATTTTAATTATTTTCTTTTTCTTATAATAATAAGTTTGTAAATAAATCTTTATATGTTATTTTGTAAATAAAAATTTAAATAACTCTTATTATAATTAAAAAAATTAAATTTTGATATTATGTATATAATTGTTTTTATAATAATAATTACTTCTTATTTTCTTAATAAATTTATCATTTTTTTAATTAAATCCTTAACCAAATTTTATTCTAAAACCTTAATTTCTCAAACCCTAATTTTTTTTTAAAATCTTATTTTCTTTTAACCCAAACTTAACTTTTTAAAGCTAATTTTAAATTTTAAATCTTAATTTATTTATTTTCTTTTATTTAATCTTAATTATTATTTCTTTAATTCTTCTTATCTTATTATTTATTTTTCTTGCCTCATATTATAATTTATTTATTTTTCTCGCTCAATTATTTTGTTACTGCCGAAAGCCTTGTAATAGTTTAGATTTACTTTTCCGTCATTTAAATTATTATTATTTAAATGCGTGGTTAGTAAATAGGGAGTGATAACCTAATTGTAATAATATGGACTTAGATAATTAATTAAATAAGATAAATATCTGAAATAAATCATTCACATACGTAAGTCGATCTAAGATCGCTGTCTGCACTTCCTAGGTTATCCCTCTTAGTTGCCTTATTTAAAATGGTTAAATCCCTCGAATATAGGGGTATCTTAAGCAAAGTCCCTTCACGTATAAATCATCAAGTCCCTACAGATTTAAAAGATCAAGTCCCTTCGAGGTTGCCTACGGAATAATGATCTTGTCCCTTCGAATAAATGATGATAGTCCCTACGATTTGCTAAAGACACCCCTTAAGTTTCCTTCATTGACCATACGATGACCCTACGCCCGTCCCTTAAATAAATCCAAGGTAATGACTACCTATTCCTTAATAATAGGGATAGTCTTACCCTTGAAAGGACATATAAGAACATGAATGACTTAGTCTAAGGTAGGTACCTCATAGTTACTTGCTCACTCTTCAAAATAAAAATACTTTTCACACCTCAAACGTTTTCAAACAAGGCTTTGTATACATCCATACGAGGATCATTACAAAGTACTTAGAAAATTTTCTAATCACACACCACACTTTTCAAAAAAACATTTAAAGTGAGCTAAGTAACTAAGAGCCCATGGATAACCATGGATATGAATGGTGCTAACACCTTCCCTTTATATAACCTACCCCCCGAACTCAAGTCTTTTAAAAATAGGTCTTTCCTATTCTTTTATGTCCTTTCCACTTGGATAAAATAAAATTCGGTGGCGACTCTTTCTATCCGCAACATTTATAGAAAGTCAATTCTCCCACCGTGTTACACCAGCGCATCGGAAATTTATCAATACGAGACGAAATGCCTTTAAGAAACATCCAAGAAGTAGAACTCTGTGACATTTGGGGGTCGACTTTATGGGACCTTTTCCATCCTCTTTAGGAAATAAGTATATCTTAGTAGTTGTTGACTATGTGTCCAAATGGATTGAAGTTATAGCTTCACCCACAAACGAAACTCGAGTAGTCATTAAGATGTTCAAGAATAACATATTCCCTAGATTCGGAGTACCCCGACTCGTCATAAGTGATGGAGGATCACACTTCATATTAAATTTTGTTGATAAACTTTTGAGAAAATATGGAGATAAGCACAAAGTAGCGACACCTTACCATCCGCAAACTAGTGGCCAGGTAGCGATATCCAATAGAGAGATTAAACAGATCCTAGAAAAACAGTTTCAATATCTAGAAAAGATTGCTCCTAGAAACTCCAAGAAACACTGTGGGCCTATAGAACAGCTTATAAGACTCCCATTGGAACAACCCCCTACCAATTAGTCTATGGAAAATCCTTTCACTTACCATTCGAGTTAGAACATACAACTTATTGGGCCATTAGAACCTTGAACTTTGATTACTTGACAGCCGATGAGAAACGCATCCTTGACATTCACAGGCTAGAAGAACTTCGCCAATCTTCCTATTAAAATGCCATTATATACAAAGAAAGAACCAAAGCATGGCATGACAAGAAAAACATTAAGAAAAGTTTCAATATAGGCGAACCCGTTCTCCTTTTTAATTCCATATTGCGACTCTTTCCTGGCAAGCTATGATCAAGGTGGACTGGCCCTTTCGAGGTTTCTAAAGTCCTAAAATCCTGAGCGGTCGACATCAAGAATAACTCTTGCAGTCCATTCATTGTAAATGGGCAGAGGTTAAAACACTATGAAGGAGGTGACATCCCCACATACTACTCCAAATACACTTTGACTGATCCACCAGTACCCACTTCAAATGAATGAATTTAACTCGTCAAGCTAACGACATTAAACAAGAGCTTCCTGGGAGGCAACCCATGATTTTATTTATTTTAGCATTTTTCTTTACTTTCCTTTTTGTACTTTACATTTTCCCCATTTTTTAGCTTGTACATTTATATCTGACCTTTCATGATGTTTTGTGTTTTCAGGAGCCATTCTCTAACCCTTACTTTCTGGATGCAGCCCGCCAATGACTTGCATGTTACCTTCCGAGACGATGCTCAGAAGCAGCGCTATGCGGCCCTTTCCCTTCGTCTCATGGCACCTACTCATTATCCCGACCATGCCTACATGGAAGCCTTGGCTATAGAGCCCAACATCAGATTCCTACGCAACCAACTCAAGTTGGATGAATATGTTGATGATCTGAACCACACCTATAGGAACTTCACCCTGGAGTTTCTTAGCTCTTTCATTTATGATCCATACTTGGGCTCGGGCGGTAACATCCTCTTCAGACTATTTGGGACAGAGTACTCCTTCACCTATAAGGAGTTTGGTGACATGATATATTTCCAGACCACTGATGATTCCATCCCTGAGCTGCCTATGTGATATTTCATGAGTAGGGACATTGAGAATATCTGGAGCGACATTTCAGGTGGAGAGAGCCCTAATCCTGACACCCAGTTTTCTTACATTATTCATAATCCTGCTCTTATGTACTTTCAGATGATCGTTGCTCACAGATTCCTTGGGAGACCCGACTATGATACCCACGTCACTGAGGAGGAGATCTTTTTCCTTTTCTATGCAAATCAGTCGCATGCTTGTGCATGTGGGAACTTTATGCTCGATACCCTCAGAGGCGCCGCCAGATCTTTAGAGGGCAACATACATGTGGGGGGACTATCACCCAGATTTCTTCTACATTGGGACTCGACCACAAGCTATATCATCTGACCACTTACTATGGATACACTACATTGGACATCGACTTCTGTTTAGATCGCGGGTTGATGCGAAGGAGTTCATTTCACCATTCTCAGTTCAGACTCTTGATTGATGGTGAGACCATCCACTATTTTACTTTGTCTGACCCCATGATGACCAACGTCCACGATTCAACCAACTGGAGTTATGCCTCACAAGGTTATGGAGAGACAGTTGACGGACCTCGACCTCGTCCAGTTCCAGAGTATATCCCTACTCCACCTTCACCCAGGACTACGGTGCTATCGAATAATTTTTCTCTACAGAGGCTGGATGTATACACCCAGTTAGTAGAGCTACGTTAGGAGATCGCCAAACTTCAGCAGTTTGTAACCGATCTTACTCTGCAGATCCAGGTATCAGACTTGACATATGCTAGAGGCTGACAAGTTATATCAGGAGATCGCTGAGTTACACCGCGAGATTTCAGCACTGCGTCCTTCAGATGAGCCTGAGGAGCACCCTTCATCATTTTGATATTATTATTGCATCATTTACTATCGCGTTTATGCATTTCCAGACTTATGCGTCTTTATGTTTTTACCATTACATTTTCTATGCATTTGCTTGTTTTCTTCAACATATCTCCTTATATATATATATATATATATATATATATGTTTTTTCAGATTATATTTTAATCATTATTATCATTGCTATTTTTTATTTTTTATTAATTATATTGTTAATTTCATGCAGTACTTATGAAATTATCCTATCCTATTACTGCCAAATTATGCTATTCGCACCACCAAAAAGAAGAAAATATGGAAAGCCTAACCAAAACAAGAAGAAAATCGGCCCAACTTCATTTTATTCATGTGGCGCCCGCCATATAGACTATGGCGCCAGCCATGGGGTATGGTACTATATGCGGGGAAGAACCACCAAAACCACCATTTTCTCATCTTTTCCCCTAAAAACCCCATTTTTAATCTTCAAAAAACTCCCATAAACTTCCAATAAAATCCTAAGCTTTCCAACCTATAAACACCCCAAATTTGCCCTCTCTTTTTTCTCACACCTTGGCTTGTGATCCTTCATATTGCATAAACATACCATCTTACACTGCATAGTTATTTCACTACATAAGTTGCATAACCAGGGTTTGTGATCAAGTGAATCTTAGAAGTGGTTTGAGCTATCTCAGAGGCCTTGAAGCATGCCAAGAGGGTCCATGAGTGCTCTATGATCATATTATACCCCCAAGGGTTCTTGAAATTCAAAAGATCACAAGAGATTGCAGAGATACCCAGGCAGGCTCAGGGCTCATGCACAAATGACCAGAAATTAGGGTTTTGGGTTTGAAGTCCTTACACTCAAAATTTTTGGCCATTCTTGATTCTATTGGTCTATATGTGATATAAGGAGCATGAGTATCAAATTTGAAGCAAAAATTCCTTGTGGAAGCCATATGATCAAGTGGTAACTTGTTGTGCAAGAAAAGTCAGAATCAGGGCATCTGAGGTCCCCCAACAAGGGTTCCAAAGGGTCATCATCATCAATTTGAGGTCTGATGATCTTTATTTGATCTTAGGAATGTTTGGAAGTTCACAAAATTGAATAATATTGAACCATTGCAAAAGTTGCCATTTTTGGACATGACTTGTAATGAAAACTTTCCATTTTGGGAAAGATTTTCAACCTCCTCTTTCTTGATAAAAAAGGTTTCAAACGATTTTTCTTCAAACATGAAAGTTTTAGATTGGATCTTCCCATTTTCAAAAAGTACAAGAACTCCTATTGATTCATCCTAGAACTCAAGTTATGATGGATCAAAGTTGGGAAAAATCACATAATTTTCAAGTTCATGTCAAAGAGGGAAATGTGCAAAATGGACTTCTAAGCACTTGTTTGGCCTCTAATTCATGTCTACACATCATAACATTGATAAACAACATTTCAAGACAAGAATTCAGCCAAGAACCAAGGCATTTCATGGCCAATTGTCACAAACTTCACAAAGTTGCCAAAATGCAAAACCACTTCAAACTTGTGATCCAAGCCATACAACTCACCACAATTGATCCAAGAGTCATCCTTGAACTCAGCTGATGCAGTACAAGCCAGGAAACCATCTATGCACCATGCCATACCTCAAGTACAACAAACCTTGACTTTTTGCAAATTCTCCCATACTCTTGGAATAGTGATCAGCAGCCTCTACTAACCTGCTCCATGACCTATTCAAAGATTATGGGAGAGATATAACAGCTCACTTCAGCCTTAGAACACACACACTTCATATTACACAAAATCCACTTCAAACTTCATCTCTTCGATTCTCACTCCTCAGCCATCAAACTTCAAAAATTTCTTCACCAATCAACCACAAATCACCTAAGGAACAAATCCCACCCATCACCATGGCCTGAAACACCCTAAACAAGAAAAACGATTTCTGTTGAACCATAAATGAACCTCTCAAGATAGCCATTATAAACTCCATTCAAGTTTGCCATTAGCACAAAGGGGACCAGTGAAGTTGATTTGCACAAAGGAAAGGCTCAGAAAGCTCATCTTTGAAGATCTCCAGCTCAGGTATAACTCAAGAACTTTTTTCTCAGAACCTTGATTTCTTGTTATAAAATGAACCTATATGCTTTGCTGATCATCCTGATGTGTTTAGAATTGAAAATGGTGTAGAAACAACATGTATTGTAGAAACAAGCATGTATTGTTGAAGATCTCTTGATTCATGTGTTATAAATGTTGTTTGATGATTGATTTGTGTTCCATGATGTTTGGGGAATGTTTTATGGGCAGATTTGATGGTGTTTAGTGGCCTGTAGAAGAAGTTAGGTTGAGGGGCTGGCCGGAGAAGACGATCGGAGCTTCCCTCTGGTCGTTTAAAATCATTAGGGTTTAAGTGTGTTTAGTTTTCCAGATTGAACCTGAGCCCTTAGATCCTGATTAGGTTAAGACACGAGCGGTCCAGATCATTTCATTAACCCTAATCCTGATTAATTAAATTAAACATAATTAATTAACTCAGAATGAACCTCAGTCCTTGGATCACGCGTGTAAGCAAAATTTGAATCTAGGCCCTTAGATCTTCATACCTCAAGTCAAGCTGACTTGAGATCTCAGCCCTTTATCCACTTCCCACGCAATCTGAGCCATCCCTTGTGTTTACTTTTCATTTTTATTTTATTTCTTTCATTTTATTTTCCTTTATTTATTTAAAATAGCAAATCATTTTGTAAAAATATGATCTTTTTCATTTTGTTTTCAAATAATTTTCAGATACCAAAAACATTTTTATTTTTAATTTTTGCATTAAAAATATATTTTTTTAAATCATTTAATGGTATTTTTTAATTAATTAATTCATTTTAATTAATTAAAAATACTTTTAGGTATTTAAAAATCACCAAAAAAATCATGAAGCATTCTTACATATTTAGAACAATTTACAAACTCATCTTACAAATTTATTTTAGGGTTTGATCATGTTTTGACAATTAACCATGAATTAGGGTTTTCAAATTTCTTATTTTTCTAACCCTAACTTCAAAAATTCATTTCTGATCAACCAAGATGAGTTTGTGCATGGTTCTTTTTGCATTCTTTCATACTTTTCATGTAGTGTATAGGGTATTTAACTCATATTTTTGCATTGCATTTTCTATTTGTTTGGCATTTTTCATGAAGAAGTACCCAAAACCCTAGCCTAACTTAGAAAAACCATAACTTGACTTTGGTATAGCTTCTGACCTCCATATTTAGGGAGTATTCTACTGTGTGTTTAGGGTTCATTTGGTTGCATTTTCAAATTTTTATCATGTGTTTTGCTTCTGTTTTGATCATATGCATCTCATACTTTCTTAAAACCCTAATTTGCCATGTTCATTTGCATTCATCTTTGCATACCTTCATCATGTGAACTTGTCATGACAACTCATGCATTTGTATGTCATCTTAGATACCTTAGGACATGTATGAACATTGGTTGATCATTGTTGCATCCATTTGGTATGTTTTGCATTCATTACTTCTTATGTGTATTCATGTGATTTCAAGCTTCTAACATGCTTTCCTTTGCATCTCATCTCTTGTATGATCATGCATGAACATTGTACATGTCTTTGCATCATTTCATAACACATTTGCATTGTGTTTGCACTTCTGGTCTTGATCATTGCATCTTCATTTGCCTTATTTCCTTTTGTTTCATGTCTCATGCATTCATACTAACCATTTCAGGGGCTTCGGGTAAGTTGTTTAGGATGTCGATTTGCCTCCACATCCAATCTCTTCTTATCTTTTCATTTGCATCTTTATTTGTCTTTGAAGTTAGTTTGACTCACTTGTGCTCTCTCTTGCTCCTTTTCTTTCTCTTAGGTTACTTAACTTCATCAGGAAGTAAGTAACCTATTCTCCTTTCTCTTCTCTTTTCATCTGCTTCTTCTTCCTTGGTGGCCATTTGAAGATCTCTCTCTAAGCCTCACAAACCATAGGAATATCCAAGTATGATAATTTAGGGTTGTACATAGTCTCCCCTAGTTTTTACCTTTGAGGCTCCTTGAGTCTCTGCTTCTCATCTCATAATCAAGGCTAAACAGTTAAAGTTTTAAGACTCTGAATTAGGGTTATGCTTGTATCCTTATCTTAGGATGGAATGTATAACTTTAATACTTAGTGTTAAACCTTTAAGTTGTTTACACCTCCTAATCAAAACACCTAATAATCATTAAGACTTAAGCTTGTAACTTGGGCCTTATATTAGGGTTACATCTCTGCCTGTTGGTTCAGAGGGACTAACCCTAGTTTTCAATGGACAAGTCTCCCTTAGGTTTAGTCTTACAAACATAAAATCCATTTCTCAATCCCACCTTTAATTAAAATCCACTTTAATAAAGGCTTGTTATATAATGATTTTAATCCCTAAACATGGATTAAGTTGAGGAGTCTTCCTCATCTTAAGTGTTCATATCTATTATCCTTCTCTTAGGATGGTGTAATGAGTTCACTAATCCCTGATTAGAGATTAAACTCATTACTTAACACAAAACAAAAGTCCAAAAGCACTTAATAATCACAAATGGGTTAATGATCTTAATCCCGCATCATTAGGGTAATTAAGTTGAGATTCTCATCTCATAATTAAGTAGACTCATTATCCCTAATCAGGAATGATATAATGAGTTTGCAAACCCTTGATTAAGGCTTAAGCTCATTATCCTATGCAAAACACCAAAAAGCAATAATAAAACTGAAAACACAAAAACAAACAATAAACGTCTCCTCCAGGATTCTTTTTTCATCATACTCACTCTGAAAACGAGAACTCGCTTCTCCCGTCTAATGCAAGACAGTTAGCACTCGAGCCAGACGAGTCATACACTTGAGCATAGACAAGTAAGCAGTTCACAACAAAAACACTAAGTCACTTTGAGTCGAAATACAGTGTTCTGACTTCCTCATTGCACGAGAGGATACGTAGGCATAACTTAACGGTTATCGAACAAAAGTCTCTTTGTCCCCCCCCTTTCCTCTTTCTAGCTTTCTTTTCTTAGCCTCAGTTTTGAGCACTCACCTTCTTCTTGCACTGACACTTTGTACATTCATTCCTCCCTAGCTTCTTATACACAATTTAGAACATACATTATCCCCTTTTTAAACACAATCAGGTATGCGTGGATCCCATCGAGTACGAAGGACGATCTAAGTGCTAATACCTTCACAGGTCGTAACCTACCCCATTACCCAGTCTCTCTGGTTAGCAACCGTCTTATCCATATCTTTCTAGGTTTATGCAGCATTACCTTTCCTTCGGGATAAAAATGCCTAGCTGACGACTCTATTCAACCTCAACCTTCAACATTGTCGACGGTTCGCGTTTGCATAGGGATGAAAATTCGGGGAGCGACAGCTTGACGACTCTGCTTGGGACCTTTGCAACCAGGGCTTCTGGTTCTCTTGTGGGTTTCTCCTAGCGCTTGTTTGTTTGTGTTTATTGGGGGTGTTATGTGTTATTTGTGTTTATGTTTTTTCTTTATTTATTGCTTCCTGTACAACTTTATTATTGCATTTACTTTATCGCTTTCATTTACTGCTTTCTGCATTTCATTTATTATTATCATGTCATTGTGCTGGATTTCTGGTTTGCTCTGGTGGGAAGGGTATTCCAGTGAGAAAGGTCCAACACAAAGGCCTGAGTGACACATAGGATTAGAGTGGTTTTGTATTCTTTCCCATTCCATTTCGGTCTGCTGCGGGAATATGAAAACACGGTTCAGACATGGGTTTCCTTTTGAGAACTCTGTGCTACGGATTTCCTGTAGTGCTAGGGCTATCTGGGAAGCCTATTAAGTCTGGATGACCTTTTTTAAATGACCTTCAGCATCTGAGCTGAATTAGAGGAGGATCCTTTATGATTAGGGTAAACAATGTACCTCCGGGTTAGAAGTGTTTACACTTCTCATAATAGATCTGAATCTGAGGATCCTTGTTCTAGAACAATACCTGTGAGTGGGTTGGGTTGTTTACAGGTTTGCAGGAGCCCTTGACCTCAACATACCTTGATACTGGAATTTGTTCTTAAGGTTTTACTATTTTGGACTAGTTCTTTGAAACCCTGGATTATTGACTCTTTATTTGAGTCCCCCACCCGGTTACTGGTTCTCAGACTTCCATCTGAAACTCTGAACACTCATGGATCCTGCCAAAGGCAACTGATAATCCAACACATGATCACAAACCCTTGCATATCATAAGAATACATCATATTGCAACATTTAACATTTGTCTATTTGTTTTACAGGGTATCCACCTTCACTTGGTTTGGTTTTGACTGTTCTTCTGCTCAACCTATCTGCTGCAACACTTCTTCAGCTATCTTCTTCAGTTATCCTCTTCGGTTATCTCCTTCAGCACACATCTTCAACATGGATTCAACCAGGAAAAGCAACATCACCTACCACTTCTTTAAGTATCCTCTAGCAGGCATCAGGCAGATACATGCCCTTATCACCCCTGATCTTGTTCCCTTATTCAGAGAGCATTATGGTGGAATCTTGGACATGGTAATGGACCTGGATGCATCACAAAGGAGCATGATTCACACCTGTATTCAGTTTTATGACCCTCCTCTATGTTGCTTCACTTTCCCAGACTTTCAGATAGGACCTTTTCTGGAAGAATACTCTATGCTATTGGGTGTCCCTATCAGAAGAGGAATTCCTTTCAATCCTGAAATGACTCCTCCAAAGAATGAAGACATAGCCAAAGCATTACATCTGGAAGCAACCATCATTGATGAGAACATTGCTTCCAAGGCTGGAATCCCAGGCCTTCATCTAGATTTCTTGATCACTCAGGCTACAAAGCATGCTGCAAAAAGGAATTGGGAAACTTTGTGTGCTCTCCTGGCTCTCAGCATTTATGGTATCATTTTGTTTGCAGACGAGCCTAAGTTTTTAAGCAAGAATGCCATCTACATCTTCATGCTAAAGAACCCGGTTCCTACCTTATTGGGAGACTTCTACTACTCAGTTCATCAGAGGAATGAGAAACAGAGAGGAAGACTGGTAAGATGTTGTGCACCTCTTTTCTACAGTTGGTTGATGAAGCATATGCCGAAGACGGAAGCTTTCCTGAATCCACATCAGTCAAGGAATTGGGCTAAGAGGATGATTGCCCTTATTTCAGAAGATATCAGATGGTGTACTCAAAATACCAAGGGCCGAGACATAATAACAAGTTGTGTCCAATACCCAAATGTGCCACTTATTAGAGTAAAGGGTTGCATCAATTACGATCCTTTACTTTTCAAAAGACAGTTGGGGCATGCCTTGATACATCCATCTAAGGAGAAATACCTAACATAGTCTCTTTATTGTGTTATTCAGAACAATCATGCCATTGTCCGACAAGAAGCCTGGGCTTGGGACCACATATAGACTAAAGGGACTGCTACTCTGGGGAAATGCAACAACATAGCCTCTGCTCAGTACATTGAATGGTCACGCAACAGAGGACAAATTACTCGTATGCTATTCACCCTGGAAGATGTACCGGGGCCATCAGTAGTCGAGCCCATAGCCACGGTCATTCTGGAAGAATTTGAGAAGATGAAGGAAAGAAACACCCAGCTGGCTGAAGCTTTAAAGAAGACCCTTTGGGAAAGAAATGATGGTCGTCTAGTCATTGAGAGGTTAGAGAAGTTACGCATCGAGCATGTAACCAAAATTGAGAAGACTAAAGACTTCATCAGGAAATCCTGAGCAGGAGAACTTGTGTTGAAGAATGCATGTAAGGAAGCAAAGATTCAAAGGGCAAGAGCTGAGCATTATCTGGAGGAGAGTCAGGATAGATGGGTCAAGATAACTGAGGCTCGTCTGAAAGAAGACCAGAAGATGCAAGCCAAGATAGAGCAGTTAGAGTCTAATGAGAAAAGAAGTCAAGAGGCACTGCTAGCAGCTCAGAAGGAGATCTCAGAGTTGAAACTCCGGGAGGGGTTAAAGAGATCCAAAGAACAGGACAAGTATCAGAAGATGACAAATACCATTGCAACCAGAAACCTTCTCATCAGAACCATTATAGAGCACCCAGTTGGACCGGTAATTGATGCTTTCCTAAAGGAAGTCAAAGAGGATGATTTTGGACTAGATGTCTTATTTTCTTTACTTGTATCTATTTGATTGTACTTTAGATCACCATGGTGATTTTGTTTGTTGTATTCTTAAATTTGATTGTATTTTGATTCACCATGGGAGTTTGTTTGGTTATAATTCATGAACTATTTGTATTTTGGCATTGCCACTTGTATTTTTATGGTTATGAATTGGATTTTCTTATGGACTTCGTTTGCTTTAACATCTTCATCTCCCAGAGGTGTGGAAGGTCAAAACCAAGAACCAAATTGGATACCCTCTAAAGACAAATAGACATATTGCATTGCATGCTAATCTCATATCCTTTGTTTTGTAGGTGTTTTATTGTTGTTTTCTCACTTTGTTGTTTGTTTCAGGAAATATTGCTCGCAGGAGGGTCTTTCCCATCAATCGCATCCACAGATATCCAACTCGACACAACCTTCCGAGTCTACAAATGGATCAGCTACAACAGGAACTGACAGATGTGAGGACTCAGATGACTGATGTGAGGACAAAAGTGAGGACTCAGATGAATCAATTCATGGCTGTGATGACTGCACTGGCATAGACCCAGGAAAGATTGAGGGAGTTAGTCGAGCGGCAAACTCCAAAAGATAACCACGCAGGCACTGGAGGTACCAGTAACAATGCGCGTGAGCATCCGCGAACAACTCCGGTAGTGTTTGGACCTGACAACAATCCTGAAGTTAATATCCTTGGGAATGGCCAAAGGAACACTGGAGATCGTATTCTGCAGGAAGATCCTCAAGATGAGCAGTTTATAGTGTTAGGTGCTGGGCAGAAGAAGCTTATGACCGTCGGTTGGACGAGATATCTGAGAAGCCGAGATCCCTAGAATCCCAGAACTCTTTGGGATTCAATGTGATGGATATGGGCTTAGTGGAAGGGGTAAGGATTCCCCACAAGTTCAAACCTCCATACTTTGAAAAGTAAAGCGGTACCTCCTGTCCTCGTACCCATTTGCAATCTTTTCAGGGAAGATTGAAAGCATATACCATGGATGAGAAACTATGTATGTTTTACTTTGAAGACAGTTTAACCGGGGCATCCAGAGAGTGGTATTCACACTTGTCAAGGGCTACTGTCAGGAACTGGAAAGATTTAACTGAGGCCTTTATACGCCAGTATCAATACAACTTGAATATGGCACCTAACAGGACTCTCTTAATGGGAATGTCTCAATCTTCAAGAGAAAGTTTTTGTGAGTGCGCTCAAAGGTGGAGACAACTCGCTGCCGCTGTCCAGCCACCCATGTCTGAAAGGGCAATGGTTGATATGTTTATGGATACCTTGCAAGGGACCTACATTGATAGACTTGCTGCTTTCTCTTCCACTAGCTTTGCTGGCGTGGTCATAGCGGGAGAGAAAATTGAAAGTTTGCTGAAGATGGGCAAGATTTCTGATAATGGTGCTAGCTCCAGCAATACAAAGAAACCCTTCTCAGGACCTTGAAGGACAGGGGAGACCAATGCAGTACATGTTAATAGAGGTAGACCCCAGTACTTGCAAAGATCAGTGCCTGCAGTCACCATCCATACTCCAGCACCTCAACAACAACAGTATCCTCAACAACAGCAAAGATCTTACAACAACAATAACCAACAACAACGTCCTTTCCAACAAAGGCCTTCTCAGATTAATAGGGGGATCGATCCTATCCCGATGCCCTATACAGTCTTACTCCCGCAGCTATTAAACTTAACCTAACTGAATTGAGGATTTTGGCTCCACCAGATCCTCTGAATCTTCCAAGAAATTATGATGTCAATGCCAGATGTGCTTTTCACTCCAATGCGCCTGGTCATTCAACAGAGAAGTGTAGGGCCCTGCACATGAAAGTCCAAGATTTGATTGACTCCAAAGCTTTGAATTTTGCACCTCCACCAAATGTCACAAGGAATCTAATACCAAATCATGGTGAGCCAAAGATCAATGCCATTGAGGAGGGCCAACCAGCAATTTTGATTGATGACATTGCAAGTATTCAAACGCCACTGGCCGAAGTAAAAGCTTAGCTATTGAAGTGCCAAGTGTTTCCGGGTTGTGAGGCTCGTTGTGAAGCTTGCAAAGTTTTTACCAATGGTTGTGCAAATCTGAAGAATGGTACTAGCAGTCTTATCAGAGAAGGCATCCTGTAAATCACATCAACAGTTCCATCTTCTACAACTGCAACAAAAATCTCTCCTATAACACCTGCAAACAATATCCCAACAGAATCTTCTACAACGCCAGCAAAAGCCATTTCAACAGAATCAACTACAACAACAACAAACAACACCAGCAGTGATGACATCTCAACGGTTACCATCTATTATGATCCAACAACCATCCATGTTCCGGATTCTCTCAACAGCAACTTTCAGCAACACCCTCATCAACATCAATAACTTCCTGCACCTGCATTATCTTCAATCAGACCTCCTGTCACCATCTATTATGATCCACAGACTATCACAACTCCTTCTTCTACTGCAATTAGTCTGGTAACCATCACGGTGCCTGGACCAATTCCTTATGATAACAACAATTTTGTGCCTTGGCATTATGGTTCGGATCTTTACTACCAAGGAAGAAAGGTCACTCTTGACTCCTCAACTTCTACACCACAAATTGATAATGTCGGGGGAGGTGGAAGCTTCACTCGAAGCGGACGTCTATTCGCTTCACAGTTTCCCAGAGTTAATGCTGAAGTAGAAACTGTTGGCAAAGAAAAAGGCAAAAGTGTGGTGCCAGAAAAGCCTGCTGCAAAAGAAACTCAGAAGACACCCTTTAATCAGGATGTAGACGAGTTTATGAGGATAATCAAAATAAGTGACTACAAAGTTGTGGATCAGATCATCAAACACCCTCCAAGATTTCCATATTATCTCTGCTCATGTGTTCCAAGGCTCACCGGAATGCACTACTCAAGGTCTTAAATGCAGCTTATGTGTCGGAAGAAATCACGGTCAATCAGTTAGAAACGGTGGTCGCAAATGTCAATACTAGTCATGGACTAGGTTTCACCGATGCTGACTTGACTACGGAGGGGCGTAACTCCAACAAGGCTTTACATATCACTTTGGAATGTAAAGGTGTTGTACTTTCTCATGTCCTTGTTGATATTGTATCATCACTCAACATCCTGCCAAAGAAAGCTTTAATCAAATTGGAGTATGATGGTCTAGCCTTCCATCCTAGCAATTTAGTGGTAAGAGCTTTTGATGGTTCTAAAATATCGGTTCTCAGAGAGGTGGAGCTACCCGTGGTAATTGGCCCATAAGTTTTCAAAACTACCTTCTACGTGATGGACATACAACCTGCCTACAGTTGTTTGTTGGGTCGACTCTGGATCCATGCCGCTGGCGCGGTAACATCAACCCTTCACCATAATTTAAAATATGAGTGGGAAAGCCAAATTATCACCATCTGTGGAGAAGAAGACATCTTTGTCAGTCACCTGGCTACATACAAGTACATAGAGATGGATGGGGAGACCCATGAAACCATGAGCCAGGGTTTCGAAGCCTTAAACATCAACGAAGCTACAACTGAGGTGTTTGCTGCATCCCAAGAGGAAAGGATGGGTACCTCAATTGCTTCCTACAAACAGGCTCGGAAGGTTGTGGAAGAAGGGAATGCCCAAGGCTGGGGCAAGCTGCTGAAGGTTCAGATAAAAGAATACAAATTCGGTTTGGGTTACAGACCATCCCGAAAAGTTCCAGAGGAGGCTGCTGAAGCTCCTAAGTTCATAAGTGGGGGAATGCTGACCCCGGATGCTGTCAACACTTTGGAAGACGAGGATGAGAGCGACTACAACCTGGAAAGCTGGATCCATCCAAGAGTCCCGGGCCAACAAGTCCTCAACTGGTCTTCCCAGGAAATTATAAGGGTTACTGTTGCAGAGTAGTTATTATTTCCTGTTTTAAGCATGCATCAAAGTCATGCACCTTGTCCAAGATGTCGGGACTCATTTTGTAATAGGGCCATATGTATTTTGTTCAAATTGAATATTAATGAACAATGGACATCTTTTTGCAAACAATCTTTTTTCGCTCCCTGTCTTTTCATTTCTGTTATTTTCACACAAAACAATACTTGGCAATGCGTTCTCAATAATAACTTCATTCGATTTTCCTAAATAAGATAAAATCAATCACTAAAATGAACAAAATCTCAACCCTTGCAGAGATAGCTGTAACACGGTGGGAGAACTGACTTTAGTTAAATGTTGCGGATAGCAAGAGTCGCCATCGACTTTTATTTTATCCAAAGGAAAGGGCATAAAAGAACAAGAAAGACCTTAAAAGATTTTTGGGTTCGGGGGGTAAGTTATGTAAAGGGAAGGTGTTAGCACCCTTTACATCCATGGTTATCCATGGGCTCTTAGTTACTTAGCTCACTTTAAACTATTTTGAGAAGTGTAGTGTGTGATTAAAAATTTTCTTAAGTACTTTATAATGATCCTTGTACGGATATATATAAAGACTTTGTTTTGAAAATTGTTTGAAAATGTGAAGTATTATGAAATGTTTTTGAAAGAGTGAGCAAGTACTTAAGAGGAACCTACCCTAAATTGAATCTTTTCTGTTCTTAAATGTTCTTTCAATGGTAAGACTATCCCTATTATTAAGGAATAGGTAGTCATTACCTTGGATGTATGAGGGACAAGTGAAGGGACAACTGTTATTAGGAAACTGTAAGGTGTATTTAGCAATTCGAAGGGACTAATCATCTTTATTCAAAAGGGACAAGATCATTTACGAAGGCAACCATGGAGGGACTTGATCTTATTATCTTTTAAGGGACTAGATGATATAAATAAATGAAGGGACTTTTCTTTATACACCTTACTTGACCTTTTTCTTTAGGCAACATGAGAGGTATCCTTAAGAATGTGAGATGGCGATCCCGGATCGACTTACGTGTGTGCGTGTACAAATTCAAGTATTTATCTTACAAATTAGTGATCTAAATTCAATTTTAAATACAAACATGTTTACACTCCCTATTTTACTAACCATGGCAATTTAAAATAAATAATAAGAAATTCTACAACTATTACATAGGGTGTACAATTACATTATAATAATTAAAATAATTAAAATAAATAAGCATATAATAAATAAATAATTAAATAGGTTAGTAATAATAAACAAAAATAAGTATAAGAAGGTTAGTATAACAATATAATATAGAAACAAATTAAAAGGTTCAAAATTAAATAAATAATTATTTTTAAGAATTTTAATAAAAGAAATAAATAATAAATATTATATCCTAATAAATATGACTAATAATCCTAATAATTTAATTTTATATACATATTATAAAAATATTTGTTAATTATAATTAAGTAAGCATATAAAAATAATAAATTAAATTCATAAAATAAAGTTAGGGTTTTTAATTGTTTAGAAAATAAATAAATTAGGGTTAACTACTTAATTAAATTATTTATATATATATATATATATATATATATATATATACAAACAAACTACATATAATTAAAATTTACAAACAAATAAATTAAGATTTACAATATAATTAGGGTTTATAAAAATATTAGGGTTTTCTACATATGAAATTTTAGGGTTTATAAATTAATCTAAATATAATTAAATTATTTATACAAAACATATAATATATACAATAGAATAAATATTAAATAATTTTATTAATAAAGTTTAATTATTTTTTTGAAAATATAAGTTTTGAATTATATACAAGAAAATAATATAACAATTTTATTTTAAACATTCATTATTTATTAAATTAATTATAATATAAACCAAAATCAAATAAAATAAAAAAATGAGAAAAAAGAACTTACTTGGGGCTGGGATTCGAACCCAGGCCCTAGGCTTTGCATCTCTAAGACCAGCATACTCTCCACCAGGCCAGCGCGCGTTTGGTGATAGTGAATGAGTATTAAACATTATATTTTAAAACTATAAAATAAATGGATAAAACACAAAAAAAAATTGGTGAAGCTGGGATTTGATCCCTTGACCTTTTCCTCACACGCGCATGACTCTTACCACTGGGCTAGCCATTGTTAACTGAAATAATACAGAAACATAACAATAAAATATTAATCTCAATTTTTAAATTCCAGCTTTGGCGCCATCTGACTTCATCTTCTCCAATTTTCCTGCGAATTCACCTGCGTTTTCTTCTACGAATTTACCTGCGAATCCAGTTTCGTAGGTTTTCCTAGCTTGCTTCAATGATCCTCAAACCTGTAATAATTCATCAAATTGAAAGCACCAATGCATTCTATACAACAAACCCAGTTCAATTACGTTTTTAGAATTCATTTATATTCATTATTTCGCAAAACCCCAAATGAGGAGCATAAACCCTAGCCATGGCACTTTATGATTCAGGTCATGAACCTTCAATCTAATTATCCAGAAAGTATCCTAGGATCATTACAAACACAAACCAGCCATTAGAATCAATTAATAATGCATCAAAGTATGAAATCGAAAAAAATCATTAAACTTGAAAAAGAACGATTCGGTTAGGGCTTTTTAGCATGATTTTGATGCAAATAAGGATTGGGAAAGCATCAGTGAGGATCAAGGAATGTTTTGCAACCTTTAGAATGCCTTTAAATGCCCTGCAAAGATGAATCCGAATTTGAGTTTTTCTACCAAATTTTGAAAGTTTGAATGTTCTTCTTAGAGGCTGCAAATCGTGTCCCTCACTTGTGTTATGTCCCTCTATATGTAGTGAATCAAATTAGGTTAAAAAATGTCATGGTTCTTTGGATTTTTGGATCATTTGAATATTGAGAAAGATATGTCATAAAATTTGAATATTATTTGATCTAACATTGCTATTTTAGGACAATCATCATAACTTGTGTATCAATCTAATCCAAACAATATTCATGACTTTCTAGAAGCAATATCCCCTTTTAAATATTTTATTTCATATTTTATTTCAATTTAAATGATATTTTAATGAATAAAATTCAAATAAATATGAAATAAAAAATAAAAATTCAGAAAATAAGTGGGTTGGGTCGTGCTTGGTGTTTTTGAAAAGATGGGATGGCAATTCGGTGGGCTTATTTAGCAAAAATTTGATTTTAGGCCTTATTTGCTTCATAAACTTCCCTAAAATTTCCCAACTTTGCAAGGGCACGAATCCTTCAATTTTAATGCTATGAGGGTGTTCTTGGACATTTTGGAAAGCTTAAAGAGTCCTCTAACCAACCCCATTGTTTTCATGTCCATATCTTTTACCATTCTCAAGTTATGCTCCTTTGAAGTTGTTGACTTTTTGTTGACTTTCAAAAGGACCTATAATGTCTTAGCTCATACCTTCCAAATGAAGCATTTTTGGGCTTGGCTTGTGAGACACAAAGTTGTAGAGAATTCAATTTCCTTCAAAATGAGCTTTGTATGGAAATTTCTTGATGAAGCATGTGAAAGTTATGGTTGGTCAAAGTTTAGTTGACTTTTCCTGTGAAAACCCTAATTTAGAAACTCCTGATTCTTGATGATCTGAAATCTCCTTGATGAATCATGATCAACCCTTGATCAAATGATGAATTTTACTTCATATACTTGATGTTGGAAAAAAATCATGAAGTTTGACTATGGTTTGACCACAGTTGACCTCAGTTTGACTTTTTAACTGCTTTGACTGATTTTAATCTATTTGATCATCTGACTGAGCAAACCTTTGGGAAAAGTCTTGAAACTTGTCATGGGGATTCTTGAACACATATAAGATGTTATAAAGCTCACTTGAAGTCTTGGAAGTCCATTTAGCCTGATTAAAGTCAAAACCCTAGTTTAGGATGCACTGCTTAGGAGGATGCATTGTCTGAGGGAATTGTCAAACTTTCTGACTAATTGTGAACTTTGTGAACCTCATGAGATGTCTTGTGAACCTTGTGAACCTTGTGAGCCTCTTAGTACACAATGTCTTGTCTTGTGGAGGGCAAATTTTGGGGTGCAACAGCTGCCCCTGTTCAATTTTCTGAAACCTGAGGGGTTAGATTGGTATATGTGCCATTCGTGACCTGGAAGGTTGAAGGGGATTGAACACAAAAGCCCAAAAATTTGCACTCACCAGTGCATAGAGTAATACTGATGATTAATTGTATATGCTTGAGTGGGCTTAAAGATGCCACTTGGAGGAACTGGAGATGGGCTTAGAGATGCCATCAGGATGAACTGGAGATGGGCTTAAAGATGCCATCTGAAATATCTGGATGCGATAATGTTCTGTATGTTGATACTGGATATCAGTACTAGATCTTGGTATAAGCCGTCTCTGAATCATTTATGCAACATGATTTAAATTGTTGAATGGACCAGTAGAAATGAATCTTGTGATAATTATCTCTTCTGGAAGTATCTTGGATTACAGACTGTTTGCCTATTCTCCAAGGTCAAAAGAACGTCAGGATTAGTTCTTCTGAAAAATATCTTGAACCAGGGAATGGATCTTTTTACAGAGCGTTTGCCTGCTATTCAAGGGACCAAACGAACATCAGGATTTGTTCTTAAGGGTCAGAAGAACGTCAGGATTTGTTCTTCTGAAAAAATCTTGAACAAGGGGCCAAAAGAGCGTCAGGATTTGCTCTTAAGGGTCAAAAGAATGTCAGGATTTGTTCTTCTGAAAAAGTCTTGAACAAGGGGCCAAAAGAGCGTCAGGATTTGCTCTTAAGGGTCAAAAGAACGTCAGGATTTGTTCTTCAGAAAAAGTCTTGAACAAGGGGCCAAAAGAGCGTCAGGATTTGCTCTTAAGGGTCAAAAGAACGTCAGGATTTGTTCTTCTGAAAAAGTCTTGAACAAGGGGCCAAAAGAGCGTCAGGATTTCCTCTTAAGGGTCAAAAGAACGTCAGGATTTGTTCTTCTGAAAAAGTCTTGAACAAGGGGCCAAAAGAGCGTCAGGATTTGCTCTTAAGGGTCAAAAGAACGTCAGGATTTGTTCTTCTGAAAAAGTCTTGAACAAGGGGCCAAAAGAGCGTCAGGATTTGCTCTTAAGGGTCAAAAGAACGTCAGGATTTGTTCTTCTGAAAAAGTATTGAACAAGGGGCCAAAAGAGCGTCAGGATTTGCTCTTAAGCGTCAAAAGAACGTCAGGATTTGTTCTTCTGAAAGATGTCTTGAACCAGGGAATGAATCTTTTTACAGACCGTTTGCCTGCTATTCGAGGACATCTTGAATATTGTATGGATCATTTCTGACCCGTTGTAAGTTGTTGATATTGTTTTACCTGCATATAACTATCCTGCAAGGGAAATATTAGTTTATGCATTAGGTATGCATGCATAGTATGATTCACCTAAGTAAATGTATTATGTACTTATGGATGTATATGTTATGGTATGATGTAAATGATGTATGTATGCATCATGCAGCTTGAAGTGTCTGGATATCTTCATATAACAACTACTGGCCAGGGAAAATAAATCTGATTCGTTGCTGAAGAATATGAGAAACTCGTTCCCGTCTTGTTTGATAATATATTATTCATAACCCCCCGTCTTTGTTCGATAGTATGGTATCCATAACCTCCCGTCTTCATTCGTCGTACTCCTATTGAAAGAATAAATTCCCGATTATCCGTCTGAGGATAAAAGAGATGGATATAAATTCCAGGGGAGATGTGACTCGAAGTATTTATGAAGATGGATTTGCCCTACTAGGGGACTTGTAGCTGTCTGGTGGGGATGAACCGGCGAAGCTTCGTTGAATTCCTTCCCTCGTTCGTCCTTAGTAAATACTATTACTGCATTTTCATGCATTTCTGGTAAACATCAATCATATTAAGCATTTTATGCATTTCTGGTAAACATCAATCATATTAAGCATTTTATGCATTTCTGGTAAACATCAATCATATTCAAAAGCATACATACATTCAAACACAACCAATGGACGCTTCGCTTATGTAAATAGGGTAAAAGTAAATCTGGATTCAAAGATGGAATTTTATTTATATCACAAAGTGACCTATACATAGGCGAGTTTGTACAAGGAGACAGAAATCCTAGTAAGAGGAATTTGTCATAAAATTTTTACAAAACAAAGAAAATCAGCTATGTGGGAAATAATCCTATTGAGTTTCAATTCTACTATTGCCATTATCTTCAAGTATCTCATCTTCTGCTGTTGAGACGAAAACGATTGGATTGATCTTTATCTGTTAGAGCTTGAGTAAGTGGCACAACTGGTCGCAGTTTCATGGGTGATCCAAACGAGACATAGTCATACGCTTTAATCCCTAACTTTTGCCTGAATTGCCTTTTCAGGTTTTCAATCCACCGGGATACCTTTTTTTGCCCAAGCCGCCTTTTCAGGTTTTCGACTTGCCGGGTGTAAATTTTTTATATATATCGCCCGAACCCTTTTGGTTCGCCGGGATGCCCTTATTTTTTCCTAGGCCAGTCAACCTAGCGGGTCTCTTTTTATGCGTATTATTTTTTAACTATGTCTGCGTTTACAGGCTGCGGGAAGTCTTCACCATCCATAGTAGTAATCATCATGGTGTAGCGGTAAAATCGTGAGTGTAAGCTATTGATTAACTTAACTCGATGAACACAGAGTCGCCACCGCGCTTTTCTTTATTTCCGAAAGGAAAAAGGTAAAAGAACGAATAAAAACCTAGGAGTCTAAAAGCAAAAGCTAAAAGAAACAAGCAGAGATTGGGTAAGGGGATTGGTTATGAACCGGGAAGGTTTTAGGCACCCGACTCGTTCGTGGTACTCCACGGGAGTCCTTTGAAATATTTATTGCTTTTTGGTCTGAAATTGGTTTGCTTGAAAAGATGGAAGAGATGAGGAGAAGAATATTTTTTTAATGATTTTGTGTTTGATAAGGTTTTAACGCCTTATGCCTACGTACCCACAAAGTGCAATGCGAGATCAAAACCTCGTAGTTCGTGGTACAAAATTTGAAAAGAAACAAATGGGTTGAATTTACTTTAAAATGTAGAGATAAAAGTGAAAAGATTAAAAATCGCTTGACCTAAGTCAAGGTTTGTTTATGAAAGTGTTTGAAGTTTAGAAAACAAGAAGATTTTTGAAATAGAGAGAAGTTTTGAAAATTAAAGAATGGGGAGGAGATGAAAAGACTAGTCCTAATGCTTGAATTAAAAGCTAAGGAAAGAATTTACCAAACCAAAATATGCACAATTCTTCAAAGATCGGGCTTCCATCTTCAAAGGCTAATGAAATAATCTTGAGGCCGAGGTTTCTAATCCATTCCAACTTGAGCAAGGGGGAAGATCTTAAAGTCTAAGTCCATTCTCCAAAAAGCTCGGGATAGTAACCATTAGTCCAAAATTAGAAGTCACAAGTCTTTTAAGTGTTTAATCCTTTATTAAGTGTTTTGATATCCAAATGGACAAAATAAAAAAAAACACAAGCACAATATGAATATAAACAAATGATATATGATATTATATGATAAAGCATAATAAAGAGATAAGGGAGCAAGAGATTAAAATAAAAGGATAAGGTGCGAGAGATTAAATTTAAACAATTATATTCACAATATTATAATATTTACAATATAAGTGGTATGATGAACTTAATCAAGCACAACCACAATAAGGAATAATAAAATCGAGGCAACCAGATCCAAGTGGATCTTAATTCGAATCGGGACAACTGTAGGTCTATGTTAAGCAATTGCCGGGTAATTTAAGGAGTAATTACCCTACAAATGAGGCCGGCCACCACTAATTAAAGTGGAAACTATTCGTGTTAATACATGTTAGAGAAACGATATTATGGATCGTTCTCCGAAAACATGCCACACTAAAAGAAAGAGAACGGTCTAATCTTAATCGAGATTATCGTTGAATTTGTCGAAAAGCAACCTATCACGATCTCAAAGTATGGAGAATGATCTAAATGATCATTCATCCATAGATTTGAAATAATGAAGATTAAACCAATCGGAAATCAACAATCTACGAATCGGAGATTGTCATCGACCAAAAATAAAAGATGAAGAAAAATAAATGGATCTAAAAGATAAATCCATAAAAGAAATGAAATATTATTTAAATCTTTTTCTTAAAACTCTTTTCCAAATTGTTTTTTTTTCTAAAAAAAAGTTTCTAAATATTTTTCTAAATCTTTTCTAAAAAAATGTTTCATAAAAATCTTATATCAAAATTAAACTATAATCAAAATCATAAAAAAAACTAAACTAATGAATAATAAGAAAACTAAAATAAAGAAAAAGTAAAACAAGAAGTGTGGATTATCCGCAGGGGGAAGGGTATGGATATAGAAAATCCATGGATCCAAGATGGATCCAAGCCCACTCAATATTTAATCATCCTTTTATTAAAATAAACAAAATAAAAAAAAGAAACAAAATGTAAAAAGAGCAAAGGCACAAAAGCAGCAAGGCTTCTTCTTCTTCAAACGAACCAAAAACAGGGCACAAATGGCGGATTGCGGCTCACCTTTCACGAAACAAAAACGAAACAAGTCACTCAACAAATCTTTCCTCTCACACGATTTCAATTCGGTTTCAATCTCATCCTCTTCCTCTCTCGCTTTGAATTTCAAAACGGTGGAATCCTTTCCCTTCTTCTTCAACTCATTTGCTTCGGATCCGATTTATCCTCTTGATTTGAATTGGTATGATCTCATGTATTTGAAGGTAAAATGAAATATAACTTGAAAGATTGATGAAGAAAGAAAGTGGATGAAGCTTGATTTATGTTCTGGTGAAATTTTTACAGGGGTTTTGTGGCTTTCAAGCTTTTTTTCAATGAAGGAGAGGTAAGTTCTTTAAATAGAGGGTTGAAGGTGATTTTGAAATGGATTTTGTGATGCGTTTGGAGTCTTCACGGGCATCCCGTTTTTGCTGCGTTTCACTGCGTTTTGATGTTGCTTTGTGTATTGCGGAGTCACGGTTCTCTCATGCTTCAGCCTGCGTTTTGAGTGAGTGTAGCTTGCGTTTTGTTTTAATTTGTTTTTTGCATTTTGAAATATTGTGTGCAGCTTGCGGGCTTGTTGTGGTAAGCTGGCTTTGGTAACTGGATTGAACGTGTGTTGGCTGAGAAGCTTCGGCTGGGTTGTGGTGTAGCTGGAAATGACTTGGGTGTGTCGTACGGCATGAAGTGATGAACGTTAGTGTGGCTTCAACTTGATGTGAAGGAAATGTTTTGGCGCTGTTTTGTTTTTATTGCAGCTGGTGATGTGAAGGAGATGATACGGCTTGCGGGAAAGTGTGCGCTGGGCACATGAAGCCTTGCGTATGGATTGTGAGTTTGGCTTGGGCGTATGGTGAAGCATACGCGTGATGTTATACGGCTTATGCAGCTGGATTGTTTGGAGTTTGGCTGGTGTGAGGCTTGTGAACGTGCCTCCTGCGTGCAGTGAAGTGAGGCTTGGAAGCTTGGATGTTGTTGTGTGGGCCAAAGGTGTTAAAGCTGGCTTGAAAGTGGTTTTGTGATGTAGTAACATGCTGGTACGACTTTGTGACTTTTTGGTTTTGGAAGCTGTGCGAAATAAAGTAAGGGCTTGGAGTTAATGGGATGTGCAAGTTGTGAGGCTTACGGGAAGTTTGGTTGGTGGGGTAATGTTGGAAAAAAAATGTAAAAAAGTTGATGACTTGTTGTTGATGTAGTGAAATGTGGGCCCTTAAGTGAATCATGTGGAATGGGTCAATTTTTTTCACTGTTTCGAATTTTGTTATATAATCACAATGGGCCTTATTTTCTTTATGAATTGGAAATATATTTAGGAAAAAGATAATTGAAAGAAAAATAAAAAACAGATTAATATGAATGGAATTTTTAGAACTTGAATGATAATGGGATAACAACAAAAAAAGGATAATTGGAGATGGTCATATGGAATGATTTAATAAAAAAAATAATGGATAAAATTTGAATAGGATTGGATAAAAAAAATCGAAAAGAATGGATATATAAAAAAAAGAATTGGAATTTGGGACTTTTTGTAAATTGAAAAAAAATGAAATGGATAATGAAGAAATTGAAAAATGGATGATGGATATGAAATTGTGATTTTGGCCCACAACTTTTGATTTTTCACAAGCCTCTGATAAGAATGAATACAGTCAATTTTGAACCACTGAACAACTTGAGCCTGAAGCCACGACCATTTGAGATCTGTCTTGATTATTCGAAATCATGCTGAGGAAAATAAATCCTCAGATGAATCATTGATGAACTGATGCACATTAAAGATTCGAACCAACTTCGCACCAAACACTGCCTGATAACTGATGAATTTTGCACACAACACAACTTGAACTTTTTGAATACACATCATCTGAGAAACAGATCACTGGCACACACAACTTGCAGTCGAAACAATCTTTTGATAGTTTGACCAAGATTAGGTCAAACGTCCATCCGAATCGAATCGTGACTGAACAAATGCATCTGAATTGGAATCACAGCCTTGTCTTTGAAATCCTGCAACACAGAAGAAGAAGCAACTGCAACATATTTTTTGTATTTTGGTTAGAGGTTAGTAAACATAAACAAATAACAGAATTTAAACAAGGTGATCCTCTGCAAGGCATAGACCTGCACCTGAAGAAAGATAAACGAACCAGTGCGTGATCTTGTTTGTATGCGAAATGCAGATGAGATGCGAAAAATCTTAGGGTCAAAAATTAGGGTCTGACAGATGCCCCTATTTAAGTTTCTTCAATCCAGAGATAATGAAGATTGAAATCTTCGTTTCGACAAGATGGAAGATACTTAAATATCAAAAAACCCAATTTTTGATCCTATGATGCCAAAAACTGGAATGAAATGAAATGAAATGAAACGGAACGAAAGATATGAGATGATACGAAGATGATATGGAAATGATATGGAGCGTATGAAATTGTATATGAAAACATATGAAACTATATGAAAGCTCATGAAATGTTATGAGGAAAATATAAAATGCAGAGAAAATATGTGAAAATATATGAAAAGTTATGAGAAAATTTATGAGATGATATGAAATGTATCTGGAACCGAATGAAATGTAGAGAAGTCCGTGAGGGACAAGACGACACATGAAAAAGAATAAACACTGGGGATAAGGAGCATGAAACTCCACTGGGAAAAACAACATGCTAGAGACCAACACATGGCTCAACCGAGGTGAAAATGTCCAAGAATGGCAATTGGACAGAAAACATCACAACATCCAGGAATGGCAATGAATAAAGTGAAAAAAATCCCGAAACAGCATATCAACAGCATCCACGGATGACATTACTGACTTTAATAGGGATATCCGAGAATGGCAATCAGAAAAGAATAATCACAACATCTGAGAATGGAAATCAGATAAAATATGCGAACCTCGACATTCAGGAATAGAACTGAATGAAATGGGAGAAAGTTCGGGAAAACACATCAACTCAAAGATGATTCCAACATGAAAATCCGAGAATGGCAATCGGAAGTGAAGTGATCACAACATCTGAGAATGGCAATCAGATAAAATAAATCATAACATTCAGGAACAACACTGAATGAAATGGGAAATATTCGGGAAAGTACATCAACTCAGTGATGACTCCAACATGGAAATCCGAGAATGGCAATCGGAAGTGAAGTGATCACAACATCTGAGAATGGCAATCAGATAAAATAAATCATAACATTCAGGAACAGAACTGAATGAAATGGGAAAAAGGTCTGGGACAGTACATCAAATCAATGATGACTTCACTATGGACATCCGAGAATGGCAATCGGAAGGGAATGATCACAACATCTGAGACTGGCAGTCAGATAAAAATGTGAATCACAACATTCAGGAACAGAACTGAATGAGATAAAAAGAAGGTCCAGGACAGTACATCGAGTCAATGATGACTTCACTATGGACATCCGAGAATGGCAATCCGATAAAAGGGTGTAATATCTGAGAAGACACAACAAGTAGGTGAAGGAAAAGTTAAGAAGAGACAGACAAGTGCCAAGTAAATTAGACTTTGACCAAAAAGTAAGAAGTTGAAAACAACAAGACTTCAAGAAATGCATATGGCGACTAAAACACTCAGTATGCAGACATTTACGAAAATGAGGACCAAACCACCCAAGAATATGCATAGTGAGGACTAAGACACTCAAATATGGAACCGTAAACAAAACTGGGGAATAACACACCCGAGAAAACGCATAATGAGGCATAACACACTCAAATATGCAAACTTTTCAAAAATGGGGAATAACACACCCAAGGACATAATATGAGAAAAATGATGACAACCAGTTTAGACTCTTAGAGGAGTGAAAATGCTGACAACCAGTTTAGACTCTTAGAGGAGTGAAAAGATGAAAGACTGATTCCTCAACATAGAAATCATTGCCATTCTGCTTGAATAATAAAGATACTATTGCTGAACAAAATCTCGGTCACACCAGTAAACTGTACCAAGTTGAAACTCTTTTGAGAGAAGTCATGCAAAGCTACTTGGGGATTCTTGAAGAAAGTTGCCCAAAGTTCAATGACTGATGAAAATAAACTGATAATAGATTCAGTTCCTGACTACTGCTAGAGAAAATATTCAAATCTTTGAAGTAACTGCTGAGAAGAACAAATTGATCATGGCTTCAATCCTTGAAATGATTGTTGAGAAAATACACCCAATATGAATTCTGCAGCGAATCTTCTGACTAACCGAATTTGAGAACATCTTGCACTGAGCAACATCATCTTGAAATAATAGGTACTGAGAAAAATTTGCCCCTTGGCAGGATCACCGACCAAGTTTCTCAACTGTTTGACAATTCCTTGATGAGGAAAGTTTATTTGCAAATAAAAATGTTTGTACAAACCTGGTAATTTTAATGCAAAATTCAATGCAAAGTTTGAAATCAAGAATCCTTTTTGGAATGAAATTTATTGATGTAAAGTAAATGAAAACAATGTCAAAACACGGCGGTTGAGACAACATTAAAGATACAACAAGGTAAGAAAACAAATGATTGGTAAAGAACTTGAGAGTCAGTTTACGCAACCTCGTTGTAGTATGCTTTTCAAAAGAAACCTGAATTCAATTAGGCCTTTTGAAGGTTGTAACGTGGTCTGGTTCACGGTTTATGAAACAAAGGATATAGGCTCAAAGTTTATTTGTACCCAACCCAACTTCGTGATGAACTCCAGTCCTACATTCAATTAATTCAGCCTATGCATTCAAGTTCCAAGAATTTTAGGATTGCACAGATGAAGATGGTTCACAAGCCAAAGGATTTTGAGATAGCAGTCATCTCTTTCCTTTTTGTTATTTCCAGTGAAGACTTTGGTCCACTCATCTTATTTTTGTTGAGGATTTTGATAACCTCTTGACAAATATTTCCTTTT
The DNA here is from genome assembly GCA_963966055.1 of Lathyrus aphaca. Classification (NCBI taxonomy): domain Eukaryota; kingdom Viridiplantae; phylum Streptophyta; class Magnoliopsida; order Fabales; family Fabaceae; genus Lathyrus; species Lathyrus aphaca. The sequence goes on along the minus strand of OZ014522.1, from coordinate 406,099,829 downwards.
ATTATCCCTAACTTTTGCCTGAACTGTGTCATTTGATCTTACAGCCAGCGGGATACCCCAGTTTTTTGCCTAAGTCTCCTTCATAGGTTTTGACTTAGCGGGCTTTGATTTTTTTCAATAATTTTTTTTCAATATCATTTTTTTGAAAGATAATGACTGCATGGCTTAATGATTACGATGAACCATCATTGGCTTTTGAATTGAGAAACATCTTCAACACTTCTTTGATGTGTGTGAAGGAAAACTTGAGATTACAACTTTTGTTGAAAGGTGTCTTGAATGATTCTCTTGTACTTGAATGCACATTCGAATTAATTGAGAACTACCCATCCCCAGGTTAAAATTAAGGGTTTTTTCGAATAGAAAGAAACTCCAACTTCAAGGTTCAAAGGGGTTGACAAGGGATTAATTTCCTTATTTCTCCAGTGTTTAGGATTTGAAACAATGCCTGTATATCATCAACCAAGTCTCAATTGAAAGCATATCAACAACAGTTATGGGTATCTCGTTTTCATCATCCTCCCTCCAATCATTGTAAAAAAAATTGAGAAAAGATAAATGAACTTGAAATGTAAAGCATAAAGATGCAAATAATAAATGAAATTGAATCAAAACAAAGCAATGCTCATTTCATTAAAATCAACATGAAAGTACAAACAAGCTTAAAAGCAAACAACTTAATATGATTGAAGAAAAATTACAAACATGAAGAAACAATGGCCTAGTGATCAATCAACAACAAGGATGAGCTGTCCCTTCTGATATTCTGGCCTTGAAGAAAATTAAAAGTTGAAGTCTTCTAGAAGATTCACTTCCCAAGCTTCGGCAAAGGATTGTTGATAACATTGGGATTAAGGTCATTAAAGTAAAGGATGTTGTTCCTGATAAGTTCTTGCACTTTAGCCTTCAGTGCAAAGCAATGCTCTAAGTCATGACCAGTTCCACCTTGATGAAACTCACAGCGAAGATCCGATCTATAACCAACCGGAAGAGGATTTGGAACAGGAGGCGGAGGCCTAGTAGTAATTAAACATTTCTCAACCAAGGAAGGAAACAATTCAGTGTAAGACATCGGAATAGGATCAAAGTTTGGTCTATTGCGATACTGATTTTGTCCAACAGCAGGAGGAGGAGTCTGAGCTTGAGCTCGAAATTGAACTTGAGCTTGAGCTGGTCGAGCTTGACCTTGAGCTTGAGTTTGAGCAGGTTGAGTTTTAACAACAGGAGCAACTGCAGCTACGTATGGTTGAACATATCGTTGTTGCGGGCGATAAGGCCTCCTCTCAGTTGAAACAGCATAAGCATCACCATCTCTTCTCTTGTGAGGATTCCCAAAAGACTTTCTTGCAGCATTAGGAGCTTCAGAATTGGTAATCTTACCTTTCTTGATACCTTCCTCTAGTCTTTCTCCAATAGTGACTAGATCAGAAAAACCAGATGAAACACTTCCTACCATTTTCTCCCAAAAGAACGGTTGAAGAGTGTCCATGAATAAACCAGTTAATTCCTTTTCGGGCAAAGGTGGCTCCACTTGAGCAGCTAGCTCTCTCCAGTGCTGAGCATACTCTTTGAATGATTCTTTCTCTTTCTGTGACATATTTTGAAGTTGACGACGGTCAGGCGCCATATCCAGATTGTACTTATATTGCTTTACAAAAGCATCAGACAAATCTTTCCAGCTTCGGATGTGACTCTTCTCAAGTCGAACATACCACTTCATAGAAGCACCACTCAAACTATCTTGAAAACAGTGAATAAGCAATTTGTCATCCTTAGCATGCGCAGCCATTTTGCGACAATACATCAGCAGATGAATCTTTGGACAAGTATGACCATTGTATTTCTCAAATACAGGGACTTTGAACTTATCAGGAAGAACCAAGTCGGAAACCAAGCACATATCTATTGCAGCAGAACCAAAGACATCCTTTCCTTCTAGACCTCTTACCCTCTTCTCAAGAGTCAAACATTGTTCTCTAACTTCATCCATATATCCAGGTTCACCCTGGCTTTCAGCTTGTGGACCAGCAGCTTGGTACAAGAAAGGAGAATTCTGATAAGTAGTCTGAGCAGTAGTGTGCATAACAGGTTGAGGTTCGACAAAAGTCGGAGCTGAAAATACTGGCACAACAGATGGACCACCTATTTGAGCAGTAGCAGAAACTGGCACATAATCCGGAGGTAACCCATATTCTGGCCAAGTAGAAGTCGGTTGCTGAACAACAGGAGGATCAACAACAGCAGTAAAAACTTCAGAGATAACAGTCCTTTGAAGTGGTTCACCTCGAGCAATCAGAACTTACATCATTTCAGTAAGCCTGGTCATACCGGCTTTCAACTCATCAATTTCCATTCTAACTTCCATGTTATGCTGTTCTTGGTGTTCCATTCTTAATCTGATAGCTCTTCGTCTGTTAGCAGCTCTAGTACCGTATCTATGGTGAGGAGTCAGCTTGACGGATCAACAAACAACTGAGGAAAGAAACAACCGGGATGAGTTCCCACACAACTCGGACGAATGCAAGAATATGCGAGGATGCAATGATATGCAATGTTCACTCCCATTTTTAGAAAAACAACTCGATTATTGCAAACATGGTCAACATCGAGAATACAGTCATGAAAAATCTTGACAAAAAGGAATATTTGCTTTTCCCAATATTTGCAATAATCGGAATTATTTTCCTTGAAAAAATGGTTGTGATAATGATCATGATGAATATGTAGATGCAACAAACACAAACAAGATCGCGCAAAGCACACAGGTTCAAAGGTTCAGATCACGAGCATGGAGTCATGGTAACAGAACACCAACCCTCACAGGCATGTACTAATGTTTGTCTTCATTGTACCTGCAAAAAACCAAAAGGGTGCTAACAGAGATTCCCGGAGTTAACAGCCATCTTTAGAATATCATCGGTACGTTGGATTACTCCCCAACCGATAACATTCTTAAAATAGACCTCGTCCGAGTGTAGTATCGCGTGACAACCACCTTAAGTTTACACTCAGATAGTTTCTGCATTACGTTCCTAAATTGGCTTAGATTGGTTAAGGGTTCTACGGTCCTCAGTATGATCAGCTCAAGGTCGGAAAATAATGCCACGTACGATTACTCGTCATGACATTGATAGTCCAAGAGAGCCTAACCGAGTGGAGATTATCAAATTGATATTGCTTTGGACTACTCCATCGCATATCGCTTCGAAAATCGCCGTCTGTCGCTCCCGGGATTTTCATCCTAGTACAAACGCGAAAGTGGCGCGGAAAAAGGTAGAGTCGCCAGCCATGCATTTTTATCCCGAATAGGGAATGGTAATGCTGCACAAACCAGAAGAAAGAAAGAGGAAGGACACAGGTCCTGCGAACCAAAGAGACTGAGTTCGGGAGTCGGTTACGACCTGGGAAGGTATTAGCACCCAGATCGTCCGCCGTACCCGACGGGATCCACGCTTGCAAAGAATACTGTTTCAAAAGGTGAGGGTATGAAAGCTGCAGCAAAAGAAAAGAAAATGAAAAGAAACTGGAACTGGAAAAGAACTGAACAAGAAAACAAAGAGAAAAATGTAGGGAAAATAAAGATTGTGCTCGAACGGGCCCTACCCCGCTGCCTACGTACCTCATCAGGATAATGAGGATCAGAGACGCCGTAGTTCCCCTAACTAGGGGTACTAAAAGGAAAATGCTTGTGAATTAAGGCTTGAACTGCCTATGCCATTGCTCAGGTGTTGCAGGCTCGGACGACGAGTGCGTAACCGTCTTGCAAAATGACAAGTAGGAGCAAGTTCGCGTACGGAGCGAAGGAGATGAGAAAAGAATTCCCGAAGGAAAGACGCTTATTGTTTGTTTTGTGTTTTTTAGAAGCTTTTATGAGTGTGTCACAAGGAAGTGAACTCAAACTCTCACCAATGGAATGTGCACTTGTCGCTACATTCCAAGATGGAATAATAGAACAAGCACACTCAAGTAAGGAGAAGATCCCCAAAACTTGAACCCAAAGATTAGGGCTTAGGCTCACTAACTCGCTTAATTATTAAGTGTTTTTTGGTTATTTACATGAAGAAGTGTTTTTTATGCTTTTCTTTATGAAGAAGATACCTTGATCAGACTTGTGCATCACAAGGTAAACATGTACTATCCCAAGATGGGAAGACTACAAGCATACCTCATGGAATAAGGCTATGGATCAATGCATCACTTCACATTTATTAAAGTGTTTTCTTTTAAGAGTTATGAGATGAGAAGAGAAGAAGAACCAAAAGATCTCAAAGGAAAAATTCTAAAGGGGGACTAAAATAATCCTAAGTATTCACATGCATGGAAGTCCTAAGAGTTAGTGAGGTTTCTACCCTAATGAAGGAAAAAAGAAGAAGATAGAAGAAGGGATGAGAAAGGCCTAAGCCCAACAACAAAGGGTTAGTAACATAAACATAAGAGGAAGATGAGAATTGGAGATGTGGAACTCAATTCCCACATCTCTCACTTACCATAGCCCCTGCAAGGTTAGTATGCACAAAAAAAATCCAGCAAAGTGACCAACACAAACATGGAATTAGTCATGCTCAAAGGTTCTTGTGAACAAGAATCAAACATCATGCCAAACATTGCAAGTACACGACTTACGCGTCGAAAACATGAAAGCATACATCAACCAGCAAGCAAATCACCCTAAAATATCATGCTTAATGATCATGCAATGATCCAAGGCAATTAGAACAAGCAAAGGGATCAAACAAGCTCAAAACAACACTAAAAAGTCATTCTGCTTCAGTGTTAACCGGTTAACCAAATGCGTTAACCGGTTAACCAGCTCAAACCTGCACAAAATACGCACAAAACAGGGGCGTTAACCGGTTAACCATATACGTTAACCGGTTAACACTGAAAAAACAGCAACAAATCCTGCAGAAAACAGCATCTCAAAACAGCTTATTCAAATAAGCTTGCACCAGACCAGCAATCAATTACACATGGAAAATTAGATCAATTCACATTAATCCATATCATTAAGCTCAGGAACAATAACATTCGGATCCGGATACAAATCAACCAATCAAATCAAACAACACAAGCAAATACACAAACACATGGTGGATCTAAAGCACAAGCATGCAAATAAGCTAAAAACAGAGCTAGATCTGAAATTAACCAACCTACAAAGCTGAGGTATGCTTTGGTAATTGTTGATTGAGCTGAAAACGGTAGATCTCGCGCAAAACTTTGAAGATCCGATGCTAAGCTCCACACTCCATGCAAAATAAATGCAAGAACAAGCTCTTGATGCAAAATTTTGGATCCAAAAGCACTTCTAGATCTCAAACCAGATCTGAATCTCCAATAAAACCAGCAAAAAGATGCAAGGAAGCTATGAAAGGAGGTTTAGTTCCAAGATCTACACACCTCAAGGCAAGGTTGTGTGATCTTCAAAGAGGAACTTTGAGTGATTTGGGAAATTGGGAGAGAAAAGTGAGAGAATTGTGAGTGAGAGGAATGAAAATTCAGAAATGAGAGTGAAAAATGAGTGAGAGCCCCCTTTGGTTTGGAAGGAAATGGAATAAATATGATTTAGGTTTGGGGCCCAAAATTTTGGTTTGGGATCCAAAAAAATGGCTTGGCATTAGCTTAGAAAGTGATTTGGATTTAGGGTTGGAATGAGGCTTGGATAAATGCTCTAGATCCTTCTCTCAAATTCAAATTTAATTCAAATGAATAAAAATCAGAAAATTGGAAAATGGGACCAAAACACACATGCTGAAAATGCTGCTGGAAATTCAAATTTCGCAGCTGTTAACCGGTTAACCATATGCGTTAACCGGTTAACGCATGGAAAATTTGAATTTCCCTCCCTTTGGTGGGAACCTTCAAAAATAGACCTGCACCAACCGTTTCAAGCAAATTTTGATCCATCTTCTCTTTCTAGGGTTCTGAACATGATACCAGGCTTGTGCAAAATGATCCTGTGAGATTCTTGCCAGATCACCATGCTCTTGATTTTGACTTGCAGATTCAGATTTTCCCAGATGACCGATCATATGCCATATGCTAGAACATGCGAGTGTTATGCCTCATTTTTCTATGCAAAATGATAAGGATATGGTATGCTCATGATGATTATGATATGATAACGATGCTAAACAAGAAGAGGGCAAATTTGGGGTGTTACAGCTGCCCCTATTCAATCAACTGTTGATCTGAAAAGGATGAGAGCAACGGCTATCAGACATTCGAGATAAACTGTGATTGAATACCAGGAAGACCTGAAATTTGCACTCTGACGAAGAATGCAACACTGGGAAATAAACCCAACCAGATGACGCTCTGGGGATAAGAAGGAGAGAAAAAAGCAGACGAGCTTCTTCCAAGTTGAAACTGATATCTGGAATACTATCATGCTGACAGACGAGTCTTCGCATGACCTGTGACGCCAGGTGCAGAGAGCGGACGAGCCCTTAAGGATCTTCAAAGTAACCTGAGATGGACGAATCTCCTTCACTAATCCTTACACAGATAAGTGGAATAAGACGGACGAGTCTTCTTCGGATAACCCTTACGCAGGCTCCGGGAATGCATATAAGTCTGTGGGATAGACATGCAATCAAGGTAGACGAACCTTCCTCATATATTATCCGCGGATATATGGCATAAGACAGACGAGTCTTCTAAGCAAACCTGTTACGCCAGGTGCAGCAACCATAATAATTGGTGCTTGAGACGGACGAGCCTCCCTCGGATTTACCTGTTACGCCAGGCCCGGTAACCATTTCGACATTTAATTCCCACTGTCAGGATTTTAAACCTCTTCAATACAGACGAGTATTGGATGATCATCAAGAGAACACAGACGAGTGCCAATAGTCAAAGATACAGACGAGTATCGGACGATGATCTGAGAAACACAGACGAGTGCTTCAGGCGATGATACAGACGAGTATCAGCCACTGGTATAGACGAATACCAGAAGTTCAAACACAGACGAGCATTTGAAGTAGTCACAGAGATATCAAGGTAAACAGCAAATCTTCACATTCAGGCGCAAGCTAGCACAGGCGAGTGCTGAGGATGATACAGACGAGTATCCAGGCAAAGCAGACGAGCTTCAGAACACAAACGACTTCTGGGGGATAAAAGCAGACGAGCTTCAAACACACACAGACGAGTGCTGGACAGTTGCAGACGAGCAACAACAGAGAATACATATCAAGGCACAGACGAGTGCAGCGAAGGATCCAATACCAAACACAGACGAGTGTTGGAAGGTTGCAGACGAGCAACATCAAATATCATCTCAGAACACAGACGAGTGTTGAGGAGTTGCGGACGAGCAACAACGGAGGCATCATGACACAGGCGAGTGTTGGAAATTGCAGACGAGCAATAATAAGGTAATCACTTCAAAACGCAGACGAATGCCGAAAATTGCAGACGAGCAAACAGCAACACAGAACTAACACAGACGAGTGTTGAAAGATGCAGACGAGCAGCCATAAAGCAGTGATATGTCCTCGCTGGGGATAACTCTGCTTAGAGATAACACAGACGAGTGTTGACAAACGCAGACGAGCAGTAAACGAATGCCTGATCGGCAACAAGAGATACAACTCTGCAGGGGAGAAAAAGTCAAGAGGTCTGGATACCCACTCCGACTGAGGTGATGAATACCTGGCTGCATCATCAAATAAACCAACAATAGGGCAAATCTGCTGGGGAATATTTCACGGACGGAGGTGAAAATCAAATATGAACTCTGTGGGGAATATCATCTAGTGACCTCTTGCATTTTCTGGACTAGTTGACTGCTTGAAGATCAACCTAAGAGGATTTTACAGAAGACCTGACATCCAAAATGTACAAGTCTTCAAACTCTTTAGAGATTCGTCGAATCTTGACATAACTGCCCCAGACTGCATGGATTGTGGAAGAATTTGTCTCACGAGGATTCCTGCAAAATCTCGTATTACTGCGAAATATCGTGCCCTGTAAGCACAAAGATATGCACACTTGCCCCTGGCATAAATGAATCTAGTAGTTGAACTTTGATGTAGTGATTTTGAATTTCCTTTTATGACAGACTCACTGGGTATCAACTCAAGGGTTGAAGAAGTGAAGACCATGATATCGACTCAAGGGTCATGAGAAACGGAAATATCGACTCAAGGGCCGAGGAGAACACAACAACATCAACTCGAGGGTTGAGGAATAAGGTGACAACATCGACCCGAGGGTCGAGGAAACGAAAGCAACAATATCGACTCAAGGGTCGAGAATAACAAAGCAACATCAACTCGAGGGTCGAGGAAATAAAATAGTAACATCGACTCGAGGGTCGAGGAAAACGAAACAACATCAACTCGAGGGTTGAGAAAATAAAAGCGATGATATCGACTCGAGGGTCGAAGAAAACCAGAGTGAAAATTTTCCATACTCAACTGAAGTGAGAGGCTGAATGCATATAGATGCCAACATGTCATACTTGAAGAGATGCCAACAAAGATTGGACTTTAACCTTGAAGATGCCAATGACCATTGGACTTTAGCCGTGTATGATGAAGAAACAATTACAACTGCGGATAAGTCCTCTGACTAGGGAAGCACCCTACTGGGATAAATCATCAGACGTTCATTCTGGGAACGGCCTTGCATACCGTAATATTATCTCAAGAGGATTTTACAGAAACCTAGCATCTGAAATGCTTCAGTGTTTTCAAACTCTTGAATATCTCGAAGTAACCACTTCAAACTGTATGGTCCATGAAGGAATTTGCCCCAAGATCTCGCATCATCATGAGGTGTTCTGCCCCAGTATCCTGGACCTTTGGTAAGTGAATCTGATTAGTCGTCTTCTGGAGATAATAACTTCTATTGCTTCTAGAGTGACCTGCCCCAGTACGAGCCTTACTTTGGAAAAACCCCCAGACTAACTGCTCTGTGAGAGATTTAAATCTCGAAGTGATTGCCCCAGTTTGGCTGTTGAAGAGATTAATCGACGTTACTGCCCCCGATTGGCTACCTTTAACCCAACTGGTTAGAAAAGTCCATATTCAAAGGAGTTTCTTGGAAAAGTGCCCCTTGGCATGAATGTCCTTCCGAAGTTTCCGCCTTCACAACTTGGCAAGATTAAGCTTCTATACTGAGGTTCCATATGTGAACTTCTTTGATGCCAAACAAATGTATGCAAGCAGAAAATGTCTTATTCTGAGAATGAAAATTCTAATGCAACACATGTTAATCTTGAAGCTTTTATTGAAAAGATGTCGTTTATGAATGAATCACTGGTCACGACAATACAATATTTTTTATGAAATGAACATGCATATGCAATACCAACGAGGGTCCTTTAGCACAACTCATAGGAGTCAGGAACGCTATCTCATGACTACACGCTCTCGAATTAACCCTGCTTCAATTAGGACTTTTAAGGGTTGTATCGTGGCCTGGCTCACGGTTATAGAAACAAAGGATATAGGCTCGAATTTTATATGTGCCCACCCATCTTCGTGATGTCCTTCCATTCCTATGTCCAACTAGTTTTTACAAGCGCTCACCTTTCCTAAGGGTTTCGTATCGGTTGATGAACCATTGACTCTAACAGTTTAAGCACCATTGAGGTTGTTGTTGGGATAACAGTCACCCATATTGTCTTTTGTGTCCGTATCACACGACTTGTTTTTGCTCAAGGATCCTTCTTGTGTAATCCTTTTCGTATTTTCGCTTTTTCATTCTCTTTGTTTATCCCTAACTTTTGCCTGGACTTATTCTTGTAAATATTTCGCGATTGGAGTCCAGCGGGATGCCCTAATTTTTGCCTAAGTCGCTTGTTTTCAAGTTTCGACTTAGCGGGCTACTTATTTCTTTTTTTTATTTTCGTCCGAACAAATCGTGCGACACTGTTTGTCTTGACTGTTTTGTAAGGGTTGTGACTGTCTCACTCCTCAGTTGATGGAGAATAACCATGGTGGTTTTCGGTCTTTGGACCTCTTGATTTGGTACAATGAAATGTTAGGGATCCTCAGATAAACTCCTTTATGGAAGCATGAACGCCTGGTCCAACTAGCTGACACCTACCCTGCCCCGGGTTAAATGTGAGGGTTTTTTCATGCGAAAAGAAACTCCTACTTCAAGGCTCAAAGGGGTTAATGAAGGTTTATCTCCCTTATATCTCCGGTGTTTGGGAATTTGAAACAATGCCTGTACATCGTCAACAAGGTCTTATTCAAGAGCACACAAATGGAAATTTTTGCGTTTTCATTTCGTCATCCTCCGTCACAGAGTTTAAGAACAACAGTTGGTATTGCAATGCACATTCACAAAAATGAAAACACGAATTAATTACTTCAAGAAAAACATGTGCATTTCATTAATTAACATTCCAAAAAAAGCAAACAAGTTTCATGCAAGCATACAAATATTCAAACAAACATATAAAAGCGACACATGAAAATGCAGTAAAGAAGCTGAGCAATGCCAATGTTGAGGAGACTTGACTCCGTCTGGACCTGTTGATCTTGAATACTTTCAGTAGTCAACACTTTTCTTGATGATACATGCAGTCTTCAATCAAATGACCATGTGTCAGCACCATACTTCATTCTCAATTATTCTGACCTGAAGCTTCCGACGTTCAAACATTCACACGAGACGTCTAAAGAAAAGAGTGACACTGTGATGAAATTGCCACATAAGTTTGACACCTAAGGTTGCTCGGAAAGACCTGACGATCTTCTGCCTACGTATCTCCATTGACCAAAGGCCAATGAAGAATCAGAGCGACGTAGTTCCCCTCAATAGGGATCAAAGTGACATACATAGCCGCTCTTCAGAATCAAACTGAGAATCACCTTCATGTACATCTTCAATAAATTCCTCCATAACATGAGCTGACGAATCCACACGACCAAACGGAGACTTGTTAACTTGAATGCCTTGAGGCGTCACTGAAATCAACCCAGAATCAATCAAATCTTGAACCTTATCCCTGAGAGGCTTGCATTCTTCAGCTGAATGTCCTGGTGCGTCACCATGGAATCCACATTGAACATTGGGATCAAAACTTGGTGGACATGGAAAAGGCACTGGACCCGGTTTCTTCGGCAATATCAATCCACTGTCGATCAGGCACGGAAGTATCTGACTGTATGGTACTGGCAATGGATCGAAATACCTCTTGGATCTCTTAGTGTAGTAACGACGCCTTTGCGAAGTATGCTTCTGTTGGCACGGTCGCTGTTGATACTGAGGAGGTTCACTGTTAACTGAAATCTGACATACGGATTCAGAATATTGCTGACTCTGAGCTACTGAAATGTATGGGTAATGTGGATAAGTCAATGGAGTTTGAGGGTCTTCCCAGATTGCATCAATCACATCCTTATCTTGGGAACTAACAAAAGATTCATTCTCTTCAGCTGAGCCATCTGAAATGCCTTGGATCTTTCCCATCTTGATAAAACTCTCAATACGTTCTCCAACTATCACCAAGTCCGAGAAACTCGAAGTTCCACTGCCACTCAACCTCTCCAAGTACGGCCCCTGTAATGTTTCTATGAAAAGATCCACCAATTCTCTGTCTGATAGCGGGGGTTGCACTCGAGCAGCTACTTCTCTCCACCTCTGGGCATACTCTCTGAAAGATTCACCATCTCCTTGGGATAACACTTGCAAATCCATGCGGCTAAGAGCCCTGTCAAGATTGTAGTCATACTGCTTCACAAATGCATTGGCTAGGTCCGACCATGACTGAATACGACTACTCTCTAACTTCATATACCAATTCGATGATGCCTCACTCAGACTGTATTGGAAACAATGGATCATCAATTTGTCATTATGCTCATGTGAGGCCATCCTTCTGCAAAATCTTACCAAATGCTGCCTTGGACAACTATCCCCTTTGTACTTTTCAAACTTCGGTACTTTGAACTTTGGAGGTATTATCAGGCCATGCACCAGACACATGCTTGCAGCACTTAAATCAATGACATTACGACTTTGAAGGGCTTTGATCTCTTCCTCCAACACACGGAATCTTTCCTCCCTTTCCACAACTCGTGGATCTTGGATTCTCACTACAGGGATTGCCTCTTGAGGATCTGGCATAGTGAAAGCAAAACTGTGATAATCTGCAGCATCAACAGAAGAAGAATGTCCACTTCGGGCGACCTGACGCTCTTGAACATCTGGATTCCCAACAGGGGTCTGTACAGGCTGAGCTTGAGCGGAATTACGGTCATCCTGCCTTGCCAAAGTCATCATAACCTCCAGAAGTTGGTCTCACTGATCTTTTGTCAACCCAACACTTGCAGACTGGCTTTGCTCTCCAGGGTCCATGATCTTCTCAGAAGTTGCTTCAAGTCTGATACGAGAACCGGAGTCTCAACTGTAGATGGTGAACAAAGAATGGATGAGCCCTGCCTCTTGAACAGAAATGCAATGCAAATGGTATGAAATGCCATATTCAGTTATTTCCAAAGAATCTATCTATTTTGATCCACATTATGATACAAAAATCCAACAACAATAATTCAGGTATGGGATTCTCGGAAATAACTGAACATGTATGCTAAAATGCCATGATAGTTTGTATGCAGCTGGCAAGTGATCGAGAACTGGTGTCTATCTGGATACGAAACACTGAGCTGAGAATCCAGCAACTGATGATATATGCCCTCTGAATAATAACCATCTGATAAAAACTCAAAACCAAGGATTCAGAACTCCAAGATCATAATAACCGAATCAAAACATAGGATCGCACTGATGATGAAGGATATGTTGAGGTCAAGGGTTCCTGCAAACTTGTAAACCCCTCCCAATCTCACTGGTAGGCTCCGGGTCAGACATCACGGACTCTCAAAGCCGAATAGCAATAATACTTTCACCATTTCCGAGAAATGGCTCATGACCAAATCAGGGAATCGGTTTGGCATTATATACTACGCAGGGAGGCCTCAGCTGAGTCCAGGACACAAGGTCATCCTATGCGATCCCCAGGTGGGCCCTCGGATGCGAATGGGTTTGCCACAAAATGTGGGCTGCCATTGTCATCACTAAAGAGGGATGTTTCCACAAGGTTCTCAATGATCGGTCCCCAGCTGCACATAACTGTCAGGGTTATGTAATGAGAGAGGAAGATCCCCAAATCAAGACATTTCCAAGACAATCGCAACCTGGGTGTGGAACTCACTACTACCCCCATGACAAGATCTCATGAGGCCAAAGTGGAACCACTCTAAGTCCTATGGTGCACTCGAGCCGGGTACTTGGCTCATATCTCTCAAGAACCAGTAACACCCATCCCACCAAAGAAAACCAGTCCAGACAGTCCAGTATATATACATGATGCAGAAAATAAATACTGAAAACTGTAAATAAAGCTGTAAATAAAGCAATAAACAAACAGCAATATAATACAACAAGCCACATCAAACAAACATCACCCAATGAAACAGCAACACACAAGCGCTAGGAGAGACTCACAGGGGAACCAGAAATCATCTAGTAAATCTCCCCAGCAGAGTCGCCAGCTGTCGCTCCCAGGATTTTCATCCTAGTACAAACGCGAAAGTGGCGCGGAAAAAGGTAGAGTCGCCAGCCATGCATTTTTATCCCGAATAGGGAATGGTAATGCTGCACAAACCAGAAGAAAGAAAGAGGAAGGACACAGGTCCTGCGAACCAAAGAGACTGAGTTCGGGAGTCGGTTACGACCTGGGAAGGTATTAGCACCCAGATCGTCCGCCGTACCCGACGGGATCCACGCTTGCAAAGAATACTGTTTCAAAAGGTGAGGGTATGAAAGCTGCAGCAAAAGAAAAGAAAATGAAAAGAAACTGGAACTGGAAGAGAACTGAACAAGAAAACAAAGAGAAAAATGTAGGGAAAATAAAGATTGTGCTCGAACGGGCCCTACCCCGCTGCCTACGTACCTCATCAGGATAATGAGGATCAGAGACGCCGTAGTTCCCCTAACTAGGGGTACTAAAAGGAAAATGCTTGTGAATTAAGGCTTGAACTGCCTATGCCATTGCTCAGGTGTTGCAGGCTCGGACGACGAGTGCGTAACCGTCTTGCAAAATGACAAGTAGGAGCAAGTTCGCGTACGGAGCGAAGGAGATGAGAAAAGAATTCCCGAAGGAAAGACGCTTATTGTTTGTTTTGTGTTTTTTAGAAGCTTTTATGAGTGTGTCACAAGGAAGTGAACTCAAACTCTCACCAATGGAATGTGCACTTGTCGCTACATTCCAAGATGGAATAATAGAACAAGCACACTCAAGTAAGGAGAAGATCCCCAAAACTTGAACCCAAAGATTAGGGCTTAGGCTCACTAACTCGCTTAATTATTAAGTGTTTTTTGGTTATTTACATGAAGAAGTGTTTTTTATGCTTTTCTTTATGAAGAAGATACCTTGATCAGACTTGTGCATCACAAGGTAAACATGTACTATCCCAAGATGGGAAGACTACAAGCATACCTCATGGAATAAGGCTATGGATCAATGCATCACTTCACATTTATTAAAGTGTTTTCTTTTAAGAGTTATGAGATGAGAAGAGAAGAAGAACCAAAAGATCTCAAAGGAAAAATTCTAAAGGGGGACTAAAATAATCCTAAGTATTCACATGCATGGAAGTCCTAAGAGTTAGTGAGGTTTCTACCCTAATGAAGGAAAAAAGAAGAAGATAGAAGAAGGGATGAGAAAGGCCTAAGCCCAACAACAAAGGGTTAGTAACATAAACATAAGAGGAAGATGAGAATTGGAGATGTGGAACTCAATTCCCACATCTCTCACTTACCATAGCCCCTGCAAGGTTAGTATGCACAAAAAAAATCCAGCAAAGTGACCAACACAAACATGGAATTAGTCATGCTCAAAGGTTCTTGTGAACAAGAATCAAACATCATGCCAAACATTGCAAGTACACGACTTACGCGTCGAAAACATGAAAGCATACATCAACCAGCAAGCAAATCACCCTAAAATATCATGCTTAATGATCATGCAATGATCCAAGGCAATTAGAACAAGCAAAGGGATCAAACAAGCTCAAAACAACACTAAAAAGTCATTCTGCTTCAGTGTTAACCGGTTAACCAAATGCGTTAACCGGTTAACCAGCTCAAACCTGCACAAAATACGCACAAAACAGGGGCGTTAACCGGTTAACCATATACGTTAACCGGTTAACACTGAAAAAACAGCAACAAATCCTGCAGAAAACAGCATCTCAAAACAGCTTATTCAAATAAGCTTGCACCAGACCAGCAATCAATTACACATGGAAAATTAGATCAATTCACATTAATCCATATCATTAAGCTCAGGAACAATAACATTCGGATCCGGATACAAATCAACCAATCAAATCAAACAACACAAGCAAATACACAAACACATGGTGGATCTAAAGCACAAGCATGCAAATAAGCTAAAAACAGAGCTAGATCTGAAATTAACCAACCTACAAAGCTGAGGTATGCTTTGGTAATTGTTGATTGAGCTGAAAACGGTAGATCTCGCGCAAAACTTTGAAGATCCGATGCTAAGCTCCACACTCCATGCAAAATAAATGCAAGAACAAGCTCTTGATGCAGAATTTTGGATCCAAAAGCACTTCTAGATCTCAAACCAGATCTGAATCTCCAATAAAACCAGCAAAAAGATGCAAGGAAGCTATGAAAGGAGGTTTAGTTCCAAGATCTACACACCTCAAGGCAAGGTTGTGTGATCTTCAAAGAGGAACTTTGAGTGATTTGGGAAATTGGGAGAGAAAAGTGAGAGAATTGTGAGTGAGAGGAATGAAAATTCAGAAATGAGAGTGAAAAATGAGTGAGAGCCCCCTTTGGTTTGGAAGGAAATGGAATAAATATGATTTAGGTTTGGGGCCCAAAATTTTGGTTTGGGATCCAAAAAAATGGCTTGGCATTAGCTTAGAAAGTGATTTGGATTTAGGGTTGGAATGAGGCTTGGATAAATGCTCTAGATCCTTCTCTCAAATTCAAATTTAATTCAAATGAATAAAAATCAGAAAATTGGAAAATGGGACCAAAACACACATGCTGAAAATGCTGCTGGAAATTCAAATTTCGCAGCTGTTAACCGGTTAACCATATGCGTTAACCGGTTAACGCATGGAAAATTTGAATTTCCCTCCCTTTGGTGGGAACCTTCAAAAATAGACCTGCACCAACCGTTTCAAGCAAATTTTGATCCATCTTCTCTTTCTAGGGTTCTGAACATGATACCAGGCTTGTGCAAAATGATCCTGTGAGATTCTTGCCAGATCACCATGCTCTTGATTTTGACTTGCAGATTCAGATTTTCCCAGATGACCGATCATATGCCATATGCTAGAACATGCGAGTGTTATGCCTCATTTTTCTATGCAAAATGATAAGGATATGGTATGCTCATGATGATTATGATATGATAACGATGCTAAACAAGAAGAGGGCAAATTTGGGGTGTTACACCGTCCTATCATAAGTTCTCAGATTCGGGTTAGGATCTATCTCACAGAGAATCACCAAAACAGAACAACCAAGTAACAAGCAAATCAAACTAAAGCAGTAAACAAATCAAAGTAGGCCGAATCCACTTAGAGATTGACTCCCCAGCAGAGTCGCCACTTTTCTGTAGCAGTAAAATCATGAGTGTAAGCTATTGATTAACTTAACTCGATGAACACAGAGTCGCCACCACGCTTTTCTTTATTTCCGAAAGGAAAAAGGTAAAAGAACGAATAAAAACCTAGGAGTCTAAATGCAAAAGCTAAAAGAAACAAGCAGAGATTGGGTAAGGGGACTGGTTACGAACCGGGAAGGTTTTAGGCACCCGACTCGTCCGTGGTACTCCACGGGAGCCCTTTGAAATATTTATTGCTTTTTGGTCTGAAATTGGTTTGCTTGAAAAGATGGAAGAGATGAGGAGAAGAATATTTTTTTAATGATTTTGTGTTTGATAAGGTTTTAACGCCTTATGCCTACGTACCCACAAAGTGCAATGCGAGATCAAAACCTCGTAGTTCGTGGTACAAAATTTGAAAAGAAACAAATGGGTTAAATTTATTTTAAAATGTAGAGATAAGTCGTCATCCTTTAGCAAATAATTCCGCTAGAAAAGATGAATCATATCTAAACATGTGAAAAGAAAAAAGTGCACAAGGCACAAAAACAATTGAGTGAGTTTTGTGTTTTTTTTAAGTATGTAAGAAAAAATGGTTTTGATATATTTACATGGATTAACATTTGTTTAAGGAAATAAAAGTGAAAAGATTAAAAATCGCTTGACCTAAGTCAAGGTTTGTTTATGAAAGTGTTTGAAGTTTAGAAAACAAGAAGATTTTTGAAATAGAGAGAAGTTTTGAAAATTAAAGAATGGGGAGGAGATGAAGAGACTAGTCCTAATGCTTGAATTAAAAGCTAAGGAAAGAATTTACCAAACCAAAATATGCACAATTCTTCAAAGTTCGGACTTCCATCTTCAAAGGCTAATGAAATAATCTTGAGGCCGAGGTTTCTAATCCATTCCAACTTGAGCAAGGGGGAAGATCTTAAAGTCTAAGTCCATTCTCCAAAAAGCTCGGGATAGTAACCATTAGTCCAAAATTAGAAGTCACAAGTATTTTAAGTGTTTAATCCTTTATTAAGTTTTTTGATATCCAAATGGACAAAATAAAAAAAACACAAGCACAATATGAATATAAACAAATGATATATGATATTATATGATAAAGCATAATAAAGAGATAAGGGAGCAAGAGATTAAAATAAAAGGATAAGGTGTGAGAGATTAAATTTAAACAATTATATTCACAATATTATAATATTTACAATATAAGTGGTATGATGAACTTAATCAAGCACAACCACAACAAGGAATAATAAAATTGAGGCAACCGGATCCAAGTGGATCTTAATTCGAATTGGGACAACTGTAGGTCTATGTTAAGCAATCTCCGAGTAATTTACGGAGTAATTACCCTACAAATGAGGCCGGCCACCACTAATTAAAGTGGAAACTATTCGTGTTAATACATGTTAGAGAAACGATATTATGGATCGTTCTCCGAAAACATGCCACACTAAAAGAAAGAGAACGGTCTAATCTTAATCGAGATTATCGTTGAATTTGTCGAAAAGCAACCTATCACGATCTCAAAGTATGGAGAATGATCTAAATGATCATTCATCCATAGATTTGAAATAATGAAGATTAAACCAATCGGAAATCAACAATTTACGAATCGGAGATTGTCATCGACCAAAAATAAAAGATGAAGAAAAATAAATGGATCTAAAATATAAATCCATAAAAGAAATGAAATATTATTTAAATCTTTTTCTTAAAACTCTTTTCCAAATTGTTTTTTTTTTCTAAAAAAAAGTTTCTAAATATTTTTCTAAATCTTTTCTAAAAAAATGTTTCATAAAAATCTTATATCAAAATTAAACTATAATCAAAATCATAAAAAAAACTAAACTAATGAATAATAAGAAAACTAAAATAAAGAAAAAGTAAAACAAGAAGTGTGGATTATCCGCAGGGGGAAGGGTATGGATATAGAAAATCCAGGGATCCAAGATGGATCCAAGCCCACTCAATATTTAATCATCCTTTTATTAAAATAAACAAAAGAAAAAAAAGAAACAAAATGTAAAAAGAGCAAAGGCACAAAAGCAGCAAGGCTTCTTCTTCTTCAAACGAACCAAAAACAGGGCACAAATGGCGGATTGCGGCTCACCTTTCACGAAACAAAAACGAAACAAGTCACTCAACAAATCTTTCCTCTCACACGATTTCAATTCGGTTTCAATCTCATCCTCTTCCTCTCTCGCTTCGAATTTCAAAACGGTGGAATCCTTTCCCTTCTTCTTCAACTCGTTTGCTTCGGATCCGATTTATCCTCTTGATTTGAATTGGTATGATCTCATGTATTTGAAGGTAAAATGAAATATAACTTGAAAGATTGATGAAGAAAGAAAGTGGATGAAGCTTGATTTATGTTCTGGTGAAATGTTTACAGGGGTTTTGTGGCTTTCAAGCTTTTTTTCAATGAAGGAGAGGTAAGTTCTTTAAATAGAGGGTTGAAGGTGATTTTGAAATGGATTTTGTGATGCATTTGGAGTCTTCACGGGCATCCCGTTTTTGCTGCGTTTCACTGCGTTTTGATGTTGCTTTGTGTATTGCGGAGTCACGGTTCTCTCATGCTTCAGCCTGCGTTTTGAGTGAGTGTAGCTTGCGTTTTGTTTTAATTTGTTTTTTGCATTTTGAAATATTGTGTGCAGCTTGCGGGCTTGTTGTGGTAAGCTGGCTTTGGTAACTGGATTGAACATGTGTTGGCTGAGAAGCTTCGGCTGGGTTGTGGTGTTGCTGGAAATGACTTGGGTGTGTCGTACGGCATGAAGTGATGAACGTTAGTGTGGCTTCAGCTTGATGTGAAGGAAATGTTTTGGCGCTGTTTTGTTTTTGTTGCAGCTGGTGATGTGAAGGAGATGATACGGCTTGCGGGAAAGTGTGCGCTGGGCACATGAAGCCTTGCGTATGGATTGTGAGTTTGGCTTGGGCGTATGGTGAAGCATACGCGTGATGTTATACGGCTTATGCAGCTGGATTGTTTGGAGTTTGGCTGGTGTGAGGCTTGTGAACGTGCCTCCTGCGTGCAGTGAAGTGAGGCTTGGAAGCTTGGATGTTGTTGTGTGGGCCAAAGGTGTTAAAGCTGGCTTGAAAGTGGTTTTGTGATGTAGTAACATGCTGGTACGGCTTTGTGACTTTTTGGTTTTGGAAGCTGTGCGAAATAAAGTAAGGGCTTGGAGTTAATGGGATGTGCAAGTTGTGAGGCTTACGGGAAGTTTGGTTGGTGGGGTAATGTTGGAAAAAAAATGTAAAAAAGTTGATGACTTGTTGTTGATGTAGTGAAATGTGGGCCCTTAAGTGAATCATGTGGAATGGGTCAATTTTTTCACTGTTTCGAATTTTATTATATAATCACATTGGACCTTATTTTATTTATGAATTGGAAATATATTTAGGAAAAAGATAATTGAAATAAAAATAAAAAACAGATTAATATGAATGGAATTTTTAGAACTTGAATGATAATGGGATAACAACAAAAAAAGGATAATTGGAGATGGTCATATGGAATGATTTAATAAAAAAAATAATGGATAAAATTTGAATAGGATTGGATAAAAAAAATCGAAAAGAATGGATATATAAAAAAAAGAATTGGAATTTGGGACTTTTTGTGAATTGAAAAAAAATGAAATGGATAATGAAGAAATTGAAAAATGGATGATGGATATGAAATTGTGATTTTGGCCCACAACTTTTGATTTTTCACAAGCCTCTGATAAGAATGAATACAGTCAATTTTGAACCACTGAATAACTTGAGCCTGAAGCCACGACCATTTGAGATCTATCTTGATTATTCGAAATCATGTTGAGGAAAACTAAATCCTCAGATGAATCATTGATGAACTGATGCACATTAAAGATTCGAACTAACTTCACACCAAACACTGCCTGATAACTGATGAATTTTGCACACAACACAGCTTGAACTTTTTGAATACACATCATCTGAGAAACAGATCACTGGCACACACAACTTGCAGTCGAAACAATCTTTTGATAGTTTGACCAAGATTAGGTCAAACGTCCATCCGAATTGAATCGTGACTGAACAAATGCATCTGAATTGGAATCACAGCCTTGTCTTTGAAATCCTGCAACACAGAAGAAGAAGCAACTGCAACATATTTTTTGTATTTTGGTTAGAGGTTAGTAAACATAAACAAATAACAGAATTTAAACAAGGTGATCCTCTGCAAGGCATAGACCTGCACCTGAAGAAAGATAAACGAACCAGTGCGTGATCTTGTTTGTATGCGAAATGCAGATGAGATGCGAAAAATCTTAGGGTCAAAAATTAGGGTCTGACACATGGCACCTCCTGAGAATACTGTTTTGACCACAAATGGCCCTTCATATGTAGGAGTCCACTTGCCCCTAGGATCACCTTGTGGTAATATGATACGCTTGATTACCAAGTCACCGGCCTGATATACCTTTGGCTTAACCTTCTTATTAAAAGCTTTGATCATTCGTTTCTGGTACATCTGGCCGTGACAAACTGCTGCTAACCTCTTCTCATCAATCAAATTTATTTGGTTAAGTCGAGTCTGAATCCACTCATCTTCATCCAAGCCTGCATCCTTCATAATTCTTAAGGAGGGAATCTGAACTTCAATGGGCAGAACTGCTTCCATACCATATACTAAGGAGAATGGGGTTGCCCCTGTTGAAGTACGTATTGTAGTATGATAGCCATGAAGAGCAAATGGTAACATCTCATGCCAATATTTATAAGTAACAGTCATCATTTGTATAATATTCTTAATGTTCTTAGTAGCAGCTTCTACTGCCCCATTCATCTTTGGACGATACGGAGAATAGTTGTGATGCTTAATCTTGAACTGTGTGCAAAGATCAGTAATCATAGTGTTGTTCAGATTAGAGCCATTTTCAGTAATAATCCTTTCAGGGATGCCATACCTACATATGAGATTATTCTTAATGAATCGAGCCACCACATTCTTAGTAACAGATGCAAATGAAGCTGCCTCCACCCACTTAGTGAAGTAATCAATAGCGACCAGGATGAAACGATGCCCATTAGAAGCAGTAGGCTTGATCTCACCAATCATATCAATGCCCCACATGGCAAAAGGCCAAGGAGCAGTCAACACATTCAATGGTGATGGAGGTATATGCACTTTATCAGCATAGATTTGACACTTATGACATGTTCTGGAATGTTGATAGCAGTCAGCTTCCATGGTAGACCAATAGTAACCTGCTCTCAATATCTTCTTTGACATGGTATGACCACTAGAATGAGTGCCAAAGATCCCATCATGCATGTCTTCCATAATCTCAATTGCTTCCTTCTTATCCACACAACGAAGCAAAGTTGAATCATGATTGCGCTTGTACAAAATGCCATTACTCAAAAAGAACTTAGCAGAAAACCTCTTCAGAAACTTCCTATCTTTGACAGATGCCCCTTCAGGGAACTCCTGAGCTTCAAGATATCTTTTCACTTCATAAACCCAAGGTTTCTCCTCTGCTTCTTCAGTGTCAATCTCATTGTAGTATGCAGGCTTCTCAAATCTGTCAATAGTAATCTTGGGAGCTTCATCATCCCAGGTGATCTCAAACATGGATGCCATGGTGGCTAATGCATCTGCCAACTGATTCTCTCTTCGTGGAATATGTCCAAAGGTAATCTCTTTGAAATGTGGGATCAAAGACAACACATGCTCTCTGTAAGGAATGAGATTATCATGTTTGGTATCCCAATCTCCTTTGATCTGACTTACTACCAGGGTTGAATCTCCATACACGTCTAGGAACTGAATCTTCATATCAATGGCAGCTTTAATACCCAAGATACATGCCTCATACTCAGCCATGTTATTGGTACAATAGAAACAAAGTCTGGCAGTAATCGGGGTATGAAAACCTTCAGGGGAACTGATCACAACACCAACACCATTACCAAGTGCATTAGAAGCTCCATCAAAAACCATAGTCCATCGGGATCCTTGTTCAGGTCCGTCATATTGTCCAGGTTCTTTGGTAATAATCATAATGTCTTCATCAGGGGATTCAAAACTCATTGATTGATAATCATCCACTGCTTGATGAGCCAAATGATCAGCTACAACACTTCCTTTAATGGCCTTCTGAGTAGTATATTGTATATCATATTCTGTTAAGATCATTTGCCATCTTGCTATTTTTCCGGAGAGAGCAGGTTTCTCGAATATGTACTTGATTGGGTCCATCTTCGAAATCAATAAGGTAGTATGAGTCAACATATGTCTTAGTCGGCGAGCAGCCCATGCCAAAGCGCAACAAGTTTTCTCGAGCAGTGAGTATCTTGTTTCACAGTCGGTAAACGTTTTGCTAAGGTAGTATATTGCCTGCTCTTTTCGACCAGACTCGTCATGTTGCCCCAAGACACACCCCATTGAGTTGTCTAACACTGTTAAGTACATAATCAAGGGTCTTCCATCAACTGGTGGCATCAAAATTGGAGGTTCTAGCAGATATCTCTTGATTTCATCAAAGGAAATCTGGCACTCATCATTCCATTCCATTACCTGATCTTTCTTCAACAACTTAAAGATTGGCTCACAGGTAGCAGTTAATTGGGAAATAAATATTGCAATGTAATTTAATCGTCCCAAGAAACCTCTTACTTCCTTCTCAGTACGGGGAGATGGCATCTCTTGTATAGCTTTCACTTTTGCAGGATCTACTTCAATACCTTTTCCACTGACAATGAAACCCAGGAGCTTACCAGATCTAACTCCAAAAGTACACTTGTTTGGGTTCAATCTCAACTTGTATTTCTTCAACCTCTCAAACAATTTATGCAGATGATCAAGATGTTGCTCTTCATTCTGGGACCTGGCTATCATATCATCCACATATACCTCTATCTCATGATGAATCAAATCATGAAACAAAGCCACCATAGCACGCTGATATGTTGCCCCTGCATTCTTCAAACCAAATGGCATCACTTTATAACAAAAAGTGCCCCACTGTGTAACAAATGTTGTCTTCTCCATATCTTCAGGCGCCATCTTGATTTGATTGTAACCAGAGAAACCATCCATGAAAGAGAATACTTTATGCTGAGCAGTGTTGTCTACCAGCTGTCGTACCCCGAAAAATACGACCTCACGCGATCCGAAATGGACGGAGCCGCGCGCCGGACGGACTGAAGAGTCGCCACCTAATTCTATTTATTCCCGAAGAGGGAAAGGGGAGATATAGATACAACCCGGGAGGAAAAGGATGAGGACAAAGGTCAACGGAACCATTGCCTGGGTTCGGGAGTCGGTTATGCAGGGGGAAGGTATTAGCACCCCCTACATCCATCGTACTCGATGGGAACCATCTAAGTTAACGCGCGCGAAAGGATGTCTATGCTTAAACGAATTGCTTGCTAGAGGGAAATGAGTTGGATTATAAGTTAGATTGAACCTAGGTGCTCGGCAAGGATTGAGATCCTCGTGCCTACGTACTCCCGTGTGCAATGGGAAAGTCAGAGCCTCGTAGTTCGGCCTACTAAGGGTAATGGTTGTTGATTTTATTACCTTTCGTCGATGAAAGGGTTTAGGAGTTGAAATGCACTAAAGACTATGGATAGTTTATCTTGCCCAACTGTCGCTCCCAAAGATTTGCATCCCGGTACAAGCGCGAACGGTCGGCGAGAGGGAACAGTGAGAACACACAGCCGTGAACTCACTGGAGATGAATAGAGTCGCCAGCTAGGCATTTTTATCCCGGAGGAAAGGTAATGCTGCATAGACCTAGAAAGATATGGATAAGACGGTTTGCGAACCAGAGAGACTGAGAAAGGGGGTTGGTTACAACCTGGGAAGGTATTAGCACCCAGATTGTCCGCCGTACTCGACGGGATCCACGCTTAAAAGATTTGTGTTTTAAAGGGGTAGTGTCAGTGCAATCTGTGTGTACAATAGCTGGAAAAGAATGTACAGGTGTCAGTGTAAAAGAAGTGAAGTGTATAATATACAGTGTCAGTGTAGGAACAGGAGTGAAATGCTCAAGATCATGAGGCTAAGAGAATGATGCTGGAAAGAGGGGGAATATACAGAGACTTTTGTTCGATAACTGTTAAGTTATGCCTACGTATCCTCTCGTGCAATGAGGAAGTCAGAACACCGTAGTTCGACCCAAAGAGAATGAAAGATGAATTGACCTGTGAACTGCTTACTTGCCTATGCTCAAGTGTATGATCTGTCTGGCACAGATGCAAACTGTCTTGCATTAGACGGAAAAAGCAAGTTCTCGTTTATGAGTGAGTGTGATGAGAAAAGAATCCCGAAGGAGACGATTATTGTTTGTTTTGGTGTTTTCATTCTTTTATTGTTTTTGGATTTTTGTCATAAGTGAATGAGCTTAAGCCTAAACCAATGGATTAGTAAACTCATCACATCTTCCCTCTGATTAGGGGTAATGAGAATACCTTAAGTGTGAAGTCAGCATCTCACACTTAATCACCATGATGTAGGATTAAGATCATTAACCTACTTGTGATTATTTAGATGTTTTTGTTGTTTTTGTTTGGTGTTGAGTAATGAGATTAAGCCATAATCAGGGATTAAACAGACTCATTACACCATCCTAATAGAAGGATAATAGATGAGGGTGTTTAAGCTGAGGAAAGCTCCTCAACTTAATCCATGATTAGGGATTAAACTCATGACAAAACAAAGCATTTATTAAGTGGATTTTAGTTAATGATATGATGATGAAGTGTTTTTTATGATTTGTAAGACAACTTGAGGGGGACTTGTCCATTAACACTAGGGTTAGTCCTTCTTAACCAATTAAGGAAGAATTAGAACCCTAATGCAAGGCCCAAGTTACAAGTGTGATGTCTTGATGATTATTAGGTGGATTGATTAAGAGATTTAAATACATTAAGGGTTTAACACTTAGGATTAAAGTTATACACTCCATCCTAAGAGAAGGATGCAGGCATAAGCTTAATCACAAAGCCTTAAAGCCTTTAGGGTTTAGTCCCTGATTATGAGATGAGAAGAGAAGACTCAAAGAGACACAAAGGTAAAACTAAGAGGGGAGACTAATCAAAACCCTTGTCATTGTCATGCTTGGTTGTTCCTAAGGTTTATGAAGTTTACAAGAACAAGTCTTCAATGGAACCACCAGGAAGCAGATGAAAGGATCAAGAGAAGCAAAGCAACTTGCTTCATTCAAGAAGTCAAGTCACTTGAAGAAAGAAAGTGGGAGGAACAAGAATGAGCAAGCTCAATCTCAAACACATATAAAATGCAGCAATGGATGCAAGAGAAATGAAAAGAAAAGTCATGAGAAGTGAAGGCAAATTCACTTCTCAACATCACTTACCACCTGAAATGTTAGAAAAGAAATGCAATGCAATGCAAAATGGGATGAGATGACATGGTGAGAAACAAAACTAGAAGCAAATACATGATGCTAATGATGTTATGAGATGCTACAAACATGAGGCAGCACATGGAAATGATCATACAAGTTTATGAATGCAAATGAAGCAAGCTAGGAAGCATGGACATACATGAAAAGTTATGAAGTGTATATGGCATACAACATGGCAAACACATGATGAAATGATCAAACATGCTTGCAATATGTCTTATGATGTCAAATGAATCAAATGTATGCTTGAAATGTCATGGAAAGTCATGTTATGCAAGAGAATGCAAGATGGATGCATATGGAAGCCCAAATTAGGGTTTATGAACCAAACATCAAACAAAAATCAAAATCAGAAGCAAACCCTAAGATAAAAAATTGAAAATGCCACTCAAAGGACCCCTAATCCTATACTAAACCAATGTCCAAAGGGGAGGTCTCAACTCCTAACCAATCTCAAGTTATGATTTTTACAAGTTTCTAGGGTTTTTAGGGTTCCTAAACAAAAGAAATGCCAAACAAATTGAAAATGAGGAATCAAATCAAGGCCATTTAATCTCAAAAACTACATGCTAAACACAATGCAATGCAAGAAGAATCAATGTCCAACTCTTCATAGATAGGCAGAAATGATTTTTTGAACTATGGATCAAATTAATGCACAAAAATGATTTTAATTCAATGGAAAATTCTTAAAATGCATCAAGATCAAAAAAGAAATTTGGTTTGAAGGTTGGACAATGTTTCTAAATGTCTTAGAACATTTCATGAATTTTTTGGTGATTTTTAAATACCTAAAGGTATTTTTAATAAATTAATTTCCGTTAATCAATTAAAAATAATCCTTTAAATATTTAAAAATGCTTTTTTAATGATAAAAAGAAAAATAAAAATATTTTTGTGTCATAAAAATTAATAAAACTTATGAGAAAAAGTTTCATAATTTTTATACATTTTTTACTATTTTTAATAAATTATGCAAGTTAAATGAAAATAAATGAAATTAAAATAAATAAAAAGAGAAGTAATCAGAAAGAGAGGCTGAGATGAGCCCTGGGTTTGAATGCATTGACCAGCGCGCATCTGGACGGCTGTGGTTCATCCTGAGTTAATCTCAATTAATTAAATAAATAATGAAGATTAGGGTTAAGCAAAGTGATCTGGGCCCTTCACATGCGCGCGAAGTCAACTGGTCAACCCCATCTAACGCCCAAGATTCAAATGGCACTAATTACAGGGATTAAGGCATAACAACTTTCAGGTGACCGGAGGGGAGCTCCGGTCATCTTCTCCGGCACTACCAAAACCCTAAAACATGAATCATGCATCTATTCCACAAATTAAACACACCTAAGTGATCCTCTAACATCCTAAGACACGAATCCATGTTCAAACAACATTTAAACACCATGAATCATGCAAATCGAAGAAAATAAAATCCACGGGCAAAATTTCAGAGGGATCATACAAACTCAATTTTCACTTATTTTTTATTCTGAAACCATCCCCATGACCAGCAAGACATGAATAATCAATTTGTAACTTAAAAATCAAGCTCTGAGAGAAAAGTTTCCATGGTCATACCTGAGATGGAAGCTTCTATTTCTGGACTTTCTGAACTGCTTCTTGGTGCCAACTTACTCCATTGATCCTCCTGGTGCTAATGGCAAGCTTGGAATGAGCTTAAGCAAGCTATTTTGAGAGGTCCCAATCTGGTATAGCAGGAAATGAGCTTCGTGTACAGGCTGCTTCAGATCAATGTGAAGGGTGGTTTTGACTCCTTTTGATGTGCTTGATTTGTTGGTGCTAAGAGTCTGGATGTTTATGGCCTGTGGAAGGTGATTCGAAGAGAAATGCAGGCTGAGGTGAAAAATGGAAATGGGGTGTTCTTGCTCAAATCAGGCCTGGCTCTTGGTGGTTTCTACTCAATAAGGCAAGGTGAAATGATTAGAGAAATTTGTTTGAGTGTTTGTGTGTTGTGCAGGCAGATTCGAAAAGTTTTGCCAAGTGAGGTGTTTTTGTGTATGTCATGCTATGGCCTGTTTCAGCTTGGCTTGGTGTTATGTTTGGCTAGCAAATGGAAAGTATAAACAATCCCAATTGGCCAGAGGATGTGACATGGCCTGCTGTGATTGGGATGTTTGCTTTTGCCAAAAGTCAACTTTTTGTAAGGAAAGGTATGGCTTGGTGCTAGGCTTGGTACAAGGGCTAGGGCTGGCGCAGCATGGTGAGGTGAGAAGCTAGGGCTGGTTCAGCATCCAAGACATCAAGTGGGGGAAAGAGTGATCATGAGTTTTGCAAGTTGGCTCATTTTGGTTCACATGTGATTTTCCCATCTCATAAGCCATGAAACATGAGCATTCTTTGTTCAATTCTGACTTTTAGAGTTTATGTGATGTTTGTGTCATGGTTTGATGTCAACTAGAGGTTACAAAAAGCCTTGGTTCATGATTTTGCAAAATTCACATTTGAGGCATGTCTTGAAAATCAATGATTTTAGCCAACTTTGTCACACCATAACTTTTGATCCAAGAAGAATTTGATCATGTTCTTGTACTTTTTGAAAAGGGAAAGATGTAATCTACAACTTTCATGACCAAAGTTTTTCCATTTGAAGCATTTTTGGATCAAGAATCAAGGCTTGAAAAATGACCTAAAATGGAGCATTCTTGAAAAGTCAACTATGCCCTAAAAAGTCAACTTTGCAAAATCTTCAAATTCTTGATTTTTGTGAACTTAAATCTTCTTCCATGATCAAATAAAGACCATATACACTCAAAATGATGAAGATCACCCCTTGGTTGGGTCATTGGGGGCCTCAGATGCCCTGATTTTGCACTGACTTGTCCAGAAAGTCAACTCTTGATCAGATGACTTCCCCATGGAATTTCTTCATGAAAATTGATATGCATACTCCCTATACCATATAGAGACCAATGGAAACAAGAATGACCAAAAAATTTGGAGTTATGGCCTCTGAAACCAAAACCCTAATTTTAGGTCAACTGTGCAGTCTAGCCTGGCTCTGCATCCCTACCAATCCCAGTTCTTGTGATTCTTTGGCATTCTTGACTTTGAGAGGATGCAATATGATATAAGAACACACATGGATCCCTTTGAAGTGATTGGTGGCCTTTGGAGTGGCTCAGGAAGCTCTTGGATTGCTCAGATCACAAACCCTAGGTGCAGATGACTTAGAAACTATGCAGTGGATCAAAAAATGAGATATGAGATGATATGATTGTGTTTATGCATATGAAATGATCACAAGCCATGATGTGAATGGGTGAGGGCAAATTTGGGGTGTTTACAGCTGCCCCTATTCAAGCATGAGTTAGCTGTGCAGGTTGTAAGCGAAGGCTTAACAGGCAAACAAGATAACTTGTGGTTGAATACCAAAGACAGTCCAAAATTTGCACTTACCGAACGAAGAAGAAAAGGGATATAGATTGTAAAGGAAAATAAAGTATATTGTAAAGTGTAGGCGACGGAGGACGACCGCCGAGCAGAGGACGACTGCCGAGCAGAGGACGACTGCTGGGTAAAGAGCAATGACGGGGACGGCCGACATGCTGGGAAAAGTGAAGCCAAGACGGGGACGGCCGACTAGCTGGGGAAGATAAAAAAATTATGATGGGGAAGGCCATCAAGATAAAGTAAGATTCTCTGGGAATTAGTGAAACATGACGGGGACGGCCATCAAGTTCACAAAGGTAAAGTAAACAACGATGGGGACGGCCATCGGGCTAAAAAGGAAAAGGGACCACGACGGGGACGGCCATCGGGTTAAAGAATAAATGAAATAAACAGATGATGGGGTACGACCATCAAAGGCGAAGGACGATCACCTAGCAGGGGACGGCTGCTCTGTTGGGAATAAAAGAAATATGATGGGGACGGCCATCAAAGGTGGAGGACGACCACCTGGCAGGGTACGGCTGCCGAAAATATCAACGATGGGGACAGCCATCGGATAAAAGGTCAACGATGGGGACGGCCATCGGATGAGCATGATGGAGGACGACCATCAAGAGGTGGAGGACGACCACCTAGCAGGGGACGGCTGCTCTCAAGGTTTGTCATAACATATGATGAATGTTAGATAACCAAAATCAACAATGGGGACGGCCATTGGATAAAGTGATGAAGGACGATCATCAAGAGGTGGAGGACGACCACCTAGCAGGGGACGGCTGCTAAATCAATGATGGGGACGGCCATCGGATGAGCATGATGGAGGACGACCATCAAGAAGTGGAGGACGACCACCTAGCAGGGTACGGCTGCTCTCAGGGTTTATCATAACACAGGACGAGTGTCAGATAAAAAGAAGATTTACTTTGTTGGCGATCTACTGGGATATAGTAAACACGGACAAGCGTTTACAACCAAGAAAAGAAAGTATAAGTGTTTGGATATTTGTGTATAGATTAAAGATGCGGACGAGCATCCTTAAGACTGCGATACGGACGAGTATCGGGTAGAAGCAAATACTGACACGTGCTCAGAGATGATGATACGGACGAGTATCAACTGGTTAACAAGGAACACGGACAAGTGTTGAATCTGAGAGGATTCTTCTGGGGAATAGTAGATACAGGCGAGTATCTATATTCAAGAAGACAGAAGTATTTGACACAGTGTCTGAATTAAAGATGCGGACGAACATCCTTAAGACTATGATATGGACGAGTATCATGCAGAAACAAACCCTTGACGCATGTTCTGAGATGATGATACGGACGAATACCATCTGGTTAACAGAGAACATGGACCAATGTTGACTCCGAGGGGATCTGAGTGGTATATACAAGATACAGACGAGTATCTGTATAAGCATGAGTAGTATGAGTACATATAGGTGAGTGTTTATCTGCTGGGGAGAGTGACACGGACGGGTGTCAAGAGAGAAAAGTGTAGTATTATAAGTATATAGGTTGTGAAAGTGTGAGCGACTGCGCTGGGGATATGACACGGACGGGTGCCAAGAAGGTGTATATAAGTATATGTGAGTGCAAAGGGGATGTCTTTGGCTTTCTGCTGGGGATGTGACACGGACGAGTGTCAGGACGTATCTGTAATACGGGTGGTGTTGTTTGCAAGGAGTGTTCAAGCGACCTACTGGGGAAAGGTGGCACGGGCGGGTGTCACAATGAGTATGTACTGGTGTTTGTGGTTTGTGAGGCAGCTGCCTTTGCTGGGACTCTGGTGGGGACTCTGGGGGAAAGTATTCTGCATTCTGATGAATGGTTACTAGTCACAAGTGCTGATTCAAAACATGGCTTATGATTATGCTATGTGTTTGATTTTTGCCGTAATGCTCCGTGTTAAAACGGAATGCTACGCTTTGTGGGTGAATATGATGCAAATGCTATGATTGTGCAAAGATACCAAACCGGGATCAGGGTCCCGTTGCTGCGAAGATCTCTGATCGATCTGCTTGAAATGAACATCCCAGCTGGGGGGTGAGATCATTAGTAGATCTGATGATATGATATCTTCTTGGGGATACGGGTCATTGATAGACCTATCCCAATAAATGAGAGACCCAGCTGGGGTTGGTAGAAGCTTTCTTCACTCTGTTGTGACCTTCATGCACTGCTCTTCTGGATAGAGGCTGGAACTCTGTGGGGAGATGGTTCCCTGACTTTAGTGCTCCGGCTGAGGGTAAAAAGGCAACTCGGTTGGGGATAAAGAGAGATCATTGAGAGACCTCCCTAGGGATTCTGTTGAAGAGGATCCTTGACTCCGCCGGGGATATGGGCATCTCCTGTGATACCTGCCCATTCTGATGGGGATAAGTAATACGTGGCAACTTAGCTGGGGAAGTCATGAGAGGCAACTCAGCTGGGGAGAGAGCACTTCGGGTGCTAAAATTGGGTGTTGATTTGTCAGCTTGTTGGGATGAAGCTTACATGCCCCAAGTTGCGCCCTGGATACCTGCAAATCCTGAAAAAGGTAGGGAAACGCACAAGGTAATCCCGAGGTATCCCTCACTGGATTTCGTCATAGGAGTTTAGATACTTCTGAGAGTAAGCACATTTCCTGCAAGCACGTTTTTTATTTGAAGATAAACATCTGTATTCTTATGCAATCAATGTTTCTTTAAGATATCAGACATTTTTTGCAAAATAAAAATGTACAAGGCGAGACATGACTGAAAATCTGGTTTTATTAATTCATATGCCCTGAATTGGCGAGGTACAGTCAAAGGAACATATCCCCTGAAATGAGGAGATTGTTACAAATTGAGAAACAAAATGCTGGCAGTGTTGATGACGCTTTAAGGAGCTTCCTCTTTACCATGACTCGTATGACTTTTGACGCTCTTCTCATCTTGCTTTCTGAAGAATGTTGATTCTGATTGAAGCTCGATCCTTTCGAAGTTTACCAAGTTATAGATGATACAGACGAATTCAGAATGCAGTTGTTCGCTTGTTCCCTTATTTTGCATGGATCGCCCTTTCGGGTTTTCAATCCATCGGGATACCCATTTTTGCCTGAGCTGTCCGATGCGGCTTTTCAATTCAGCGGGTGTACATCTTTTTATTCATTTTCCCTTATTTTTGCCCGAGTCTTTTATTCTGTTTTTGACTCGCCGGGATGCCCTATTTTTGCCTGGACTTACATTCTGTTTTTGTGTCCAGCGGGTCATTTTATGCGAAGTATATTTTAACCGCATCCGAATTCACAGGGGACGGGAAATCTTCACCATCCATGGTGCTGAGCATGAGTGCTCCACCAGAGAAAACTTTCTTTACTACAAATGGTCCTTCATAATTCGGAGTCCACTTGCCCCTGTGGTCTGTATGAGGAGGGAGGATTCTTTTCAGCACAAGATCTCCCACTTGGTACTCTCGGTGCCTGACTTTCTGATCGAAGGCTTTCTTCATTCTTTTCTGATACAACTGCCCATGACAGATTGCAGCCAATCTTTTCTCTTCAATCAGACTCAGTTGTTCGTATCGGGCCCGAACCCATTCTGCTTCGTTCAGTTTAACATCCATTAGTACCCGCAGAGAGGGTAATTCAACTTCAACAGGTAAGACTGCTTCCATACCATACACAAGCTGATACGGTGTTGCCCCAGTGGATGTCCTGATTGACGTGCGGTACCCATGCAAGGCAAACGGTAGCATTTCATGCCAGTCTTTGTAAGTGACTACCATCTTCTGCACAATCTTCTTGATATTCTTATTTGCTGCCTCAACAGCGCCATTCATCTTTGGCCTGTAAGGAGAAGAATTGTGATGTTGGATCTTGAAGTCTCGGCACAGTTCAGCCATCATTTTGTTGTTCAAGTTGGAACCATTATCAGTAATGATTCGCTCGGGCACTCCATATCGGCAGATGATATCTCTTTTCAGAAATCTGGCTACTACTTGCCTTGTAACGTTTGCATATGAGGCTGCTTCGACCCACTTGGTGAAGTAATCAATAGCGACCAGGATGAATCTGTGGCCATTCGAAGCAGTTGGCTCAATCTTACCAATCATGTCAATGCCCCACATAGCAAAGGGCCAGGGTGAAGACATGATGTTCAAAGGATTGGGAGGCACATGCACCTTATCCGCATAGATCTGGCATTTGTGGCATTTTCTGGCATAGGCACAACAGTCGGCATCCATTGTGATCCAATAATACCCTGATCTTAACAGTTTCTTAGCCATGGCATGCCCTCCAGCATGGGTACCAAAGGATCCTTCGTGCACTTCATGCATCAACAGGTCTGCTTCTGTCTTATCGACGCATCTGAGGAGTACCATATCAAAGTTCCTTTTGTATAGCGAACCATCAGTGTTCAGAAAGAAACTACCAGCAAGCCTTCTCAAAGTCTTTTTATCATTGGAAGATGCCCCAGATGGGTATGTTTGATCCTCCAAGAAGCACTTAATGTCATGGAACCAAGGCTTTTCATCTTTAACAACATCTGCTGCGAATACGTATGCTGGTCTATCAAGTCTGGACACTGATATCTGCGGTACAAAGTTGGCAGCCTGAACTTTGATCATGGACGAAATGGTAGCCAGAGCATCTGCAAACTGATTCTCGTCCCGGGGGATATACTCAAGTTTGACTGTTGTAAAGAAAGTCAATAATCTCCTTGTATAATCCCTGTAAGGTATCAGATGATCCTGGTGGGTGTACCATTTTCCGTTGGTTTGATTAACTACCAGAGCTGAATCTCCGAACACAGTCAATGTCTTGATCCTGAGGTCAATGGCTTCCTCAAGACCCATAATGCAAGCTTCGTATTCAGCTTCGTTGTTAGTGCAGTTGAAAGTGAGTTTTGCCGAGAAAGGCATGTGGACTCCTTTTGGTGTAATGAGTACTGCACCAACACCACGACCATTCATATTAACAGCCCCATCAAACATCATAGTCCATTCTTCTTCTGGGTCAGGCCCTTCAGTGTGAACAGGCTCTTCATGATCTTTTGATTTTATGAACATGATGTCTTCATCAGGGAAGTCAAATCTCATAGGCTGATAATCATCAATAGGTTGCTCAGCAAGATATTCAGATAGTACACTGCCCTTGATGGCTTTCTGAGATGTGTACTGGATGTCATATTCTGTGAGAATCATCTGCCATCTTGCAACCCGTCCGGTAAGAGCTGGCTTCTCAAATATGTACTTAACTGGGTCCATTTTTGAGATCAACAAAGTTGTGTGGGTCAACATATACTGTCTCAGTCGGCGAGCAGCCCACGCTAAAGCACAGCAAGTTTTCTCGAGCAGTGAATAACGTTGTTCACAGTCGGTAAACTTTTTGCTCAGGTAGTATATTGCATACTCTTTTCGACCAGACTCGTCATGCTGGCCCAACACACACCCCATCGACTCTTCTAATACTGTCAGGTACATTATCAGAGGTCTTCCTTCAACTGGAGGCATAAGGATTGGAGGTTCTTGTAAGTACTCTTTGATCTTGTCAAAAGCCTTCTGGCAGTCTTCATTCCACCTGACCGTCTGTTCTTTTCTCAACAATTTGAACAAGGGTTCACAGGTTGCCGTAAGGTGGGATATGAACCTTGAGATGTAGTTCAATCTACCTAAGAACCCTCGAACTTCTTTCTCAGTTTTCGGTGCAGGCATCTCTTGGATGGCTTTGACTTTATCAGGGTCAACTTCAATCCCTTTCTCGCTTACAATAAAACCCAGCAGCTTACCGGATCGCACCCCGAATGTGCACTTGTTGGGGTTCAACTTCAGTTGATACTTCCTCAGACGCTTGAACAACTTCAGCAGATTCACCAGGTGATCTTCTTCAGTAAGGGACTTGGCAATCATGTCATCCACATAACACTCGATTTCTTTATGGATCATATCGTGGAATAATGTTACCATAGCCCGTTGATATGTGGCACCAGCATTCTTCAGTCCGAATGGCATCACCTTGTAACAGAACGTGCCCCAGGGTGTGATGAAGGTTGTCTTCTCCATGTCTTCAGGTGACATTTTGATCTGGTTGTATCCTGAAAATCCATCCATGAAGGAGAATATCGAGAACTGAGCCGTATTATCCACCAATACATCAATGTGAGGTAAAGGGAAATCATCCTTCGGGCTGGCTCTGTTCAGATCCCGGTAGTCAACACACATCCTTACTTTGCCGTCCTTCTTAGGCACAGGTACTATGTTAGCAACCCACGGTGGATAGCTAGTTACAGCAAGGAACCCGGCGTCCCATTGCTTTTGTACCTCTTCCTTGATTTTCATTGCCATGTCCGGGCGAGTACGGCGCAGTTTCTGCTTAACTTAACTGGCGGGCATTCTTCTCTCAAAGGCAGCTTGTGCACAACAATGTCGGTGTCCAACCCTGGCATATCTTGATAAGACCAAGCAAACACGTCCACATATTCTCGAAGCAGATCAATCAGTTGTCTCTTCACTGAGTCTTGCAGGCAGGCCCCGATTTTAACTTCTTTCACGTCTTCATCTGTACCAAGATTGATCACTTCAACCTCCTCCTGGTGAGGAGTAATAACCTTTTCCTCTTGTCTTAACAACCTGGCTAGCTCTTCAGGAAGCTCGTATTCTTCATCAACCCCTTCATCAGCTTGATTGATTGGATTGTCAAAGTCATACGAAGTCATAGCCGTGCTGTTGTCGGTGCTGTCTGGAAGGCACTCTCTGCAAGGGTTCAGTTTGTTCATTTTAGTGATTTGATTTTAGTCTTGTTTAGAAAAGTGAAATAAAGTTATCATTTTGAAAACACTGCCATTTATTTTTTGTACAAAAAGAAAAATGGAAAAACAGTGAGTGGAAAAGAAAAAGACTCATTTGCAAAAAGATGTCTGATGTCTCATTGATTAATCTTGTTTGCACAAAAAGTACAGATGGCCCGATTACAAAATGAGTCTTGTCATCTTGGGCAAGATGCAAGACTTTGATGCATGCTATAAAAATGCAGGAAATAATAATTACTCTGCTCGAGTAACTCTTATAATTTCCTGGGAAGACCAGTTTGAGATACTGCTCCCCGGGATCTTTGGACGAATCCAGCTTTCCAGGTTGCGGTCTTCTTCCAGCTCGTCTTCCAGACAGTTGATAGCATCAGGGGTAAGCATCCCCCACTCACAAAATTGGGCTCTTTCGCAGCCGCTGCTTGATCTTGTTGAGTTGGTCTGTAACCCAACCCAAACTTGTCCTCTTTCTTCTCCACCGATAGCAGTTTGCCCCAGCCTTGGGCAGTTCCTTCCTCAACAACCTTCCGGGCTTGTTGGTATGATGATATTGAAGTACCAGGCACAGCAGATGTCTCATTCACATTCAAAGCTTCGAACCTCTGGCTCATTGTTTCATGGATCTCTCCGTCCATTTCAATGTACTTATAGGTAGCCAGGTGGCTGACAAAAATATCCTCTTCTCCACAGATTGTAACGATTTGACCCTCCCACTCGTATTTTAACTTCTGGTGAAGGGTAGAGGTCACGGCGCCAGCGGCGTGGATCCATGGCCTACCCAATAGACAGCTGTAGGCGGGCTGTATATCCATCACGTAGAAGATAGTTGTAAAGGTCTGCGGGCCAATCGTCACAGGTAACTCAATCTCTCCCAGAACCGATCTCTTTGAACCATCAAAGGCTCTCACCACCAGGTTGCTGGGTCTCAACGCCAATCCGTCATATTCTAGCTTCAACAAGGCCTTCTTAGGTAAGACATTGAGGGATGACCCCGTGTCTACCAGCACATGGGAAAGGACAGCACCTTTGCATTCCATGGTTATGTGCAAGGCTTTGTTATGGTTGCGGCCTTCCGTTGTCAAATCAGTATTAGTGAACCCTAGTCCATGACTAGCATTAACATTTCCAACTACAGCTTCTAGCTGATTGACAGTGATCTCTTCAGGCACGTAAGCTGCGTGCAAGACTTTGAGTAGTGCATTCCGATGGGCTTCGGAGCACATAAGCAATGATAGGATTGAGATCTTGGAAGGCGTCTGATGAAGCTGATCCACTATTTTATAATCACTCTTTTTGATGATTCGCATGAACTCATCAACCTCTTGATCGAACGGTGTCTTCAAAGCTTCTTTGACAGTCTGTTCTTCCTGCACCAAGCTTTTTCCTTTTGCCTTAGCAGCAGCTTCTGCTTCGGCAGTGGGTCTCTGAATTTGTGGGGCGAAAAGACGTCCGCTTCGAGTGAAGCCTCCGCCTCCTCCCACATTGTCAATTTGTGGTGCAGGGGTTGATGATTCAAAAGTGATCCTTTGTCCTTCACAGTACAGGTCAGAGCCGTAATGCCAGGGGATGGCATTACTGCTTTCATAAGGTACTGGTCCAGGCACGGTGATAGTGACTGGACTGATTGCAGCTGCGGAAGGGACTGTGATAGTCTGTGGATTGTAATAAATTGTGACTGGCGCTCTGACGGGAGCAGCACCTTCTGAGTTGTAGGCAGAGTTGTTCTCAGGATCATAGAATATTGTGACAGTTGAGACATCTTCATGATTTGTTGCTGGTGTTGTAGGAGACATTGGTGGAAGGATGGATGTTGTTGTTGTAGGAGCTTCATAATGGAGTGGTGCTGGAGTTGTAGAAGGAACATTTGATGACATCTGGTCAGTTGAAATGACAGATGAAGTACTTGTTGATGAAACCGCAGAATTGTCAGGAACAATGGTTGCTGCAGTTGTAGGAGGTTCTGAAACCGTTGCTGATGAGATTGCTGGATTTGTTGGAAATGATGTGGTGATCTGAAGCTGGCCACTCTGAATAAGGCCATCTATGCCATTCCTCAAATTATCGCACCCATTTACCGAGATATTGCAGTAAGCACAACCCAACTCACACCCCGGGAACATTTGACATTCCAGGAGTTGAGCCTTGATTTCTACCAACGGTGTCCGGATCTGACCCACACTGGTTATTAAATAAGACGGCTTGTCTTCTTCAATAGCGTTAATTCTGGGACCACCGTGATTTGGCATGGGGTTCTTATTGACATTAGGTGGTGGTGCGAAATTCAGAGCTTTTGAGTCTACCAGGTCTTGTACCTTCATATGCAGAGCTCTGCACTTTTCTGTACTGTGGCCAGATGCGTTTGAATGGAAGGCACATCTGGCGTTGGAATCATAATTCCTGGGTAGACTGTTGGGATCTGGAGGTGCCAACGTCCTTAGCTCAACTAGGTTGAGTTTCAGGAGTTGTGGCAGCAATGTAGCATATGGCATAGGGATCGGATCGATCACCCTATTAGCTTGAGATGGCCTCTGTTGGAATGGCCTTTGTTGACTGTTGTTGTTGCTGTTATTGTTGTTGTAATTTCTTGGAGGATATTGAGGTTGCTGATGATACTGAGGTTGTTGTTGATAGTTTTGTTGCTGAGGTTGATAAACTGGCTGAGGATGAGCTGGAGCGGGGATGGTGACTGCTGCCACTGATCTGTGAACATATTGGGGCCTGCCCCTGTTGGTGTGGATGGCATTGGTCTCGCTAGTTCTTCTCGGGCCTGCAAAAGGCTTTCTTGTACTACTGGACGAGCTGGCACCATTGTCGGAAATCTTGCCCATTTTTAACAGGCTCTCAATCCTCTCCCCAGCTATGACAACATCTGCGAAGCTAGTGGAAGAGAAAGCAGCCAGCCTGTCAATATATGTCCCCTGAAGGGTGTTCATGAACATATCTGCCATTTCCCTTTCAGACATAGGTGGTTGAACAGCAGCAGCCAATTGCCTCCATCTCTGGGCATATTCTCGGAAACTTTCCCTT
Organism: Lathyrus aphaca; assembly: GCA_963966055.1. Classification (NCBI taxonomy): domain Eukaryota; kingdom Viridiplantae; phylum Streptophyta; class Magnoliopsida; order Fabales; family Fabaceae; genus Lathyrus; species Lathyrus aphaca. The sequence continues at coordinate 406,060,594 of OZ014522.1, read as the reverse complement.
GACGACTGTGACATTCCCATTAGGAGGGTCCTGTTGGGTGCCATGTCTAAGTTGTACTGATACTGTATGATGAAGGCCTCTGCCAGGTCCTTCCAGCATCTAATAGTTGCCCTTGTCAAGTGAGAGTACCATTCTCTTGACGCTCCAGTTAAGCTATCCTCGAAATAGAACATCCAGAGCTTCTCATCCATAGTATAGGCCTTCAGCCTTCCCAGAAATGATTGCAGATGAGTCCGGGGGCATGAAGTCCCGTTGTATTTTTCAAAGCAAGGAGGCTTGAACTTATGGGGAATCCTGACCCCGTCTACCAAGCCCATGTCCATGACATCGAAGCCCAAAGAGTTTTGAGATTCTAAGGACCTCAATTTCTCAGCTATCTCATCCAACCTTCTATCATAAGCTTCTTCCCCAGCACCCATTACTGTAAACTGGTCCTCTTGGGGGTCTTCTTGAAGTACCCTGGCTGCAGTGGCAGTCCCTTGAACATTTGCAGGGATGTTGACCTCAGGATGGAGGTGGGGGCCAAATACAGGGGGGTTAACATGAGGTTGGACCCTTTCATTGTTGCTGGTGCCGGCAGTCCCTATATGTGGATCCTCTTGATTTTGCCTTTCCACCATGGCCCTCAATCTTTCCTGGCTCTGAGCCATGTTGTTCATCACTTCCATAAACTGAGTCATCTGGGTTCTCATTTCCAATCTTTCGTTTGCCATTTGATTTCTGACCTCTGCAAGGTCCTGCTGTACCTGATCCATTTGTATACCCGGAAGGTTGTTACGGGTTGGATAACGGTGCGGACGGTTGAGGGGAAATACTCGGCGCCGAGCAATAGTTCCTGAGCATCACAACAGAGTTAGTGGCAATAAAACAAAAACCTACAAAACAAACAAAAGTGTTAGCATGCAATGCAGTTATGCTTATTTGTTTTCAAGGTATCCGGTCTTGGCATTCAGTTTTGACCCTTCCAGACCCTTGAAGATGTTGTTGATGTTGCTTTTGAAGTGAAACTTGGATGGAACAAACTAACACATATATTACAGAAAGCAAAATGGTACATAGTCTGTTTACAAATACAAGCCCTCGGAGGGGTCAAAATACATTACAAGAAAATAAAAGTACATGGAATGAAAGCAACAACAAACAAATGGTCAAACACCAAGACCAAACTCATCCTCACGAACTTCCTTGAGAAGTGCTTCGGTCACAGGATCAGCCGGACGCTCCGTGAGATTCCTGATGAGGAGATTCCGGGTTGTAACAGCTGCTGTTAGTTTCTTGTGCTGACTTTGGTCCTTTGACCTCTTCACTCCTGCTTTGATCTTCAGCTCTGATATCTCCCTCTGGGCTGCTGCCAGGGCTTCATGCTGTTCTCTTGCACTAGCTTCCAGTTGCTCCATCTTGTCTTGAACTCTCTTGTCCTCCAGAGTACGAGCCTCGGTGATCCTGACCCACCGGGCCTGACTCTCCTTCAGATACAAGTCTGTCCTTGTTCTCTGGAACTGGGCTTCTTTGCAAGCATTCTTCAGAATTTGTTCTCCAGCTTTAGACTTTTTGATATAATCCCCAGACTTCTCAATCTTAGTCAGATGCTCTACTCTCAACTTCTCCAATCTCTCAACCTCCCTCATACCATCACTCCTCTCCCGGAGAGTCTTCTGCAAAGCCTGAGTTAACTTCTCATTTCTTTCTTTCAAACTCTCAAACTCCTTCAAACTGACAGTGGCAGGTGGTGCTGAAGATGATTCAGGCATATCTTCTATAGTAAAGGGCATTCCAGAGAATTGAGCCCTGGCACGGGACCACTCATAGTATTGTGCTGATGCCACATTGCTGCGCTTTCCCAAAATGGTTATTCCCTTGGTTTGAACATTATCCCAGGCCCAGGCTGCCTGCCTAACAATAGCCAGATTAGGCTTGTTCTCACAATAAAGAGTCTCAACCAAGTCCTGTGCCTTAGGGGTGTGGACCAGTGCATAGCCCAGTTGTCTTCTGAACAGCAGAGGGTTGTAATTGATACTACCCTTAACTCCTATTAGGGGCACATTGGGAAAATGCCCACAGCTGGTGATGATATCCCTGCCTTTGGTGCTTTGAGTGCACCATCTGATATCTGCTGAAGTTAGAGCAGTGAGTCTCTTAGCCCAGTTGCTCTGCTGATGAGGGTTCAAAAATGCATCTGTCCTGGGTAGATGCCTGAGAAGCCAAGTGTGAAATAATGGAGCACAACACCTCACTAATCTTCCCCTCTGCTTTTCATTCCTCTGATGCACTGAGTAGTAAAGATCCCCCAATAAAGTGGGCACTGGGTTCTGCAAGATGAAAAGATGGATTGCATTCTTGCTAATGAATCGAGGCTCATCTGCAAACAACACAATTCCATATATACTCAAGGCCAATAAAGCACAGACAGCTTTCCACTCTCCTAAGGAGACTTTCAGGGTAGCTTGAGAGATCAAGAAATCCAGATGGAAGCCAGGGATTCCAGCTTTAGAAGTCATATGCTGCTCAATCAGAACAGGTTCCAGATGCAAAGCCTTGGCTATTTCCCCATTACCAGGAAAGACCATCTCAGGGTTGAAAGGGATTCCACCCCTGACAGGTAAACCAACCAATGATGAGTATTCTTCTAATAGAGGGCCTAGCTGAAAGTCCTGAAAAGTGAAGCATCTTAGTGGGGGATCATAGAACTGAAGGCAAGTGTGGATCAGGCTTCTCTGTGAAGGGTCCAGATCCATAACCGTATCAAGTATATCCCCATAGTGTTCCCTGAACAATGGTATGTGATCTGGAGTGATCAGGGTCTGAATCCTCCTGATGTCAGATAACTCTGGCTGGAAGAAGTGATAGGTGATGTTACCCTTTTTAGGAGCCATGATGCTGAAGACTGAGTAGAGATAGGTGCTGATGATAATACTGAAGAAGTGGGCCACTGACTGGCTGGTGATAACTGAAGCAGATGCTGATGAAGATGGGTCAATGCTGAAGATGGGGTCAAAACCAAAACCAAAGATGAAAGTGGATACCCTGAAACACAAATAAGCAAATGTCAATATGATGCAATGTTTATGTATGCAAATGATATGCAAGGGTTTGTGACTGAGCTGGATCTGATCAAGTGCTTTGATATAGGCCCACATATGTTCAAGAAAACCAGATGAAAGTCTATAAATCCAGTAACCAAGGTGGGGGGCTCAAATAAAGAGCCACATGTCCAGGGTTTTAGAATCACAAGAACTGTCCCAAAATGGAGTATTCTTAATCAAATCAAAGTAACAGGGTATTCTGAGGTCAAGGTACCTGCAAACCTGTAAACAGCCCAACCCCCTCACAGGTGGTGTTCTAAAACAAGGATCCTCAGACTTGGATCAGTTATGAGAAGTGTAAACACTTCTAACCCGGAGGTACAGTGTTTACAATAACCATAAAAGTTCCTCCTCTAATTCACCTCAGTTTCTGAAGGTCAATACTAAAAGGTCATCCAGACTTAGCAGGCTTCCCAGATAGCCCTAGTATTGCAGGAAATCTGCAACACAGAGTTCTCAAGAAGAAACCCATATCTGAACCGTGTTTCATATTCCCGCACCAGACCGAAATGGAATGGGAAAGAATATGATTCACTCTAGCCTAGGTGTCACTCAGGTCCCAGGTATAGGACCTTAACTCTCAATGGAACACCCACCCACCAAAGCAAAACCAGATCCAGCCAGACAGCATGACAGTATGATATAATGCAAAGCTATAAAGAAAGCAGTAAACAACTGTACATAAAATAAGACATATACAAACACAAATAAACACAAAACACCCCAGTAAACACAAATCAATCAAGCGCTAGGAGGAACCCACAAAAAGAACCAGAAGCCCTGGTTGCAGTATAAGGGTCCCCAGCAGAGTCGCCAAGCTGTCGCTCCCAAAGATTTGCATCCCGGTACAAGCGCGAACGGTCGGCGAGAGGGAACAGTGAGAACACACAGCCGTGAACTCACTGGAGATGAATAGAGTCGCCAGCTAGGCATTTTTATCCCGGAGGAAAGGTAATGCTGCATAGACCTAGAAAGATATGGATAAGACGGTTTGCGAACCAGAGAGACTGAGAAAGGGGGTTGGTTACAACCTGGGAAGGTATTAGCACCCAGATTGTCCGCCGTACTCGACGGGATCCACGCTTAAAAGATTTGTGTTTTAAAGGGGTAGTGTCAGTGCAATCTGTGTGTACAATAGCTGGAAAAGAATGTACAGGTGTCAGTGTAAAAGAAGTGAAGTGTATAATATACAGTGTCAGTGTAGGAACAGGAGTGAAATGCTCAAGATCATGAGGCTAAGAGAATGATGCTGGAAAGAGGGGGAATATACAGAGACTTTTGTTCGATAACTGTTAAGTTATGCCTATGTATCCTCTCGTGCAATGAGGAAGTCAGAACACCGTAGTTCGACCCAAAGAGACTGAAAGATGAATTGACCTGTGAACTGCTTACTTGCCTATGCTCAAGTGTATGATCTGTCTGGCACAGATGCAAACTGTCTTGCATTAGACGGAAAAAGCAAGTTCTCGTTTATGAGTGAGTGTGATGAGAAAAGAATCCTGAAGGAGACGATTATTGTTTGTTTTGGTGTTTTCATTCTTTTATTGTTTTTGGATTTTTGTCATAAGTGAATGAGCTTAAGCCTAAACCAATGGATTAGTAAACTCATCACATCTTCCCTCTGATTAGGGGTAATGAGAATACCTTAAGTGTGAAGTCAGCATCTCACACTTAATCACCATGATGTAGGATTAAGATCATTAACCTACTTGTGATTATTTAGATGTTTTTGTTGTTTTTGTTTGGTGTTGAGTAATGAGATTAAGCCATAATCAGGGATTAAACAGACTCATTACACCATCCTAATAGAAGGATAATAGATGAGGGTGTTTAAGCTGAGGAAAGCTCCTCAACTTAATCCAGATTAGGGATTAAACTCATGACAAAACAAAGCCTTTATTAAGTGGATTTTAGTTAATGATATGATGATGAAGTGTTTTTTATGATTTGTAAGACAACTTGAGGGGGACTTGTCCATTAACACTAGGGTTAGTCCTTCTTAACCAATTAAGGAAGAATTAGAACCCTAATGCAAGGCCCAAGTTACAAGTGTGATGTCTTGATGATTATTAGGTGGATTGATTAAGAGATTTAAACACATTAAGGGTTTAACACTTAGGATTAAAGTTATACACTCCATCCTAAGAGAAGGATGCAGGCATAAGCTTAATCACAAAGCCTTAAAGCCTTTAGGGTTTAGTCCCTGATTATGAGATGAGAAGAGAAGACTCAAAGAGACACAAAGGTAAAACTAAGAGGGGAGACTAATCAAAACCCTTGTCATTGTCATGCTTGGTTGTTCCTAAGGTTTATGAAGTTTACAAGAACAAGTCTTCAATGGAACCACCAGGAAGCAGATGAAAGGATCAAGAGAAGCAAAGCAACTTGCTTCATTCAAGAAGTCAAGTCACTTGAAGAAAGAAAGTGGGAGGAACAAGAATGAGCAAGCTCAATCTCAAACACATATAAAATGCAGCAATGGATGCAAGAGAAATGAAAAGAAAAGTCATGAGAAGTGAAGGCAAATTCACTTCTCAACATCACTTACCACCTGAAATGTTAGAAAAGAAATGCAATGCAATGCAAAATGGGATGAGATGACATGGTGAGAAACAAAACTAGAAGCAAATACATGATGCTAATGATGTTATGAGATGCTACAAACATGAGGCAGCACATGGAAATGATCATACAAGTTTATGAATGCAAATGAAGCAAGCTAGGAAGCATGGACATACATGAAAAGTTATGAAGTGTATATGGCATACAACATGGCAAACACATGATGCAATGATCAAACATGCTTGCAATATGTCTTATGATGTCAAATGAATCAAATGGATGCTTGAAATGTCATGGCAAGTCATGTTATGCAAGAGAATGCAAGATGGATGCATATGGAAGCCCAAATTAGGGTTTATGAACCAAACATCAAACAAAAATCAAAATCAGAAGCAAACCCTAAGATAAAAAATTGAAAATGCCACTCAAAGGACCCCTAATCCTATACTAAACCAATGTCCAAAGGGGAGGTCTCAACTCCTAACCAATCTCAAGTTATGATTTTTACAAGTTTCTAGGGTTTTTAGGGTTCCTAAACAAAAGAAATGCCAAACAAATTGAAAATGAGGAATCAAATCAAGGCCATTTAATCTCAAAAACTACATGCTAAACACAATGCAATGCAAGAAGAATCAATGTCCAACTCTTCATAGATAGGCAGAAATGATTTTTTGAACTATGGATCAAATTAATGCACAAAAATGATTTTAATTCAATGGAAAATTCTTAAAATGCATCAAGATCAAAAAAGAAATTTGGTTTGAAGGTTGGACAATGTTTCTAAATGTCTTAGAACATTTCATGAATTTTTTGGTGATTTTTAAATACCTAAAGGTATTTTTAATAAATTAATTTCCGTTAATCAATTAAAAATAATCCTTTAAATATTTAAAAATGCTTTTTTAATGATAAAAATAAAAATAAAAATATTTTTGTGTCATAAAAATTAATAAAACTTATGAGAAAAAGTTTCATAATTTTTATATATTTTTTACTATTTTTAATAAATTATGCAAGTTAAATGAAAATAAATGAAATTAAAATAAATAAAAAGAGAAGTAATCAGAAAGAGAGGCTGAGATGAGCCCTGGGTTTGAATGCATTGACCAGCGCACATCTGGACGGCTGTGGTTCATCCTGAGTTAATCTCAATTAATTAAATAAATAATGAAGATTAGGGTTAAGCAAAGTGATCTGGGCCCTTCACATGCGCGCGAAGTCAACTGGTCAACCCCATCTAACGCCCAAGATTCAAATGGCACTAATTACAGGGATTAGGGCATAACAACTTTCAGGTGACCGGAGGGGAGCTCCGGTCATCTTCTCCGGCACTACCAAAACCCTAAAACATGAATCATGCATCTATTCCACAAATTAAACACACCTAAGTGATCCACTAACATCCTAAGACACGAATCCATGTTCAAACAACATTTAAACACCATGAATCATGCAAATCGAAGAAAATAAAATCCACGGGCAAAATTTCAGAGGGATCATACAAACTCAATTTTCACTTATTTTTTATTCTGAAACCATCCCCATGACCAGCAAGACATGAATAATCAATTTGTAACTTAAAAATCAAGCTCTGAGAGAAAAGTTTCCATGGTCATACCTGAGATGGAAGCTTCTATTTCTGGACTTTCTGAACTGCTTCTTGGTGCCAACTTACTCCATTGATCCTCCTGGTGCTAATGGCAAGCTTGGAATGAGCTTAAGCAAGCTATTTTGAGAGGTCCCAATCTGGTATAGCAGGAAATGAGCTTCGTGTACAGGCTGCTTCAGATCAATGTGAAGGGTGGTTTTGACTCCTTTTGATGTGCTTGATTTGTTGGTGCTAAGAGTCTGGATGTTTATGGCCTGTGGAAGGTGATTCGAAGAGAAATGCAGGCTGAGGTGAAAAATGGCAATGGGGTGTTCTTGCTCAAATCAGGCCTGGCTCTTGGTGGTTTCTACTCAATAAGGCAAGGTGAAATGATTAGAGAAATTTGTTTGAGTGTTTGTGTGTTGTGCAGGCAGATTCGAAAAGTTTTTCCAAGTGAGGTGTTTTTGTGTATGTCATGCTATGGCCTGTTTCAGCTTGGCTTGGTGTTATGTTTGGCTAGCAAATGGAAAGTATAAACAATCCCAATTGGCCAGAGGATGTGACATGGCCTGCTGTGATTGGGATGTTTGCTTTTGCCAAAAGTCAACTTTTTGTAAGGAAAGGTATGGCTTGGTGCTAGGCTTGGTACAAGGGCTAGGGCTGGCGCAGCATGGTGAGGTGAGAAGCTAGGGCTGGTTCAGCATCCAAGACATCAAGTGGGGGAAAGAGTGATCATGAGTTTTGCAAGTTGGCTCATTTTGGTTCACATGTGATTTTCCCATCTCATAAGCCATGAAACATGAGCATTCTTGGTTCAATTCTGACTTTTAGAGTTTATGTGATGTTTGTGTCATGGTTTGATGTCAACTAGAGGTTACAAAAAGCCTTGGTTCATGATTTTGCAAAATTCACATTTGAGGCATGTCTTGAAAATCAATGATTTTAGCCAACTTTGTCACACCATAACTTTTGATCCAAGAAGAATTTGATCATGTTCTTGTACTTTTTGAAAAGTGAAAGATGTAATCTACAACTTTCATGACCAAAGTTTTTCCATTTGAAGCATTTTTGGATCAAGAATCAAGGCTTGAAAAATGACCTAAAATGGAGCATTCTTGAAAAGTCAACTATGCCCTAAAAAGTCAACTTTGCAAAATCTTCAAATTCTTGATTTTTGTGAACTTCAATCTTCTTCCATGATCAAATAAAGACCATATACACTCAAAATGATGAAGATCACCCCTTGGTTGGGTCATTGGGGGCCTCAGATGCCCTGATTTTGCACTGACTTGTCCAGAAAGTCAACTCTTGATTAGATGACTTCCCCATGGAATTTCTTCATGAAAATTGATATGCATACTCCCTATACCATATAGAGACCAATGGAAACAAGAATGACCAAAAAATTTGGAGTTATGGCCTCTGAAACCAAAACCCTAATTTTAGGTCAACTGTGCAGTCTAGCCTGGCTCTGCATCCCTACCAATCCCAGTTCTTGTGATTCTTTGGCATTCTTGACTTTGAGAGGATGAAATATGATATAAGAACACACATGGATCCCTTTGAAGTGATTGGTGGCCTTTGGAGTGGCTCAGGAAGCTCTTGGATTGCTCAGATCACAAACCCTAGGTGCAGATGACTTAGAAACTATGCAGTGGATCAAAAAATGAGATATGAGATGATATGATTGTGTTTATGCATATGAAATGATCACAAGCCATGATGTGAATGGGTGAGGGCAAATTTGGGGTGTTTACACCAACAGGACGAGTGTTCTGCGTCGAAATAATCGGAGCGAGTAACGAAAGCTCGTTATCCCCCTTTCTACCGCTTAAGGCTCGTGGCGTACAAATCTTCTCGTATTATTAGAATGTGTTTTATTTCCTAAAGCCGCTTGACGTTGGATCAAGGGTTTGGATCTAATCGAATCGTTTTGGTTTTTTTGAGGTTAAAAGGTGCATGCAAATGGAGTTTGATTTTGTGGTTTGTTAGCGAGGCACGAATCGCTCGGCTCGCAAAGGTATGAGGATCCTAATAAACGAAATAATAACTGGAAAATAAAGTGCAAGTGTGCAAGTGAGATCGCTTGGCGTTGGACCAAGGATTCAAAAATAAATACGGAAAGTAAATTGCGTACAAAGTAATGGGAGAGGGGTACAAAATAAATACAGGGGATTGCGAGAAATAAATGGTATTATTGTATTTTGCCCAAGAGGAAGCATGTGTGCAGTGTGTTTGAACTATTCGAAGGCGTTCGGCCTGTTTTATCGGGACGCAACTATTTGAAGGCGTTGGACCTTTTTTCGAGCGCAACTATTCGAAGGCGTTGGACCTTTTTGGGACGCGACAAAATTTTGTTCGTTTACTGCCTTAGAATCGGTTCAAAATGGGAACCATTCTATAAGGAGTCGAATCGTAATTTGAAATGCAAAATTAAATAAATTGAATTGCGAAATATTAAATAGAATAATAAATTGAATAATTAAATAATGAATAAAATAATGAATTAAATGAATTAAAATTATATTACAAGTGTTTTTTGTTCAAAAATAAAAATAATAGAATAAAATAAAGGAGGGCCTCATATTGACCGCTCATCTCCAATTAAATGTAATCGGGCGAAAAACGGCCTTTTATAATATCATCGGCCCCGAAAAATAAAATAGAATCAAAAGATTGCTAGCATTTTTAAAAAAAAAAAAAAAAACATTTTTCTAAACAGAGATATTACTAACAAATAAATTGAAAATCATAAAAATAACTTATAAGAATTAAAAAGAAAATTATCATGGAATAATAATAAATAAGAAAAGAGATTGGGAGGGATGCGCAGAGATCAATGTGTGTATAGCAACCAGGGCTTAGGACTAGAGGTCTAGGAACAATATCAAAATGTTTTTAAAAATATAATATAAAAGAAAAGGTTTCTTTTTTAAAAAAAAAAAAAATACACAGTTAAACTAAAAACAACTCCATCTTCACAAAAATTAACGAAAACAAATAAGCTTAACTAACTATAATATATAAAATTAATTCTATAGAAATAGAACTAAAGCAAAAACGAATAATATAAAAATAAAAAATAAAAAAGGTAAGGATAGTTGCATATCAGACTTTTCTCAGCAAAACAAGTTCTCTCTTTTTTTTAAAATAAAAAATGCAGTTTTTTTATATAAAAAAAATAAAATAAGGGTTATATGCAAGAAACAGAACAAAGAGGTTTACCAATAACACTCAAAAAGAAGAGGCGAAAGAAACTTCTTCTCTCCAACGAAACACCGGTCTCTCACTCTCTGCTCACTGCGGCGGTTCGGTCTTGCTCTTCAGTGATGGTGTTTTGTGCTCAGCAGATTTACGCTTTGGCTTTGATTTCGGCTTTGTGCGATCTCCTCTCCCAAACGCGTTCCGTGTTCGCGGTTTACGGAAGCGTTGTTGCGTCGGATTTGAGGTCACGGCTGGCGGCGGCGGCGGCCTGATGACGAGTTGTGTAGTCGCGGCTTGTTTTGAAGGTTTCGCGGTGTGGCTGATGTTGGGTTGCACGGGTTTTGGGCTTGTTGATGGAAGAGTGGCGGGTTTTGTGTTCGCGGCCTGCTTTCTCCAAATTCCGGCGGTAGATTCGACGGGCTGAACGGTGGTTGTTTGTGTTTCGGTGATTTACGGAAATGGTGGATGTTTGTTTGGTTGAATGGCGGAGGATTTCTGGGTTTTGTTGCTGATGATTTCAAGGGTGGCCGTCACGGTTCAGGGGTTAACTGAAAGGGTGGCCGGCGGTGTAGTCCATAGGAGGTTGACGAAAAAGATGGAAAACATGAAGCTTGTGAAGGAGGATGGCTGGCGAGGGTTCGGTGGGATGGTGATGACGAAAACAATGGTTTTTTGAAGAGGTTTTTTTTTCTGGTTTTTTTTTGTGTTTAAAAGATCAGTGCGGGTTGGAGGTTTGCTCACGTTTTGGTGGTGGCTTGAAGGTTTTGAACTGGGTACAGGTTTCGGAAATGGTGGAAGGTCTGAGATGAGTTATGGAGAGTTTTCGAACGGTTTTGTTGCTGTGTTTGCGGTTGGTTTTGAATCGCGGTGGTTGTTCATGCCGGTTTGTGTTGGTTCGTCGGATGGTAAGTTTTTCACGGCTGTTTTTTTGTTCTGAGTTTCGACGGTGTTTGGTATCTCTGTCTCAATGATTTCGCGTTAAACTATTTCTCACTGCACAACAAAAACAAACAACAACAACAACATAGTCGGTTTTTTGGCTTTTTTTTCTTTTTAATGGTTGAAATTTGTGGGTCTTGACACAACTTGGTTATGTTTTCTTTGCAGGTATGTTGTGATGTTTGAGTGTAGAAAAAAAATGAAGGTGATGATCTGGTTTTCTGTGCAGATTTGTTATAAAAAGGGATTGAATATGTGTTTGTTGTGGGTTAATGAAAGTTTGGATTGATGAAGATGGTCAGATTATGAATATTGTTTTTTTATTTTGTGAAGTTTGGTCTATTTCTGCATAGATTTCTTATGGTTTTCCAAACTTCCTTTTGCAATGAAAAGAATGTTGTTATATAGAGAGGTGTAGTGAGGATGATTTTGGAAAAGTAAAAAAGATTAGTGAGCTGTTAGTTGTTGTGCATAGCAGCCAGAAATTGGTTGTTGGTGAGTGCTGTGAAATGGGGTGGGAGTTTGTTAGTGGATGGAAGAGAAATTTGTGCGGATTGTTGTTGTAGTGGAGTGTGAGTGAGAAAAAGATTGGTATTGTGAGGTTGACAGTTAATGGAATTATATAAAAAGATTCTGTTTTTTGTTAGTAAAAGTAAACTATAAAAACTTATATAATAACTAATGTAATAACAAGAGATTATGTAAAAATAACAAAAGTAAATAAAGCTCAATAATAATAATTAATAATAATAATAGTAATAATAATAAAAAGTATAATAATAAATAATGAAAATAAAAGAAATAATAATAAAAAATAAAGATAATAAAAAGACAATTTTTATAATAATAGTGAAATAACAAAAATAGTAATATTAAAAAAGGAACATGGTGGTAGAAATTGGATATAAACATTATGATTTATATGAGTAAAGGACATTATTTTCGGTATAGTTTTAAAAGAAGAAAAATGCTAATGAGTTTTTTTTTTATAAAAAATAAAATGGAGATGATTTTAAAATAAAATAATGGAAATAAAAGGATAACGTGATGAAAAGTGATAATCCGATTAACTGACTCCGCGCAACATCGCACACGCAAACACAGACAAATTCACACTGACTCGATTCCTACCCAAATTCTGAACAAAAATAAATGACATATTTTTTGGACTTTTTGAATATTTTGAGTTTTTTTGAAATAAATGATGAGACAGTAAAGTAAAAGGTGCGGGTAGGACAAATTTGGGGTATGACACCAGAACATCAATATGAGGAAGTGGAAAGTCATCTTTGGGGCTGGCCTTGTTCAAATCCCTGTAGTCTACACATATACGTACCTTACCATCTTTCTTAGGTACCGGCACCACATTTGCAACCCACTGAGGATAAGAAGTCACAGCTAAGAACCCTGCATCAAACTGTTTCATCACCTCTGCTTTAATCTTCTCTGACATTTCAGGATGAATACGACGAACCTTCTGTTTCTTTGGACGACAATCTTCTTTTACCGGTAAACGGTGAACCACAATGTCTGTATCCAACCCTGGCATATCTTCATAGGACCAAGCAAAGATCTCCACATAATCATGTAACATCTGAATAATTATGTTCTTAACACCATCCTCTAATTCAGCCCCTATCTTGACCTCTTTCCTGTTTTCTTCAGTTCCCAGATTCACAACCTAGCTTTCTCTTCTTGTTGTAACAACCTAGCAAGCTCTACAGGTACTTCACAATCTTCCTCATTTCCATCTTCAGCTTGATAGATCGGATTCTCGAAATTATAATTGGCAATAGTAGAACTGTTATCGACAGGATCCAGAGTGGATGAGGATCTGCATTTTAGTGATGTGGGTGTGTGTAAGAACACATAGCTGATAAAATAAAATAAAAGAAAGACAAGGAACACAATATTTACGAAAACGAAACGTCCATTGATTTTTATTGAATGAAGTATGCAAATGAAATGACATCCCGAAACAAGCATACCATTGTGCCCCGGGTAAGGCACAAGGCTTAAGAGTTTAATTGTTCAAAAATTACAAATTTAAAAGTAACAACACAGTAATAGTATTTACTCCTGACTAAAGGAGATAGGAATAACATCTTCAGCCTTCCAGTTATTGAGCCCAACACCCACAGTAGGAAAAATCCAAGCATCCAAGTTGTATTCTTCATCATAGTCCCCCACAGCATTGATCTGGTCCTTCATGACCCCTTGATTGGTGATACGAATAGCACGAGCATGACGGACAGCCTTCTGGGACTCTGCAGTAAAACCCAAACCAAATTTGTCAAACTTGTAAGGGATGTCAGGAAGCTGACCCCAAATAGTACAACCACCTTCATCCACCACAGCTCTAGCATCTTTAAGGGAGGCCATTGTAGGAGGTACTCTGGTGACCACAGGAACTTTCTTGACAACAGGAGGAGCTTCATAATTATTAACAACCCAAGGAACCACTTCGAACGTCTGGCACACAGTTTCAACATATTCACCTTCCACTTCAAGATATTTAAAGGTGTTCACATGGCTAACTATATATCCTTCCTCTCCGTAAACAGTGACAACCTTTCCCTCTACTGGATATCTCAGCTTCTGATGTAAAGTAGAAGTCACAGCACCTGCCCCATGGATCCAGGGACGCCCAAGCAAACAAGAATACGAAGGACGAATATCCATTACATAAAAAGTAGCATTGAAGACCCGAGAACCTACTTTGATTGGGAGATCAATTTCTCCATGCACCACTCTTCTCGAGCCATCAAAAGCTTTCACCACTATATTATTGGGTTTCAACACAGCATCTTCAGGACTAAGCTTATTCAGAACTTCTTTGGGCAACACATTCAGCGAGGAACCATTGTCTATTAACACATGTGGCAGGGTAGTGCCCCTACATTCAATAGAGATATGTAGAGCCCTGTTATGATCCCTCTTGGCAGGAGTCAAATCAGCATCGGAGAAACCTAACCCATTATCATAGGTCAAGTGTGCAACACAATTTTCAAACTGGTCTACAGAAATCTCATTTGGTACGTGAGCGGTCTTCAAAAATTTAATCAAGGCTTTGGCATGAGCCTCAGAACACAACAATAAAGACAACATAGAAATCTTGGAGGGAGTATGCCCCAATTGGTCAACAATGTCATAATCACTCTTGCGAATGATCTTCAATACTTCTTCCATCTGCTTAGAAAAATCATCAATAGTTGGTACATCAGTTTGCACAGGTTCAATAACAGGACCTTTGCCCCGTGCATCAGCAGTGGAGGTAGTAGCTGGAGTAGATGTATTCTTGGAGGTAACCGGAGGAGAGAAAACTCTTCCACTTCGTGTGATCTTACTAGATCCAGCAATATTATCAACATCCAGATTTTCATCAACAATAGGTGCATCAGCCAAGGATTCCTACTTAACACCATGAATATAAACATCGGACCCATAATGCCAAGGCACAGCTTTATCAGAAGTATATGGAATAGGACCCGGAGTGGTAATGATCATAGGAGCCACTCTAGCTTCAGCAACAATCTTCACAGGGCCTTCAGCAGTAATTTTAATTGGACCCTTACGAGTGATTTTTACAGGTCCCTTGGAAGTAATCCTTACCGGCACTTTATCAACCATATCCACCTCTTCAACCTTCGCACCTTTAGTTATATGTTCAACCATGCTCTCTACAGAAGGTGTCCTCTCAAACAATATTGTATAATTGTTCATGAGACGTTGAATTTCGTCCTTCAACTTCCAGCAACTATCCGGTTTATAAGCACAATAGAAACAATCTTCATGACAACCTGGAAAGAACCCAGCTTGTACCAACTTCTTCTTAATAACAGACAATGGTGTGGTCACATCTGCAACTGAGGAAATATGTGAAACTTCATCAATGGCATTGACAGTCTTTTCATGATTTGGCATGGGAGCAGTAATCACATTTGGAGTACCCGGAGGGTCAAACTCAATCTCTCCCGCATCAATCATATCCTGAATCTTATTCTTCAATATCCAGCAACTATTGGTATCATGTCCCTGACAATTTGAATGATATGCACATCGTGCATTAGGATTGTACCTGGGAGAGGTAACATTAGGATTCTGAGGAGGGTCCCTCAAAGTGATGAGTTCACCCTTCAACAAGTGTTGCAAGGCTTGGGCCAGTGACATGTTGAGCTTGGTGAACTGTCTTCTAGGCCTCTATTGATTGCCCTGTGGTGGCTCTGGTGTTGCAAGAGTAGGATTGAAGATGTGAACTGCACTTACAGATTGATGCCTCCTATTACGACCAGGTTGACCATAAACAGCATTTGACTCTTTCTTCCCACTGGGAGGCTTCTTTGCAGTACTTGATGAAGAAGCACCCACTTGGATCTTGCCACTCCTTATACCACTTTCTACGCGCTCTCCCGTCATTATCAACTCAGTGAAGCCAGATGATGAGCTTCCAATGAGATGACTGTAAAAAGGACCATTCAACGTACACATGAACATATCCACTAACTCCCTGTCAGTTAGTGGGGGTTGCACTCTTCCAGCTAAATCTCTCCACATCTGGGCATACTCCTTGAAATTCTCTTTAGCACCCATAGACATGCTCTGTAGTTGCATGCGAGTAGGGGCTAGATCAGCATTGTATTGATATTGCTTATAAAAGGCCTCAGCAAGATCATTCCAATCACGGATGTTGACACTCTCCAACTGATAGTACCATTCCAATTGAGCTCCATATAAGCTTTCTTGGAAGAAATGGATCCACAACTTCTTATCAGCAGTACGGGGTTGGATTCTCCAGACATAAGACCTCAGATGCAGCTTGGGACAAGAGACACCATCATACACTACAAAAGCAGGAACCTTGAAACCAATGGGTATGACCACCCCAGATATCAAACTCAGGTCTTCAAAATCCAGCCCATAAGACTTTTGCAATTCCATAGCATCCATTCTATCCACCAGCATTTTGAACTTATCTTCATTAGGATCATGATAGTAGTTAGCCTCAGAATCAGAATCCCCCATAGTATTGTGGAGACTGCATCCCTCTTTCTCAGACTCCTCAGACTCATAATCTTCAACCTGTTCTTTGGTCTTGATAGGACCTCTGAACCTTCTTTCCATGTTGATCAGGCCTCCTGACCTTCTAGTCTTCTTAGTCTTCTTGGCCAGCAGTGTCTTCAATTCATCCTGCCCCTTGGACAAGTTCAGGATCAGCTCTTGGAACTGTGCATTTTGTGCCTGGAGATCTTTAATTGTTTGTTCAAGAGCCATTGCTGAAATAAACAGCGAGAAGATAAGAAACCTGTGCACAAGAAACCTGTGATGCAATGATATGGTGTATAAATGCGTATGCAATGTTTTTAAGGACCGCAGGATTTAAATTTGCTTAACCAATCAAGAAAGTAAACTTTTATTAGTAATAAATTTGTTTGCCCCTTGGGCTTACAACAAAAATGAAATGAAATAAATACAGAAGATGGGGTTTTAAGTCTCCCATGGACGTTTCCTCTTTGTGTTGAGGTATGAGTTGAGATTCCGCTCCTCGTGAAGTTGCTTTGTTAGCTCCAGAATTCTTTCTTGACTTGTTTTGTAATGAGTCTCAAAAGTATCCCTTTGCTCCTTCAACTGGATCCAGGATCTCTGTAAGTCTTCCATGTCAGTGGGCATGTCTGGGTGAAGGATGGTATAAGAAGTATCTCCTTCAGCAACAGGCTCCATAGTAACTGGCAGGATGGCAGGATATGGCATCATAAGAGTCTGAGCTCGAGATCGCACCCATCTGAGGTAAGCTTCCATAGGAATAGTGTACTTGGGCTCCAGAGTCTTGCTGTCAACCTTGTTCACTTTTCCCCATGCTCGTATGAACCTTTGACGGTAACCTTGCAGATCGTTGTCGTAGTCAAACACAATACCCTAAATCAACATGTCATGTGGACCATCACTCCGAGCGTAGCCAAACTGACGTAAAGCTAAAGAAGGGTTGTAAGTAATGCCTCCTCTTATGCCTAGAAGTGGCACATTAGGAAACTCCCCACAACGGTCAATGATAGTGACATTCTCCATAGATCTGGAGCACCAATGGATATCTGAATGAGAGAGTGACATAATCCTCTTGGACCATCTGAACCCTTGCTCATTCTTCATCACTGAGCGAGGAAGGTGAGAAATAAACCACCTAGATAGCAAAGGTATGCAGCACATCAGAGTTCCTCGTGCCTTTGTAGTACGAGTATGAAGAGAGTGCAGAATGTCTCCAAGCAATGTAGGCACTGGATTGTGACTCAGAAATATGTTGATGGCATGAACGTCTATGAACTGATCTGGATTGGGGAACAACACTAAGCCATAAATCAACAAGGCTAAGATCTCCTCAAAAGCATCATAGCTCATAGCCTTCAAGAACACTTGAGCCTTCTCTATCAACACCTTAGCAAGAATACCCTTAATTCCGCTTCTCGTTTCTAGAACAATGTCTGCTTTCTTCAAACGTAGGGCTGCAGCAATGACTTCAGGTTTAGGTTCCTTTTCTAAGCCTGTGAAGGGTTTCTGATCAAGAATAGGTATACCCAGAAGTTTGGAGAACTCCTCCATGGTAGGAACCAGCTGGTAGTCGGGGAATGTGAAGCAATGGTGCTTAGGATCAAAGAACTGAAACAGAACACTCATCATGTCTTCATTGAACCCTGAAGTGACTAGATCCAGTAGGTGACCATGCCTCTTGATGAATTGGGAGTTTTCAGAAACTTGAGAGACCAATTCCTTAAGCTTAGGAGGTATTCCTACAAAGTTGATCCGGGTAGTATTCCTACGAGCAGAAGCCATGACCTGCAACAAAGAACAAAGATAAATCCTTTGGTCCTTGAAATGGTTAGTGAAAATGCTATGCTTATGATGCATGATGATGTTATGATGTTATGTTCAATCACAAACCTGTGGCACACACAAACAATCACACAATAGCCCTAGGTTTGAAGGCTTGCATGAGGTTTAAAGGTAAGTACCCTCCCCTAAAGGTTAGTTGGTTCATCCTGTCCTACAAAAGTAACCAGGTTCTAAGGGATCTCAATATCATTGATCCTTCACAAGGGTGGTTGTTCAGTAGGCAACTTACTTGCCAACCAAAACCCTTCAAGTTTAAGATCTCAATGAGTGTAGTATCGAGTATCAACCAACTTTAGTCTTCACCAAAGCCGGTTATCTCACTACTTTCTAAAGGCCAAGATGGGATGACTAAGGTTCTAAAAGTCAGTTAGTGTATTGACAACATATGGCAGCCTCATATTATCCTCAACTTTACTTAAGGAACATAAGCACCAACCAAGAAGTCACACTAACTATGGCCACCAGATCAACCATATCGGTATACGCCGTACAGTTTCCTTGGTCTATTGCCATTTACCTAAGGTACATTAGATCCGGGTTAGGATCTTTCACACATAAGAGCACCCAACAAGATAAGTATAAAGCAAACAAGGCAAACAATTTTAAAGTGATCTAATTCCTAAGGGTACCCCTCTTTTATTAAATCCCCAGCAGAGTCGCCAGTTCTGTAACACAGTGGGAGAACTGACTTTAGTTAAATGTTGCGGATAGCAAGAGTCGCCACCGACTTTTATTTTATCCAAAGGAAAGGGCATAAAAGAACAGGAAAGACCTTAAAAGATTTTTGGGTTAGGGGGTAAGTTATGTAAAGGGAAGGTGTTAGCACCCTTTACATCCATGGTTATCCATGGGCTCTTAGTTACTTAGCTCACTTTAAACTGTTTTGAGAAGTGTAGTGTGTGATTAAAAATTTTCTTAAGTACTTTATAATGATCCTTGTACGGATATATATAAAGACTTTGTTTTGAAAATTGTTTGAAAATGTGAAGTATTATGAAATGTTTTTGAAAGAGTGAGCAAGTAATTAAGAGGAACCTACCCTAAATTGAATCTTTTCTGTTCTTAAATGTTCTTTCAATGGTAAGACTATCCCTATTATTAAGGAATAGGTAGTCATTACCTTGGATGTATGAGGGACAAGTGAAGGGACAACTGTTATTAGGCAACTGTAAGGTGTATTTAGCAATTCGAAGGGACTAATCATCTTTATTCGAAAGGGACAAGATCTTTTACGAAGGCAACCATGGAGGGACTTGATCTTATTATCTTTTAAGGGACTAGATGATATAAATAAATGAAGGGACTTTGCTTTATACACCTTACTTGACCTTTTTCTTTAGGCAACATGAGAGGTATCCTTAAGAATGTGAGATGGCGATCCCGGATCGACTTACGTGTGTGCGTGTACAAATTCAAGTATTTATCTTACAAATTAGTGATCTAAATTCAATTTTAAATACAAACATGTTTACACTCCCTATTTTACTAACCATGGCAATTTAAAATAAATAATAAGAAATTCTACAACTATTACATAGGGTGTATAATTACATTATAATAATTAAAATAATTAAAATAAATAAGCATATAATAAATAAATAATTAAATGGGTTAGTAATAATAAACAAAAATAAGTATAAGAAGGTTAGTATAACAATATAATATAGAAACAAATTAAAAGGTTCAAAATTAAATAAATAATTATTTTTAAGAATTTTAATAAAAGAAATAAATAATAAATATTATATCCTAATAAATATGACTAATAATCCTAATAATTTAATTTTATATACATATTATAAAAATATTTGTTAATTATAATTAAGTAAGCATATAAAAATAATAAATTAAATTCATAAAATAAAGTTAGGGTTTTTAATTGTTTAGAAAATAAATAAATTAGGGTTAACTACTTAATTAAATTATTTATATATATATATATATATATATATATATATATATATATATATATATATATATATATATATATATATATATATATACAAACAAACTACATATAATTAAAATTTACAAACAAATAAATTAAGATTTACAATATAATTAGGGTTTATAAAAATATTAGGGTTTTCTACATATGAAATTTTAGGGTTTATAAATTAATCTAAATATAATTAAATTATTTATACAAAACATATAATATATACAATAAAATAAATATTAAATAATTTTATTAATAAAGTTTAATTTTTTTTTTGAAAATATAAGTTTTGAATTATATACAAGAAAATAATATAACAATTTTATTTTAAACATTCATCATTTATTAAATTAATTATAATATAAACCAAAATCAAATAAAATAAAAAAATGAGAAAAAAGAACTTACCTGGGGCTGGGATTCGAACCCAGGCCCTAGGCTTTGCATCTCTAAGACCAGCATACTCTCCACCAGGCCAGCGCGCGTTTGGTGATAGTGAATGAGTACTAAACATTATATTTTAAACCTAGAAAATAAATTGATAAAACACAAAAAAAATTGGTGAAGCTGGGATTTGATCCCTTGACCTTTGCCTCACACGCGCATGACTCTTACCACTGGGCTAGCCATTTTTAACTGAAATAATACAGAAACATAACAATAAAATATTAATCTCAATTTTTAAATTCCAGCTTTGGCGCCATCTGACTTCATCTTCTCCAATTTTCCTGCGAATTCACCTGCGTTTTCTTCTACGAATTTACCTTCGAATCCAGTTTCGTAGGTTTTCCTAGCTTGCTTCAATGATCCTCAAACCTGTAATAATTCATCAAATTGAAAGCACCAATGCATTCTATACAACAAACCCAGTTCAATTACGTTTTTAGAATTCATTTATATTCATTATTTCGCAAAACCCCAAATGAGGAGCATAAACCCTAGCCATGGCAGTTTATGATTCAGGTCATGAACCTTCAATCTAATTATCCAGAAAGTATCCTAGGATCATTACAAACACAAACCAGCCATTAGAATCGATTAATAATGCATCAAAGTATGAAATCGAAAAAATCATTAAACTTGAAAAAGAACGATTCGGTTAGGGCTTTTTAGCATGATTTTGATGCAAATAAGGATTGGGAAAGCATCAGTGAGGATCAAGGAATGTTTTGCAACCTTTAGAATGCCTTTAAATGCCCTGCAAAGATGAATCCGAATTTGAGTTTTTCTACCAAATTTTGAAAGTTTGAATGTTCTTCTTAGAGGCTGCAAATCGTGTCCCTCACTTGTGTTATGTCCCTCTATATGTAGTGAATCAAATTAGGTTAAAAAATGTCATGGTTCTTTGGATTTTTGGATCATTTGAATATTGAGAAAGATATGTCATAAAATTTGAATATTATTTGATCTAACATTGCTATTTTAGGACAATCATCATAACTTGTGTATCAATCTAATCCAAACAATATTCATGACTTTCTAGAAGCAATATCCCATTTTAAATATTTTATTTCATATTTTATTTCAATTTAAATGATATTTTAATGAATAAAATTCAAATAAATATGAAATAAAAAATAAAAATTCAGAAAATAAGTGGGTTGGGTCGTGCTTGGTGTTTTTGAAGTTCAGTTGACTTTTCCTGTGAAAACCCTAATTTAGAAACTCCTGATTCTTGATGATCTGAAATCTCCTTGATGAATCATGATCAACCCTTGATCAAATGATGAGTTTTACTTCATATACTTGATGTTGGCAAAAAATCATGAAGTTTGACTTTGGTTTGACCACAGTTGACCTCAGTTTGACTTTTTAACTACTTTGACTGATTTAAACCTATTTGATCATCTGATTGAGCAAACCTTTGGGAAAAGTCTTGAAACTTGTCATGGGGATTCTTGAACACATATAAGATGTTATGAAGCTCAATTGAAGTCTTGGAAGTCCATTTAGCCTGATTAAAGTCAAAACCCTAGTTTAGGATGCACTGCTTAGGAGGATGCATTGTCTGAGGGAATTGTCAAACTTTCTGACTAATTGTGAACTTTGTGAACCTCATGAGATGTCTTGTGAACCTTGTGAAACTTGTGAGCCTCTTAGTACACAATGTCTTGTCTTGTGGAGGGCAAATTTTGGGGTGCAACAATAGCCCTCTAGATTGCACCGACAACGACACTGCTATGACCTCGTATGATTTCGACAATCCGATTAATTAAGCAGATGAAAGGGTTGAAGAAAACTACGATTTACCTAAAGAGCTAGCCAGGTTATTGAGACAAGAGGAAAAGGTGATTGCGCCTCATCAGGAGGAGGTTGAGACTATCAATCTTGGTACCAAGGAAGATGTGAAAGAAGTAAAGATTGGAGCCAGACTGTAAACTCCGGTAAAAGAACAACTTATTAGTATGCTGTGAGAATATGTCGATGTGTTCGTTTGGTCCTATCAAGATATGTCGGGTTTGGATATAGATATTGTCATGCACAAGCTGCCATTGAAAGAGGATTGTCCGCCAGTTAAACAGAAGTTGCGTCGTACTCGCCCAGACATGGCCATGAAAATCAAAGAGGAAGTACAAAAACAGTGGGACGCCAGTTTTCTTGCTGTAACTAGTTACCTGCCTTGGGTTGCTAATATTGTACCCGTACCTAAGAAGGATGACAAGGTGCATATGTGTGTTGATTACCGGGATCTGAACAGAGCAAGCCCGAAAGATGACTTCCCATTACCTCACATTGATGTATTGGTAGATAACATATCTCGGTTCTCGGTATTTTCCTTCATGGATGGATTTTCTGGATACAATCAGATCAAGATGTCACCTAAAGACATGGAAAAGACAACCTTCATCACACCATGAGGCACGTTCTGCTACAAAGTAATGTCGTTTAGTCTAAAGAATGTTGGTGCAACATATCAACGGGCCATGGTAACATTATTCCACGACATGATCCATAAAGAAATTGAGTGTTACGTGGATGACATGATTGCCAAGTCCCTCACAGAAGAAGACCATTTGGTAAACCTGTTGAAATTGTTCAAGCATCTGACGAAGTATCAGTTAAGGTTGAACCCCAACAAATGCACATTCGGGGTACGTTCTGGTAAGCTACTGGGTTTTATTGTAAGCGGAAAAGGAATTGAGGTTGATCCCAACAAAGTCAAAGCAATTCAGGAAATGCATGCACCTAAGACTGAGAAAGAAGTTCGAGGGTTCTTAGGTAGATTGAATTATATTTCAAGGTTCATATCTCATCTCACTGTAACCTGCAAGCCCTTGTTTAAACTGCTAAGAAAGGAACAAACAGTTAGGTGGAACGATGATTGTCAGAAAGCTTTTGACAAGATCAAGGAATATCTGCAAGAACCTCCAATTCTCATGTCTCAAGTTGAAGGAAGACCTCTAATAATGTACATGACAGTATTAGATCAATCAATGGGGTATGTGTTGTGCCAGCATGATGAGTCTGGTCGAAAAGAGTATGCAATATACTACCTAAGCAAAAGGTTTACCGACTGTGAACAACGTTATTCACTGCTCGAGAAAACTTGTTGTGCTTTAGCGTGGGATGCTCGCCGACTAAGATAGTATATGTTGACTCATACCACCTTGTTGATCTCAAAGATGGACCCCCTCAAGTACATATTTGAGAAGCCAGCACTTACCGGAAAGGGTTGCAAGGTGGCAAATGATTCTAACAGAATATGATATTCAGTACACCTCTCAGAAAGCCATCAAGGGCAGTGTATTGTCTGACTATCTGGATGAGCAACCCATTAATGACTACCAGCCTATGAGATTTGATTTCCCTGATGAAGACATCATGTTCTTAAAATCAAAAGATTATGAAGAGCATATTCACACTGAGGGGCCTAATCCGGAAGAAGCATGGACTATGATGTTTGATGGGGCAGTTAATTGTAACGGTCGTGGGATTGGTGCAGTGCTTATCACACCCAAGGGAGTCCATATGCCTTTTTCAGCATGGCTCACCTTTGCATGTACTAACAACGAAGCAGAATACGAAGCTTGTATCATGGGTCTTGAGGAATCCATTGACCTTAGGATCAAAACCTTGAATGTATTCAGAGATTCAGCTTTGGTGATCAACCAAACTAATGGCAAGTAGTATACCCATCAAGAGCATCTGGTTCCATACCGTGACTATACGAGGAGATTATTGACTTTCTTCACAATGGTCAAGCTTTAATACATCCCTTGAGATGAGAATCAGTTTGCGGACTCCTTGGCCACTATTTCATCAATGATCAAAGTACAGACTGCTAACTATGTACCTCGGATTTTAGTATCCATACTAGAGCGACCGGCGTATGTATTCTATGTGGACACCGACATTGACAACAAACCTTGGTTCCACGACATCAAATGCTTCTTGGAGACTCAGAAATACCCACCTGGGGCATCGTCTAATGATAAGAAGTCATTAAGAAGGCTAGCCGGCAGTTTCTTCCTCAATATTGATGGCTCCTTATACAAGCGGAACTTCGACATGGTCTTGCTCAGATGTGTTGACAAGAAGGAAGCAGACCTACTAATGCATGAATTACATGTAAGTTCTTTCGGTACCCATGCCGGAGGACATGCAATGGCAAATAAATTGTTAAGATCAGGTTATTATTGGATCACAATGGATGCAGACTGTTGTGCCTATGCCAGAAAATGCCATAAATGCCAGATCTACCCAGAAAAAGTGCATGTGCCCCCCAATCCTTTGAATATATTGTCTTCACCCTGGCCCTTCGCCGTGTGGGGCATTAATATGATTGGAAAGATCGAGCCAACTGCTTCAAATGGTCACAGATTCATCCTGGTAGCCATTGATTACTTCACCAAATGGGTTGAAGCAACTTTGTATGCAAATGTCACCAGGAAAGTGGTAGCCCGATTTCTGAAAAGGGATATCATTTGTCGATATGGAGTTCCCGAGCGAATCATTACTGATAACGGTTCAAACATTAACAACGAGATGATGGCAGAACTGTGCCGAGACTTCAAAATTCAACATCACAACTCTTCTCCTTACAGGCCAAAAATGAATGGCGTTGTTGAGGCGGCTAACAAGAACATTAAGAAGATTGTGAAAAAGATGGTAGTCACATACAGAGACTGGCACGAAATGTTACCATTCGCATTACATGGGTACCGAACTTCTGTCAGAACATCTATCGGGGTAACACCTTATCAGCTTGTGTATGGTATGGAAGCAGTCCTACCTGTTGAAGTTGAATTGCCCTCCTTGCGGGTAATAATTAATGTGAAACTGGTGATGGGGCGAAGACGCGATATGTGTCTAGCGGTATTTGAACTGCAAGCGCACAGCCTATCGAAGTAATATAAAAGATTGTCGAACCCACAAGGACTTTGTAATCACTCTAGTGCTAGAAGGTCTACTAGTTTAGCTAAGGCGGAAATTTGTCACGATTATGGTTTTAAGGATTAAAAACGGGAATTAAATTTAGTTTTAAGGAAATAATGAGAAGGCGGTCGGTATGTAATTATATTAACCTATGCAGGTCAATCTAACCTAAGCTTATAAAGTTGGTTCACTTAAATTATCCTGTAGAGATTACCAGTTTAAATACCCTCGACTCACACTCTCGTGGTCTTATCTCAGATCTTACTCCTAAAGCCCTATGCCTTCTCTCGCTAGCCCATAAGTGTTTAGAAAGTAATTTTTGAAAACTTAATAAGTCTAATTCATTTTAAAGCGCTCTCGCTGTATTTAAATCAAATGCCTAGCTTTAGCTATCCGGTTAAAATCTCACACTCTCGTGGTCTCGACCTAACCTATTTCACTTTTCTTACTCTCGTAACAAAAAGATTAATTTTAATTATAAAAAGCCACAGCCAGAATATAAGTTCTTAATTATTTTTAGCTTAGATTCGATTTAACCGTTCTGGTTTAGTTTATTACATACCGACTAATTAATTTAGCTACTCATTTTTATTATACCAACAGACAGATGCAGAAATAAATAAATAAATATTAAAGCATACATTATATAATAATAATAATATCTTAACATAAATAAATAAATAAACTTAATATAAATGCAAAAATAAAAACCTGGATAATTAAATTCTTAAACTCCTTCTTCCACAGATTGGCAAGCTCGGAGTGTCGGATTCGGAATCGAAATACAATAAACAAATTCAGAGGCTAAAAAGAAATTAATTGAAATAACAATTTCCTAATGTTGGAAATTGTTATTGAATTGGGTTGGAAATAAAAAGCAAGAACAATACAGCAAGAACAAAGCTGGAAAAATAAAAGGGTTCAGGAAAAAAATACGGCAGAGCTTCCGCGAAAAAATCAAAATAATACTCTGTGTTTTTAATTTGCATCTTGGGTATTTATAGCAGTGGAAATTGGCAGTTGAATTGGTAAGCGTGGGCTTTGTTCCGTGATGAGAAAATCCAGCAAAAAGGTAGCGTACTGGGTTGCTTCAGTTGAGGAAAAATAGGAGTCGTCAAAGACTCGTTGCACGTCTTCATGAATAACTTCAAATAAATTAAACACACTTTCCTTGTCACGTTCGTGACATGGGCGTAACGGTAATGTTCTTCAATTTAAGCGCGTCACGATCGTGACATTTGAGCAACGGTCGTGAGACCTCAAAATAGAGCGTCACGGTCGTGAGGAGGTTGTGACGACCGTGAGTGCAACAAAAAATGCAAACTTAGCAGAATTGTTCTCTTCATCTTCTTTTCATGCTAGATTTGGTTCATTTGATCTTTTTCTCATTGTTTGGCTCTAGACATGTTATACCTGCAATGTGACATAAAAAACTCGAAAAATCGGGAGTTAATAGGATCAATGTGCGAAAAACGGACTTAAAACATAGTAATAAAGTGATACGATTTCTCGTTATCAAACTCCCCCAAACTTAAACCTTTGCTTGTCCTCAAGCAAATAGTCAATTGAAAAATGATCGGACAATTTTCATCAAACGCATACACATAACAAACCGTACGAGAAATCATTTAGTTAGATAAACCGGTACTAGAATAGAACACTAACGATACACTAATGACACAAGCAACAAGCTAAGTCGTCGACTTCCCATTAAATGAAACATTTGGTAATTGCGTTATGATTCTATCTAGAGTCTTTCGATCTTATTCCACCCGGTTTTGTTCTAGTGCAATCACATTAAGCCCTTTGCCTTAGCACGCACGTAGTGGAGTAGCCGGTTAGTGACTTTGATCCTTTATAGCACGAGGTCTGGTACACGAATATGGCAACCCTTTACATATTATCCAGATTGGAGGTTGCGGGGGATCGAGCCGTAGCACGCCCTACCAAGTTCAGAACCAGGTACCTCTGAACCAACCAGCAATGGACTCCTTCTTATATTTCTCATCTCTTATATGCGACCGTGTACTTTGGTGCAATTTCTTTTTATATGGCATCGAGATATGAAGGATCGTTTATAGATTAGGCATCAAACACTTATGTTCATCGGCTCCCCACGTGGTTTGTGTTCAGACGGTGCTGACTGCTAGTATAAACTACTAGGGGTTACTTTAGAACTAAGACTTAAGGTGTAGTCGTAACAATTATCGAAATGGAATGCTTAAGTAGGGATTCTAAGGTGTCAAGACTGTATTGATCTTGTTGGATCTTTCTCAGCTTCCTAACTACAATTTCATAGGTAAGTCGAGTAATGCGAAGATAAAGCAAAAACAATTCGGTTTGGCTAAATAAAGTTGGGAAGAATTGAAACTGAAGAAATAGCATAAATATTACTTTGTTTAATTGAAAATGCGAAAAGGGAAATACAATGAAATGGAAAATGCGGAAAGGGAAAGGTATCTCTCCCACACTATATCATACATTGTCCTCAATGTTGTGATATAATAGCGGGGAAATACAATACAAAAACAGAAATGCAAAAACAAAAAGACAATCTAATGTTGCTGACGACCACGGCCTCGGCTTCTGGTGCGGGAGCGTCGGGTAGGAGTGGCTTCCTCATCAGAACCAGTGGTGGTGAGAGCAGTGACATCTATACGCAAATCTTCCAACTCGTTGAAAATCTCTCCTAGCTTTTCATCTATTGTCCTTTGGTTACTGACAACAGTTGCAAGGAGTGCATCGTATTGCTCTTTCTGCCTACGCTCAAGTGCGTCATTCATCTGATTCTGCTGATGAATGGCACGGAGGATTTCTTCAAGGGTGATGTCAGCTGAAGGTGGCTTCCTGGTGGAGGACTCAAGGATGTCCTGAACTGGCTCAGCAGCATCCATCGCATCCTGCATCTTGTCCACAGGTGCATCAGGCTGCTCGTCAATAATTGGAACATGGCCTGCAGCATCCGGCAAATCAAATAGCCAATTGGCTCTGTTCGAGGGATCAATGCGGTTCCTGCAAGGCAAAGTGATATGATGATAGATGGTGCCTTGGATCACAGGGTTGAACTTGCCATCTTCTCGCTGCGAGATCATGTGAGCGGACTTGCAGTAGTTCTTGGTAAGCAGCTCCGGTGCTCTATGAGGAAATTGAGTGAGGTGGTCACCAAGCTCTAGCTGTATAGCAAGGGTAGTGACAATCCCGCCAATGTAGAAGGGAGTGGCGCCTCTTTGCGCTACAGACTGAATGTGGGCCAAAAGGAACGGAGCGGCATTGATGCGTTCTTCATTCAAGGCACAATGCAAGAATAAGAGCTCTTTGGAATTGAGCTTGTGGTTGCTCTCTCTTGCAAAGATTGTGTTGCATATGATACGATGGAAATACCGTATTTCTGGATTATGGATATGAGTGGCATTAAGACTCTGGTAGGCGGAAGCACGGCTGTTTGTGATGTTGTGCCACAAAGTGAAAGCTGCTTCATTAAAGTTGTCGGGCACGCGAAGGTGAGCACCGTCGCCGTGACTGAAGCCTAACAGTTCAGCGACTCTGGTTTGAGTGATTTGGAACTCTTTTCCAAGCATTCGGAATTTTGCAATGCTGGTGAGTTGACTCGTTGATCCGGATGGTGTGATATATTGAAACAAACTTAGAAACTCCAAGGTGAGGTTTTCAAATGTCGGTTGCGGTTGACTGCATAAGTCCCACAAGCCAACATGCTCAAGCAGTAGCTTCACTCCGTCGAGCAATCCTAACTCCCTCAAGCAGTCGACGTCGACGTACCGAGTAGGTTGGATGCCTCGGGTTTGAAACCTTACAAACTTCTCTCTCTGTGCTTCTCCTTGTTCTCCGTCTCTAAACTGAATATTATCCAATGCATGCAAATGAGGTTTATGTGAGATAGGTGTTTGAGGTTTGGTGATGAAAGTGTGAAGAAATTGATCGGATTATAATGGAATGAAGTGAATGTGTGGAGTTGTGATTAAATGAAAAGGTGGAACGGATTAATGGAATTGATTGGAGAGTAATGGGTAGTTACGGAAGAAGAAGAGGTAATGGGAGGTTAGAGTTTTGTGAAAATAGAAGTGGGGGTTGCGAAGAAGAACGGCCTCTGTAACTTCAGAGTTCGTGAATTAGGGTTGTCACGGTCGTGAGAGGGGTCTTACGGTCGTAATGCGCTAAATAGCTTGTTACGATCGTGAGGGGATGGTGACGACCGTGATGATCACAAAATATGGAATTTTCACATAATGGATTACCTCAGTTCAGTTCAATTTTAATTCTTATCACTTTGAATATTTAATTCCAACATAACACATAACAGTGGATCAATATACATATAAGCAGAGGATTTCATCACACGAAAATTCACAAAATATCCAGCAATTCAAAGGTATCAGTAAATAATGAAAAGCATGTAAATTGATTAAATTGGAAAATTGCATAAATGGAAGTACTTTGCTTTTGACATAATAGAAAGAAATTACAGTGATAAAAAATAAGCTATGAAATGTTGCAAAATATCAAAACTAACTAGAAACAACAGCGAAAAGTAAGATAAATCAAATCACTACAGCATTATCAAAGTTGCTTCTTCAAATCTTCAAGTGCGGAGTTTATATGATAGAATTGTTCACATGTTATGTCAGTTAAACCTATAACGTCCAATCGCATGCTTTTAACTTCATCCTTAACAACATTAATATCAGCTTGGTAAACTTCAAGAGTGTTCAGAATTTTCTTTAAGCTGTCAGCATATCCTACTTGATTGATTTCAGGGGTTTCAATAACTTCATCAGTGTGGTCGATGTCATGGTAACCAGGAGGTGTCTCAGGGTCACTTTCTACATCAGTCATTATGTCATCCCTAATTTGGTTGGATTGTGGTGTTTCGGGTGTTGATGGATAGTCAGGAGGGGTAAGCTCATAAAGCCAATTATCTCTATTGTGAACACTGACTTTAGCATGGTTCGGTAATGTGAACAGGGTTACTATTTCATTTCTGATTAGGTACTCGTATGGTGGTTGTCCTATGTTTCTTATAATTTGACGGTTAAAGCAGAAGTTCAGATTCATAGGGCAGATGGTGTAAACACCCCAAATTTGCCCTCACCCATTCACACCATGGCTTTTGATCATTTCATATGCATAAACACCATCATAGCATCTCATATTACATTTTTGATTCACTGCATAGATTCTAAGTCATCTGCATCTAGGGTTTGTGATCTGAGCAATCCAAGAGCTTCTTGAGCCACCCCAAAGGCCATCAATCACTTCAAAGGGATCCATGTGTGTTCTTGTATCATATTACATCCTCTCAAAGTCTAGAATGCCAAGGAATCACAAGAACTGGGATTGGTATGGAAGCAGAGCCAAGTTTGACTGCACAGTTGACCTAAAATTAGGGTTTTGGTTTCAGAGGCCATAACTCCAATTTTTTTGGTCATTCTTGTTTCCATTGGTCTCTATATGGTATAGGGAGTGTGCATATCAATTTTCATGAAGAAATTCCATGGGGAAGTCATCTGATCAAGAGTTGACTTTTCAGACAAGTCAGTGTAAAATCAGGGCATCTGAGGCCCCCAATGACCCAACCAAGGGGTGATCTTCATCATTTTGAGTGTATATGATCTTTATTTGATCATGGAAGAGGGTTGAAGTTCACAAAATTCAAGAATTTGAAGTTTTTGCAAAGTTGACTTTTTTGGGCATAGTTGACTTTTAAAGAATATGTCATTTTAGGTCACTTTTCAAACCTTACTTTTTGATCCAAAAATGCTCCAAATGGAAGAACTTTGGTCATGAAAGTTGTAGAATACATTTTTCCCTTTTCAAAAAGTACAAGAACATGACCTAATTCATTTTGGATCAAAAGTTATGGTGTGACAAAGTTGGCAAAAATCATTAATTTTCAAGATGTGCACCAAATGAGAAACTTGCAAAAACTTTGTACCAAGGCATTTGTGACTTCTAGTTCATGTCTAACCAATGTAAAAACATCACACAAGTTCTAAAAATCAGATTTGGACCAAAAGATCACATGTTCATGGTTGGCAAAGCAAGAGATTTTCATGAAGTTTCAAAAATGATCAAGTTGCAAAAACTATCATCACACCTCACCCACTTGTTACATTGGATGCTGAACCATGCTAGCCTCCCTCACACACCATGTTGCGCCAGCCCATGTACTTGTGCTAGACTAGGGCTCAACCCATGCCTCTCTTACCAAAAAGTTGACATTTTGCAAAAGTGAACTTACCTATCACAGCAGGCCAGGTCACATCATCTGACCAATTGGAGTTGTTTATACTATCCATTTGCTAGCCATTTCACATAAGGAGCCAGCCTGAAACAAGCCCTAAAAAGACATACACAAACTCACTCCATTTTGCATTTTCTCTTCGAATCTGTCTCCACAACTCACAAACACAAAAACCAAATCCATTGATCAACTCACCTCGCTTCACTGAGCCTAAACCAGCAAGACTTAGGCCTGAACCAAGCAAGAACACTACTCTTCCATTTTTCACTCTCAAAGCCAAAGCCTTCGAAACTCATTCCACAGGCCATAAACACTCAAACAAACTCCATAAACCTTCTCAACTCATCACCCTGAGCACAGAGAACCCCTCACCCATGCCTGAAACAGCCTGAATCACCATCACCATTTTCAACTGAGCTTGAGCAGAAGCTGTTCAAACTCCTTAACCAGCCAACATAAATTTCTTCTAAGCATCCAAACATCATCAAGGGGTCATAAGGAGTGGTTTTCATCAAAGGAAAGGGACAGAAAGTTGCAAGAGTGAAAGCTTCGAAACTCAGGTAGCTCAAGAACATTTTTTCCAGAAATCTTTTTTTAAGTTCTTAAGTTGTTCTTCATGATTCACTGATTGTTCTGATGTCTTTAGTTTTGAAAATGGTTGGAAAATGAGGATGTAATCGTGTTCTGAAACTCTGTGACCTAAAAAATGTTTGTTTCGATTCATGAGCTTGAGGGAATATAAATGTTGTTTGTGATGGGGTTTTGATTCAGTGGGTTATGGGAATCATTTCTGTATGCTTGGTTTTCATTTTGGTTGCGTTTTGTGGATTTTGGGGATTTTCAGGTGGGGTTCCCACCGGAGAAGACGACCGGAGGTCTTCTCCGGCCACCTGAAAATCATTAGGGTTTAATCAGGTAATTAAATGAAGTTTGAATCTGGAGCGTTAGATTGCTTTGACCTGTTGACTTCGCGCGCGTGTGTATGGCTGAGATGCAGTCATTAAACCCTAATCACCATTATTTATTTAATTAAATGAGATTAATTCAGTTTGAATATGGGCCATCAGATGGCGCGCGCAGTCAAC
Source organism: Lathyrus aphaca (assembly GCA_963966055.1). NCBI lineage: Eukaryota > Viridiplantae > Streptophyta > Magnoliopsida > Fabales > Fabaceae > Lathyrus > Lathyrus aphaca. The sequence goes on along the minus strand of OZ014522.1, from coordinate 406,027,677 downwards.
CATTTCAAATCCAGAGTGAATCCTGGCCTTCCATCCTGCATACTTCAGTTTATTTTGATTTTTATTTCATTTTTTTCTCATTTAATTTGCACAATTTATTTAAAATAGCAAAATTGTTTTAAAAATTATGAAACTTTTTGTCAAGAGTTTCATTAATTTTTAAAACACAAAAATATTTTTATTTTCATTTTTAGCATTTAAAAAGTATTTTAAAATATTTAAAAGTTTATTTTTAATTGATTAATGAGAATTAATTTATTAAAAATACTTTTAGGTATTTAAAAATCACCAAAAAATTCATGAAATGTTCTAAGACATTTAGAAACATTGTCCAACCTTCAAACCAAATTTATTTTTTGATCTTGATGCATTTTGAGAATTTTTCATTGAATTAAAATCATTTTTATGCATTAATTTGATCCAAAGTTCCAAAAATCATTTCTGCCTATCCATGAAGAGTTGGACATTGATTCTTTTTGCATTGCATTGTGTTTAGCATGTAGTTTGTGAGATTAAATGGCCATGATTTGATCTTTCATTTTCCATTTGTTTGGTAATTTTCTTGTTAAGGAACCCTAAAACCCTAGAAATCTTAGAAAAACCATAACTTGAACTTGGTTAGGAGTTGAGACCTCTCTTTTGGGAAGTGAGTTAGTATAGGTTTAGGGATCCTTTGAGTGCATTTTCAATTTTTTTTAATGATGTTTGCTTCTGATTTTGGTTTTTGTTTGTTGTATTATTCATAAACCCTAATTTGGGCTTTCATATGCATCCATCTTGCATTCTCTTGCACAACATGACTTGCCATGATATTCCATGCCTCCATGTGATTCATTTGACATCATAAGACATATTGAAAGCATGTTTGATCATTGCATCATGTATTTGCCATGTTGTATGCCATGTGCACTTCATAACTTTTCATGTATGTCCATGCTTCCTAACTTGCTTCATTTGCATCCATAAACTTGTATGATCATCCTCACATGTTGTTTCATGTTTGTAGCATCTCATAGCATCATTATCATCTCATACATGCTTCTGGTTTTGTTTCTCATCATGTCATCTCATCCCATTTTGTCTTGCATTGCATTTCTTTTCTAACTTTTCAGGTGGTAAGTTGTCCTGAGAAGTGAATTTGCCTTCACTTCTCATAACTTCTCTTCATCTCTTTTTTAGGCATCCTTGCTGCATTTATGCTTGTGTATGAGATTGAGCTTGCTCTTTCTTTTGCTTCTCACTTTCTTTCTTCAAGTGACTTGACTTCTTGAATGAAGCAAGTTACTTTGCTTCTCTTGATCCTTTCATCTGCTTCCTGGTGGCTCCTTTGAAGATTTCTCTTGAAAACCTCACAAACCTTAGGATCAACCAAGCATGACAATGATTAGGGTTTTGATTAGTCTCCCCACTTAGTTTTACCTTTGTGTCTCTTTTGAGTCTTCTCTTCTCATCTCATAATCAGGGACTAAACCCTAAAGGCTTTAAGGCTTTGTGATTAAGCTTATGCTTGTATCCTTCTATTAGGATGGAGTGTATAACTTTAATCCTAAGTGTTAAACCCTTAATGTGTTTAAATCTCTTAATTAATTCACCTTAATAACCATCAAGACATTACACTTGTAACTTGGGCCTTGCATTAGGGTTTTAATTCTTCCTTAATTGGTTAAGAAGGACTAACCCTAGTGTTAATGGACAAGTCCCCCTCAAGTTGTCTTACAAATCATAAAATCCACTTCATAATCATACCATTAAATAAAATCCACTTAATCAAAGGCTTGTTTTGTCATGAGTTTAATCCCTAATCATGGATTAAGTTGAGGAGCTTTCCTCAGCTTAAACATTCTCATCTATTATCCTTCTATTAGGATGGTGTAATGAGTCTGTTTAATCCTTGATTATGGCTTAACCTCATTACTCAACACTAAACAAAAACACCAAAAACATCTAAATAATCACAAGTAGGTTAATGATCTTAATCCTACATCAAAGGTGTTTAAGTGTGAGAATCTGACTTCACACTTAAGGTACTCTCATTACCCCTAATCAGAGGGAAGATGTGATGAGTTTACTAACCCATTGGTTTAGGCTTAAACTCATTAACTTATGACAAACTCTCAAAAGCAATAAAAGATTGAAAACTCAAAAACAAACAATAATCGTCTCCTCCGGGATTCTTTTCTCATCTCATTCACTCACAACCGAGAACTTGCTTCTTCCGTCTAATGCAAGACAGTTTGCACCTGAGCCAGACAGGTCATACACTTGAGCATAGACAAGTAAGCAGTTCACAAGTCAATTCATCTTTCAGTCTCTTTGGGTCGAACTACGGTGTTCTGACTTCCTCATTGCACGAGAGGATACGTAGGCATAACTTAACAGTTATCGAACAAAAGTCTCTGTATATTCCCCCTCTTTCCAGCTTTATTCTTTTAGCCTCATGATCTTGAGCTTTTCATTCTTGTTCTCTCACTGACACTGTATATATTACACTTTACACTTCTTTTACACTGACACCTGTACATCCTTTCCAGCTCTCTTTTGCACACAAATTGCACTGACACTACCCCTTTAAAACACAAATCTTTTAAGCGTGGATCCCGTCGAGTACGGCGGACAATCTGGGTGCTAATACCTTCCCAGGTTGTAACCAACCCCCTTTCTCAGTCTCTCTGGTTCGCAACCGTCTTATCCATATCTTTCTAGGCCTATGCAGCATTGCCTTTCCTCCGGGATAAAAATGCCTAGCTGGCGACTCTATTCATCTCCAGTGAGTTCACGGCTGTGTGTTCTCATTGTTCCTCTCGCCGACCGTTCGCGTCTGTACCCTATTTGACCCGGCTTCATTTAGTGGGAGCGACAGCTTGGCGACTCTGCTGGGGACCCTTACACTGTAACCAGGGCTTCTGGTTCTTTTTGTGGGTTCCTCCTAGCGCTTGATTGATTTGTGTTTACTGGGGTGTTATGTGCTTATTTGTGCTTGTATATTTATTTTTGTTTATTGCTTTATGTACAGTTGCTTTACTGCTTTCTTTATAGCTTTGCATTATATCATATTGTCATACTGTGCTGCTGGCTGGATCTGTTTGTTTGCTTTGGTGGGTGGGTGTTCTATTGAGAGTTTAAGGTCCTATACCTGGGACCTGAGTGACACCTAGGCTAGAGTGAATCATATTCTTTCCCATTCCATTTCGGTCTGGTGCGGGAATATGAAACACAGTTCAGGTATGGGTTTCTTCTTGAGAACTCTGTGTTGCAGATTTCCTGCAATGCTAGGGCTATCTGGGAAGCCTGCTAAGTCTGGATGACCTTTTAGTATTGACCTTCAGAAACTGAGGAGAATTAGAGGAGGAACTTTTATGGTTATTGTAAACACTGTACCTCCGGGTTAGAAGTGTTTACACTTCTCATAACTAATCCAAGTCTGAGGATCCTTGTTTTAGAACACCACCTGTGAGGGGGTTGGGCTGTTTACAGGTTTGCAGGTACCTTGACCTCAGAATACCCTGTTACTTTGATTTGATTAAGAATACTCCATGTTGGAACAGTTCTTGTGATTCTAAACCCTGGACATGTGACTCTTTATTTGAGTCCCCCACCTTGGTTACTGGACTTATGGACCTCCATCTGGATTTCTTACACACATGGACTTATATTAGAGCATTTGATCAGATCCAGCTCAGTCACAAACCCTTGCATATCATTTGCATACATAATCATTGCATCATATTGACATTTGCTTATTTGTGTTTCAGGGTATCCATCTTCATTTGGTTTTGGTTTTGACCCCATCTTCAGTATTGACCTATCTTCATCAGCACTTGCTTCAGCTATCAGCTATCTACTTCAGTCACCTGCACCAGCCAATCAGTGGCCCATTCTTCAGTATCACCATCAGCACTTGTCTCTACTCAGTCTCAACATCATGGCACCTAAAAAGAGTAACATCACCTACCACTTCTTCCAGCCAGAGTTAGCTGACATCAGGAGGATTCAGACCCTGATCACTCCAGACCATATACCACTGTTCAGGAAACACTATGGAGATATACTTGATATGGTTATGGATCTGGACCCCTCACAGAGAAGCCTGATCCACACTTGCCTTCAGTTTTATGATCCCCCACTGAGATGTTTCACTTTTCAAGACTTTCAGTTGGGCCCTTTATTGGAAGAGTACTCATCATTAGTTGGTATACCTATCAGAGGTAGAGTCCCTTTCAACCCTGAGATGGTCTTTCCTGGTAATGAAGAGGTAGCAAAGGCAATGCATCTGGAACCAGTCCTGATTGGGCAGCATATGACTTCTAAAGCTGGAATCCCAGGCCTGCATCTGGATTTCTTGATCTCTCAAGCTACCCTGAAAGCTTCTTTAGGAGAGTGGAAAGCAGTCTGTGCTTTGTTGGCCCTGAGTATATATGGGATTGTATTATTTGCAGATGAGCCTCGATTCATTAGTAAGAATGCAATCCATCTGTTCATTCTAAGGAACCCAGTGCCAACTTTATTGGGTGATCTCTACTATTCAGTGCATCAGAGGAATGAAAAGCAGAGGGGAAGATTAGTAAGATGTTGTGCTCCTTTGTTCCATACTTGGCTTCTCAGGCATTTGCCCAAGACAGATGCATTTTTGAACCCTCATCAACAGAGAAACTGGGCTGGAAGACTTACTACTCTAACTTCAGCTGATATCAGGTGGTGCACTCAAAGCACAAAAGGCAGGGATATCATCACCAGCTGTGGGCATTTCCCCAATGTGCCCCTAATAGGAGTTAAGGGTAGTATTAATTACAACCCTCTGCTGTTCAAAAGACAACTGGGCTATGCACTGGTCCACACTCCTAAGGAACAGGACTTGGTTGAGACTCTTTATTGTGAGAACAAGCTTAATCTGGCTATTGTCAGGCAGGCAGCCTGGGCCTGGGACAATGTGCAGACTAAAGGGATAACTATTCTTGGAAGATGCAATAATGTAGCCTCTGCCCAGTACTATGATTGGTCCCATGCCAGGGCTCAATTCTCTGGGATGCCCTTTACTATAGAGGATATGCCTGGGCCTTCCACAACACCACCTCCAGCAACTGTCAGCTTAGAGGAGTTTGAGAAATTGAAAGAGAGAAATGAGAAGTTGACTCAAGCTTTGCAGAAGACCCTCTATGAGAGGAGGGATGGAAGATTGGATATTGAAAGGTTGGAAAAGTTGAAGAAAGAGCATTTGGCTAGAATCGAGAAGTCTGAAGAGTACATTAAGAAGTCTAGGGCTGGAGAACAAATCCTGAAGAATGCTTGCAAAGAAGCCCAATTCCAGAAAGCCAGGACAGACTTGTATCTGAAGGAGAGTCAGGCTAGGTGGGTCAGGATCACCGAGGCTCGTACTCTGGAGGACAAGAGGGTCCAAGACAAGATAGAGCAGATGGAAGCTAGTGCAAAAGAGCAACAAGAAGCCCTGGAAGCAGCCCAGAGGGAGATATCAGAGCTAAAGATCAGAGCTGGAGTGAAGAGGTCAAAGGACCAAAGTTAGCACAAGAAGCTAACTGCAGCTGTTACTACCCGGAACCTCCTTATCAGGAACCTTACGGAGCGTCCGGCTGATCCTGTGACCGAAGCACTTCTCAAGGAAGTTCGGGAGGATGAGTTTGGTCTTGGTGTTTGACCATTTGTTTGTTGTTGCTTTCATTCCATGTACTTCTATTTTCTTGAAATGTATTTTGACCCCTCAGAGGGCTTGTATTTGTAAACAAACTATGTACCATTTGCCTTTTGTAATATATGTATTTAGTTTGTTCCATCCGAGTTTACTCCGAAAGCAACATCAACAGCATCATCTTCAAGGGTCTGGAAGGGTCAAAACTGAATGCCAAGCCAGATACCCTGAAAACAAATAAGCATACTGCATTGCATGCTAACCCTTTGTTTGTTTTGTAGGTTTTTGTTTTGTTGTTGCTAACTCTGTTGTGATGTTCAGGAACTATTGCTCGGCGCCGAGTATTTCCCCTCAACTGTCTGCACCGATATCCAACCCGTAACAATCTTCCGGGCATACAGATGGATCAGATGCAGCAGGACCTTACAGAGGTCAGGAACCAAATGACCAACGAGAGGTTGGAAATAAGGACTCAAATGACACAGTTTATGGAAGTAATGAACAACATGGCCCAAAGCCAGGAGAGGCTCAGAGCACTGGTGGAAGGGAGAAATCAGGAAGATCATCAGCCGGGGACTGCTGGGACTAGCAACAATGAAAGAGTCCAACCTCATGTCAATCCCCCAGTCTTTGGACCCCACCTCCATCCAGAGGCCAACATTCCTGTCAATATACAAGGGACTGCCACAGCAGGGAGGGTACTGCAAGAGGACCCTCAAGAAGACCAGTTCACAGTGATGGGAGCCGGGGAAGAAGCTTATGATAGAAGGTTGGATGAGATAGTTGAGAAATTAAGATCCTTAGAGTCTCAAAACTCTTTGGGTTTTGATGTTATGGATATGGGATTGGTAGATGGGGTCAGGATTCCCCACAAGTTTAAGCCACCATGCTTTGAGAAGTATAATGGGACTTCCTGTCCCCGGACCCATCTACAATCTTTTCTCGGGAGGCTAAAGGCCTATACCATGGACGAGAAGCTTTGGATGTTCTATTTTGAGGATAGCTTGACTGGAGCTTCGAGGGAATGGTATTCCCATCTGACAAGAGCAACTATTAGATGCTGGAAGGACCTGGCAGAGGCCTTCATCAGACAGTATCAGTATAATCTGGATATGGCACCCAACAGGACCCTCCTAATGGGAATGTCACAGTCATCTAGAGAGAGCTTCCGAGAGTATGCTCAAAGATGGAGACAGCTTGCTGCTGCTGTCCAGCCACCTATGTCAGAAAGGGAGATGGCTGATATGTTCATGAACACCCTTCAGGGGACTTACATTGATAGGCTAGCTGCCTTCTCATCTACCAGCTTTGCAGATGTAGTCATAGCAGGGGAGAGAATTGAAAGCCTATTGAAGATGGGAAAGATCTCAGACAACGGTGCAAGCTCATCCAGTAATGCAAGAAAGCCTTTTACAGGCCCAAGAAGGACTGGTGAGACTAATGCCATCCACACCAACAGGGGAAGGCCCCAATATGTGCATAGATCTGTGGCAGCAGTCACCATTCCCGCTCCAGCTCATCCACAACCAGCTTATCAGCCTCCGCAGCAAAACTATCAGCAACAACCTCAGTACCACCAACAAAATCAGTATCCCCCGAGAAATTACAACAACAGCAACACCAACAACAATAACCAGCAAAGGCCATTCCAGCAGAGGCCATCTCAAGCCAACAGGGTGATCGATCCGATCCCCATGCCATATGCTACATTGCTGCCACAACTCCTGAAACTCAACCTAGTTGAGCTAAGGACATTGGCACCTCCAGATCCCAACAGTCTACCCAGGAATTACGACTCCAACGCCAGATGTGCTTTTCATTCGAATGCACCTGGCCGTAGTACAGAAAAGTGCAGAGCCTTGCACATGAAGGTACAAGACCTGGTAGACTCAAAAGCTCTGAATTTCGCACCACCACCCAATGTCAACAAAAATCCTATGCCACACCACGGAGGTCCCAGAATCAATGCAATTGAAGAAGACAAGCCGTCTTATTTAATAACCAGTGTGGGTCAGATTCGGACACCGTTGGTAGAGATCAAGGCTCAGCTCCTCGAATGTCAAATGTTCCCGGGGTGTGAGTTAGGGTGTGCTTACTGCAATATTTCAGTAAATGGGTGTGATAACCTGAGGAATGGCATAGATGGTCTTATTCAGAGTGGCCAGCTTCAGATCACCACATCATTTCCAACAAATCCAGCAATCTCACCAGCAACAGTACCAGTATCTCCTACAACTGCAGCAACCATTGTTCCTGACAATTCTTCGGCTTCATCAACAAGTACTTCATCTATCATCTCAATTGATCAGTTATCAACAAATTTTTCTTCTACAACTTCAGCACCACTCCAATTTGAATCTCCTACAACAACAACATCCATCCTTCCGACAATGTCTCCTACAACTCCAGCAACAAACTCTGAAGATGTCTCAACCGTCACAATATTTTATGATCCTGAAAACAACTCTGCCTACAGCTCAGAAAGTGCTGCTCCCATCAGAGCACCAGTCACAATTTATTATGATCCACAAACTATCACAGTTCCTTCTACAGCTGTCATCAGTCCAGTCACTGTCACAGTACCTGGACCAGTACCTTATGAAAGCAGTAGGGCCATCCCTTGGCACTACGGCTCTGACGTATACTGCGAAGGAAAGAGAATCACTCTTGATACATCAACACCTGCACCACAAATAGACAATGTGGGAGGAGGCGGAGGCTTCACTCGAAGCGGACGTCTCTTTGCTCCACCAATTCAGAGACCCACTGCCGAAGCAGAAGCTGCTGCCAAGGCAAAAGGAAAAAGCCCGGTGCAGGAAGATCAAGCTGCTAAAGAAGTTTTGAAAACACCATTCGATCAAGAAGTTGATGAGTTCATGAGAATCATCAAAAAGAGTGATTACAAAATAGTGGATCAGCTTCACCAGACGCCATCCAAGATCTCTATCCTATCACTGCTTATGTGCTCCGAAGCCCATCGGAATGCACTACTCAAAGTCTTGCACGCAGCTTACGTGCCTGAAGAGATCACTGTCAATCAATTGGAAACCGTGGTTGGAAATGTTACTGCTAGCAACGGGCTAGGGTTCACCAATACTGACTTGACAACGGAAGGCCGCAACCACAACAAGGCCCTGCACATCACCATGGAATGTAAAGGCGCAGTCCTTTCCCATGTGCTGGCACTACGCCAAAAACGTTTTTTAACAGCGCATATTAGACAGCGCTTTTAAAAGCAAGCGCTGTCTAAGGTTAAAAATAAAATAAAACACGGAAAATGGTCCAAAAAAATAATGAAAGCGCTGTCTAAGGGGGGGTCTTAGACAGCGCTTTCTAAAAGCGCTGTCTAAGACCCCCCCTTAGACAGCGCTTTTAGAAAGCGCTTTTAAATATATACCTTAGTCAGCGCTTTTGATAAAGCGCTGTTTAAAGTCTTTAAATTAAAAAAAAATTTAAAACCAAAAGCGCTGTCTAAGGGGGGGTCTTAGACAGCGCTTTTAGAAAGCGCTGTCTAAGGCATACCTTAGAAAGCGCTTTTCCCAAAAGCGCTGTCTAAGGTCTTATTAAAATTAAAATTCAGACTTCTATTTTCGTTCTCCCTTCTTTCTGTTTTCCCTCCCAGCGAACGAACCCTACCAGCGAACGAACGCCATTACAACGATCTTCAGTAGATTGTATTCCTTCATTCGTTTCAGTCATTGAAAGAGTTTTAAGAATCGCCAGTTTCTACTGTTCTTCATTGAGGTATTATCATTTTTTCATTTTTTCATTTGTTCTGTTACATTTCTTTGAAGAAACCCTACGGCTGACCGCGAAATTCATGACATTGTTTTCTTTCATTCGTTTCAGTCATTGAAAGTGTTTAAAGAATCATTCATTGAGGTATGTTCATTTTTTCCTTTTTTAATTTTTTCTGTTTCTACGGTTCTGATTTATGAATTTAGGCTTTGCTTCAACATTTGAGACGCTTTCTTAACATTCCAATTCTGCGATTTTAAGTACCTTGAAATGGATGCATCAGTACAATACACAAATTCCTTTTCTGATAATGTTCCTATCACCTTTCTCACCTCAATGATCTGAAATACAACAAAATATTAATATTGATGTTTCATTTTATTTTCTGAAAAAATGTTCAATATTTTCATACCTTTGCATGTTGCTCTTGTGACAGTTTTTCATGACCAACAAAACCAGTTTTTTTCAGATCCTCACTACTCATAGTAATAACTGTATAAAAACAATCTAAAAATTAGAATGAAACTTGAAGAAGCCAAAGTTTTGAAGAAAGTGAGTTAAACTGATATAGTTTAGTTTGGTTTCTAGATTGAAAGATAGCATTCAATATATAACCACTATAGTTATCACTATTATTGCCTTAACTACACTTCTAACAACTTAGTTTTATTTGTTTGAATATGGTGTTGATTGTATCAAAGGATGTTGAATAGAAAAAATATCCCTTATAATATTTTAAAAAATCAGAGTAACTTGCGAAAGCTTTCATGGTGAAAATTGTTTTGAAAACAATTCTATAACAATTCAAAGATTTGATCAAATTGACACACACACACACCAATGATGTGGACATAATGAGAAGTAATATGCTAATTAACCTTTAATAGATCAAACAAGAAATTTAATTTATTTTTGGATTAATCAATCATTAAACAATCTAGAATCACAATTTGACAATTTAATCAATCATTATAGTGGATTGATCTTCACTCAATCCTTCTTTGAAGACTTGAATCTTTTTGTCTAATGGTTGATAGGTGTAAGAAACTCCACTTCAGTAGAGAATAACTCTCTCTTTTTCTTCAAAGGAACTTCAAATCTTGAATTCCACAAATAGATCCAACTGCTAATACACCTTGATAACAACCATTAGCAATCTAATGTGGTTCCTCATAGAATCCATGGAGGACATGACAGGTCCACTAACATTTCATTCTAAAGCAACAACAGTTTGCTTTCTGGCTGCAAATCTAGCCAAAAGATTTCTCCCATAAAATGATTGAACGAACTCTTATATAGTTATAGGTATAGTTATAGGTATATTGTAATAGAAAAAGTTTGATTCTTGTAATTTAAAAAATGAAAGTGATGAGGTAATTAAAGTTGGTATATTGGCGTATCGGATACGTTATTGAAGTTTATATTAACATTGGTTATGTATACGTTTTTTAAGTAGGAAAACCATGGATAAAACATGGATCTGTGCCGATCGAATGACCAAAGAGTACGAGAGTGGGGTTGCGGAATTCGTTAAGTATGCTGTTCAACACGCTGAAAACCCCAGACGAATGCATTGTCCTTGCTTGCGTTGTTGTTATATTGGTAAGGTTGACGCACATGGATTGAAATCGCATTTGCTGAGGCATGGAATTGATCAAAGTTATCAGTGTTGGATATTTCATGGTGAGAAAATTAACGGGAATGTTGAATCGAGTGGAAAAAGAAATACGACCTATGCTTCATACGACAAAGACACGGAAACATATGATTGTGATCGAGTTGAAGAGATTGTAGAAGCACTGGAAGAAGATCTTCATGATTGTCCTGAAATGTTTGAGAGGATGGTAAGCGATGCAGAGAAACCGTTGTACAAAGGTTGCACTAAATTCTCAAGACTTTCTGCGGTATTAAAGTTGTACAACTTAAAGGCGGGCAATGGATGGTCGGATAAAAGTTTCACAGAGTTGTTGGCCCTTATGAGAGAAATGCTACCGGATGATAATGTTCTTCCTAATCGAACCTATGAGGCAAAAAAAATGTTGTGCTCTATTGGCATGAGCTATGATAAGATACATGCTTGTCCTAACGATTGCATTTTGTTTCGTAACGAATATGCAACGTTAACTGAGTGCCCCAAATGCGGTTTGTCTCGATATAAGAAAAGATTATCTCCCGCAAAAGTCTTATGGTATTTTCCGATAATTCCGAGATTTAGGCGCATGTTTCGTAGTGAAACCGATGCAAGACATCTTACTTGGCATGCAGATGAAAGAATTACCGATGGAAAGTATCGGCATCCGGCTGATTCACCACAGTGGTCGAAGATTGATAATGATTATCCTGAGTTTGGATCAGAAGCAAGAAACCTTCGATTGGCATTATCTACTGATGGAATGAACCCACATGGTCTTCAAAGTATTTCACATACCACATGGCCTGTGATTCTTATGATTTATAACCTACCTCCGTGGATATGTATGAAGCGTAAGTACATGATGTTATCTATGTTAATCTCTGGGCCTAAACAACCAGGTAATGACATAGACGTATACTTGACACCTCTGATCGAAGATTTAAAGATTTTGTGGGAGAACGGTGTGGAGGTTTATGATGGATATAGGAAAGAAAGTTTCAATTTGAGGGCGATGTTGTTTGGCACAATTAATGATTTTCCAGCATACGGGAATCTATCTGGGTATAGCATTAAAGGTCAACGTGCGTGTCCTGTTTGTGAAGACGGAACCGATACGATCCGATTGGAACTTTGCCAGAAGAATGTGTTTCTCGGTCATCGTAGATTCTTACATTCTAAACATCACTACCGTGGGTGGAGAAAAGCATTCAATGGAGACACCGAACATCGTAGAGCTCCACCCGCATTGTCAGGTGAACAAGTTTTTGAAAAGGTGAAAGATGTGCGTACTGAGTTTGGCAAGCCTTTTGCACATAAGATTGTGAAAGGTGGGTGGAAGAAAAGGTCGATATTTTTTGAATTGCCATATTGGAAGTCTTTGTACGTGAGACATTTTCTCGATGTTATGCATATTGAAAAAAACGTATTTGAAAGTGTTATCGGTACATTACTCAATATAAAAGGCAAGTCTAAGGATGGCCTTAAAGCAAGGGAGGACATGTTAAAAATGGGAATGAGAACTGAATTAGCACCCGTGAAGAAAGGAAGACGAACATATCTACCACCTGCTGCTTTTACTTTATCTAGAAAGGAGAAAAAAATTTTGTGTAAGTCTCTGAGTGAAGTTAAGGTTCCAGAAGGATACTCATCTGATATCAGAAGACTTGTTTCTATGAAAGACCTCAAGTTGAAGAATTTGAAGACACATGATTGTCACGTTATAATGGAACATTTTCTACCGATCGGTATACGTTCTATTTTGCCAGAAAAAGTAAGAAGTTCCATAACTAAATTGTGTTTTTTCTTTAGGTCAATTTGTAGTAAGGTGATCGATCCCGAGATCTTACCAACACTACAAAAAGAGATTGTAATTACCTTGTGTGAGCTTGAGATGTATTTTCCTCCGTCTTTTTTTGACATAATGGTTCATTTAGTTGTTCATCTTGTGAAAGAGACACAGTTGTGTGGACCAGCTTATATGAGATGGATGTACCCTGCTGAACGGTATATGAAAATATTAAAAGGGTACGTGAAATCCCGAAGTCGACCAGAGGGTTGTATTGTTGAACGATACATTGTTGAAGAAGCTGTTGAGTTTTGTACTGAATATTTGTCTAACGTTCAATCGATTGGACTCCCCAGAGCTCAGATTTTCGACAAAATGGAAGGTAAAAAATTAATTGGGAATAAAATTGTGACAATATCAAGGGATGAACGGGATCAAGTTCATTTGTATGTTCTGCACAATAATAATGAGGTTGAGCCATATGTTGAAATGCACAAGGATGTACTCCGAAGGTTAAATCCGAACAGAAATGAAAATTGGATAGTTATAGAGCACAATCAAAGTTTCATACAATGGTTGAAGGATCATATTTATTTGAAGCGCTCTTCAGATCCTTCTTCGGTAACAGAAAGGTTGAGATGTTTGGCATATGGTCCAAGTTTGCATGTGTTTTCTCATAGCGCATATTCAATTAATGGATACACATTTTATACCAAAGAACAAGATGATAAGAGTACTATGCAAAATAGTGGTGTCACCGTGCTAGCTGAAGCAATGCATATATCAAGCATGAAGGACTTAAACCCCAAATATGCAAATCTGTCATATTTTGGAGTTATTGAGCACATTTGGGTGTTTGATTACGAGAAGTTTCAGATTCCCATCTTTGGTTGCAAGTGGGTGAATAGTAGTGGCATACGAATGGATAAGTCTGGATGGTTGGCAGCTGTATTTGTCGTCACCATACTATCGGATGGTTGGCAAGGGAAAAGTGCATAACGTTAGCGGAGTATTACTCCACACTAGAGAGCTCCCTGCTGGATGTTTGAAGGTATCAGTTGATATTGCAGTTGAGCCGAATGCAGCATTACCATATCCTAGTGATGATTCGGATGCAACAACGGTGCACGAAGCAGTAGGTTCGTTTGTTGCATGGCCGACAAACCTCATATGCGTAGGATATGAGGTATGATTAAAACTTATGTTAACTTTCCTTGGTATATTCAAAGTTTAAAATTTATGCTTAAAATTTTACTTACATATTTTCCTATGTTAAATAGACTCCCACACAATCCAAATCAAAAGAAACTGCGATTCCACGGCATACCGAGTCCACGGTTTCAAGAAAAGAGGTAATATACAATTATATGACATATATTCATGGAAGTTGTTACATTCTTAATTTGATCTAACTATTTATATGACATGTAGGTTCAAGAAAATGAGGCTAGCAATGCCTCCGCACAACAAAAAAAGGAGGTTAGCAACGCCTCCGCACGGGTACAAAGTTCTGGTGCTAAGAAGTCCGTAGCTAGGAAAAAACCTACCACCAAGTATAGGTCGTGCCTCAGGACATTTCTAGAGATGACCGATATACCGACCGGAGGTGTTCGGACTATACCTATGGAGGTAGGGATTTTCGGCTTTGATTACGAACAAATGATTGGTAATGAGGACTTCATGCAAGTTTTTGGTCGTGAAGAAATCGGCGTCAACGTTGTCAATACATATGTTAGGTAAATTCGGCATACTTTGTTTTATTAATTAAACAACTTATTTTAATGATGTTTACTTTATGTTAATGATGTTTTTATATTAGGTTTTTGTATGACAAATGGATGCGCCCCAATGGTTTGGACGTGTCATTCGGATTCTTAGCACCCGCGACCGTCAACTATACTTTAATGATAAGTAGACCGGATACCGTGACGGAGTACGTTCTTCGGATCCTCGTGGAGAATAAAAATGCGGAGAAGTTGTTTTTTTTACCGTTTAATACCGGGTTAGCATTTCATTCTAAATTCATCTATAATAATTATTTTCCAAGTTACCATCTAACATTTGCCTAATCATTACAGTGGACATTGGTTGTTGCTCGCAATCAATCCTATCCGAGAAATTGTGTATTATCTTGACTCGTTAGGAAATGATTGGACAACATACCCGGTTATGAAGGACCTAATTGACACGTAAGTGAGAATGTTCAAAATTTTTCTTAGTTTATGTGAATTGTTCTAATTGCTTCATTTTTATTTTATTAGCGTCCTACAAGCTTTTCGTGCCCAACGAGTTATCCAGACCTCAAGGAGGGGCGCCAACTCCATTTCATGGATTAAAGTGGCGGTATATTTTTAATTACCGCGTTTTTTATTATATTAGTGATGACTACACTTGATAAAACTTAGGATTTATAATTCATATTTTTTTTTCATATGTAGTGTCCTCTTCAACGTAATGAAATAGATTGCGGGTATTTCATGTTGAGGTTTATGCGAGATACTCTCATGTTGGGCCGATTAGAGATTCCCACCGATGTATGTATTTCTAACTTATGAGTTATTTTTATATTTACACATATCTCATATAATTAAATAGTTGGAATTAATTCAAAATATGTTATATTATTATGTAGTACTTTGATGAATTCAAGTGTGCATCTTATACAAAGGATCAAGTGGACGAAATCAAAGAGGAGTGGTGTCAATACATGATAGAGCTCAAAGTGTGTAATTAATGTGTACATTTGTAGTAGTATATGTAATGACTTATAAATGTAAACATAAATTTGTATATATTTTGATACATTTATGGCAAATTTGGTTTGAATTGGTTTGAATTGGTTAGCCAAATTTTGGTAAAAAAAGGCCAAAATGGCATATATAAAATGTGATAATTGACTGCAAAAATCTGGTTGAAAACAGGTACCAATTCTGGTTTATAAACCTGGAAAAAATGTGGTTACAAACAAATCCTACAAAAAATTTCGTTTACTTTAGACAGCGCTTTTGGCAAAAGCGCTGTCTAAGGGGGGGATTAGAAAGCGCTTTAGGCCAAAGCGCTGTCTAAGGTGGGGGCTTAGACAGCGCTTTGGCCAAAAGCGCTGTCTAAGGTATACCTAAAAAAATTAAAATAGGAGGGGCTTAGACAGCGCTTTTGGCCAAAGCGCTGTCTAAGGTAGGGGCTTAGACAGCGCTTTTGAAAAGCGCTGTCTAATGTGTACCTAAAAAATTTAAATTAAGAGGGTCTTTTAAAGCGCTTTTGGCCAAAGCGCTGTCTAAGGGTGGGGGATTAGACAGCGCTTTTCACATTTTAAAAAGCGCTGTCTAAACCTTTAGCAGCGGAGGTTTAGACAGCGCTTTAAAGCGCTGTCTAAGGCTAAAAAAAGCGCTGTCTAAGATCTTGTTTGTTGTAGTGTGGTAGACACAGGGTCATCCCTTAATGTCTTACCGAAAAAGGCCCTGGTGAAGCTAGAGTATGAAGGATTAGCATTGCGTCCCAGTAACCTGGTAGTAAGAGCCTTTGATGGTTCTAAGAGATCGGTTCTGGGAGAGATTGAGCTACCTGTGACAATTGGCCCACAAACCTTTACAACGATCTTCTATGTGATGGACATTCAGCCTGCCTACAGCTGTTTGTTGGGTAGACCATGGATTCATGCCGCTGGCGCAGTAACGTCTACCCTTCACCAGAAGTTAAAATTTGAGTGGGAAGGCCAAGTTGTTACTATCTGTGGGGAGGAGGATATATTTGTTAGCCATCTGGCTACTTATAAGTATATTGAGATGGATGGGGAGATCCATGAAACAATGAGCCAAGGGTTTGAGGCCCTGAATGTTAATGAAGCATCTGCTGTATCTGGAATCTCCATGTCATCTTACCAACAAGCCCGGAAGGTTGTTGAGGAAGGAACTGCCCAAGGCTGGGGCAAGGTTTTATCTGTGGAGGAGAAGAAAGACAAATTTGGGTTGGGTTACAGACCAACTCAACAACATCAAGCAAAGGCTGCTGAGAAGCCCGGTTTTGTCAGTGGGGGGATGCTCACCCCTGATGCTATCAACAATTTGGAAGACGAGCTGGAAGAAGAACGCAACCTGGAAAGCTGGATTCGTCCAAAGATCCCGGGGAGCAGTATCTCAAACTGGTCTTCCCAGGAAATTATAAGAGTTACTCCTGCAGAGTAATTATTATTTCCTGTATATTTTTAGCATGCATCAAGTCTTGCATCTTGCCCAAGATGACAAGACTCATTTTGTAATTGGGCCATCTGTACTTTTTGTGCAACAAGATTAATCAACGAAATATCAGACATCTTTTTGAAAATGAGTCTTTTTCTTTTTCCGTTCACTGTTTTTCCATTTTTCTTTTTGTACAAAAAATAAATGGCGATGTTTTCAAAATGACAACTTTATTTCACTTTTCTAAACAAGATTAAAATCAAATCACTAAAATGAACAAACTGAACCCTTGCAGAGAGTACCTTCCTGACAGCACCGACAACAGCACGGCTACGACTTCGTATGACTTTGACAATCCGATCAATCAAGCTGATGAAGGGGTTGAAGAAGAATATGAGCTTCCTGAAGAGCTAGCTAGGTTGTTGAGACAAGAGGAAAAGGTTATTACTCCTCACCAGGAGGAGGTTGAAGTGATTAATCTTGGTACAGCTGAAGACGTGAAAGAAGTTAAAATCGGGGCTTGCCTACAGAACTCAGCGAAGAGACAACTGATTGACCTGCTTCAAGAGTATGTGGATGTGTTTGCTTGGTCGTATCAAGATATGCCAGGGTTGGATACCGACATTGTTGTGCACAAGCTGCCTTTGAGAGAAGAATGCCCGCCGGTTAAACAGAAACTGCGCCGTACTCGCCCGGACATGGCAATGAAAATCAAAGAAGAGGTACAAAAGCAATGGGACGCCGGGTTCCTTGCTGTAACTAGCTATCCGCCGTGGGTTGCTAACATAGTACCTGTGCCTAAGAAAGACGGAAAAGTAAGAATGTGTGTTGACTACCGGGATCTGAACAGAGCTAGCCCGAAAGATGACTTCCCATTACCTCACATTGATGTATTGGTGGATAATACGGCTCAGTTCTCGGTATTCTCCTTCATGGACGGATTTTCAGGATACAATCAGATCAAGATGTCACCTGAAGACATGGAGAAGACAACATTCATCACACCTTGGGGGACGTTCTGTTACAAAGTGATGCCATTCGGACTGAAGAATGCTGGTGCAACATATCAACGGGCTATGGTGACGTTATTCCACGATATGATCCATAAGGAAATCGAGTGTTATGTGGATGATATGATTGTCAAGTCCCTTACTGAAGAAGATCACCTGGTGAATCTACTAAAGCTATTCAAGCGTCTGAGGAAGTACCAACTGAAGCTGAACCCCAACAAATGCACATTCGGGGTGCGATCTGGTAAGCTGCTGGGCTTTATTGTAAGTGAGAAAGGGATTGAAGTTGACCCTGATAAAGTCAAAGCCATTCAAGAGATGCCTGCACCGAAAACTGAGAAAGAAGTTCGAGGGTTCTTAGGTCGATTGAACTACATTTCACGGTTCATATCTCACCTTACAGCAACCTGCGAACCCTTGTTCAAACTGTTGAGAAAAGAACAAACGGTCAGGTGGAACGAAGACTGCCAGAAGGCTTTTGACAAGATCAAAGAATATCTGCAAGAACCTCCAATCCTTATGCCTCCAATTGAAGGAAGACCTCTGATAATGTACTTGACAGTATTAGAAGAGTCAATGGGATGTGTGCTGGGCCAGCATGACGAGTCTGGTCGAAAAGAGTATGCAATATACTACCTGAGCAAAAAGTTTACCGACTGTGAACAACGTTATTCACTGCTCGAGAAAACTTGCTGTGCTTTAGCGTGGGCTGCTCGCCGACTGAGACAGTATATGTTGACCCACACTACCTTATTGATCTCGAAGATGGACCCAGTTAAGTACATATTTGAGAAGCCAGCTCTCACCGGACGGGTTGCAAGATGGCAAATGATTCTCACAGAATACGACATCCAGTACACTTCTCAGAAAGCCATCAAGGGCAGTGTATTGTCTGAATATCTTGCTGAGCAACCTATCGATGACTACCAGCCTATGAGATTTGACTTCCCTGATGAAGACATCATGTTCATTAAAGCAAAAGATCATGAAGAGCCTATTCACACTGAAAGGCCCGACCCGGAAGAAGAATGGATTATGATGTTTGATGGGGCTGTTAATATAAATGGTCGTGGTGTTGGTGTAGTACTCATTACACCTAAAAGAGTTCACATGCCTTTCTCGGCAAAACTCACTTTCAACTGCACTAACAACGAAGCTGAATACGAAGCTTGCATTATGGGTCTTGAGGAAGCCATTGACCTCAGGATCAAGACATTGACTGTATTCGGAGATTCAGCTCTGGTAGTTAATCAAACCAACTGAAAATGGTACACCCACCATGATCATCTGATACCTTACAGGGATTATACAAGGAGGTTATTGACTTTCTTCACAACAGTCAAGCTTGAGTATATCCCTCGGGACGAGAATCAGTTCACAGATGCTCTTGCTACCATTTCATCCATGATCAAAGTTCAAGCTGCCAACTTTGTACCTCAGATTTCAGTGTCCAGACTCGATAGACCAGCATATGTATTTGCAGCAGATGTTGTCAAAGATGATAAGCCTTGGTTCCATGACATTAAATGCTTCTTGGAGGATCAAACATACCCACCTGGGGCATCTTCCAATGATAAGAAGACTTTGAGAAGGCTTGCTGGTAGTTTCTTTCTGAACACTGATGGATCTTTATACAAAAGGAACTTTGATATGGTACTCCTCAGATGTGTTGATGAGACAGAAGCAGACTTGTTGATGCACGAGGTGCACGAAGGATCCTTTGGTACCCATGCTGGAGGACATGCCATGGCTAAGAAACTGCTAAGATCAGGTTATTACTGGATCACAATGGATGCAGACTGTTGTGCTTACGCCAGAAAATGTCACAAATGCCAGATCTACGCAGATAAGGTGCATGTGCCTCCCAATCCTTTGAACATCATGTCTTCACCATGGCCCTTTGCCATGTGGGGCATTGATATGATTGGCAAGATTGAGCCAACTGCTTCGAACGGCCACAGATTCATCCTGGTTGCCATTGATTATTTCACCAAGTGGGTCGAAGCAGCTTCCTATGCCAATGTTACAAGACAAGTGGTAGCCAGATTTCTGAAGAGAGATATCATTTGTCGATATGGAGTTCCCGAGCGAGTCATTACTGATAATGGTTCCAACTTGAACAACAAAATGATGGCAGAGCTGTGTCGGGACTTCAAGATCCAACACCACAATTCTTCTCCTTACAGGCCAAAGATGAACGGCGCTGTTGAGGCAGCTAATAAGAATATCAAGAAGATTGTGCAGAAGATGGTAGTCACCTACAAAGACTGGCATGAAATGCTACCTTTTGCCTTGCATGGGTACCGCACGTCAATCAGAACATCCACTGGGGCAACACCGTATCAACTTGTGTATGGTATGGAGGCAGTCCTACCAGTTGAAGTTGAATTACCCTCTCTACGGGTACTGATGGATGTTAAACTGAACGAAGCAGAGTGGGTTAGGTCCCGATACGAGCAACTGAGTCTGATTGAAGAGAAAAGATTGGCTGCAATCTGTCATGGGCAGCTGTATCAGAAAAGAATGAAGAAAGCCTTCGATCAGAAAGTCAGGCACCGAGAGTACCAAGTAGGAGATCTTGTGCTGAAAAGAATCCTCCCTCCTCATACAGACCACAGGGGCAAATGGACTCCAAATTATGAAGGACCATTTGTGGTAAGGAAAGTTTTTTCCGGTGGAGCACTGATGCTCAGCACCATGGATGGTGAAGACTTCCCGTCCCCTGTGAATTCAGATGCAGTTAAAAAATACTTCGCATAAAACGACCCGCTGGACATAAAAACAGAATGTAAGTCCAGGCAAAAATAGGGCATCCCGGCGAGTCAAAAACAGAATAAAAGACTCGGGCAAAAGTAAGGGAAAATAAATAAAAAATGTGTACACCCGCTGAGTTGAAAAGCCGCATTGGACAACTCAAGCAAAAATGGGTATCCCGATGGATTGAAAACCCGAAAGTGCGATCCATGCAAAATAAGGGAATAAGCGAACAACTGCACTCTGAATTCGTCTGTATCACTTACAACTTGGCAAACCTCAAAAGGATCAAGCTTCTTTCAGAATCAGCTTTCTTCAGAAAGCAAGACGAGAAGAACGTCGAAAGTCATACGAGTCATGGCGAAAGAGGAAGCTCCTTCAAAGCGTCGTCAACATCGCCAGCATTTGGTTTCTCAATTTGTAACAATCTCCTCATTTTAGGAGATTTGTTTCTTTGACTGTATCTCGCCAATTCAGGGCATTTGAATTAATAAAATCAGACTTTTCAGTCATGTCTCGTCTTGTACATTTTTATTTGCAAAGGATGTCTGATGTCTCTAAAAAAAAAAAAAAAAAAAAAACTGATTGCATAAGTACAGATGTTTTTCTTCAAAAAACACATGCTTGCAGGGAATATACTTACTCTCAAGAGTGTCTAACTCCTATGACGGAATCCAGCAAAGGATACCTCGGGACCATTTGTGCGTTTCCTTATCTTTGCAGGATTGCAGGTATCCAGAACGCAATTTGGGGCATGCAAGCTTCATCCCAGCAAGCTGGCAAATCAACACTCACTCTTGGCACCAGAGGTGTTTTCTCCCCAGCTGAGTTGCCAACGACATTCCCCAGCTGAGTTGCCAACAACTTTCCCCAGTGAGCTGCCACTTGCTACTACCACCAGCCGAGTTGTTGTTTCTTCCTCAACAGAATGCAGAAATCCAGGGAACCATCTCCCTACAGAATCCTCAGCCTCTGTTCAGAAGAGCAACGCATGAAGAAGTCACAACAGAGTACAGAAGGCTTCTACAAACCCCAGCTGGGTCCAATGTTACAAGGATATGTCCATCAGTGACCTAGATCCCCAAGCAAATACATCTTATCAGATCTACCAATGATCTCATCCCCAGCTGGGAGGTCCATTTCAAACAGATCAGCCGGAAATCTTCGCAGCAACGGGATCCAAGTCCCGGTTTGGTACCTTTGCATAATCATGACATTTGCATCATATTCACCCACAAAGCGTAGCATTCCGTCTAATACGGAGCATTACGGCAAAAATCAAACACATAGCATAATCATAAGCCATGTTGTGAATCGGACTCTTGTGAATAATAACCATTCATCAATACACAGAAACTGTCCCCACCAGAGTCCCAGCAAAAGCAGTTGCCTCACAATTCACAAACACCAGTTGACACCCGTCCGTGTCATCACTCCCCAGTAAAGTCGCCTGAACACTCTTTACCCAAACAAGATCACCCGTATTACAGATACTTCCTGACACCCGTCCGTGTCATACTCCCAGCAGAAAGCCAAAGACATCTTCTTTGCACTCACAGATACTCCTATATATACACTTTCTTGACACCCGTCTGTGTCATATCCCCAGCGCAGTCGCCTGCAATTTCACAACCCATACACTCGTTGATATTATTATACTTTTCTCCTTTTGACACTCGTCCGTGTCACCCTCCCCAGCAGATAAACACTCATCCATACAAAACTCATACTCACTACTCATGTTATACTTATACAGATACTCGTCCGTATCTTGTATACACCAGTTATATCCCCGCAGATTCAACATTGGTCCTTGTTCTTTGTTAACCAGTTGGTACTCGTCCGTACCATCATCTCAGAATATGCATCAAATGTTTGTTTCTACATGATACTCGTCCGTATCATAGTCTTAAGGATGCTCGTCCGTATCTTTAATCCATACACCGTGTCAAACACTTTTGTCTTCTTGGATATAGATACTCGTCTGTGTCTACTATTCCCCAGGAGTCCCCTCAGATTCAACACTCGTCCGTGTTCTTTGTTAACCCGTTGATACTCGTCCGTATCATCATCTCTGAACATGTGTCAGTTTGTTTCTACCCGATACTCGTCCGTATCGTAGTCTTAAGGATGCTCGTCCGCATTTTTAATCTATACACAACATCTAAACACTTATGCTTTCTTCTCTTGGTTGTAAACACTTGTCCGTGTTTACTATTCCCCAGTAGATCACCAACAAAGCAAATCTTCCTTTTTATCTGACACTCGTCCTGTGTTATGGTAAACCCTGAGAGCAGCCGTACCCTGCTAGGTGGTCGTCCTCCACCTCTTGATGGTCGTCCTCCATCATGCTCATCCGATGGCCGTCCCCATCGTTGATTTTTAGCAGCCGTCCCCTGCTGGGTGGTCGTCCTCCACCTCTTGATGATCGTCCTTCATCATTTTATCCAATGGCCGTCCCCATTGTTGATTTTTGGTTATCTGGCACTCGTCCTGTGTCATGAGAAACCTCGAGAGCAGCCGTCCCCTGCTAGGTGGTCGTCCTCCACCTCTTGATGGTCGTCCTCCATCATGCTCGTCCGATGGCCGTCCCCATCGTTGACCTTTTATCCGATGGCCGTCCCCATCGTTGATATTTTTGGCAGCCGTACCCTGCCTGGTGGTCGTCCTCCACCTTAGATGACCGTCCCTCATCTTAACCCCAACAGAGCAGCCGTCCCCTGCTAGGTGATCATCCTTCACCTTTGATGACCGTACCTCATCATCTGTTTATTTCATTTATTCTTTAACCCGATGGCCGTCCCCGTCGTGGTCCCTTTTCTTTTTAGCCCGATGGCCGTCCCCATCGTCGATTGCTTTACTTTATGAACTTGATGGCCGTCCCCGTCATGTTTCACCAATTCCCAGAGAATCTTACAACTTTATCTTGATGGCCGTCCCCATCATGATTTTATTCTTCCCAGCTAGTCGGTCGTCCCCGTCTTAGCTTTACCTTTTATCCCCAGCATGTCGGTCGTCCCCGTCATTGCTATTTACCCAGCAGTCGTCCTCAGCTCGACAGTCGTCCTCCGTCGCCCACACTTTACAATATACTTTACTTTCTTTTACAATCTATATCCCTTTTCTTCTTCATTTTGTGAGTGCAAATTCTGGACTGTCTTTGGTATTCAACCACAAGTTATCTTGTTTGCCTGTTAAGCCGTTGCTTACAACCTGCACAGCTAACTCATGTTTGAATAGGGGCAGCTGTAAACACCCCAAATTTGCCCTCACCCATTCACACCATGGCTTGTGATCATTTCATATGCATAAACACCATCATAGCATCTCATATTACATTTTTGATTCACTGCATAGATTCTAAGTCATCTGCATCTAGGGTTTGTGATCTGAGCAATCCAAGAGCTTCTTGAGCCACCCCAAAGGCCATCAATCACTTCAAAGGGATCCATGTGTGTTCTTGTATCATATTACATCCTCTCAAAGTCTAGAATGCCAAGGAATCACAAGAACTGGGATTGGTATGGAAGCAGAGCCAAGTTTGACTGCACAGTTGACCTAAAATTAGGGTTTTGGTTTCAGAGGCCATAACTCCAATTTTTTTGGTCATTCTTGTTTCCATTGGTCTCTATATGGTATAGGGAGTGTGCATATCAATTTTCATGAAGAAATTCCATGGGGAAGTCATCTGATCAAGAGTTGACTTTTTAGACAAGTCAGTGTAAAATCAGGGCATCTGAGGCCCCCAATGACCCAACCAAGGGGTGATCTTCATCATTTTGAGTGTATATGATCTTTATTTGATCATGGAAGAGGGTTGAAGTTCACAAAATTCAAGAATTTGAAGTTTTTGCAAAGTTGACTTTTTTGGGCATAGTTGACTTTTAAAGAATATGTCATTTTAGGTCACTTTTCAAACCTTACTTTTTGATCCAAAAATGCTCCAAATGGAAGAACTTTGGTCATGAAAGTTGTAGAATACATTTTTCCCTTTTCAAAAAGTACAAGAACATGACCTAATTCATTTTGGATCAAAAGTTATGGTGTGACAAAGTTGGCAAAAATCATTAATTTTCAAGATGTGCACCAAATGAGAAACTTGCAAAAACTTTGTACCAAGGCATTTGTGACTTCTAGTTCATGTCTAACCAATGTACAAACATCACACAAGTTCTAAAAATCAGATTTGGACCAAAAGATCACATGTTCATGGTTGGCAAAGCAAGAGATTTTCATGAAGTTTCAAAAATGATCAAGTTGCAAAAACTATCATCACACCTCACCCACTTGTTACATTGGATGTTGAACCATGCTAGCCTCCCTCACACACCATGCTGCGCCAGCCCATGTACTTGTGCTAGCCTAGGGCTCAACCCATGCCTCTCTTACCAAAAAGTTGACATTTTGCAAAAGTGAACTTACCTATCACAGCAGGCCAGGTCACATCATCTGACCAATTGGAGTTGTTTATACTATCCATTTGCTAGCCATTTCACATAAGGAGCCAGCCTGAAACAAGCCCTAAAAAGACATACACAAACTCACTCCATTTTGCATTTTCTCTTCAAATCTGTCTCCACAACTCACAAACACAAAAACCAAATCCATTGATCAACTCACCTCGCTTCACTGAGCCTAAACCAGCAAGACTTAGGCCTGAACCAAGCAAGAACACTACTCTTCCATTTTTCACTCTCAAAGCCAAAGCCTTCGAAACTCATTCCACAGGCCATAAACACTCAAACAAACTCCATAAACCTTCTCAACTCATCACCCTGAGCACAGAGAACCCCTCACCCATGCCTGAAACAGCCTGAATCACCATCACCATTTTCAACTGAGCTTGAGCAGAAACTGTTCAAACTCCTTAACCAGCCAACATAAATTTCTTCTAAGCATCCAAACATCATCAAGGGGTCATAAGGAGTGGTTTTCATCAAAGGAAAGGGACAGAAAGTTGCAAGAGTGAAAGCTTCGAAACTCAGGTAGCTCAAGAACATTTTTTCCAGAAATCTTTTTTTAAGTTCTTAAGTTGTTCTTCATGATTCACTGATTGTTCTGATGTCTTTAGTTTTGAAAATGGTTGGAAAATGAGGATGTAATCGTGTTCTGAAACTCTGTGACCTAAAAAATGTTTGTTTCGATTCATGAGCTTGAGGGAATATAAATGTTGTTTGTGATGGGGTTTTGATTCAGTGGGTTATGGGAATCATTTCTGTATGCTTGGTTTTCATTTTGGTTGCGTTTTGTGGATTTTGGGGATTTTCAGGTGGGGTTCCCACCGGAGAAGACGACCGGAGGTCTTCTCCGGCCACCTGAAAATCATTAGGGTTTAATCAGGTAATTAAATGAAGTTTGAATCTGGAGCGTTAGATTGCTTTGACCTGTTGACTTCGCGCGCGTGTGTATGGCTGAGATGCAGTCATTAAACCCTAATCACCATTATTTATTTAATTAAATGAGATTAATTCAGTTTGAATATGGGCCATCAGATGGCGCGCGCAGTCAACCATTTCAAATCCAGAGTGAATCCTGGCCTTCCATCCTGCATACTTCAGTTTATTTTGATTTTTATTTCATTTTTTTCTCATTTAATTTGCACAATTTATTTAAAATAGCAAAATTGTTTTAAAAATTATGAAACTTTTTGTCAAGAGTTTCATTAATTTTTAAAACACAAAAATATTTTTATTTTCATTTTTAGCATTTAAAAAGTATTTTAAAATATTTAAAAGTTTATTTTTAATTGATTAATGAGAATTAATTTATTAAAAATACTTTTAGGTATTTAAAAATCACCAAAAAATTCATGAAATGTTCTAAGACATTTAGAAACATTGTCCAACCTTCAAACCAAATTTATTTTTTGATCTTGATGCATTTTGAGAATTTTTCATTGAATTAAAATCATTTTTATGCATTAATTTGATCCAAAGTTCCAAAAATCATTTCTGCCTATCCATGAAGAGTTGGACATTGATTCTTTTTGCATTGCATTGTGTTTAGCATGTAGTTTGTGAGATTAAATGGCCATGATTTGATCTTTCATTTTCCATTTGTTTGGTAATTTTCTTGTTAAGGAACCCTAAAACCCTAGAAATCTTAGAAAAACCATAACTTGAACTTGGTTAGGAGTTGAGACCTCTCTTTTGGGCAGTGAGTTAGTATAGGTTTAGGGATCCTTTGAGTGCATTTTCAATTTTTTGTAATGATGTTTGCTTCTGATTTTGGTTTTTGTTTGTTGTATTATTCATAAACCCTAATTTGGGCTTTCATATGCATCCATCTTGCATTCTCTTGCACAACATGACTTGCCATGATATTACATGCCTCCATGTGATTCATTTGACATCATAAGACATATTGAAAGCATGTTTGATCATTGCATCATGTATTTGCCATGTTGTATGCCATGTGCACTTCATAACTTTTCATGTATGTCCATGCTTCCTAACTTGCTTCATTTGCATCCATAAACTTGTATGATCATCCTCACATGTTGTTTCATGTTTGTAGCATCTCATAGCATCATTATCATCTCATACATGCTTCTGGTTTTGTTTCTCATCATGTCATCTCATCCCATTTTGTCTTGCATTGCATTTCTTTTCTAACTTTTCAGGTGGTAAGTTGTCCTGAGAAGTGAATTTGCCTTCACTTCTCATAACTTCTCTTCATCTCTTTTTTAGGCATCCTTGCTGCATTTATGCTTGTGTATGAGATTGAGCTTGCTCTTTCTTTTGCTTCTCACTTTCTTTCTTCAAGTGACTTGACTTCTTGAATGAAGCAAGTTACTTTGCTTCTCTTGATCCTTTCATCTGCTTCCTGGTGGCTCCTTTGAAGATTTCTCTTGAAAACCTCACAAACCTTAGGATCAACCAAGCATGACAATGATTAGGGTTTTGATTAGTCTCTCCACTTAGTTTTACCTTTGTGTCTCTTTTGAGTCTTCTCTTCTCATCTCATAATCAGGGACTAAACCCTAAAGGCTTTAAGGCTTTGTGATTAAGCTTATGCCTGTATCCTTCTATTAGGATGGAGTGTATAACTTTAATCCTAAGTGTTAAACCCTTAATGTGTTTAAATCTCTTAATTAATTCACCTTAATAACCATCAAGACATTACACTTGTAACTTGGGCCTTGCATTAGGGTTCTAATTCTTCCTTAATTGGTTAAGAAGGACTAACCCTAGTGTTAATGGACAAGTCCCCCTCAAGTTGTCTTACAAATCATAAAATCCACTTCATAATCATACCATTAAATAAAATCCACTTAATCAAAGGCTTGTTTTGTCATGAGTTTAATCCCTAATCATGGATTAAGTTGAGGAGCTTTCCTCAGCTTAAACATTCTCATCTATTATCCTTCTATTAGGATGGTGTAATGAGTCTGTTTAATCCTTGATTATGGCTTAACCTCATTACTCAACACTAAACAAAAACACCAAAAACATCTAAATAATCACAAGTAGGTTAATGATCTTAATCCTACATCAAAGGTGTTTAAGTGTGAGAATCTGACTTCACACTTAAGGTACTCTCATTACCCCTAATCAGAGGGAAGATGTGATGAGTTTACTAACCCATTGGTTTAGGCTTAAACTCATTAACTTATGACAAACTCTCAAAAGCAATAAAAGATTGAAAACTCAAAAACAAACAATAATCGTCTCCTCCGGGATTCTTTTCTCATCTCATTCACTCACAACCGAGAACTTGCTTCTTCCGTCTAATGCAAGACAGTTTGCACCTGAGCCAGACAGGTCATACACTTGAGCATAGACAAGTAAGCAGTTCACAAGTCAATTCATCTTTCAGTCTCTTTGGGTCGAACTACGGTGTTCTGACTTCCTCATTGCACGAGAGGATACGTAGGCATAACTTAACAGTTATCGAACAAAAGTCTCTGTATATTCCCCCTCTTTCCAGCTTTATTCTTTTAGCCTCATGATCTTGAGCTTTTCATTCTTGTTCTCTCACTGACACTGTATATATTACACTTTACACTTCTTTTACACTGACACCTGTACATCCTTTCCAGCTCTCTTTTGCACACAAATTGCACTGACACTACCCCTTTAAAACACAAATCTTTTAAGCGTGGATCCCGTCGAGTACGACGGACAATCTGGGTGCTAATACCTTCCCAGGTTGTAACCAACCCCCTTTCTCAGTCTCTCTGGTTCGCAACCGTCTTATCCATATCTTTCTAGGCCTATGCAGCATTGCCTTTCCTCCGGGATAAAAATGCCTAGCTGGCGACTCTATTCATCTCCAGTGAGTTCACGGCTGTGTGTTCTCATTGTTCCTCTCGCCGACCGTTCGCGTCTGTACCCTATTTGACCCGGCTTCATTTAGTGGGAGCGACAGATGGTACCTAAACGGTTGCACTTGTGTAATTGGTATCTAAGTCCGAGGGCATCAGCAATCATGGTGACCAGGCCTCCTACCAATATTGGTAGATCAGGTTCCTCTTGGATGCGGGTAAAGGTTTGCATCATGAATGGCACAACATTAACGGGTTTTCCATCGGTCAAACAGGACATTATGAATATCTCATCTTTAGATACTCCAGTGAGGTTCTCTTCCTTTCCAAAGAAGGTGTGGGTAAGGATCTTATGAAAATAGCGGATAGCATGGTTGTGTATTTCATCATTGTTCATGTTATCCAGCTTAGGGTGGTAATTTCCGGTTAAGGTTCCCCAAAAGAAGTCCATCTCAATATCCATTAATTCTACCTGGGTGGTAGTAAAGGCAAAAGGTCCACTAGGGAATCCTAGTAGGTCAGCTAGTTCCTTATGGTTAAAGTCATATTCGATACTGAATAGTCGGAAACTAATAAATCCTTTCCTTAATCCAAATCCGCGCTCGGGTAAGTAAACTAAGGAGCTTAAAAACTCAAGGGTGAGTGTAAACACCCCAAATTTTCCCTCACCCATTCACACCATGGCTTGTGATCATTCCATATACATAAGTTCAATCATAGCATCTCATACCACATTTTTGATTCACTGCATTGTTTCAAAGTCATCTGCATCTAGGGTTGGTGATCTGAGCAATCCAAGAGCTTCTTGAGCCCCTCCAAAGGCCACCAATCACTTCAAAGGGGTCCATGTGTGTTCTTATATCATATTATATCCTCTCAAAGTCAAGAATGCCAAAGAATCACAAGAACTGGGTTTGGTATGGAAGCAGAGCCAGGCTTGACTGCACAGATGACCTAAAATTAGGGTTTTGGTTTCAGAGGCCATAACTCCAAATTTTTTGGTCATTCTTGTTTCTATTGGTCTCTATATGGTATAGGGAGTGTGCATATCAATTTTCATGAAGAAATTCAATGGGGAAGTCATCTGATCAAGGGTTGACTTTCTAAGCAAGTCAGTGTAAAATCAGGGCATCTGAGGCCCCCAATGACCCAACCAAGGGGTGATCTTCATCATTTTGAGTGTATATGATCTTTATTTGATCATGGAAGAAGTTAGAAGTTCACAAAATTCAAGAATCCCAAGTTTTTGCAAAGTTGACTTTTTGGGCATGGTTGACTTTTAATGAAATGTCATTTTATGCAACTTTTTCAACCCTTACTTTTTGATCCAAAAAATGCTTCAAATGGAAAAACTTTGGTCATGAAAGTTGTAGATTAGATCTTTCCCTTTTCAAAAAGTACAAGAACATGACCTAATTCATTTTGGATCAAAAGTTATGGTGTGTTAAAGTTGGCAAAAATCACTAATTTTCAAGTTATGCATCAAATGAGAAATTTGCAAAATCTTGTACCAAAGGCATTTGTGACTTCTAATTGGTATCAAACCATTACACAAGCATCACACAAGTCCTAAAATTCAGATTGGACCAAGGAAATCACATGTTTGTATGGCCTTTGGAGCAAAATCTTTCCATGAGAACCAAAGGAAGCCAACTTGCAAAAACCATCATAACACTTCACCCACTTGCTGCCTATGTTGCTGACCACCCCTAGCCTTTCTCCCTCACCTTGCTGCGCAGCCCACACCCATTGTACCAAGCTAGAACATGACCCATGCTTTCTCTTACATAAAGTTGACATTTTGGCAAAAGCAACCCCACCTATCACAAAAGCACAAGTCACATCATCTGACCAATAGGATTTGTTTATGTGGATCAAATGCTAGCAAAACAACATAACACAAGGGCCTGAAACCAGCAAGAACATCACTCTCTCATTTTTCACCCTTGAAGCAAAAGCATTCGAATCTCAGCATACAAGCCACAAACACTAGAACAAACTTCACAGACCTTCTCAACTTATCATCCTGATCACAAAGAACCCCTCACCATTGCCTGAAACAGCCTGAATCCAAAACACGACTCCCACCTGAGCTTGAACAGAACTGCTTCAAACCTCCAAACAAGCCATCACAAACTCCTTCTAGCTATCCAGACATCATCAGGGGATCAAGAGGAGTGGACTGCATCAAGAGGAGAGGTCAGAAAGTTGCAAGACTGAAAGCTTCAAAACTCAGGTAGCTCAAGAACTTTTTTTCCAGAAATGAATTTTTAAGTTCTTAAGTTGTTCTTCTTGCTTCCCTGATCATAAATATGTCATTGGTTTTGAAAATGGTGGAGAGATGAGGGTTTAATCGTGTTCTGAAAGTCTTGCCCTAAATTTTCTTTTGTTTCGATTCATGAGTTTGATGCAATATAAATGATGTTTGTGTTAGGGTTTTGATTCAGTGAGTTGTGGGGATCATTTCTGTGTTTTTAGATTTCATTTTGGTTACGTTTTGAAGATTCTAGGAATTTTCAGGTGGGGTTCCCACCGGAGAAGACGACCGGAGGTCTTCTCCGGCCACCTGAAAATGATTAGGGTTTAATCCCTGTAATTAAGGAAGTTTGAATCTCGTGCGTTGGATCAGTTGACCTTGTTGACTTGGCGCGCGTGTGTGTGGCTCAGATGCAATCATTAAACCCTAACCACAATTAATTAATTCATAATTATGTTTAACTCAGTTTGAATGTGGACCTTTGATCTGCGCGCGCAGTCAACCCTTTCCTTCCCAGTTTCAATCCTGGCCCTTCATCCTGCATACTTCTCATTTATTTTATTTTCTTTTCATTTTATTCCATTTAATTTGTCCAATTTATTAAAAATAGCAAAACTAATTTAAAAAATCTGAAATTTTTTGTACAAGTTATTATTTAATTTCAGAACACAAAAATATTTTTATTTTCATTTTTTGCATTTAAAAAGTATTTTTAAATATTTAAAAGTTTCTTTTTAATTAATTAATGAGAATTAATTAATTAAAAATACTTTTAGGTATTTAAAAATCACCAAAAAATTCATGAAGTATTTAAAAACATTTAGAAACATTGTCCAACCCTCAAACCAAATTTATTTTTTGATCTTGATGCATTTTGAGAATTTTTCATTGAATTAAAATCATTTTTATGCATTATTTTGATCCAAACTTCAAAAAATCATTTCTGCCTAACCCTAAAGAGTTGGACCTTGATTCTTTTTGCATTGCATTGTGTTTAGCATGAAGTTTGTGAGATTAAATGGCCATGATTTGATCTTTCATTTTCCATTTGTTTGGTAATTTTCTTGTTAAGGAACCCTAAAACCCTAGAAAACTTAGGAAAATCATATCTTGAATTTGGTTAAGAGTTGAAACCTCTCCTTTGAGTGCATTTTCAATTTTTAGGATTAGGGGTCCTTTGAGTGCATTTTCAATTTTTTATAATGTTGTTTGCTTCTGATTTTGGTTTTTGTTTGATGCTTTGATCATGAACCCTAATTTGGGCTTCCATATGCATTCATCTTGCATTTGCTTGCACAACATGACTTGCCTTGACATTTCAAGCATCCATTTGATTCATTGGACATCATAAGACATATTGAAAGCATGTTTGATCATTGCATCATGTATTTGCCATGTTGTATGCCATATGCATCTCATAACTTTTCATGTATGTTCATGATTCCTAACTTGCTTCATTTGCATTCATGAGCTTGTATGATCATCCCCATGTGCTGCCTCATGTTTGTAACATCTCATAGCATCATTAACATCATGTATGTACTTCTGGTTTTGTTCCTCATCATGTCATCTCATCCCATTTTGCATTGCATTGCATCTCCTTCACTAACTTTTCAGGTGGTAAGTTATCTTGAGAAGTGAATTTGCCTTCACTTCTCATAATTTCTCTTCATCTCTTTTATGCATACTTGCTGCATTTTTGTTTGTGTTTGAGATTGAGCTTGCTTTTTCTTTTTCTCCTTACTTTCTTTCTTCAAGTGACTTGACTTCTTGAATGAAGCAAGTCACTTTGCTTCTCTTGATCCTTTCATCTGCTTCCTGGTGGTCTCATTGAAGATTTCTTTTTTTAAACCTCACAAACCTTAGGAATAACCAAGCATGATAATGACTAGGGTTTTGATTAGTCTCCCCTCTTAGTTTTACCTTTGTGTCTCTTTT
Organism: Lathyrus aphaca; assembly: GCA_963966055.1. Taxonomy (NCBI): domain Eukaryota; kingdom Viridiplantae; phylum Streptophyta; class Magnoliopsida; order Fabales; family Fabaceae; genus Lathyrus; species Lathyrus aphaca. The sequence goes on along the minus strand of OZ014522.1, from coordinate 405,994,479 downwards.
GAGTCTTCTCCTCTCATCTCATAATCAGGGACTAAACCCTAAAGGCTTTAAGGCTTTGTGATTAAGCTTATGCCTGCATCCTTCTATTAGGATGGAGTGTATAACTTTAATCCTAAGTGTTAAACCCTTAATGTGTTTAACTCCTTTAATCAATCCACTTAATAATCATCAAGACATCACACTTGTAACTTGGGCCTTGCATTAGGGTTCTAATTCTTCCTTAATTGGTTAAGAAGGACAAACCCTAGTGTTAATGGACAAGTCCCTCTCAAGTTGTCTTACAAATCATAAAAATCACTTCATCATCATACCATTAAATAAAATCCACTTAATCAAAGGTTTGTTTTGTCATGAGTTTAATCCCTAATCATGGATTAAGTTGAGGAGCTTTCCTCAGCTTAAACATTCTCATCTATTATCCTTCTATTAGGATGGTGTAATGAGTCTGTTTAATCCTTGATTATGGCTTAACCTCATTACTTAACACTAAACAAAAACACCAAAAACATCTAAATAAACAACAAGTAGGTTAATGATCTTAATCCTACACCAAAGGTGATTAAGTGTGAGAAGCTGACTTCACACTTAAGGTATTCTCATTACCCCTAATCAGAGGGAAGATGTGATGAGTTTACTAAATCCATTGGTTTAGGCTTAAGCTCATTAACTTACGACAAATTCTCAAAAGTAATAAAAGACTGAAAACTCAAAAACAAACAATAATCGTCTCCTCCGGGATTCTTTTCTCATCTCACTCACTCATAAACGAGAACTTGCTTCTTCCGTCTAATGCAAGACAGTTAGCACTTGAGCCAGACAGGTCATACACTTGAGCATAGACAAGCAAGCAGTTCACAAGTCAATTCATCTTTCAGTCTCTTTGGGTCGAACTACGGTGTTCTGACTTCCTCATTGCACGAGAGGATACGTAGGCATAACTTAACGGTTATCGAACAAAAGTCTCTGTATATTCCCCCTCCTTCTAGCCTTATTCTTTAGCCTCATTATCATGAGCATTTCATCCTTGTTCTTACACTGACACTTTCCTACTTCATATCACACTTCACACTTCTTTTACACTGACACCTGTACATTCTTTTCCAGCTATTTTATACACGAATTGCACTGACACTACCCCTTTAAAACACAAATCTTTTAAGCGTGGATCCCGTCGAGTACGACGGACAATCTGGGTGCTAATACCTTCCCAGGTTTTAACCAACCCCCTTTCTCAGTCTCTCTGGTTCGCAACCGTCTTATCCATATCTTTCTAGGTCTATGCAGCATTACCTTTCCTCCGGGATAAAAATGCCTAGCTGGCGACTCTATTCATCTCCAGTGAGTTCACTGCAGTGTGTTCCCATTGTCCCTCTCGCCGACCGTTCGCGTCTGTACCTTTATTTGGGCCAGTCCCATTTATCGGGAGCGACAGTGAGCTCGCGGTAAGTTACAAACTTATGTTTTATGAGAGAATTCTCCCATCCAAGTTGGTTAAACAGGTATAGGATACTATCATGTATACCTAAAGTTTCCATAGTCTGTTCATCATAGTACAGAGTCAAATCCATTTGTCTCTGTGATAATTCCTCAAATTTCATTCTTTGGTTTCTACCTCTAAATTTGGTTTCCATAACGTTTCTTGGTTGGTTAGCCATAGTTAATGTTAATGTGGAGGAAACAAATCAGGGGGAAAAGGGAAGTAGAAAAGACTTTAGAAAATCTGTAGCAAAGTAAATTTAAAAGTGATTTAGAAAATGAAAATTAAAATAAAGAAAATAAGAAAATAAATGCATAAATAAAGTCAATAATAATAATAATGAAATAAAATAATAAATTGATAAAATGGGTTGCCTCCCACTAAGCGCTGTTTTTATCGTCATAAGCCTGACGTAATGCTTAGGGGTAGATTAATAAGGGAAGTTAGTGGACAACTCTAAAAGCTTTAAACTATTCGCATAATCTTTATTTTCAATATTATGGTAATGTTTTAATCGTTGTCCGTTTACTGTGAACGGTTCACTATTCCTACCCTTAATTTCTATTGCTCCGCTCGGGAACACTCTAGTTATTTCAAAGGGTCCTGACCATCTAGATTTTAGTTTTCCAGGAAAGAGCCTAAGTCTTGAATTAAAGAGGAGTACAACGTCTCCCACACTAAATTCTTTCCTAGATAGGCGTTTATCGTGCCATCGCTTGGTTCTTTCTTTATATATCTTAGCATTCTCATAAGCGTCTAACCTTAATTCTTCTAATTCATTAATGTCGAGGATTCGCTTTTCTCCAGCGGCATTGTAGTTTATATTGAGTGTTTTAATCGCCCAATATGCTTTGTGTTCTAGTTCTACCGGGAGATGACAAGCCTTCCCATACACTAGTTTGAAGGGTGTAGTTCCTATGGGTGTCTTGTAGGCTGTCCTATAAGCCCATAAAGCTTTATTAAGTTTAGATGACCAATCTTTCCTAGATATGGCGACAGTCTTTTCTAGGATTTGTTTTATTTCTCTATTTGAGATTTCGACCTGTCCACTTGTTTGTGGATGATATGCTGTTGCTACACGATGTCTGACTCCATACTTAGATAGTAATTTGTCAAATATTTTCGAAATGAAATGCGAGCCACCATCACTTATGACAAGTCTAGTCACACCAAATCTTGGAAAGATTATATTCTTGAAAAGCTTAATTACTACTCGTGTGTCATTTGTAGGAGAAGCTATAGCCTCAATCCATTTTGAAACATAATCGTCAGCTACGAGTATGTACTTATTACCGAAAGATGATGGGAATGGTCCCATGAAATCTATTCCCCAGACGTCAAAGACTTCTACTTCTAATATTCCTCTTTGAGGCATTTCATCTCTTCTTGAAATATTACCGGTGTGTTGACACCGATCGCAATTTATAACAGCGATGTGGACATCTTTCCATAGATTAGGCCAAAATAGGCCGGCTTGTAAGATTTTTGCACAAGTCTTGGAAGTGCTTGCATGTCCACCATAAGGAGATGAATGGTAATGAGCAATGACATCTTCTATTTCTTCTTCGGGAATACATCGACGAAAGATTCCGTCAGATCCTCTTTTAAACAATAATGGTTCGTCCCAATAGTAATGTTTGAGATTGTGGAAGAATTTCTTTTTCTGCTGATAGGTTAAGTCAGGTGGAAGTGCTCCTGCAGCTAAGTAGTTGACAATGTCAGCGTACCATGGCAGTCCTACGGTTGTTTGGATTGTTTCCACGGTTTTTGGTTCATCTATGTCTAATTGAACTGGGTCGCTTCCTATTTGTGCTATCAGCTGTTCATACAGAAAATCGTCATTAATCGGCACTTGTTCGGGTTTAATACCTTCTATTCTAGATAAATGGTCCGCTACGACGTTTTCAGTACCTTTCTTATCTTTGATTTCGAGATCAAACTCTTGTAAGAGTAAAATCCATCTCAAGAGTCTTGGTTTAGCATCTTTCTTGGTTAATAGATATCTGATAGCAGCGTGGTCTGTGTAGATGATTATTTTTGCTCCCACTAGGTAGGAACGGAATTTATCAAGCGCAAAGACAACTGCTAACAATTCTTTTTCAGTAGTGGCGTAGTTCATCTGAGCAGAATCTAAGGTTCTATTGGCATAGTAAATTGCGTGAAGTTTCTTGTCCTTCCTTTGTCCTAGAACTGTGCCTACAGCATAGTCACTCGCATCGCACATGATTTCGAAAGGTAATCTCCAGTCAGGTGGTTGCATGATTGGTGCGGTGATGAGGGCTGTTTTTAGAGTTTCGAATGCTTTAAGACAATCTTTATTGAATATGAACTCAGCGTCTTTCATTAATAAACCGGTAAGAGGTTTAGTGATTTTCGAGAAATCTTTGATGAATCGTCGGTAGAAACCGGCGTGTCCTAAAAATCTTTGTGTTTCTCGAACGGTCTTAGGGGGTTGAAGATCTTTTATGACTTCTATCTTAGCTTTATCAACTTCAATTCCCTTATCAGATATAACGTGTCCTAGTACGATTCCTTCTCTGACCATGAAATGGCATTTCTCCCAGTTAAGAACGAGGTTTACTTTTACACATCTTTCTAACACCATTTCTAAATTTGATAGACATCCTTCAAAACTTTGCCCGCATACAGAGAAGTCGTCCATGAACACTTCCATGATGTTATCTATGAAATCTACGAAGATTGACATCATACATCTTTGAAAGGTTGCAGGAGCGTTGCATAATCCAAAGGGCGTTCGTCTATAAGCGAACGTTCCATAAGGGCATGTGAATGTAGTCTTCTCTTGATCATCTGGGTGGATCGGGATTTGGAAAAATCCTGAGTAACCATCAAGATAACAGAAATATGAGTGTTTGGCTAATCGTTCTAACATTTGATCTATAAAAGGTAGTGGGAAATGATCTTTTCGAGTGGCTTTGTTTAGTTTTCGATAATCGATGCACACTCTATGTCCGGTCACTACTCTTTGTGATATCGATTCGCCTTTAGCGTTTTTCACAACAGTGATACCTCCTTTATTTGGTACTACATGTACTGGACTAACCCATTTACTATTAGAGATTGGATATATTATTCCAGCGTCTAGTAGTTTCTTAACTTCTTCTTTTACTACAGTGCTAAGGATTGGGTTAATTCTTCTTTGAGATTCTCTGGAGGTTTTACAATCTTCTTCTAGCATAATACGATGCATACAGATTGAAGGACATATTCCTTTGAGATCAGATATGTTATATCCTAATGCAGTTGGGTATTTCTTTAAGACATCTAAAAGTTTCTTTGTTTCAATTGTTCCTAAACTGGAATTGATTATAACTGGTCGTGTACATTCAGTGTCTAGTGTCGCTCCCGGGATTTTCATCCTAGTACAAACGCGAAAGTGGCGCGGAAAGGTAGAGTCGCCAGCCAGACATTTTTATCCCGAAAGAATGGGAAAGGTAATGTTGCACAAACTTGAGGAAGAAGGAAAGGACAAGGTCCTGCGAACCAAAGATCTGAGTTCGGGAGTCGGTTACGACCTGGGAAGGTATTAGCACCCCAGATCGTCCGTCGTACCCGACGGGATCCACGCTTGTTTGTTTGCTTCAAGGGGTGAGAAAATAGAGTGTTGCTGAATAAAACTGCTAACTGGAACTGGAACTGAAATGAGAAAGGAGTTAAAAAAAAGAACAAAAAGAAAGAATGGGGAAAATGTAGGGAAAATAAAGAATGTGCTCGAATGGGCCCTACCCCACTGCCTACGTACCTCATCGGGATAAATGAGGATCAAAGTCGACGTAGTTCGCCTAACTAAGGTGGGAACTATTTGTTTGTGTTTTTTACAGCTGGAATTGTGTATGTCTATGCTCAGGTGTTGCAGGCTCGTCTGGTACGAGTGCGTTTACCGTCTTGCATGAAAGACAAGTCGTCGCAAGTTCGCGTTGTGAGTGAATGAGATGAGAAGAGAAGTTCCCGCAGGATAGTCGCTTATTGTGTTTTTGTCTTTTAAGAGAAGTGTTTTGAATTTGTTTGTTTTATGAAACAATCCCTTGATGAGACTTGTACATCATGATAGACGAGCTTACACCACTCCAAGATGGAATGAATGCAAGTGCTTCATGGAATAAGGCTATACACAAAGGATCCTTTCATTTATTTGTTACGTGTTTTTGGATTTTGTTTGAAGATGAGAAGAGAATGACTCAAATTGCAAAAAGGACAAAAACTAAGGGGGACTAAGACACAACCCTAATTTTTATTGATTTATTTACATGGGGGGTCCTATGGTTAATGAGGTATTCTAATCCTAATAACGAAAAGGAAAAGAAGAAAAAAGAGTTAGAAACTAACTTACTTCCTAAGGAAGTTAAGTTGTCTCTAAGGAAAGGGAAAGCCTAAAAGCAAAGCACAAGGTGCTAAGGAAAACACAATTAAAATGCATAATAGATGGGAATTAAGTAATTCTTACCTCAATCTTCCCCCCTACAAAACAAAAGTTAGCATGACAATGCATATTGAAAGTAAAATCAAAGCATGAAAGCGATTAAGCACCATAAACGTCCTAGAATGGAACTAGGATTAAAAATAAGACCTATGTCTAAAGGTGAAGGTACCTAAAGGTTATATATCTTCTAAAGTCAGTAGCTACATGTTATAGGTCCCTAAGTATGCTAGGATACCTCACAATATCACACTATGTCAAACTATGTACAAAACATTCACCTAAGTTCACATAAATGCAAATTAGGGTTCATGGATGAAGTATGAATGCATATGGCTTACAAACATGAATTAGTACATGAAATGAACATCAAAGTCAGTAGTGAATGCTTATGAAGACGGATGAATGAATATACAATCATGGATGCAATGGATTAGGCATATGGAGCAATGAGAAGAAGATATGAGAAGAAACGAACAAAAATCGCATAAGATCGCACATGATGCAAACTAAGGAAGAATGGCATGTGAATATGAATGAAATGATTATGGGTCAGTAGCATAAAAGGTATGAGATGCACTTAGAATGCATTAATAGGCATTAATTATTTCCACATAATTAAAGTTATTATTTAGAGGAGAAGAGAAACTAGTTTAGGTTAAAGTTAATTCACATAAGTATGCACTTTAAAGCACCAAAACAAACCAAATGAGTATGGTTCAAAAAAATGACCTATGACTGGAATTAAAGACCTATAAATGACCTATAATTAACTCCTAGAAGTTATCAAAAAGTATTCCAAGCAAATGGCATGAATGCCTTTCTAATATCTAGGTTATGGAGCAAATACACACATGGATCAACCTAGGATCTAGGTGACATGGAAAAATAGCAAAAAGGCTTAAAAAATTATGAAATTAAATCCCTGGAATGATATAGTAATTATATCACATGGTCTAAAAGTATTTCATAAAATTATGCACCAAAGTGCCAAAACAATTACTTGACTAGCAAGGTAACAAATCATGATCATCGGAAAACAACTCCACAAAGTGGATCAAAAAGGGCATCTAAAATTATGAAAAAAATGCCTAATGAGCATCAAAATGTCACAAATTACAGTGATTAATCACACACAAAAAATAGGTTTCACACCTATGGGGAAAAATCGATTTCGATCCCTTATGCCAAAACACTCCCTTTTGGGACAGCTTGTGATCTAAAATCCGAATTAATTATTAAAACCACCCAAATATGAAAACAAAAAATATGAAAAATTAATTAAGAGGATGAGGATCACTCATGAATTTTTCCAGAATTTTATCCCACCTAAAACTATTTTTAATAATTGCGACGAAACGGGCAAAAAAGTGAATTTTAAGGGGAAGTGAAAGGAATCGATCCTAATGGTTCGTAACCTAATCCCTAAGCTCCGAAATCGACACAAACCAACATATATCACAAATATATCCAATGCCTCAGGTGGAAGGGCTCAATATGCACCTTAAGTTATATGGTCCTAAGCCGCATACAACTAGAATGATGCGTAAAATGGAGGAAGTCGAAATCACTTACTTGGTCGAAGCGCCGATTCTTCACATAAAAGAAATCCAAAAAAACTCCAAGCCAAGCCTTGTAATCTCCCATGAGCAAAATAAATGCTTATCTTTCATATTCGCTTTGTGAGGATCCACCATTATTGAAATCGATCCAATATCGATAAAAAAAAAACATGAACACTTTAATTCCAAAATTAATTCTAAACCATAATTAAAATTCACAAAAGATCAACAACTAAAACGTCTAGAGGTTAATCCATATATTAATTAACAAAAGGGAAAAAAATTAATAAGGAATTTAATTAATACATTTCCTACAAAGAAATTAATTAACAAACTCCTAAAAAAAACAAAGGGAGAGTGTAAATTGACATAAATTGGTGCAGAAAGATAAAAATAGGGCCAAAGACCCAAACCCAATTAGAAATCTGCAGGAGAAGGGTGCATAATGAAAAATGGATGGCATCAATAGCAGTTAGATGGAATCTTGGCCCATTTTACAAACATAAACGCAGGACGTGTGCGAGTAGGACTTTGGAGGTGCTGATAGTAGTATCATGGCTGAAAAGCCCAAATGAACCGCAAGAGAGGTGTGCTTGTTATTATGGTGTGTGGAAATTGAAATCCATGGAGAAAGAGTGAGCCCAATTTCACCATCAACATTTGACCTAATAATTTAAACACAAACTCAATGCCTCTCTTCCATCCCTTCCGCCGCGGTCTTCATCACCTTAATAACCCCTCTTCCTCTAACATTATCACCGTCGAAGAAACACCGTGTACCTCGCCGTTCTGTCCCACCTTCTTCCGTTCATTTCGTCCCCTCTTCGATTTTGTCGCCATCAACATCCTCGTCTCTTCCTTGAGAACTGATCTGACTCTGACGGCAAGTGCGAGAGCAACTCTCATATGCGGATTCGAACTGTAGCGAACACAATAGTGAAGGCCGTTATCGAGGATGCATGTTTACCAGTTTCAGTGATCGGAAGCCCTTGTTTTCGATTGAGACCGGAACTTATTCTGAAGGAAATAGTCCGATTATGCTTCATCCTCATGATTCCAGACCACAACGAATAAGAGAAGCAAGTCTAATCGAATACCATGTGCGGATAATTGCAAAACCATGGGAAAATATCAAAGAACAATCACAAAACTAAATCGAGGTTCGGAGCGAGATTACCGCGTTCGCTTGACGATAACGGTGTCGCAACTTTCAGGTATGAACTCTTGATTCATTTTTTCTTTTATTTCTTCTCAGATTCATTTCTGCTACTACGATCTGTGTATCATCACTGTTGTTAATTCTTGAGTTAAAATAAGGATGACACGGTGATAATTGTTTGATCGCAGATGAATATGATGCTAAAATATTGAGGGAAGGTTGATGACGATAATTGATGAAGCTTGTGAAGGAATTTGCAAATTTCTTGAGTCTTCAGTTGTTACAGGTTTGAAATTGGGGATCCTTTCTTGAAATACAGATTGCTGATTGAAGATTTGCAATGAAGATCTTGATGAGATGAAGATGATGATTGATTCTTGAAGTTTGAGATTGATGAATGGAAAAATAATCAAGATGAGGATGGTTCTTGATTGAATATAATTAGAGAGATTGAAGATTCTGAATTGAAGAATTGAGAAGGTGAATATTGTGATGAAGGAGAGTGATGGTTGATGAAGAGCGAAGAAGATTGAAGGTGTAAGATATTGGAGAGTGAAGAGTGAAAATTGTTCTGTGAGAGTCCTTGGTGAAGTTGAAGATTGGGCTTGATGAAGCTGTTCTGTTAGAGAGTTTCTAGGAGAGAGCTTGGAGATTGGAGAGAAGGATGAAGAGTAGTTTTTTTTCTGATAGACCGATCTCAGATTTTTTCTGTTTATTCTGTTAGGTTTATGTTATATCAGTTCTGCTTGTGTAACTGTTTTTGTAACTGTTATTCTCCTCTTGCATTTTCTCTATTATATCTATTTTTCCCTCAACCTCTTTCCTTGTTTCTTACTTGGCTTTTGTGCATCTTACCTATAACAAAATATTTGAGCTTCCGTTATTTTTTTTGCGGCTCTGTTAAATTATCGGTTCTTACCATCCAATTTTTGCTATATATTTTCCTATTTTCCATGTGAATAAACACTAATAAAAAAAGGATTAATTGTAGGAAAAAAAATTCTAGAAAAGGGGCATGAATATGTAACCATGGAATATGAAGGTTTAGTATATAATGAATTTGACTTTATTTGGAACCAAATTAAGGAAATGTCAATGAACGAAATTTGGACTAATCGGGAGGTAGACTCTTTTCTTGAATAAAAACAATTGAATGGAGTTCATTGAATTTGGGAATTGGTCCATAGTGGGCTCATGGAATAGAAAAGTATGTAATGGGCTTAATGTTGAAAACAAATGGTTGATGGATTTAAATGGGTATGGTTGTATGAATTGAAATCCAATTGGTTTAATGAGATGAATTAGCTTAGTAAAATGGGTTTATGGACAATGAATGCGGTTTAGAACTTAGATTAACAAAACAACTTGTGGATATTAGATAAAGAACCTGGTTAATCGGTTTGTTGGATATCTGAAATGGACATCTGAACGTGGGCCTTTGGAACCGAATTGTGAAAGGTGGATAACCCACGTTAATTTGTAGATCGAAACTAAACCAATCTAAATTGGATGACAAACAACCCAATTAACTCCACACAAACCCACAACTTCACATCTTGCGATTTTTAATCCCTTGAGTGATAATATTCACCGATGAACAAACTTTGCGAAGAAAACCCTAACCAAATAGTAATAGTACAAGCAGACGATGTCATCGATGACCACCTAACCAAAAACCCTAAATTCATCTGATAACCATACATAATGTGTGAAGCCTAATTTCATAATCCATGAAACAAACTCCTGTGAAGTAGAAATCATAAACCAATGAAATAACCTGGTTCTTCAGAGGGCACTAATCCCCATGCCTCAGGGATACAATGCAAATGCATGATTGTGAATATGACTTAATGGGAGAATGCAAATGAATGCGAAGAGTAAATCCAATTAAGGATAAAAAGAATGAGGGCAAATTTTGAGGTATTACATCTAGGAATTCGTATCTTAGGTTCTTAGGTAAGGTTTTTAACTCTAATGTAGGTTTCTTCTTACTTGGCATGGGATCCGGTGTAAGTGCTAAACTTTCGCTTAGACTATTATCATGATACGATTCACGCCAATTGTCATCTTCGAAAATCGGAGGGATTTGAATTTTCATAATTTCAGAATAAGTAGTTTCTTTCATTTCCATCTCTCTTACACACTCGTCAATTACATCCAATAAATAGCATGTGTCCTCTATAGCTGGTGATTGTAAGAATTGTGTTAAAATAAATTCAACTTTCTCTTCACCTACTTCAAAGGTTAACTTTCCTTTCTTTACGTCTATAATAGCTCCGGCGGTAGCTAAGAATGGTCTTCCTAGTATGATAGGTGTAGTGGAGTCTTCAGAGATGTCCATGATTATAAAATCAGTAGGAATGTAGAATTGTCCTATACGTACTGGGACATTTTCTAGTATGCCTACAGGATATTTAATAGAGCGGTCGGCTAGTGAACAGACATTTTAGTTGGTCTTAGGTCTCCCATGTCTAGCCTTTTGCAAATTGTTAAGGGCATAACACTGATACTGGCTCCTAAATCGCATAGAGCTTTGTCAATGACGAATTTTCCAATCACACAGGGTATAGAGAAACTACCTAGATCTTTTAACTTAGGAGGCATATTGTTTTGAATTATTGCGCTACACTCAGCAGTAAGTGTAACGGTTCCGTTATCCTCTATCTTCTTCTTATTGGATAAGATTTCCTTTAGAAATTTAGCATACGAGGGCATTTGAGTGATAGCTTCTGTAAACGGAATAGTAATATTCAACTGTTTCAGAAGTTCAACAAATTTCTTAAACTGGCCCATCGTCTTGGAATTGGTTAATCTCTGAGGGTACTGAATTGGTGGTTTATAAGGTGGTGGAGGCACATAAGGCTTTTCTTTCTCCACTGCCTCTTGATTATTATCTTCCTTTTCTTCTGGTTCATTCTCCTTTTCAGTCGGCTTATCTTGCTTTTGGTACATGGCTGGATTGTCAAGTCTTGGATCGGCAGGTCCGTCAAGTTCCTTGCCACTTCTTAGTATCACAGCATTGGCCTGTCCTTTTGGATTAGGTTGGGGTTGTCCAGGGAATACTCCAGCTAGTGCAGCGGTAGGTGCTTGTTGTTGAGCCACTTGTGAAATCTGAGTTTAAAGCATTTTGTTATGTGTAGCTAACGCATCTACCTTGCTCACTAATTTCTTAATCTGCTCACTAGTGTGTATGTTTTGGTTTAAGAAATCCTTGTTTGTTTGAGATTGAGTAGCTATGAAGTTCTCCATCATTAACTCAAGGTTTGATTTTCTAGGAACATTAGGAGCAGTCTTTTGATATCCTGGTGGTGTAGCTGGTGATTGGCCTGGTGCGTATAAAGCATTGTTATTCTTATAAGAGAAGTTCGGATGATTCTTCCAACCTGGGTTGTATGTGTTCGAGTACGGGTTTCCTTGAGCATAATTCACTTGATCTGTGGGACTTCCTGCTAATAGTTGACAATCAGGGACAGCATGTCCTGGAACTTCACATAACTCACAGTTAGGTGTTACCGCAGCCACAGTGGTTGTTGGTGTTATGGCCAAGTTGTCGATCTTTTGGTTAAGTTGGTCAAACTTTGCATTGACTTGGTCCATACTACTCACTTCGTACATACCTCCTTTTGTTGGTTTCTCAGTTGCGACTCTCTCGCTTCCCCATTGGTAATGATTTTGAGCCATACTTTCGATAAGTGCATAAGCATCATTATATTCTTTGTCCATTAGTGCGCCGCCTGCGGCAGCGTCAATCGTCATTCTTGTGTTGTACAAGAGTCCATTATAGAAAGTATGGATGACCATCCATTCTACTAATCTGTGATGTGGACAAAGTCTCAGCATATCTTTGTAGCGTTCCCAAGCTTCGAAAAGTGATTCGTTTTCCTTTTGCTTAAATCTGTTGATTTGAGCTCTTAGCATAGTTGTCTTACTAGGTGGGAAATATCTTGTCAAGAAGACTCTCTTTAGTTCCTCCCATGTAGTTACTGAATTCGAGGGTAGAGATTGAAGCCAGGCTCTCGCTCTGTCTCGAAGTGAGAAAGGAAAAAGGCGTAATCTAATAGCTTCTTGGGTAACTCCATTAGCTTTTACAGTATCTGTGTACTGCACAAATATCGAAAGATGAAGGTTCGGATCCTCGGTAGGATTTCCGGCGAATTGGTTTTGTTGCACGGCTGATATCAGCGAAGGTTTCAATTCGAAATCGTTTCGGTTGATAGCTGGTGCAGCAATGCTGGAATGCGGCTCAGCTTGTGAAGGACTAGCGTAATATTTGAGTGGATGATTTGGTTCTTCAGCCATCTCTGCATCCTTTGATGTTCCAACTGGTTTAGGTGGATCAACTTGAAGATCTGGAATGTTGTATTTTCGTTGGTATTCGAATATTCGTCTTCTTAAATGTAAGAAGCGTTCTAATTCTTGGACTGGAGGTTGCAAATCTTCGCCTTGAGAGCGAGTACTTGGCATACACTCGGTAAATTAGATTAGGGAAAATAAGTTGTTACCTTAGTCTAGACAGTGCTACTCTAATAGTGCACTAGTGACTAAATCAAGGTCCCCGGCAACGGCGCCAAAAACTTGATGGGGCGAAGACACGATATGTGTCTAGCGGTATCTGAACTGCAAGCGCACAGCCTATCGAAGTAATATAAAAGATTGTCGAACCCACAGGGACTTTGTAATCACTCTAGTGCTAGAAGGTCTACTAGTTTAGCTAAGGCGGATATTTGTCACGATTATGGTTTTAAGGATTAAAAACGGGAATTAAATTTAGTTTTAAGGAAATAATGAGAAGGCGGTCGGTATGTAATTATATTAACCTATGCGGGTCAATCTAACCTAAGCTTATAAAGTTGGTTCACTTAAATTATCCTGTAGAGATTACCAGTTTAAATACCCTCGACTCACACTCTCGTGGTCTTATCTCAGATCTTACTCCTAAAGCCATATGCCTGCTCTCGCTAGCCCATAAGTGTTTAGAAAGTAATTTTTGAAAACTTAATAAGTCTAATTCATTTTAAAGCGCTCTCGCTGTATTTAAATCAAATGCCTAGCTTTAGCTATCCAGTTAAAATCTCACACTCTCGTGGTCTCGACCTAACCTATTTCACTTTTCTTACTCTCGTAACAAAAAGATTAATTTTAATTATAAAAAGCTACAGCCAGAATATAAGTTCTTAATTATTTTTAGCTTAGATTCGATTTAACCGTTCTGGTTTAGTTTATTACATACCGACTAATTAATTTAGCTACTCATTTTTATTATACCAACAGACAGATGCAGAAATAAATAAATAAATATTAAAGCATACATTATATAATAATAATAATAATATCTTAACATAAATAAATAAATAAACTTAATATAAATGCAAAAATAAAAACCTGGATAATTAAATTCTTAAACTCCTTCTTCCACAGATTGGCAAGCTCGGAGTGTCGGATTCGGAATCGAAATACAATAAACAAATTCGGAGGCTAAAAAGAAATTAATTGAAATAACAATTTCCTAATGTTGGAAATTGTTATTGAATTGGGTTGGAAATAAAAAGCAAGAACAATACAGCAAGAAAAAAAGCTGGAAAAATAAAAGGGTTTAGGAAAAAAATACGGCAGAGCTTCCGCGAAAAAATCAAAATAATACTCTGTGTTTTTAATTTGCATCTTGGGTATTTATAGCAGTGGAAATTGGCAGTTGAATTGGTAAGTGTGGGCTTCGTTCCGTGATGAGAAAACCCAGCAAAAAGGTAGCATACTGGGTTGCTTCAGTTGAGGAAAAATAGGAGTCGTCAAAGACTCGTTGCACGTCTTCATGAATAACTTCAAATAAATTAAACACACTTTCCTTGTCACGTTCGTGACATGGGCGTAACGGTCATGTTCTTCAATTTAAGCGTGTCACAATCGTGACATTTGAGAAACGGTCGTGAGACCTCAAAATAGAGCGTCACGGTCGTGAGGATGTTGTGACGACCGTGAGTGCAACAAAAAATGCAGACTTAGCAGAATTGTTCTCTTCATCTTCTTTTCATGCTAGATTTGGTTCATTTGATCTTTTTCTCATAGTTTGGCTCTAGACATGTTATACCTGCAATGTGACATAAAAAACTCGAACAATCGGGAGTTAATAGGATCAATGTGCGATAAAACGGACTTAAAACGTAGTAATAAAGTGATACGATTTCTCGTTATCAACTGGATGAAGCAAAATGGGTCCGATCTCGTTATAACCAACTGAGCCTGATTGAAGAAAAGAGATTAACAGCTATCTGTCATGGTCAGTTATATCAGAAACGAATGAAGAGAACCTTCGATCAAAAAGTCAGACCTCGGGAATATCAAGTGGGAGAGCTTGTATTGAAAAGAATCATTCCTCCTCATACAGACCACAGGGGCAAGTGGACACCAAACTATGAAGGTTCATATGTGATAACTAAAGTCTTCTTGGGCGGAGCACTGATGCTCGCAACCATGGATGGTGAAGTCTTCTCGTCTCCTGTGAATTCAGATGCAGTTAAAAAATACTTCGCATAAATGACCCGCTGGACATAAAAACAGAATGTAAGTCCAAGCAAAAATAAGGCATCCCAGCGAGTCAAAAACAGAATAAAAGACTCGGGCAAAAATAAGGGGAAATTTGAAAAAATGTACACCCGCTGAGCTGAAAAGCCACATCGGACAGCTCAGGCAAAAATGGGTATCCCGGTGGATTGAAAACCCGAAAGGGCGATCCATGCAAAATCAGGGAAAAAGAGAACAACTGCATTCTAAATTCGTCTGTATCACTCACATAACATGGCAAGCTTCGAAAGGACAAAGCGTCGGTCAAAATCAACTTTCTTCAGAAAGCAAGATAAGAAGAGCGTTCAGGTCATACATGTCATAGCAAAGGAAGCTCATTAGAGCGTCAACTTCAACATTGCCAAATAGGACTTTTATTTTCTCAATTTTGTAGCAATCTCCTCATTTCAGAGATCAACTTCTCATTGTACTCACCTATTCAGGGCACACAAATCAATAAAGTCAAATATTCATTCACACTTTGTTTTGTACCTTTTGTTTTGTTTGCAAAATGTCCAAAGTTCGTAATACAACATTTGCATGAAAACATATAAGCCATTTTTAATAAATGCTTGCAGGAAATATGTGCTCTTAAACGAACCTAACTCCTATGATGGAATCTGGTTGAGGATACCTCAGGGCACTCTTGTGTTTCCTTTGTTTAACAGGTTGCAGGTACTCAAGGCGAACAACCTTTCACAACATGGGGTATATCAGGCACTATATCCCCAACCAAGCCGACATTCACATCATCAGAAGGATTACTTGACGAAAGTATTCCCCCACGGAGCTTTTTATCCCCTCAGAGTATCCCCCACAAAACTGATCCTCCGACAGATTACTTCCCAGGATTTCTCTCCTCCTCGAGCAGGATCTCCAAAGCAATGCCTAAATCACTTTTCCCCAGCGGGTTGCCAGATCTTCTCATCCCCAGCAGTGGATCCCCACAGATTTATTCCCCCAAAGTTCCCTATAAAGATCGTGTAGTGATCCTTTCTCCCCACAGATCGTGCAGCGATCCTTTCTCCCCACAGATCGCTCAGTGATCCGTTCTCCCAGCCGATTTCATATTTCGGATCTCGTTTCTCTCATCTGCATAATCATAGCATTCACATCATTTCCCACCAAATAGAGCGTAGCATTCCGTCTAATACGGAGCATTATGGCAAAAATCAAACATTTGCATGGTCATAAGCCAGGTTCGAGCCAGTCACCTGCAAATACCAAAATCACTCCTCCAGTAATACGCAAAAACTTATCCCCTGTAGATAAAAGCCAAAATATCCTTTTGCACTCTCAATACAAATACTTGTACATACTTATACACAATCCTTCTGATACTCGTCCGTATCCTACTTATACATGATTCTTTGATACTCGTCTGTATCTTACGCATCTCCCCAGCAGATCAACACTCGTCTGTGTTCCTTGTTCAAACAGTTGATACTCGTCTGTATCATCACTCCTTAAACACGCGTCGTTGTTTGTTTTCTATCGATACGCGTCTGTATCGTGGTCCTAAGGATACTCGTCCGTATATTTAATCTATACACACTTCCGAAACACTTATACCACTTTATTTTTAGGGCTTAAACACTCGTCCGTGTTTATATATCCCTAGAAGTCGCCAACAAAACAATTTTCTATCTGGCATTCGTCCTATGTCTCAATAATCCTCAGCATCCATACCCTGCTAGGTGATCGTCCTTCACCTTTTGATGACCGTACCTCATCATTCATCTGATGGCCGTCTCCATCGTCGATCTTTTTATCCGGCATTCATCCTATGTCGCGATAATTCTCAGCATCCTTATCCTGCTAAGTGATCGTCCTTCACCTTTTGATGATCGTACCTCATCATTCATCCAATGGCCGTCCCCATCGTCGATCTTTTTATCCGGCATTCGTCCCATGTCGCGATAATTCTCAGCAGCCGTACCCTGCTAGGTGATCGTCCTTCACTTTTTGATGATCGTCCCTCATCATTTTATCCGATGGTCGTCCCCTTCGTTGATCTTCCTATCCGACATTCGTCCTATGTCATGATATATTTTAGCAGTCGTCCCCTGCTAGGTGATCGTCCTTCACCTTTTGATGACTGTCCCTCATCATTGATTTATTTATTCTTCACCTGATGGTTGTCCCCGTCGCGGTTTCTTTATTCTTCAGCCTGACGGTCGTCCCCGTTAGTGCTTTTAAATCTCCAATAAATTCTCCTTTCTTTACCCCATGGTCGTCCCCGTCGCGGATTCTTTATTCCCCAGCATGATGGTCGTCCCCGTCAGTGCGTTTCTCACTGTTTTTATTCCCCAACAGTCGTCCTCTGTGTTGCACCCCAAAATTTTCCCTCACCTAGTCAAGGCATTATGTACCAAGGTGTCCCACAAGGTTCACAAGGTTCACAAGGTATCCCAAGAGGTTCACAAGGTTCACAATTAGTCAGAAAGCTTGGAAGTTCCCTCAGACAAAGCTTCCTCCTAAGCAATGCATCCTAAACTAGGGTTTTGGATTTCATCGGGCTAAATGGACTTTCAAGGCCTCAAGTGAGCTTCATAACATCCTACATGTCTTCAAGAATCCCTATGTCAAGTTTCAAGGCTTTCCCAAAAGGTTTGCTCAGTCAGATGATCATATATGCAAAAATCAATCAAAGTGGTTAAAAAGTCAAACTTAGGTCAACTGTGGTCAAACCAAAGTCAAACTTCATGATTTTTGGCTAACATCAAGTTTATGAAGTAAAATTCATCATTTGATCAAGGGTTGATCATGATTCATCAAGGATATTTCAGATCATCAATAATCAGGAGTTTCTAAATTAGGGTTTTCATAGGAAAAGTCAACTGAACTTTGACCAGCCATAACTTTCACATGCTTTATCAAAAAATTTCCATCCAAAGCTCATTTTGAAGGAAATTGAATTCTCTACAACTTTGTGTCTCACAAGCCAAGCCCAAAAATGCTTCATTTGGAAGGTATGAGCTAAGACATTATAGGTCATTTTAAAAGTCAACAAAAGGTCAACATCTACCAAAGGGCATAATTTGAAAATGGTAAAGGATATCGACATGAGACCAAAGAGGTTGGTTAGAGGACTCTCTAAGCTTTCCAAAATGTCCAAGAAAACCTTCATATCCCTAAAATTGAGGGATTTGTGCCTTTGTAAAGTTGGGAAATTTTTTAGAGGTTTATTGAGCAAATGGGGTCTTAGAACCAATTCTTTTCACATGGGCTTGCATTTTTATGACCCAATCTCTACCATGACATCATGCACGAATCAAATATCATTTATTCAGGTTTTTATTAGTTTATTTTTATTTTATACATTAAAAATCATTTTAAATCAAAATAAAATATGAAAAATGCAATATTTGATATGATTCTTATTCTAGAAGCTCTTAAAGGATATTCAAAGCTGATTGGTATCATTTAAAATTGTGCTCAACCAAATTAGAAAGGTTTTATAAGATTTTTGAGGATATTTGAAAGTGGTGAAACTTCATGATCAAGCAACCATCAAACGCCCACAAATCCACAAAGTTTTAACCTAATTTTGTTCACTATATATCCATAAGCATAAAGCATAGCAAAGGGACAATTTTCAGAGCCTCCAAGAACACTATTGAACTTCAAATTTTCACACAAAGTCATATTAGGTTTTTGACCTAGAGGCCATATCAAGAGGTTTTGAAGGTTGCAATACACTCCTGGATGTTCATTGAAGCTATTTGCATCATTATCATCATCTAAAACATCATCATATGCCCTAACCGAATCGTTTTTATTCAAGAATAATGTCTTTTTCGATTTCATATTTTGATGCATTATAAATTGATTTTAATGATTGGTTTGTGTTTGTAGTGACCTTAGGATACTTTCTGGATAATTAGATTGAAGATTCATGACCTGAATCGAAAACTGCCATGGCTAGGGTTTATGCTTCTCATTTGGGGTTTTACGAAATATCTAATATAAATGAATTCTAAAAACATGGTTATGACGTATGAACACTGGGTAATTGATATGGGTTATGAATTTTCATTATTATTATGGTTTGAATGATGTTTCAAAAACATAGGTTCTTGTGGTTTGGTTTGCCCGTAGGAAATTTTGCAGGAAATATTGTATGAATTTTCGCAGGTAATTCAAATGAAGAAGATGAAGTTTGGCGCGGAAATCCAACTGGGAAATTTGTTTTCTTTTATAATAATTAGTGATGGTTATTTGTTTTACGCGCCCCATGTGGCTCAGTTGGTTGGAGTGTTTGGTTGTTGTTATAATGGTCCTGAGTTCGAATCTGGCCGCATGCCATTTTGTTTTGAATTTTATATATTTTGCAGGTTTAAAATATAAAGATCAACACCCATTATATGTTCACCAAGCGCAGCTGGCCTAGTGGTGGTGATGCTGGACCAAGGGTGTGAAAGCCTAGGGCGTGGGTTCGAATCCCAGCCCCAGGTATTTTGCATTTTTTTCAATTTTTTTGTATTTATTTGTTTATATATTATTTAATTCATTTAAATTCTTATAAAAAAGTAATTTCTAAACAATAATCAATAATATTTTCCTAAAACTTTATATTTTATAAAATTCATATTTTATTTTTTTAAAATATAAATTATTTGTATTTATTTTATAATATGTATATATATATAATTATTATGTATTTTTTTTGTAAATAAATTAATAATGTATCATTATATTTAAAAAACCCTAATTTTCTTAATTTAAATATTAACCCTAATTTTTTGTCAACCCTAATTTTTATCCTAACCCTAAAAATTAACTTAATTTTTCTAAACCCTAATTAAATCATTAATCTTTATTTTTATTAATATGTAAATAATTTGTTATTTATTTATTATTATTAAACTTATTTTCTTAATTAATTTCTAAAACTTTTCTAATATTAATTTTTTTCTTGCTAAATTCTTATTTCCTTTATTCATTTATTTTTCTAACCCTTATTATTATTATTTTATTATTACTAATATGTGATTATTGTTTATTTATCCTTATTATTATATTTATCATTATTATTTTTATTATTATGTAATTGCTAAAGCCATGTAAAAGGTTTATTTTTGCTTTATGTATGTAATTATTTTTACTGTATGGTTAGTAATATTAGGGTGTGCATAACCTATGTGTAATTAAACAATTTAGATAACTAATTTAAAAAAGATAAATATTTGAAAATAAACACTCACACACGTAAGTCGATCTTTGATCGCCATCTTGCACTTCCTAGGATATTCCTCTTGGTTGCCTTCACACCATGGTCAAGTCCCTCGAATATAGGGGTGTCTTAAGCAAAGTCCCTTCACTTATAAAATCATCAAGTCCCTACAGATTTAAAAGATCAAGTCCCTTTGAGGTTGCCTACGAAATAACGATTTTGTCCCTTCGAATAAATGATTATAGTCCCTACGAATTGCTAAAGACACCCCTTAAGTTGCCTTCTATGACCATACGATGACCCTACACTTTTCCCTTAATACAAATCCAAGGTAATGACTACCTATTCCTTAATAATAGGGATAGTTTTACCCTTGAAAGAACATACGAGAACATGAAAGACTTAAATCTAGGGTAGGTACCTCATAGTTACTTGCTCACACTTTTCAAACTTATTTTTACACCTCACAATTTCTAAACTAGGCTTTGTATACACCCATACGAGGGTCATTACCAAGTACTTAAAAGAAATTTTTCTAATCACACACTACACTCTTGCAAACAAACAAAGTGAACTAAGTAACTAAGAGCCCATGGATAACCATGGATATAAAGGGTGCTAACACCTTCCCTTTGTATAACCTACCCCCCGAACTCAAGTCTTTTAAAATAGGTTTTTCCTGTTCTTTTATGTCCTTTCCTTTTGGATAAAATAAAAGTCAGTGGCGACTCTTGCTATCCACAACATTTATAGAAAGTAAGTTCTCCCACCGTGTTACACTCTGCTCGATGGTCGTCCTCCGTCGCTATCATTTGATATTCAGTCTATACTGTCTATTACAATTTAAATCCCTTTTCTTCTTATAATAAAGAGTGCAAATTTTGGATTGTCTTGGTATTCAACCACAAGTTATCTTGTTTGTCTGTTAAGCCAGGCGCTTACATCCTACACAGCTAACTCATGCTTGAATAGGGGCAACTGTAAACACCCCAAATTTGCCCTCTCTTTTTTCTCACACCTTGGCTTGTGATCCTTAATATTGCATTGCATAAGCATATCATCTTACACTGCATAGTTATTTCACTGCATAAGTTGCATAACTAGGGTTTGTGATCAAGTGAATCTTAGAAGTGGTTTGATCTATCTCAGAGGCCTTGAAGCATTCCAAGAGGGTCCATGAGTGTTGTATGATCATATTATACCCCCAAGGGTTCTTGAAAATCAAAAGATCACAAGAGATTGCAGAGCCACCCAAGCCGGCTCAAGGCTCCTGCATAGATGACCATAAATTAGGGTTTTGGGTTTGAGGTCCTTACACTCAAATTTTTTTGCCATTATTGATTCTATTGGTCTACATGTGATATAAGGAGCATGTGTATCAAATTTGAAGCAAAAATTCCTTGTGAAAGTCATATGATCAAGTGGTAACTTGTTGTGCAAGAAAAGTCAGAATCAGGGCATCTAAGGCCACCAACAAGGGTTCCAAAGGGTCATCATCATCAATTTGAGGTCCTATGATCTTTATTTGATCTTAGGAATGTTTGGAAGTTCACAAAATTGAAGAATTTTGAGCCATTGCAAAATTTTCCATTTTTGTACATGACTTGTAATGAAAACTTTCCATTTTGGGAAAGATTTTCAACCTCCTCTTTCTTGATCAAAAAGGTTTCAAACGATTTTTCTTCAAACATGAAAGTTATAGATTGGATCTTCCCATTTTCAAAAATTACAAGAACTCCTCTTGATTCATCCTAGAACTCAAGTTATGATGGATCAAAGTTGGGAAAAATCACATAATTTTCAAGTTCATGTCAAAGAGGGAAATGTGCAAAATGGACTTCTAAGCACTTGTTTGGCCTCTAATTCATGTCTATATATCATAACATTGATAAGCAACATTTCAAGACAAGAATTCAGCCAAGAACCAAGGAATTTCATGGCCAATTGTCACAAACTTCACAAAGTTGCCAAAATGCAAAACCACTTCAAACTTGTGATCCAAGCCATACAGCTCACCACAATTGATCCAATAGTCATCCTTGAACTCAGCTGATGCAGTACAAGCCAGGAAACCATCTCTGCACCATGTCATACCTCAAGTACACCAAACCTTGACTTTTTGCAAATTCTACCATACTCTTAGAATAGTGATCAGCAACCTCTACTAACATGCTCCATGACCTATTCAAAGATTATGGGAGAGATAAAGCAACTCACTTCAGCCTTAGAACACACACACTTCAAATTACACAAAATCCACTTCAAACTTCATCTCTTTGATTCTCACTCCTCAGCCATCAAACTTCAAAAAATTCTTCACCAATCAACCACAAATCACCTAAGGAACAAATCCCACCCATCACCATGGCCTGAAACACCCTAAACAAGAAACACGATTTCTGTTGAACCATAACTGAACCTCTCAAGATAGCAATTATAAACTCCATTCAAGCTTGCCATTAGCACAAGGGGGGGCAGTGGAGTTGGTTTGCACAAAGGAAAGGCTCAGAAAACTCATCTTTGAAGATCTCCAGCTCAGGTATAACTCAAGAACGTTTTTCTCAGAACCTTGATTTCTTGTTATAAAATGAACCTAAATGCTTTGCTGATCATCCTGATGTGTTTAGAATTGAAAATGGTGTAGAAACAAGCATGTATTGTTGTTTTCAAAGTTTGCCCGTGAAAATGTTTTTGATTCGATTCTCTTGGTTCATATGTTACAAATGTTGTTTGATGATTGATTTATGTTCCATGATGTTTGGGGAATGTTTATGGGCAGATTTGATAGTGTTTAGTGGCCTGTAGAAGAAGTTAGGTTGAGGGGCTGGCCGGAGAAGACGACCGGGGCTTCCCTCCGGTCACCTGAAAATCATTAAGGTTTAAGTGTGTTTAGTTTTCCAGATTGAACCTGAGCCCTTAGATCCTGATTAGGTTAAGACACGAGCGGTCCAGATCATTTCATTAACCCTAATCCTGATTAATCAAATTAAACATTATTAATTAACTCAGAATGAACCTCAGCCCTTGGATCACGCGCGTAAGCAAAATTTGAATCTAGGCCCTTAGATCTTCATACCTCAAGTCAAGCTGACTTGAGATCTCAGCCCTTTATCCACTTCCCATGCAATCTTAGCCATCCCCTGTGTTTACTTTTCATTTTTATTTTATTTCTTTCATTTTATTTTCCTTTATTTATTTAAAATAGCAAATCATTTTGTAAAAAGAAAACTCTTTCGTAATCCAAATGACCTCATTAATGCTAGCGTCAAAATTTGGGGATAACATCGTGACAGGACAATAACGCTAATAAGCACCTGTACCGTGGTATCCTACAAGCAACACGACTTTGCTTATGTCATTCAACTTCAATCTCTTAGCATATGGAACATGTTTGTAACAAACATAACCAAATACCTTCAAATGGCTCACACTTTGCTTATCTCCAGTCCACTTTTCTAAGTGAACAATTTCCTTCAACTTTTTGGTTGGACATTGTCGCACCTCGAAAAAACATACGACCATGCAATAAAAGACCATAAAAAAGGTTATTTGAATAGAGTCGCCACCGAACTTAATTCCTTCCAATTAAAGAATAGGAAAATATCGAGAAAACCTTTTAAGGAAAGGAAAATGGTCATCATAACCATATCCTGGGTTCGGGAGTCGGTTACGCAAGAGGAAGGTATTAACACCCCTTACGTCCATTGTACTCAACGGGAACCTCTTAGTTTAATTTGAGATTGAATGTTGACTGGTGCTTTTTTTCTTCAAATAATAAAGTAAATGCAAACGATTCTAATATAGGGTTACGTGTAAATGGGTGGTTTTATTCCTAGGGTGATCGGTAAGAATTATGATTCTCGGGCCTACGTATTCCCTCGTGCAATGGGAAAGTCAGAGATTTGTAGTTCATGGTACTACAGTTTGTTGGAGTTTTATAATGAACGAGTATTTAAACCGCTCTTTAACCGCTAAGTGTTGGCTTGTCTGCTTGCGATGGGAGGCTGAAGCACTAGCTTGTATGCGCGATACATGGGATTTAAACAATGTTCGTTTAAATAAATATGTTTGACTTAATTACTGTTTTAGGAACAAAAGGGTGAATGAATCACAATCCAATGAGCGAGCCTCGAGAGCATTCATTCATGAACTCGAGGAATGCTAGACTCCAAGAACTCAGTTCTTTCGTTATTTGATATGTAAGAGTTAGGTGTTTTAAGTACGAAAGGTTGAATTAAAAATAACCCGATGAGCGAGCCTCAAGAGCATTCATTCAAGAATTCAAGGAATGCAAGACTCCAAGAACTCAATTCTTTCACGATTTGAATACGAAAATAGTTTGAGTATCCGTGTTGAGTTTGAGTTGAAATAATTGTATTGGTTTAAAGTTGACGGTTAAGGGTTTTTTGGAGACGAAAAAGAGAATGAAATACAACTCATTGAGCTATCCTCAAGAGCATTTCATTCAAGAATTCAAGGAATGTTGGAATCTAAGAATTCATAATTTCGTTGTTTGGTTATGAAAAAGATTAAGTATTTTAAGAACGAAAAGTGAATGAACCACAACTCAAGGAGCGAGCCTCAAGAGCGTTCATTCGAGAATTCAAGGAATGTGAGACTTTAAGAACTCAATTCTTTCGTTATTTGATTTCAAAAGACGTTGATTAAAAACATGTTTGTTAAAGAGTTTTAGGGTAGATGGCGACGCAAGATGCGATCGACTTACAAGGGTTGGAACTTGATATGTGGATCAAGTGTGTTTGGATTCGGTAACTTGCTATGGAAACAAGCGCAATGCGTTCATTTAATTAAATTGAAAAGTTGAGAAAGTGTGAAGTGTAAAGACAGTGTTTGATGGAGATCGTAGAATGATCGACTTACGTGTGTGTATGAAGTATATGTGAAGATCGACTTGGCGTTGGACCAAGAAATTTAATTATCTTTGAAATTTAGTTTTATGGTGATCACATTCATTTTTACTTGAAAAATTATGGTCGAAATGCAAGAATAACATTCAAGTTCATACAAGTCATACATCATCATCATACAACTAAATGATGAGCAAGGACATAAGCATACACCATACAAATAAAATCGAACAAAAGGTAATTAATTAACTAGATTAAATTGAATTGTTTAATAAAATTAATTAATCAAATTAAATAAAATTATTTAAAATAATTAATTAATTGAAATGTTTTTTGTGGTTTTTTAGATAACATAAATATTAAATATTAAAATGTAAAACAATTAAAGTAGAAATTAAAAAACAAGAAGCAATAGAAAGAAAGTAAACAAAAACTAATGGGTCAGAATATCAATGCATAGGTGTGAATATCAGAAGAAGAAAAAAATCTCAGGCCCAACAAAGGAAGGCCCATACACTGGGGGTGTAGAAGCAATAGAGAGAGGCACAAAGTAAGAATGCAAGGCCCAAATCAGCAGAAGCTCAACGCTGACGAATGGTGTATGACAAGGATTGTAGGTCAACCTTTGACTCTCTAAATAATCTAGGCCGCATGATGGAATAATGATCAAACATAATTAAGAGCAAGGGTGATGATGACGCGTGTACACGATAGGCCAAGGAAAAAGTAGAACATGAGATCCCAATGGATCTTTCATAATACAAAAATAAAATGCATGGGGAAAATGGATCACAACCTACACCTTCCCTCCCCCTAGCTAATACGCAGAAAAAGAGAAAAAAAAAAGGTGGCAAAACAACAATCAATGCATATGGAAGAAACCAATGGATACATGCATCAAGACCAAAGTTATGGAAATATATTAAAATCAAAATCACTTCAGAATCTCTCTTCAAAACAACTCCCTATCTCCAAACTTTTTCTTCTCTCTCTCAACATTGTTAAACACCGGAAACCTGACGACTTCTCCGGAGAAGACAAAGTCACAGTGGAAATCGTTGTCTTCTCCAATGACCACCACCTCAAAATAACAAAAACCAAATACAAACCCCCTTTATATTTCCTCGTCTTTCCAAATCCCAAACCAGTTTGCACAAAAACCCAACCAACGTCCATATCGAAAAACTCAGATCCAATAAAATCAAAATGAAAATGAAACAACACGCAACAAAAGAACAACAAAGGCACCAACAACCGTTTAACACAAAAAACAACAACGAAGTTCGTGACTAAACAACAATAGAGAGAGAGAGAGAGAGAGAGAGAGAGCGAATTCAGGAAGTAAACCACAACAAATTGGCGACAAAACAAGCTACAAAGTGTAAGGAGTTGCCTAACGGAGCCCCTCTATTGGGTCTCGAGAAAAGGTATGCTCTGAGAAAACCTTCTGCAAATGATTTACGATCTGAAATCCTCCTCCTTCTTCTTTCTAATTTATTGCTTTCTCTGTGACGCTTGTTCTTCTTCTTGTGAATATGGTGAAAAGTGTGGAAGGAGAGGCTTAGCTCAAATCTTTTAGAGCCTTAGAATGAGGCTTAGAGAAAGCTTTTGATGAAGAGCTTTGATGAATTAGGGTTTAGTGTGAGACTTTGTGTCTGTTATGCTTCTTCCATTTTTATTTGCTATGGTTTTTATGCCTCTCCTTTCTGTGCCAATAATTGTATGATTTTATAGGGATTTTTGGTATGTGTGAGCTGAAAGAGGATTTCAGAGGATATTCTTCGATCCATGTGAGTATGAGCTGTAAAATTTTGCAAACCGTTAGGGGAAATTTGTTCAGATATTGGTGGGGACCAATACGGTGTATGATTTAAAATTGTTTCTTATTTATAGTGCTAGCTATAGAACTTGCTTTGTTGTGAATGCATTAAACACGTTTTTACTATTATTGGAACCAATTCAAGTGCTGCAAAAGTTGCAAACTCACTGTTATGAATTTTACCATTTTCACTGATTAGTCAACTTGTTTTTACTACTAAACAAATATGGTATCACTGTATAAAATTTGAATTTGCCGCTAATCTTATGTGCTTGTTGTTTAGGAATGAAAATCCTCAACTGGTTTATGTGTAACACCCTTCTACCCCACAAAAAATTTATATAAAAAAAACTTCATACTATCAGAGTAAATCAAATAGAAAGGTGCCACACATTATTCAAAACAACATTCAACTAGTTGTCATGTCCCGTAACACGGGTTACACAACCAACATAAGCACAATATAATCACCAAATCACTTCAATCCGCACAATGAGATTGAAGCTACCAATAGGCCGAAGCCCCAATATAAAATGCCATGAAATGCAATGATGCGAATTCTCCATAATCATAAAAAAATCAACATGTGCATCATTGATTTCATATTCAACAAGTAATCATCCTACAGTCATGTTTTATCGTCTATACATCAATAACAACTCAACAACAATAATCGGTACAAGAAACGCCACGAAAACATAAAAAAAAAACACAAATACATCCACCTGACACGGCTCGTGTTAGAGGCATACGTCCCAAATCTTCAAAACACAGCAAAATGCAGAAACACGGTGGTCTGACGCGGCCGCTCGTGTCCTATGACACGGCCCGTGTCAAGCTCACTGGAGCCAAAATATTTGTTTCTTCTCCAACCAGAAGGCTGACACTGGCACTCGTGTCGTGTGACACGGCCCGTGTCAGAGTGCAACAAAACCCAATTTTTCCCAAAAAAATGTTGTGTTTTGATCTCAAATACCACCCAAAAACAATTTTCTCCAGCATCAAAATGCATCAATTTGTCCATATAACTCACATACATCAACACATAACAATCCAAATCACTCTAATGCATCAAACACAACAATTACTCAACAATCTACGAATACCTAATCTATTCACAAACCAAACCCTATAAAACCATAATAAAATATGAAAACTCCCCATACCTAAGAGAATTCACAACTTTACTTCATTCTCCAAGACTTTCTAGAAATTTCTCAAGACTCTAGAGCTTCCTCCTTTTTTTCTCTTCTTCAAAACTTTTCTTCACCAAAAACATAAGAATGTGAGAAACTGATCGTATTCTCATTCTTTAGACAATTATCCCAGTTTATGACTTTCCCAACCTATCCTTACTCTTTTCCGTTAATGACCACCTTGCCCTTTTCTTCAATACTCTTAATAATAAAAATAATACACTAATTATTTATATTATCAAAAAAATACTATTGTACTCCTAAATTTCTCCAAAATGACCAAAACCTCTAAATTCTTTCTAAATTAAATAAATAAATAAATAATCAATGTAGTTTTCAGGGTGTTACAAGTCTCCCATACTTTAAGAATTTTTGTCCTTGAAAATTACCTGAAGTAAACAGAGTCATATATGACTCCTTCATGTGATCTTCCCGCTCCCAGGTCCAACTCTCTCCAGCTGGCCTGCCCCACAACATCTTCACTAAGGAAATCTCTTTACCTCGCAGTTGCTTCAATTCTCGACCATCAATCCTCACAGGCAAGGCTTCAACTGTCAGATTATCCATCACCTGAACATCATCCACTTGAATTACATGCGACGGATCCGGAATATACTTCCTCAACTATGACACATGAAACATGTAACACCCACTTTTCCCATTTTCAAAAATAACACAAGTTTTTAATTAAATAAGAGTTAATCCACAAAGTGAGTAGTCACATTTCAAAAACCACACAAAGTTCCATTTATTCATAAGGAGCGGAAAAGAATGAATAGTTCACTACATGTATACTCAAAATATAATTATTCAATGACGTAAAATGATTCTTTTAGTCCCTTAAGCGGATATATAACTGAACAAATTCTGAAAATATGAAATAGAAACAAAATGGTAAAATCCCCATTCCCGTTACATATCAGAGCGCCTAAGGCTTGATCAAGCAACACCCAACACGTCTCATGTACCTGGGTTATCTGTACTTCCGAGGAAGCACTAACGCCACAAAACAAATAAAAGGGGTGAGAAACAACTTCATATAATAACGGTGCAAATAACATATACGAAGAAGTAATTCACACACACTCATACAACATCGATCAACTAAACAATCATATCAATGCAATGTGACTCAATACACAATGCAAATATGGTACCGACTTCATCAAATGTCTATTGATTCAGAGTGGATGTATCGCTTACGCTCCTATTGAGACACGATCATCCATAAACATTGATTTGCAATGAATCCGAATAATCACTTATGCTCCATCCGAGACATGATTATTCCACCAAATGTATGCGTATGCAGACTCGATTACACATACAATATCACAACACACATGAATATAATCATTGTCGTACCTCGAAAAATACGATCCTAAAACAAACAACAGAGTCGCCACCTAATTCTATTTATTCTAACTAAAGAAAAGGGAGATATAGACACAACCTAAATTGGATAAGAAATGGTCAACGAAACCACTAATCTAAGTTCATGAGTCAGTTACGCAGAGGGAAGGTGTTAAGCACCCCCCGCGTCCGTTGTACTCAACAGGAACCTCTTAGTCTAATTTGCGCTTTAAATGTTAACTTATTGTTGTCTTTTTATAATGATTAAAGATTGTTTTAATGAATTATTATTGTTACAGAGAAAGGGTTAGTTTTTTTTATTATTGTGCTCGCGAAGGATTAAAATCCTCGTGCCTA
This sequence comes from Lathyrus aphaca, assembly GCA_963966055.1. Lineage (NCBI taxonomy): Eukaryota > Viridiplantae > Streptophyta > Magnoliopsida > Fabales > Fabaceae > Lathyrus > Lathyrus aphaca. The sequence goes on along the minus strand of OZ014522.1, from coordinate 405,964,516 downwards.
CGTATTCCCTTGTGCAATGGGAAAGTCAGAGCTTCGTAGTTCGTGCAACTACGATTTGTGATTTTTATTGAACGATTGTTTGAGAATGCATTCTACTGATAAGCGTTGGCTTATCTGCTCGCGATAGGAAGCTGAAGCGCTAGCTTGTTTGCGAGATAGAAAGATTTAAACAATGTTCGTTTTTTAGAAAAGTGTTTGATTTTTGTTAAGGGTGTTTTAAAACGAGATGGCGAATGAACCACGTCGCGTGGGGCTAGCCCAGGAGTGATTGTATTCAAGAACGTGCGGAGTGCTAGACTCCGGAGTTCAGTTACTCGTTGATTAATTACAGAAAATAGTTTGGATTGGTTGGTATGTTTTGAATAGTTCTATGCATGAAAGAGCAAATGAATTGCGTCGCGTGGGGCTAGCCCAGGAGCGATTCATTCTAGAACGTGCGGAATGCGAGACTCCGGAGCTCTATGCTTTCGTATTTAATTTTTAAGCGATAAATATTTTGATGTACAAGAAGGTAAATGAATCACATCGCGTGGGGCTAGCCAAGGAGCGATTCATTCTAGAACGTGCGGAATGCGAGACTCCGGTGCTCTATTCTTTCGTATTTAATTTAATTTTTACGATTAAGGTATAACGTGCAGATAGCGATCACATAGGTGATCGACTTACGTGTGTGCGAAATGGAGACGTATGTTTTTTTTTAAAACAATGCTTATTTGGCGTTGGACCAAACAATTAACTTATCTTTCGAAATGATTATTTGAGCGCATTCACTTCTAATTTGACAAATTATAATCAAGATGTAAAAATGACAAAACAAATCCATATGAGTCATACATCGCCATCACACGACCAAATGACGAGTAAAAGCAAAAGCATACAAACATACACATAAATAAATAAAGGAATCATAAGATAATTAATTAACTACATAATATAAATTTTTGAAAAAATAATTAATAATCTAATTAATTAAATTAAATTAATATTATTAATTATCAAAGAAAAGTAATTAGAAAATTTTAGAGTTTGTAAAAAAATAATTAAGAAAATAAAAATAGTAAATAAACTAAAAGGGGGTGGGCCAAGTAAATAAGGAGAAAGGGTGGTGCCGAAAGGGAGGTTCCCCAAGCCCAAAGGGTAAGACCGGCCGGGTCGGGTCGGACCCGGATCCGGTCCGGTAATCTTTACTAAAATGGGAAAAAAAACAACCTAGGGTTAGCTGTTTTAAAAAAAACCCTAGCCTCTGAATTTCCTTCCTCAACCTCACACGCTCTCTCTTGTTTTCTCAAACAGTCCTCACCTTCATCATCTCTCTTCTCTCAATTGGTCCTCAAACTCATCCACCATTCTCCGTCCTTCATTATTGGCATATCTAACAAGTTCAAACTCAAATCTCTCCATTTTTTTCCGGCGAAAACTCCATCTCTCCACTAACCAAATCAAACAATTGACAATAAAAGAGGTACGAAGAGAAGAAAGGGGAAAGACTTACAAATGGAGAAAAGTTCGAAGGCTAGCCTTGGCTCTCTCTATTCCGAATCGCTGTCACGTTCCGTTCCATTCGTCTCAAGCTATGGCCAATGTTTGACGGTATTGCGAGGTGAGAGCTACTGAAAGGGCGAAGATAAACAAGAATGGGAAAGTGTTTATTATCGGAAGAAGAATTGTTCACGGTTATGGCGAGGTCAAACAAACTCCTCCTAATTATTTTTGTTAACTGTGTTAAATCCTCTTCGGAAATTTGGTTACTGTGTTTTTTTTTTAAATCCCCTTATTTTGAATTTTGAAATAGTTTGACTGTTGCAACAGGTTTTCTTGGTGAGTGAAATATCCTTGGTTATATCAACATTGAATCCCTTTTGATGATAGTTTTCTTATGCTTGTGCAGGTTAAAGAAAATAGTCGCATCAGTCTGCAGGTTATTGTTAAGGGTAGCAGGGTGCAGTCGGGTTATGCCAATTTGTAGGTGGTGGTTTTATCGTGACTAGCTTTGTGGATCTACAACTAAATGAAGCCCAAAATAGGATAGTCTTGGAATTTTCCTATGTGTTTTTGTATCTTTTAGTCCAATAAGTATCCTAACTATTTCTACATTTAATTTTTGTATATATGACTTTGTAAACAATTAAAACAAAATCCCTTGAAAATAAAAGTTGTTTCTCTTGACATCCTGTCATTTTCAGTGGTGTAATATTAAATGGACTTCACTTTCATTCTACAATGACCAAGGAAAACAATTTTTTTATTTCTGGTCTTAATGAAATTCCATACAGCTTCTTTTGATAATAGACAAACCAACTTTGCATCTTGCTCTTTTTAAATCAACTTTGCCATTCGACTGGCATTAAAATAAACTAGGTGAGTCAGATAGGTATTTGAAAGATTGACCAGAAAATAAAATAAAAGCTCCGCAGGCCCACTAACAGATTTTCCAAGATCCGGTGTAACGTTTTTTTGTTGCAAGAAACTGCAATTTCAATGCGACAAATCTTAATACTCATTCATCGAAATAGCATGCCCAGAAGATAAATGCAAAAGCAAGCTACCAAATGTAACCAAAACCTGTTGGATCCACGCTGGCTATTTGAAGTGAAAATAACAAAAAAAAATCACTTGAATAAACGAGCCCTTTTTGCTTTAAATTCTAGTCACTCTTCACAATGACACCTTGAAATAAACTTGAAATAATATTTAGCTCTAATGACTTGAACTTGACAACAAAATTTGACATCCCGAATCAACGCATCTTAACCATAATTCAAATCCACCGTTCGATCTAATCTTGCATATTAAGCAAACACCAAGGCCAATAACCTAAATCATAACGAATTCTCGAATCATGTCTTAAAGTAGGACTCATTATTTTAGTAATTTAAACCACAAATCTCTAACCAAACGACTAAATGGAAAAAATCTCCATATAAGGATAACCCTTAAAAACCTTCAAATATGTATAAACTTTTCATGAACAAACTGATCTTCTGCCTTGAAACAAAACACTATGTATTTGATGTTAGAAAAATAAATGATATGTGTGATATGAACATGACCTAATGTAATGCACATGCGTGAGGCATAAACAAAAAATGAGGGCAAATTTTGGGGTCCAACAGCTGCCCCTATTCGAACGGCTTAAACCTGAAAGGTGGAAGAAGTTTGAATACTAAAAAGACCAGAAAAGTGCACTCCCAAATGATTTTCAGACTTGAAGAGAAGGAATCACCCACCACCAAATGTATGGTTTCCTAGGCAAAGGTATTGGACCAAATAAAACAAACTTCTCAAGCATTCGAGGTTGTATGCCACCATTGAGTCTTACTTGAAAGGTTAACGAACATCACCGAGGATCTTCAAAGAGATACAACTAATTGATGTGTAAAAATATTCCTCAAATAAAGAGAAAATCAACTGCATTGATTTTTCACCAAAATCCTCATTGGAATTTACAAACTTCTCAACATGCATTGGAGAGATGCCATTTGATAGAACCCTCATCATACTTCCCTTCTTCTGAAAGAGACAACCATATGATGGAGAACAACTTCACGCTCAAACTTCTCAACTTGTCTGGATGAGATGCCTTTTGACGGAAATTGAAAAATTACAATAAACTTCTCACCTTGTCTGGATGAGATGTCATTTGTTGGAAAAATAAAGAGATTCATACCAAACTTCTCAATGTGTATTGGAGAGACGCCATTTGATAGAACCCTCATCATACTTCCCTTCTTCTGAAAGAGACAGCCATATGACGGAGAACAACTTCACGCTCAAACTTCTCACCTTGTCTGGATGAGATGCCATTTGACGGAAATTGAAAAATTACAACAAACTTCTCACCTTGTCTGGATGAGATGCCATTTGTTGAAAAAATAATGAGATTTGTACCAAACTTCTCAACGTGTATTGGAGAGACGCCATTTGATAGAACCCTCATCATACTCCCCTTCTTCTGAAAGAGACAGCCATATGATGGAGAACAGTTTCACGTTCAAACTTCTCAACTTGTCTGGATGAGATGCCATTTGACAGAAATTGAAAAATTACAACAAACTTCTCACCTTGTCTGGATGAGATGCCATTTGTTGAAAAAATAAAGAAATTTGTACCAAACTTTTCAACGTGTATTGGAGAGATGCCATTTGATAGAACCCTCACCATACTTCCCTTCATCTGAAAGAGACATCCATATGATGGAAAACAAATTCACGCGCAAACTTCTCAACTTGTTTGGAAGAGATAGTCATTTGACGGAAATTGGAAAATCGCAACAAACTTCTCACCTTGTCTGGGAGAGATGCCATTTGTTAGAAAAATATAAGAGATTCATATCAAACTTCTCCGTCGAACAGGGGAGATGCCATTTGATAGAACAATAACCTTGCTGGGGATGACCAAACTGCTCGTGAAGAGAATTCCATCCGCTGATTTACTAGGAAATCCATGGATAAGAACAAGCTTCTCAAATAAAGAGACTGCCACTTGTTGATTCCACTTAGAAGTTCAAGGACGAAACAAGCTTCTCGAATAAAGAGACTGCCACTTGTTGTAAGGTATAAGTATTCCAAGAGAATGTTGTAGCAACATTGTTGGAGAGAAAGATTTGTCTTCACCGGAGGGGCCTTCAACAAATTCCTTCTAGGAAACAGAGTATTCAAAGGTGCAAAATAAATGCACTTTCCATCTGGAAATTCAATCATCAAAATTGTCAAAGACCAAATTCAATCCAGGAACGAGCTGGAGAGAAACTGTCAAGCAAGACACTAACCCATGAGGAATGAAGTCAACAGGGGATTTATCCTAACCAAGTGTGGAAAGGAGAACTAAAGCAAAAAATCTTCCACGAGAGTAAATTCTCGGTGGGGAATTAGAAAGATCGTACATTTTCCACCTAAGGCTGACAACTCTATTTAGAGAGAGACACGTCACTTGGGGATAAACACGACCAAAGTGAAGGAAGTATGCATCAATGAATGCAACATGAATATGAATATGAATTCAAATATGATGTACATGTATGTATATGCGTTATGTTTATGTTGACAAACAGACAAAACAAATACAAGATAAACTGGTGACGAAATAAACATCACAACAACCGGATACTCGACCAAATCTCGTCAAAGTGTACGTAATCACTGAAGATAGGATAAAGAGCCATTCATGGAATAAAGTCTTGCTACAAATCTAAAATCTCTTTGAGGAGAGAAAGATACTTCAAATCGGGAAATAAACCCATACAAATTCTATTAGTCATAAGGAAACAAAACTACAACTTGCTTTGTCATGGGTGAAATAGTTTGTTCTCTATTGGGGAAGACGACCACTGCCCACTGGAGCGGCTTGAATCAAGGCCCAATTGAGGATATTACGTTTAGTATCTTACCAAAGGCACTAAGTAATAACAGGACTCTATCGTAGAATAAACGAGTCACACACATAACACTTCAGCGACCCATATTAGAGAATCATGAGTATACTGCACTTGACGAGACAATCGTTTCACATTTTGTAGCCTAACCATTCTTGGAACAACCATCAACATCCATCTTTTGGTTCACCAATTCAGTAAGCACACACACACTAAATACAGTAAAAAGTTTTTTTGTTTCGAAAATCATTATCATTAATAACAATGCCATTTTCAAAATGAAGATAGAATAAGAACTACAAGCAAAGGCAAAGGCTCAAATTTCATTAATAGAATGGTAATCCTCCAATAGCGAGATTCCATAGATCTTTAAAAAAATTGGAATAAACGGTAATTAAATGGAAAAGGCTACATTAAAATTACAATGATCATTACTTTTACTAACAACTTCGAATTCCCAGTATTCTCGAGCTTGAATCAGATTTGAGGAGTTCTTGGCAGACGATGTTGTCATCACAGTCCAGTACAGTTACTTGCCATTATCTCTAACTTTTTCCTAGATTGCCCTTTCAGGTTTTCAATCTAGCGGGATGATTACTTTCTGTTTATGTCTCTAATTTTTTCCTGAATCGCCCTTTCGGGTTTTCGACTCACCGAGACGCTCTTTTTTGCCTAAGTCGCCCTTTCGGGTTTTCGACTTACCGAGCTGTTCTTATATTTCTATTAGGCAAAGTATTTCTTGACTGTATCTGCATTTGTAGGACGGGTGAACTGGGCTACTACTTGTCTAGTCATATTGGTGTAGAAAGCTTCTTCTACCCATTTCGTGAAGTAGCCAATGGCCACTAGGATGAAGCGGTGTCCATTGGAAGCTTTTGGCTCGATCATGCCAATCATATCGATGCCCCACATAGAAAAAGGCCACGGAGACGAAAGAACATTGAGGAGAGTCAGAGGAACATGAACTTTATCAGCGTAAACCTGACACTTGTGACATTTCTTCACATACTTGCAGCAGTCGGATTCCATCGTCAACCAATAGTAACCTGCTCTCAACATCCTTTTAGCCATAGCATGTCCATTAGCGTGAGTGCCAAATGAAACTTCATGAATTTCCCTCATTAACATTTCTTCTTCATGTTCATCCACGCATTTGAGTAATATCATGTCGAAATTTCTCTTGTACAACACGTCATGATTCAGAAAGAAGTTGTCGGCCAATCTTCTTAAAGTCTTATTATCCTTATTTGATGCCCCGGGCGGATATTCCTGACGTCGTAAGAAACACTCGATTACGTAGTACCATGGTTTATCATCAACAACTTCTTCTAGGGTGAACACATAAGCAGGTCTATCAAGGCGCATGATTTCAATTTTCGGCACATCGTTCTGCCGATTTACAACAATCATGGAGGATATGGTAGCCAAAGCATCGGCCATTCTGTTCTTGTTACGGGGTACTTGGTGAAACTCAACTTTGTCAAAGAACGTCGAGATTCTTCTTGCATAGTCCCAGTGTGGGATCAAGTGAGGTTGTAGAGCTTCCCACTTCCCTTTGATCTGATTGATTACTAGAGTTGAGTCTCCATACATATCTAGGTTCTTGATTCTTAAATCAACAGCTTCTTCCAGGCCCATGATGCAAGCTTCGTATTCAGCCTCATTATTTGTACAATTGAATGTCACTCTCGCAGCGAAAGGAATATGAGAACCTTGGGGAGTTATAATCATTGCCCCAATTCCTTTTCCATACAGATTTACAGCTCCATCAAAAATTAATCCCTAACGGGATCCTGGCTTTGGCCCTTCATTAAGTGGAGGCTCGTCACAGTCTTTCATCTTCAAATACATGACATTTTCGTCTAGAAAATCGAACTTTACGGGTTCATAATCGTCAATGGGTTGGTGAGCCAGGTGGTCAGCTAAAACACTCCCCTTGATAACTTTCTGAGTGTGATATTCAATATCATATTTTGAAAGTAACATTTGCCAACGAGCAATTCTTCCCGTCAGGGCAGGCTTCTCGAAAATATATTTAATCGGGTCCATCCTCGAAATCAACCAAGTAGTGTGATTAATCATATACTGTCGAAGACGTCGAGCTGCCCAAGCTAAAGCACAACAAGTCTTCTCAAGCATGGAGTATCGAGACTCATAATCCGTGAATTTCTTACTTAGGTAATAAATGGCATGCTCCTTCCGTCCTGTTTCGTCTTGTTGTCCGAGCACACAACCCATGGAATCTTCTAATATCGTCAAGTACATGATCAAAGGTTTTCCTTCGACTGGAGGGACTAAGATAGGTGGCTCAAGTAAGTAATATTTGATGTTATCAAAAGCTCTTTGGCAATCTTCAGTCCACTTGTAGCTTTGATTCTTTCGCAGGAGTTTGAATATCGGCCCACAAGTAGCAGTCATGTTAGAAATAAATCTAGAGATGTAATTCAAACGACCTAAAAATCCTCTTACTTGTTTCTCTGTCTTTGGCGCAGGCATCTCTCGGATGGCTTTGACTTTGTCAGGATCTACTTCGATACCTTTCTGGCTAACAATGAAACCCAATAGCTTCCCTGAACAAACACCGAAGATGCATTTGTTGGGGTTCATGCGAAGTTTGTACCTCCTCAAACGCTGGAACAACTTCAAAAGATATTCCACATGTTCTTCCTCAGTTCTAGATTTAGCAACCATGTCATCGACATATACTTCGATTTCTTTATGCATCATGTCGTGGAAAAGTGTTTTCATTGCTCTCTGATAAGTTGCACCTGCATTCTTCAAACCGAAAGGCATCACTTGGTAGCAAAATGTTCCCCAAGGTGTAATGAACGAGGTCTTCTCCATATTTTCTAGAGCCATTCGAATTTAATTATATCCAGAGAAACCATCCATGAAGGAGAAAACTTTAAACTTAGTTGTATTGTCGACCAACATGTCAATGTGCGGTAGCGATAAATCATCCTTGGGACTAACTTTGTTCAGGTCTCTATAATCGACACACATTCTGACTTTCCCATCTTTCTTCAACACTGGTACTATATTGGCTAACCACTGGGGATACTCTGAGGTGACAAGGAAACCTGCGTCAATCTGCTTCTGAACTTCCTCCTTAATCTTGATAGCCATGTTTGAGCGTGATCTTCCCAACTTCTATTTGACCAGCGGACATTCTGGTTTCAAAGGAAGGCAATGTTCCACGACACGGGTATCCAATCCCGACATGTCCCGATAAGACCAAGCGAACACATCTGCATATTCTTTTAAAAGTTCTATCATTCTTCTCTTGACGTCGGGGATAAGTAGTGCGTCGATTTTGACTTCCTTCCTATCTTCTTCTGTTTCCAAATTAATTACCTCCACTGTCTCTTTATATGGCTGGATGGTCTCTTCCTCATTCTCCAGTAGCCGTGAAATCTCATCAGGGACCTCTTCGTCATCATCTTCTTCAGCCTCAAATACTGGGAACTCAAAGTTGGGACTAGGCAATGGGTCATGTTTTTCAATGGGTTTTTTTTGTATGATTAATCTGCACATGTGATTGATGTTTTATCTTAGAAATAGAGAAATGAAGAGTGTATGCAGATATTTGAAAGTAAAGATTTTTTTTATATGCAAATATGTAGATGGGTTTTTTAGGATTACCATTTTTCCGAAAAGCAAAAAGTAAAAATAACAAAAAGATAAAGGAAATCAAAAAATAACACTTTCATTAATGATTGTTTAATTTTCGAAACAAAATGGCCCAACAATTAACTCTCTTCCCTTGGGCAGAGAAAAGAGGAGACAAAATTTCCTAAAATGCATAAAGAGAGAGCCCTACAAAATACTTTCTCGCCTTGGGAAGAGCGAGAGGTTAACACAAAGACATTACTTAGAAAGATGAACAACAAATGGGACGTCAACAGCAGTCCAATTCTGGCACAACACTTCATGCACAACAAAGTCTGGTATATCCTCTTCAGGAGCATCTTCAGTAATTGCATCGATTTCTGGTGGAGTTGGACTCATGAATCCTCCATTGCGGAAACTTTCCTGTATTGGGAAAATGACCACTTCATCCCTTGCAAATCTTGTAGATACGAGCGAAAAACCAACTCCTCCACGGGCCTTATTCTCACTTAAAACCACGACCTTTCCCCATCCTTCGGTCGAACCACTCTCAACAACTTGATGAGAATCTTTGAAAGAAGAAATGGACGCTCCTCTCTTCTTTATCCCTTTATCAGCAATGGTTAGGGCTTGGAAACAAGTTCCGATAGCATCTTATGTTTCCACATACCAGAAAGAGGAAAGATGGCTCACAATCATAGCTTGTACCCCAAATATTGTCACCAACTTCCCTTACTTTACGAACTTAATTTTTTGATGGAGAGTTGAAGTCACGGACCCTGCTTCGTGGATCCAAGGGCGACCCAATAAACAACTATATGCGGCCTTGATATCCATTACCTGAAACGTGATATGGAAAGTATGAGGTCCAATCGTTATAGGCAAATCTACTTCCCCGATGACAATTTTCCAGGACCCATCAAATGCTTTGACAATAACCCCACTGACTCTCATAGGAGTGCCTTGAAAAGCTAACATCGAGAGAGTTGACTTCGGCATGACATTTAGTGAAGAGCCAGGGTCTATCAGTACACTGGACAGAGCATCGGTCTTGCAGTTGACAAAGATATTCAGTGTCATGTTATGATCAGGCGCTCAGAGAATAATTTGCCCGGATGATCGTAATATCACTTGTAGATTGTGCAGTGGTAGTGATATTCCCTTTGATTAGGTGGTCGGTGAAATGGTGCAAGATGGGTTTTAAGTTGAGTGGATTGATGAATTGAGTTTTCGGGGATATGTGCATGTTGTTGGTAATTGGTTTGTCTCACAAAAATATCAAGTTACATATTCATTTCTAACCGTTTTGTCTAATTATCCATTAAACTAATTATGGTCGTTCCCGTTTTTTCTCTACATTCATTCCTAAACCATGTCCATTTTTTTCTTTCTTTCTAGTTTTCTACCATAAATTATGATCCATTTTTTTTCTTTCTCTTCTTTCTCATTCAATGTCATTATCTCATTTTAATTCCATTTTTCATTAAAACCATTTCTCTACAAAAGCTAAGCCCACATCATAAGTCCACTTTTGTTTTTGTTTGTTTTATGTCAAATAAATAATAGAATAAAATTATTTCACCAGTTAATGAGGCCAAATGTCACAACATCAGCATACGCTACCCCCCCCCCCCAAATAAGCCACAAATAAATGTCACTCTTCACCAAGTCATTAACTGATACTTCAATAATAAGAGCCAATGGCACCTCACTAAAACGCAGGAAAACAAAAAGGGAAAAGCAGTTTCACCCTCAAAAGTTCAGAACGATAAAAACAAGTAGGCAGAAATTAGAAGGGAGGTTCACCCAGCATAAATTACAGGTAATCCGAGAAAAGTTTCAAACAAAATGCAGAAAAATAAAATACTATAACAGAGTTTACATCAGGATATATTCACAAAAAAGAATAAGATTAAGACAAAAATTCAGAACAAAATTACAAGAGAATAACAAAAGAAACTGAGTGGAAATTCAATTATAAAAGATTCGAAAAAATTTCTAACAGATTGGTAACTAATCATAACCAACTGTAACTGATATTTATGGTGAAATCTCCAGATTACCCTCTAATCTCCTCCTATAAAGGTCCATTTGATCTTCATCTTCAAGCTCTTTTTTTTTTGATACTCAGTTTCAATCCATCATCTTCATCTCTAAACTCTTTCTCTCTTTCATACCACCATTTTCAAGCTAAAGCTTTTTCTCCATTGAGCCTTCAATTTCAGAGTCTTCACCTTCAACTCAACATCTAGTTTCAGAATTTTCATCACCTCTTCAACAATCTTCTTCCAACCTTCAACTCAAATCCTTTTCTTCAACTATAATCAGCCCTGCATCGAATCAGGAATGACATCAGCAGTTCCACCACAACGAATTCAATTACAATAAGACGGAAAAAGCAAGGAAAGATACAAACCACATCGATTCCGTTAACTTCGACAATCTTTATCAGCTGCCTACCACAAGAATACTTCGTCCCTTTCTTCATCAACATCATCTTCAAGATCCCAACTTTCGTCTTCATCGATGATCATTGATCACTCACGCCTTCAACAACTCAACGAAGAAAACTCTTCGGTTGTTCTGCTCCAAATCCATTTTTTTCCAGACGGATTGTGTTCTTCATTTTTCATCAAATAAAGCCACCTTCAAGAATATCACCACAAAAGTGTAACGAAATGCAAGATTTGAGAAACACGAGTTACATCATCAAGATCATTTCAAGGGAAGGAAACTCAGAATTACAGAAGGAAGAAATAGGAGGGAGATCGAGAAGTTATACCTGAGTGAAGCTTTAATCAGAGTTCTTCGCAGAATCACTGTCAGTCTCATCATCTTCTTCGCGGAGTTATCCTTCAAACGTCATCGATTTCTTCACACCATCTCCTTCACGTTCACCGCCACCACCATCAATGTTCACCATCGAAGAGCTCGTAGAACTCACGTCAACAAGAATCACCTGAAGCCGCTATGGATTTGTTCACCATCGCTCGCACGACCTTGATCGTAGGTATGTAAATGTTGATTTTGTTCTTGAGTTCATATTTTTCGGAAAAAACTCCGATCCGGCGTTTTGTTTGAGTTGTAAAGGGAACCAACCTCAAATTTAAAAAGAGGAGAAGAAAAGAAGGATGGTTAGTGAAGGAGGTATAGGGTTTTGAGGTGGTTTCGAGAGATTCGACGGCGGTTTGCACCGCAAAAGCGTCTTCTCCGGCAGCGATTTTTAGGGTTTTTGTGTGAGAAGCATTTTGGCATTTTTAGAGAGGAGAGATGCGTTTTGAGGACTGAGTTGTTGGTTTTGGTTTTATTTAATCATTGATGATTCTGATTTTGAGATTAATTGAAGAAATAAAAACGCATAATAATCCTCCTAATTGCACATTAAAGAATCGATAAAGTCCATGAAAAATAGTTGATCTTCCACCGCCCTTATTAATTGTTTGAGGATAAAGTTTTGATTTTGGGTCCAATCCGGCGGTGACACTTGTCACTGTTCGGTTGGACCATTTCACTGTGGTCTTCTCTCTCCCCTCTATGCGATTTGGGCCTAGGTCCGTATGCTATCCACACCCCATTTTTCAAGCCCATTAACTTTTAACTTCAAAGACCTTCTCCTTACACCCCTCTCCTTGTATTTATTTTTATTTTTATTTTTGTTTAGATATAGTTTGGTTTTAATCCATAAAAAATAGTAAAACACTCAATAAAATTCCATGAAAAGTACAGTAAGATCCTAACTCATTTTAAAAACTTTCCACATTTTTACTTTCTGAATTTTTTCCTTTTTCAATTTAATTTCGATTTTCCATTTAATTAGTGTTATATTGATTTATTTCATAAACACTTTATTTTGTACATTTTATTTCTCACTAAAACACAGGAAAACAAAAAGGGAAAAGCAGTTTCACCCTCAAAAGTTCAGAACGATAAAAACAAGTAGGCAGAAATTAGAAGGGAGGTTCACCCAGCATAAATTACAGGAAATCCGAGAAAAGTTTCAAACAAAATGCAGAAAAATAAAAGACTATAACAGAGTTTACATCAGGACATATTCACAAAAAAGAAGAAGATTAAGACAAAAATTCAGAACAAAATTACAAGAGAATAACAAAAGAAACTGAGTGGAAATTCAATTATAAAAGATTCGAAAAAATTTCTAACAGATTGGTAACTAATCATAACCAACTGTAACTGATATTTATGGTGAAATATCCAGATTACCCTCTAATCTCCTCCAATAAAGGTCCATTTGATCTTCATCTTCAAGCTCTTTTTTTTTAAACTCAGTTTCAATCCATCATCTTCATCTCTAAACTCTTTCTCTCTTTCATACCACCATTTTCAAGCTAAAGCTTTTTCTCCATTGAGCCTTCAATTTCAGAGTCTTCACCTTCAACTCGACATCTAGTTTCAGAATTTTCATCACCTCTTCAACAATCTTCTTCCAACCTTCAACTCAAATCCTTTTCTTCAACTATAATCAGCCCTGCATCGAATCCGGAACGACATCAGCAGTTCCACCACAACGAATTCAATTACAATAAGACGGAAAAAGCAAGGAAAGATACAAATCACATCGATTCCGTTAACTTCGACAATCTTTATCGGCCGCCTACCACAAGAATACTTCGTCCCTTTCTTCATCAACATCATCTTCAAGATCCCAACTTTCGTCTTCATCGATGATCATTGATCACTCACGCCTTCAACAACTCAACGAAGAAAACTCTTCGGTTGTTCTGCTCCAAATCCAATTTTTTCCAAACGGATTGTGTTCTTCATTTTTCATCAAATAAAGCCACCTTCAAGAATATCACCACAAGAGTTTAACGAAATGCAAGATTTGAGAAACACGAGTTACATCATCAAGATCATTTCAAGGGAAGGAAACTCAGAATTACAGAAGGAAGAAATAGGAGGGAGATCGAGAAGTTATACCTGAGTGAAGCTTTAATCAGAGTTCTTCGCAGAATCACTGTCAGTCTCGTCATCTTCTTCGCGGAGTTATCCTTCAAACGTCATCGATTTCTTCACACCATTTCCTTCACGTTCACCGCCACCACCATCAATGTTCACCATCGAAGAGCTCGTAGAACTCACGTCAACAAGAATCACCCGAAGCCGCTATGGATTTGTTCACCATCGCTCGCACGACCTTGATCGTAGGTATGTAAATGTTGATTTTGTTCTTGAGTTCATATTTTTCGAAAAAACTCCGATCCGGCGTTTTGTTTGAGTTGTAAAGGGAACCAACCTCAAATTTAAAAAGAGGAGAAGAAAAGAAGTATGGTTAGTGAAGGAGGTATGGGGTTTTGAGGTGGTTTCGACAGATTCGACGGCGGTTTGCACCGCAAAAGCGTCTTCTCCGGCAGCGATTTTTAGGGTTTTTGTGTGAGAAGCATTTTGGCGTTTTGAGAGGAGAAGAAAAGATTTTTGTCCCGTTCTTTTTTCTATGGTTAGAGGACTTATAATATAACCTAGAATAATTTTTGGTATATTTTTTAGGCCATTTTATCCACTGTTTTGATAGTTTTGTTTGTGTAAATTTGTGGTTGAATCTTAGGTAGATTTAGGTGACCATTTGACATAGTTAGGTTATGAATTTTTAGGAGATTTTTTAACACAATATTATAGTCAAGTTAGGGACCCTAGGGAATTAATTTCATATTTTTTCCAGGACTCTTGCTATTTTTAGTTCCTTGATCTCATTCAACTTTTCCATTGTAAATCCACCTAGTTTAGCTTAGGATTTTATGGTGCATTAGGACATAGATTAATTGGGCTTGATCTTAGGATATTAGAAAGCCTTATTTTGGTTTAGCCACTTATTTTATAATGTTGATATCATGCAAATCCTTTATTTTTAGGACTTAGGCTTAGAAACCGTTCAAGTGTGTTTCCATGAAGCGATTAGCCGTTATTTCGGTTTTATGCCTTATATGCTTTAGAAATTCTTACAACTTTTTTTCCTTAATTTATTTTCGTCATATTATTGCATATGAATCTTCATTTCATTTACTAACATCTTCCTTTTGTGCAAGGTATTTTTCGAAGATTCGCTTATGGACTTGGATTATTTTTTATTATGCCTCGATTATATTTTTGTGGTTTGTACTTTGTGATGTAATAGCTTAGAACTTGTATGCTTGTATAGTTCCTATAATTAGGATAGAAAAGATAAAACAAATCAATAGAAAACCAAATCTCAAAAGTAAAATAAAGAAATACTCGATCCAACGTCGAGTAAATTTTCAAATAAATAAATAAAGTTTCATGCGACTTTAGGATTCCTCGATTACCATCGTTCCACTCCAATACACCCAAAAGCAAGCCTTGTATGTTTCACACCATAAGTCGTGCATCTCAGCACCATGCAATCGACCCACCCGATCCATTTTTCATCCCATTTACGATTCATACACGCTTTCACCCACCCTGACATAGGAGGGCCGTATTATTCGTTATTACTTTTTGTACTCGCATTTCTAGTTTAATATCCTCTTAGGTAGCTTTAATCTTTCAAACTTCACTAACCATAGGTCACCCTTAAACTCAACTAACTTAGGGTAAGTCTAGTTTCCCTTACAGTTTTCCTTTTGCAACTTGAGTCTCACTTCTCATCTTAAAGAAAAATCAAAATACTTAATAAAGGAAAATGTGTACAATGCGCCACGAGCCTTAAGCTATACGGGAAATGACTAGTGAAGGTCTCCTTCACTCTTCTAGGATACTTTACAAACGTTCCATTGGGGGCGACCTTGGAAAGCATTTGCTCCTGTATCATAGTCTTTAGTGTTGTACATACAATAAACACAAAATCAAGACATTTCTTCTAAAAAACAATAAACCAAGACAACACGTCTTCTCTTCTCATCTCATACGCTTTGCGGACGAATTGCCTCGACAGTTCAAACAGCGACACGGTAAACACCCTCGAGTCAGAGTCGGTAACACCTGAGCTAGAGCTATGGCAACGTCATCCTAAAAAACACAAACAAGTTCCCGCCTTAGTTAGGCAAACTACGTCGACTCTGATCCTCATTTTCCCGATGAGGTACGTAGGCAGCGGGGTAGGGCCCGTTCAAGCACATTCTTTATTTTCCCTACATTTTTCCCTTCGTTCCATTTTCTTCCCAAATCCTTTTCTCATTTCACTTCCATTCCGGATAGTCATTCTTTCATTCAAGCAACATATTATCTCTTACCCTTTGAAATAGACTTACAAGTGTGGATCCCGTCGGGTACGGCAGACAGATTGGGGTGCTAATACCTTCCCAATTTGTAACCGACTTCCGGACCCAGATCTTTGGTTCGCAATGCCTCGTCCTTTCCTTCTTCCTTAGGTTCGTGCAACATTACTTTTCCCATTCATTCGGGATAAAAATGTTTGGATGACGACTCTACCTTTTCCGCGCCACTTTTGCGTTTGTACTAGGATGAAAATCCCGGGAGCAACAACATGTATACTCAAAACATAATTATTCAATGACGTAAAATGATTCTTTTAGTCCCTTAAGAGGATATATAACCGAACAAATTCTGAAAATATGAAATATAAAATAAATGGTAAAATCCCCATTCCCGTTACATATCAGAGCGCCTAAGACTCGATCAAGCAACACCCAACACGTCTCATGTACCTGGGTTATCTGTACTTCCGAGGAAGCACTGACGCCACAAAATAAACAAAAGGGGTGAGAAACAGCTTCATATAATAACGGTGCAAATAACATATACGAAGAAGTAATTCACACACACTCATACAACATCGATAAACTAAACAATCATATCAATGCAATGTGACTCAATACACAATGCAAATGCGGTACCGACTTCATCAAATGTCCATTGATTCAGACCGGATGTATCGCTTACGCTCATATTGAGACACGATCATCCATAAACATCGATTCACAATGAATCTGAATAATCACTTACGCTCCATCCGAGACATGATTATTCCACCAAATGTATGCGTATGGAGACTCGATTACACATACAATATCACAACACACATGAATACAATCATGCCATCACGATCCTCAAGATCCACATAATTTATCAATCAATCCATCATGCAATTATATCAAATACATTCACAACTATATACAATTCAAAATAGTTACATAATCTTATTTACTACATGCTAATTGTCAAGTCCTATAGTTACTACTACACATGATTTTTAACGCCCTAAATTAATGGTACAAACCTCAATTCAAAGAACAGGGTTCTTCCGGATCAAAACGTTGCAAAAATTCCAATTACAGAGGCCTGACATGGCCCCCCGTGTCCCCTGACATGACCCGTGTCAGGTGGCCTGGGACACGCCCCCCAAAAATCCCACTTTCCAACACAACCAGGGGGCTGACACGGCCCGTGTCACACCTCCTAGAGTCCCTTCTCCCAAAAATCCTCCTGGAACCCAACTCCCATAGCCTGACACGGTCACCCGTGTCCTGGGACACGGCCCGTGTCAGGGAACCTGTACCAAGAATTCCAAATTTTCACAAAACTCCATTTTTCTTCCTTCTTTTCACCAGCACGAATCTAATTCTCCTTATTTCACTTTTTGCATCCTAAACAGTCCAATTAACTTACTTACTACCAATTTAAGCCTATAACATTAATTAATCATCTAACCTAACTTTTATAGATCGAAATAGTGAAAAGTTTATAAGTTATATTCATCTCCTCTAATAACCCTATTCTTCATAACAGTCAAAACCCAATTCTCAAAATACCAAACATATATCGCCAATTCAATATCAAAACACAATATATATCTGTAATCATCAAACAATTCATAAACATTTCAACAATTCGTCAATTACTCACAAGCGTATCATAATTTCATCAAATTCGATCATCAATCATAAACTTAAGGGAGTAAGGATCTCCCAATTACCCTTCTATGTTAGGTCACCCATATAAAACCCTTTCTCCCCCCTTACCTTGAAATTGGGA
This sequence comes from Lathyrus aphaca, assembly GCA_963966055.1. Taxonomy (NCBI): domain Eukaryota; kingdom Viridiplantae; phylum Streptophyta; class Magnoliopsida; order Fabales; family Fabaceae; genus Lathyrus; species Lathyrus aphaca. The sequence goes on along the minus strand of OZ014522.1, from coordinate 405,946,569 downwards.
TTATTTCTTCACAACTTTGGTCTTGATGATCTACGATCCTTGACCTTGCTCTTCTTCTACTCTTTCTCCAGCCCTCACTGTTCTTTGTCAAAATACGATATGTGAGAAATCTATCGTGTTTTTCCCCTTTTTCTTAAAACTCCAAATTACCTCTTTACCCTTTAGACCTCTACTTATTTCTTTTCTTTTATTTTATTAAATAATAAAAATTATAATAACACACACATCATTATATTATTATTATTTACATAAAATAGCTTCTCCAATTATAATCCAAATATCCCATCACATTATTCATATTTATTTTATAAAATATAATTTATAAAAATCGGGGCGTTACAAAACACATCATGTAAATTTGCAAGGGACGACGATAGAGCCACCCGATAGGCAACCTCTCTTATCCTCTGCATAATCTGATATGGACCAACAAAACACGGAGTGAGCTTTCTAGACTTCAAAGTTCATCTCACACCATTCATATGAGTAACTCTTAAGAACACGTGATCTCCATCTTGGAATTCAAGTGTTTTTTCTTCTCTTATCATGGTAACTCTTCTGACGACTCTGTGACGTCTTCATCTTTCCCTAAATCATCTTAATCTTCTCAGTTGTCTCTTGAACAATCTCAGGTCCACATACAAAACTCTATCCTGACTCATACCAACACAATGGAGTTCGACAACGTCTACCATACAACGCTTCATATGGAGCCATTCCAATACTATCATGAAAACTGTTGTTGTATGTAAACTCAATCAACGACAAATGACTATACAAGATCCTCCTTGGTCCAGTACATTAGCCTCAACAAATCTTCTAATGATTGGATTGTTCTTTCAGTCTGACCATTTGTCTGCGGATGATAAGCAGAACTCATCCTCAACTTAGTACCCAAAGCATCTTGTAAACTCTTCCAAAACCTTGATGTAAATCGCAGATCTCTATCTGACACAATACTCGAAGGTACCCCATGCAACTTCATAATCTCCTCAATATAAATCTCAGCCAGCTTTTGCATAGAATGATTAATCTTCATCGGTAAGAAATGCGTCGACTTAGTTAACCTGTCCACAATCACCCAAATCGAATTATTACCTCTTGTAGTCTTCGGTAACCCGATCACAAAATCCATGGAAAAGCTATCCCATTTCCACTCAGGAACATTCAATGACTGCATCATACCTGAAGGTTTCTGATGTTCAATCTTTGACTTCTGGCAAGTCAAACATGCATACATGAATTCAACAATATCTCTTTTCATGCCTGGCCACCAAAACAATCTACGCAGATCTTGATACATCTTCGTAACGCCAGGATGAATACTCAGTCAACTTCTATGTCCCTCCTCTAAAATACTCTTTTTAATTATAGGAATATCCAGAACACATACTCTATCCCGAAATCTTAAAACTCCATCTTCATCAATTCGGAACTCACCTGCATTACCTTGATCAACCAATATCTACCGATAAACTAATTTCAAATAAGATTTCTGACCCTCACGAATTTCTTCTAAAATTCCACTAGTCAGCTTTAACATACCCAATTTCAAACTATCTGTAGCCGTCTCGCACAACAAACTCATGTCTCTGAATTGCTCAATCATTTCAAGATCTCTGACCATAAGCATCGAAATATGCAACGACTTCCTACTCAAAGCATCAACCACTACATTTACCTTATCAGGATGGTAATTCAAATCGAACTCGAAATCTTTTAATAGTTCAAGCCACCTTCTCTGCCTCATATTTAACTCTTTTTTATCAAACAAGTACTTCAAACGTTTATGATTACTGAATACCTCAAATTTTGAACCAAACAAATAGTGCCTCCAAATCTTAAGCACAAATACTACAACAACCAACTCTAAGTCGTGAGTAGGGTAATTCTTCTCATGAACTCTTAACTATCTAGAAGCATAAGCAACCACTTTATCATTTTGCATCAAAACTCCACCAAGAACTATCTTGGAAGCATCACAATAAACCACAACGGACTCATTCATATTTGGCAAAACCAACACCGAAGCAGTTGTCAACTTTTTCTTTAGTTCCACAAAACTCTTTTCACAAGTCACATCCCACACATACGCTTGGCCCTTTTGAGTCAAATGCGTCAACAACAAAGCCAACTTAGAAAAACCCTCAATGAACTTACGATAGTAACCAAACATCCAAGAAAACTACGAATCTCAGTAGCAGACTTCGGAGTCTCCCACTGCAATACCGCGTCAATCTTCGAAGGATCCACAAAAATTCCACCACTTGAAATCACATGGCCGAGTAAACTCACTTCCTTCAACTAAAACTCACACTTTGACAACTTAACATATTGTTTCTTTTCCCTCAATACTTGCAACACAATCTTCAAATGCTCAACATGTTCTTCTTCGGATTTAGAAAATACCAAGATATCATCTATGAAAACCACCACAAACTTATCAAGATACTCATGAAATAACTTTTTCATATATTCCATGAACATAACAGGCGCATTAGAAATCCCAAAAGACATCACAGTATACTCATAATGATCATACCTCGTCCTGAAAGCTATCTTTGGAATATCATCAGCTTTAACTCGAATCTGATGATAACCAGACCTTAAATCAATCTTACTAAACACACAAGCACCTACTAGCTGATCCATTAAATCATCGATCCTCAGAAGTGGATATTTATTCTTGATAATCACCTTATTCAACTGCCGATAATCGAAACACAACCTTATGCTACCATCTTTCTTCTTAACAAGTAACACCAGAGCACCCCACAGAGAAACACTAGATCGAATGAAATTCTTATCTAACAATTCTTCTAATTGTTTTTTCACCTCACTCAATTCTAAAGCATACATCCTATAAGGAGCCATCGATACCAGACTCGTACCTGGTACTAAGTCCACAACAAAATCAATTTCACGTTCTGGAGGTAAATCACTTATATTATCAAGAAACACATCTTGAAACTCACTAACCATAGGCAACTCCATACTGATGGCTTCACCATCAACTTACAACAATGAAAACACTGCAAACAGCAAGGCTTCACTGATAAAAGTTCATCCACTTTCTTGGCAGACATGAACATCAGCTCACCATTCTCACTTAGTTCAAAAAAACTCACAGTCTTACAATAGCAATTAATATGAACATAATTGAATTCCATCCAGTTCATACCAAGGATAACATCGTTTTGGTGCAAAGGTAGGCACACCAAATCCATCATAAAATTCTTCTCAAAAATTATCAAAGGACACTTCAAACAAACAAGCATAGTAGTCACAAAACCATTAGCAGGAGTCTCTATTATCATACTACCATCCATATTAGACAAATTCAATCTAGTAGCACACTCAAGGGAGATAAATTAATGCGTAGCTCCAATATCAATAATAGCAATCAACTCAACATTGTTAATAAAACAAATACCTCGAATCAAGTTGTCCTTCTTGGGAACTTCTAAACCGGCTAAAGCAAACACTCTTTCAGTACTCTGGGAAGTAGTAACAGCCTTCTTTTGTTTTTGGCATTGAGTACTGATATGCTCCTGTTCACCACAATTGAAACAGGTCAGACCCTCATTCGGACAATCACCAATTCTATGCCTAGACTTACCACAACGGTAACATTTCAGAACCATGTTGGTACACGCATCAGCTTTGTAACCTGACTCTCCACACTTATATCACTTAATAGGTACATTAGAGGCTCCCCTACTTGGCTTTTTATCATCTGATACCTCCCGTTTCCCTTTGTCACCTGGAGTCACATAAGGTTTCCCTCTAAACTGTCCATTGTCTTTCTTCTCACTCAATTGTTTGTAGTGAGCAGATCGAGCTCGACTATCCTCATCATAAATTCAATTCTTATCCACCAGTTCCGCATAGCTACGAATCTATTGGCATCTAATTCCCTGCTTAATCTCTAGTCTCAGTCCATTCTCAAACTTGAGACACTTAGAAAGTTCTAGCATCTGCTCGATTATAATGAGGACAAAACTTCACAAGCCTCTCAAACTTGGAAGCATACTCTTCTACCATCATATTCCCTTGCTTCAATTCAAGGAACTCCACTTCCATCTTACCACGATTATCTTCAGGAAAATACCTCTTAAGGAACTCTATCTTAAACATAGTCCAAGTCACCACAACACTAACATCTTCCAAACGCTTACGAGTATTATCCCACCAGTCCTCAGCCTCTTCAGACAACATATGGGTACCAAATTACACCTTCTGTGTATCAACACATGCCATCACCCTGAAAATATTCTCAATCGCTTTGAGCCACTTCTGCATGATTGCCAGATCATGATTTAAAAAAAAATAGGTGGGTTATTCCTCAAAAACTTCTCTAAAGCACGAAACTTAGCATGAGCATTGTTTTGAGCAGTAGTATGAGCAAAAGCTGCAATAGCGTCAGCAAGAGCACACATATTGTTTCTAGCCATTCTACAAAACATCCACCACATTAGAAAAGAATAATCGTTAACAAATAACGACTGACAACAGACTGACAACAACAAGACTTGGCCGAACAGACCGACCTACTCTGATACCACTAATGTAACACCCTTCTACCCCACAAACAATTTATAAAAAAATAACTTCATATTATCAGAGTAAATCAAATAAAAAGGTGCCACACATTATTCAAAATAACATTCAACTAGTTGTCTTGTCCCGTAACACGGGTTACCCAACCAACATAAGCATAATATGCATTTTCACAACGAAATATACTTGGTAATTTAAAACAACCTTTCACTTCTTGAAATAAAAGTCTTCAACCAAAATAGCATCTTAATTTAAAAGGGCCTTTCAACATAACATAAAAGGGAAAAAAAAGTACACAACTAATCCTAACCCGATGTTACATGACACAAAGCAGGACAAAAATCTAAAACACTCCTAAAATAATAAAAGACACGCTCCAAGACTCTAATCACCCAACACCACGAAACTACTTTTGATCATCTGCATATTACCCACATAATTCATTATAGCAATATAAGGACATGGAATTAAATAGAATAAGTGTAACAACATCATAGAATCATCAACAAAATTCTGTGCAACACAATCTCAAATACATTTTTTTAAATGTGATGTCAAATATAATGAAATACAAAGTATGCATGTGGTACCAATTTTCTCCATGCGATGGACACTGGCCATCAACCCTCCATAAGGAAGCACAACATAATCACCAAATCACTTCAATTCACACAATGAGATTGAAGCTACCAATAGGCCAAAGCCCCAACATAAAATGCCATGAAATGCAATTATGCAAATTCTCCATAATCATAAAAATAATCAACATGTGCCTCATTGATTTCATATTCAACAAGTAATCATCTTACAATCATGTTTTATCGTCTATACATCAATAACAACTCAACAACAACAATCGGCACAAGAAACGCCATGAAAACATAAAAAAAAACACAAATACAGCCACCTGACACGACCAGTCATGTTCTATGACACGACCTGTGTTAGAGGCCTACGTCCCAAATCTTCAAAACACAACAAAATGCATAAACATAGTGGTCTGACACGGCAGCCCATGTCTTATGACACGACCCGTGTCAGGCACACTGGAGCCAAAATATTTATTTCTCCCCAACCAGAAGGATGACACGGGTGCCTGTGTCAGAGTGCGACAAAACCCAATTTTTCCCAAAAAGTTTTTCTGTTGTGTTTTGATCTCAAAGACCACCCAAATTTTTTTTCTCCAACATCAAAATGCATCAATTTGTCCACATATATCAACACATAACAATCTAAATCACTCTAATGCATCAAAGACAACAATTACTCAACAATCTACGAATACCTAATCTATTCACAAACCAAACCCTATAAAACCATAATAAACTGTGAAAACTCCCCATACCTTAGAGAATTCGCAGCTTTACTTCGTTCTCCAAGACTTCCTAGAAATACCTCAAGACTCTAGAGCTTCCTCCTTCTTTTCTCTTCTTCAGAACTTTTCTTCACCAAAAACACGAGAATGTGAGAAACTGATCATATTCTCCTTCTTTGGACAATTATCCCAGTTTATGACTTTCCCAACCTATCCTTACTTTTTTCCATTAATGACCGCTTTACACTTTTCTTCAATATTCTTATTATTAATAATAATAATAGTATAATAATACACTAATGATTTATATTATAAAAAAAATACTCTTGTACTCCCAAAATTCTCCAAAATTACCAAAACCTCTAAATTCTTTCTAAAATAAATAAATAAATAAATAATCAATTTAGATTTTCGGGGTGTTACATTATGCATTTGATCAAGTCTTGGGATGATAATCATTTTGGATATTGCTTGTAACATGTGGCACATTTTCTGGATCTGTTGCTTTGGAAGGCTTGGGGAGCACACAAGTCTCGGTGCAAACATGATACTTGGCTTGGCAACCATAGTACTCCTGTAAACTTATCCTCCTTATGTATTTGTATTTCTTGAAATTTATAATAAAATATGTCTTTGTAAGCTTGTAATATCAATAGGAATTTCCATTTTTTTTTGTATTTGGAATACAACTTGGAATTTTGTAACATTTGATGCACGTAGAATCAAATTCTGAAAATTGGTATTTTGGACCGTAAATGCTCATAACACCAGTATGCTCATACAACCCACATCTACTCAACTTCCATCTTGCAAATGAATTTAAAAATCATGTAATCCAGGCTTGGTAATTTGACAGCAAATCAAAATTTGGCTTGTTTAATCACATGACTTAGTACATGGCTTAAAATCTCCTTGAGACAAATCGTGGCTTGACACAATCAAATAATCTTGGACACGACTTAGGTCATGGATTACCTTTGAAGATCTTTGGTTATGGCTTGAAACTAGGTTTCACTAATTTGGTCACAAGGCTTAACAACTCGGGACAATGTTTGGAACTAACTTGGAATACTTCATAAAAATTAATTAATCGTAACTTATCAGTGTGCCATCATAACTATGAGCAATCATAACTTGAATTATTAATCATAGTGCAAATTGATTCACAAATCGAAACCAAACTTGAAGCCGTTCGTAAATTTCAAATAAAGCTTGACCATTTGAAACATGACTCGAGACACAACAAAATTATATTGAAGTATGATTTGGTAACATTTTGAAGCACCTCTCACTCATGGTGCAAATTAAACCAATAAATGGATTGAAATAACGCTTGGGATTATCTTGAAACCAATTGACCAACTTATAATTCCAACTTGAAGATGAATGAGTTTTTTTTTTTAAAATTAATCCACCAATGAATCCATCCTTGAATTTTTACTAAGTTATATCTCTGAACCACAAATCAATTTTGAATTCATCATGAACCTGAATTTGATTGAGTTAAAAACTTTGAATCAATAAACTGATCCTGAATTAATCTTGAACTAAGAAAAAACTAGTGCCTTGAATCAATAAATCCATTTGAAATTGTCGGAATTGATCACATCGCACAAGCCCTAATTGACATGATCTGGTCCTTGATGATTACCAAAAGCTCGCCCTTGAAATATCGTTGCACACACACTTACCCTGATAAACCTACTAAACCTCATCTTTGTAAAACCCCGAGAAAGAAGCAAACCTATTTTTTTTGGATTTTTTGATAAAGACTAGACATAAATAAAATGATATATAAGTAGGACAAATATGGGGTACGACAAACACCTGTTAAGCACATATGTTATAGTGGAAACTACTTCTCCCCACAAAGTGTGAGGTAATATCTTCTTCTTCAACATGCTCCTTGTCATACAAAATAAAGTTTGATTTCTCTTTTTAGAAAGACCATTGTGTTGAGGAGTGTATAGAGTAGTCACCTCATGCTTAATTTCATTCTCCTCACAATTGTTGAACTCTGTAGAGTTGTACTCACCTCCACCATCAGTTTTGAGAATTTTCATCTTCCGACCACTCTGTAGAGTTGTACTCACCCGCACTTTTAACATTCACTTTGAATGTTCTATTCCTTCCCTATTTTGACTTCATAATCAGCTTCTGATTATAGTCATACAACTTAGAAGATTGTCTTTCATGGTAACTAAAAGCCTTTTTCAATTAATTGACATACACTCATCAGATTGTTTTTCATGCCAAACACATACCACACATTCTGAATCAATGTTGTTTTACCATTATTCATAACTACTCTGACATTTCCCATACCTTTAGCGTTGAGGTATTTATCATCAACATATCTAATTTTTTTCATCTTTTTAGAGTCAAAATCAATAAGCCATTTCTTATTTCCAGTAAGATGATTTGAGCAGCCAATGTCCATATATCACTAGTTTGTCAAATAAGCATCATCAGATTCAGAAGCCATCAATAATACATATTCATCATCAGAATCTCTTATGGTTGTATTTGCTTCTTCTGACTTTCTTTCTTTTTTTAACCAACAATCAATAGCGAAATGGCCAAACTTCTTACAACAATAGCAATAAATCTTTCTCTTGTCATACTTATCCTTCTCCTTGTGATTACTCTTCTTCCTTCCAAAAGTTGAGGTTTCTGATTTCTGAACACCATCGGATCTCTTTTTGGCTTCTAACTAAGATTGCTTCTGATACTTCTTACCAAAAGTTGTTTTCAGAGCATGCTGCTCTACCTTCATTTCAGAGTTTCTCTCAATCAGACGCAACTCTTGTGCCTCTAGACTCCTTTGCAACTATTCTATTATCATGGTACTAAGATCCTTAGAATATTCAATTGCTACCATAATGTAATCAAACCGAGGAGTAAGAGATCTAAGTACATTCTCAATGATCCTTTCATCGGAGAGAGTTTCTCCACACGATTTCATCCCATTTGTGATCAGAATCATTATGTAAATGTAGTCAGATACCTTCTAATTGTTCTTCATGCTGAGATTATCATATTGCTTACATAGAGACTGAAGGTTCACATTCTTCACTAATGCATCACTGTCGTAACACCGTACAAGTGTGTCCCACACATCCTTCGTCGTTGTTGAATCAACGATTTTCTAAAACACGTTCACATCCATACACTGATAGATGTAGAACAAAGCTTTTTGATCCTTCTTGCTTAGATTACGCTGAACATTCCTTTGTGCATCCTTTGCATTTTTTCGGAAGTGCACCTGGAACATAATCGTCGTTGACGAGATCAAGAAAATCTGGAGCGCTAAACAACACACCATTTGAATCATCCACTGATTCCCGTTCTTGCCATCAATCACTATAAGCTTGGTACTAAGATTACCGTTTCCGTTCATCTTCAACCTTGTGCAGTTCACTCAGATCTCACTAAACACCAGTGTTTCCCAATCCCTCAAAATCAAGAAATGTGATTCTTAGGATTTTGATAAAAAAAAAATCAACAAGAATTCAAAAAACGATATCAATCACACAACACCTCACCGTTCACTCGTGTTTCCCAAAGGATCTGAACCAGAGCTCTAGATACCAATTATTGATGCGCAAGGTGAAAAAGATGAAGACTGAGGAAGATAGAGAAGAAAAGGAGAGAGAAAGAGAATAACAAACTCTAACGCACAAAGAATGGTTACACCACTACTCTATCGTACAATGCATTTCTATTACATTCCTTAATGGCTAAACACACTACTACTTATATGCACAAACTAGTAAGATATAATATAAATGTTAATGTAAATTTGATATAAAATGTATTTATATGTATCTAAATTTGAAATTTGCTATTAACTTTAAAATGAACAATGATTATATAAATTCAATTGTATTAAAATACAAAAAGGAAAAAAGGAACTCATGAGATGAAAAAAAATATAATATTTGAAAATAAGAATTCTATCTTTCAAATTTAGATAATTATTAATTAAAATAAAAAATGTATTGTGTTTATAGTGATCCGTGAAATAAAAAGTTTATTTGATACAATATAAAATGTATTTATATACATATGTATATTTGAAATGAGTTATTTCATTGTAAAATGAAAAATAATTATGCAATCTCAATTGTATTAAATAATCGTGCAAAAAGAAATAAAAATGACTCGTGAGATGAAAAAAGACAAAAAAAAATTGATGCGATAATGACCGTGAGATAAAAAATCATTTGATGCGATATAAAATGTATCTAGATATAAATTTAAAATTTAAAATGATTTACTTAATTGTAAAATGAACAATAAATTGTCTCTCAAATTAATTTTATTAAAGCAAAATAAATTGTATTGATAATGACCCGTGAGATAAATAAAATTTTAATTTTATTAAAATTAAAAAATATATATTATTAGTATTTTAAGTGATAATAAATAAATAGAGGGAAAAAAATTAATATGAAAGTGATAATGTGTGTGAAAAAAATACAAGTGAAATTTGAAATTTGGATGAAGAGAGAGAATGTATGCAAGTAATATTTAATTATGATTTAATCGGTGGAGGTTGATAAATGAATGTCACTTGTCATGATATTATAGAAGATGAAAATGAAAAAAGTAAATATTAATTGATTACTAAAATGCCCTTTTGTTAATGTAAATTTTTTATGATGAAAGGATAATTTTAATAGTTCATGCAATTGAATTATAATATATAGATAATAGATGCAATTGAATTATAATATATAAATAATAGATATGTGATATGTGAATGTTGGGTATGAAATTATAAAGGTAGATATTTTATTGGCAAAATACTCAAATTGGTCCCTTAAGTCTACCTCGGGGTCTAATTTGGTCCCTTAATTCTAAAAAGTACCAAATTTATCCCTTAAGTTTTTAAAAGGTACCACGTTAGTCCTTACCGTTAACACCGTTAGTCAAAGTCAACAGTAGAGTACAAGTGGCGCACACGTGTATCTGATTTGGAATTTAGCGTCCATGTGGAATCACACATCGCCTCTGACGTGGATGTGTATCACCAAATTTATCAAAAATCCAAGAAAAACTCCAAAATTTCATATTCAACCATGATTTGAACCCCCAGTCTTTCTAATTGCAAAGCCAAGATCCGAACCACTGAACCATTTCATATTTGTTGTTTATAAATTACAAATTGAAAATATATCCACATCTTGACTGTGTTTCTCATCTAAACCATCTCCTTTTTATTTGTATATAAATTAGTACATAAGAGAACTAATTGACTGTGTTTCACATAATCAGTAAAAACAACAATGAATGTTGTATCTAAAATTACCCAATAACTTCAAACCTTCATGTGCCTATGTAGTTGATACACCTCGTGCAAAAAATACCACCACTTTTATGAGCAACATGCTTTATGCCTACATTATCCTCTATAAAACAAGGTTACCTCTCATCTTGGCATTCAACAAGGTCGATGTAGCAAAACATGAGTTTTCCTTGGAGGTATTTTTGATGAATTTCCTTCAGCTTCAATTTTATGTTATTTGTTGTTGAGATTCTCCTTGCAAGATCAAAAAAGTGATAGGATGTGTTTATTTTCTAACTCACTATCAGCTAGTGAGGGTAACCTGTAAGATCTATTTAGTAGTTTTAGCTCGGAAATTGTTTAAACTACAAAATATTGTTGCCCTTTCAGTACCTTTTTAATTATTTTAAAAGTGGTAAATAATGACATTTGAGTTGTATCTGTAATGAGGTTTGGTGTCACACTAAAAGATTTCTCCAATACCTTAAAAACAACATTCAAAGCCCATGACCTTCCAATCAATAATTTTAAAAAAATTGTCTGAATTGTCTGTCTTTTTTTTTGTCTTACTTTTTCTTCTCCAATTCAGGTAGATCACATTTGGAATACCTTTCCACAATCAACTGAAGAACAAAATGATAATTATTATCAATAAAGAGAAAAATTGAAATTCAATTTGGGGAAAATTGAAATCGATGAACGTTAGGGATTAAGCTTCAAGGAAAGGGAGTTACAGGAATTGTATATGGGAATTTTGCAATAATATCACGTGATTCATCGAGCCTTTGTTCTGCAGAAACCAAAATTACTGTTGATTTTATTTGTTTACTTTTCTTCTATAAATTTATAGGTTTTAGATCTCTATAATCGATTAACGTTCTGTTTTTGTTTCTGTGTAGGTGTTGAAATGAATACTGTTCCGGCCCGGCCCAATTCTTCCTATTGGGCCAAAAAGACTGATCCACTTACCTCGCTCGACGCCGAGCATAATCATGAAAAGTGGTCCTCAGTCAACCACCAGCGATCCGGTCCTGAAGAGATCCTCTAACGGCTAGCATTGACCGTTTCCTATCTTCACAGACCCCTCGATCCGCACCTCACCTAACGAACCAATAGTATTCTAGCTGGTCCCTTATAAAAACCCTCTCATTTGAGAGGGGCAGGTATTCAATTCTCAACCTTAATACTAGTACTTGCTCACTCTTGCTCGGTTACTTACTTTAGCATCGGAGTGCATTGCAGGTACACCCCTTTTTTTCTCCTCAACGACCATACCCGTCCGCTCTCGAGACCAGCCGCATCGGATCCTGATCTCCAGGTACGATCAGGTGGCGCCGTCTGTGGGAAAGCTAAGATTTCCCCGTTCTTCTTTCAAGATCCTCAAAGAACCAAAGTTTTAACAAGATTCATGGCTGCTCGGGACAACCAGGAGAATCGATCGAATGATGGGATGATTCTCACGCAACGTGAGAGCAACGTCCAGCCTCCCCTACACGATGAAACAGTGCACGACCGACCAGAAGGGAAGGCGACATCACCTTCACCCGATCGTGACCAACCCTTGGAGAGTCGCCCAGAAACTCTTTTTCCTTCGACTCCTTCGGGGTCAGATTTCGCCGCGCTGGCCGAAATCCTAAATCAAACGAACTTGCTACTCCTCACTCATGGTGAAAAGATTGCCCGACTTGAAGATAATTCTCGTCGACCTCATTCTCCAAAGAAACCCCAAGGGGAGCACACTTCGTCTCCTGCGAAGAAGAAGAGGAAAGGAAACACCGACGAATCAACGGGCAACAAACGCTTTCGTCAGTCGTCTCCACGACCCTCTCCTAAAAGAAAATCAAGAAGGAGCAGATCAAGATCCACCTCCCCTTGAAGAACAAAGAAATACGATCACAGATCATCGCTTGTTTCCAGTGACGATGAGGACGCTCGGGGTCCCCTGTCATCTGAAATCATGGCAGCCTAGCTCCCAAGAGGCTTGGAGAAACCTCCTCCCTTGGGCTCGTACGACGGGACTACCGATCCAGACGAACACATCGAGAACATCGATGCCCTGCTCGACTATCGGGGTGTTCGGGGAGCAATTAAATGTCGACTCTTTCCCACGACGCTGAGGAAAGGGGCAATGACGTGGTACAAAAGCCTTGAGGCTGAATCCATCACATCATGGAAACAACTTGGGCGCACGTTCTCTAGACACTTTACTGCATCAAGACGACACCCTAAGACAGAGGCTTCGCTCGAAGCAATAATCCAAGGGAGGGACGAGCCATTACGAACTTACATCGAAAGGTTCAATAAAGAGGCAGTCCAAGTGTCCACGACATACGACATGAAAAAGTACCTGCTGGAACGAGGGCTACGTCCCTCGACCGATTTCCATCGGGCGGTCGGCATTGAAACTCCGGCCACCCTCGACGCATTCTTGCTAAAAGCCCAAGCCTACATCCAATATGAAGAAAAGCAAGCGGCCAGTTCAGTAAGAGACGCTCGACGCCGTGAAGACGCCAAACCACACCGAGTTGATGAACCCTCGACATCTCGTCGGGGAGGAGACAAAAGAAAGGATGAGCGCTCCCGTGAACCGCGGGAGCACCGGGGACCTATCGGTCGTTTCCACGAATACACGCCCCTCCTAGCCTCCAGGGAGAAAATCTTGTCTGAATGCGCCAATTCAGAATTCAAACAGGCGGGAGTACGCTTTCCGAGGCAACAACCTAGCAAGCTCGGCACAAATAAAACGAAATACTGCAGATTCCACAAGAGTCATGGGCATAACACAGAGGATTGCATCCACCTCAAGGACGCGATCGAAATCCTCATCAAAGACGGGCACCTGAAACAATTCACAAAGTCCAGAGACAATCCTCGACAAGATACACAAGAGACCCAGAAAATCGAGGAAGTCGTGCCCATCCCTGCAGACGCTAACATGCAAGTCGCCCTGAGCATTTATCGCCCGGAAGATTTCTTTTTACCAGACCACACCAAGGGTGCGGGATACCTCTCCTCCCACAGTCCGTGGGAAGCTTTCCCTTCGGCGATGGTCATATCAGGGGGAGGCTTCAATAAAATCACGGTCGGTTCCGTGAAGAGAAAATTCGACCAGTTAATCTCCAAAGGGCCCGCGCAAAACGCCACTTTAGATCCACCGAGGGAGGGTTCCATACCCCTCGCATTCTATCGAGAAGAGCTCCTGGGAGGAGCACCCAACGCTAGCATTCCTTTACTCATCCGAGCGCGCATGGCGAACTTCGATGTAAGGAGGATATTAGTGGACCAAGGTAGTTCATGCGATATCATGTACTCCCAACTGTTTTCAACACTCCAACTAAACGAAACACATCTGACTCCATACGTCGGATCAGACCTGCAAGGTTTCAACGAAGCAGTATCCCGACTGTGGGGTTATGTTGACCTGTTTGTCACCTTCGGGGCGAGCGAGACAGCCAGGAAAGTTAGGGTCCAATTCCTTGTCGTGGATTGCCCGTCGCTATACCAATGCATATTAGGACGACCAACTTTAGCCGAGTTGATAGCCGTGCCGTCCACCGTCCACCTGAAGATGAAGTACTATACTACTTCAGGCAGAGTCGCCACATTGCACGGAGACGTCGACGCTGCCCGCAGATGTTTTGAGGCGGCATCAAAAGGTCTCAGCTCGATATCGTACCAACCAAGCCCCCCGACATTGGATTCACCAGATGTGCCCAAGGCTTTCCCTCAAGTCGATTCGATCGACCTGGACTGCAGGTTTTCAGATAGTAGCGAGAGCGTCCAGAGACCAGCAGAGGCCTTAGCCCGACCAATACCGGACGGAGATTTCGAGCTAATTCCCTTGGGAGAGGACCCTGCCCGGTGCGTCAAGATCGGGGCACATATGCCCGAATTAGTGAAGCGACAGTTGGAAGCTTGCCTCAAAGGGAACGCAGACTTGTTTGCATGGAGCGCCGCAGAAATGCCAGGGCTCGACCCCGAAACAGCTTGTCATCACCTCTCTATCGACCCAACACATAAAGCGGTCGCTCAACGCAGGAGAAAGCAGTCGAGCGAGAAGACTGAAGCTGCCGAATCTGCTGTTAAAGACCTCCTAGAGGCTAAATTTGTAACCGAGGCCAGGTATACGACCTGGCTCTCAAATGTTGTACTTGTGAAAAAATCTAGTGGAAAATGGAGGATGTGCGTTGATTATACCGATCTCAATCGGGCATGCCCGAAAGATGCATACCCTTTACCTAACATCGACAAGCTGGTCGACAATTCGTCCGGATACAAATTATTATCCTTCATGGACGCATATTCGGGGTACAATCAAATACCCATGGCCGTGTCTGACAAAAAATACACGGCCTTCATGACCGAGTCGGGCAATTACTTTTACAACGTTATGCCCTTCGGTCTAAAAAACGCAGGAGCGACGTATCAGCGCATGATGAATAAAGTTTTCCGAACCGAAATCGGAGACATGCTCGAAGTATACATGGACGACATGATCGTCAAGTCTCAACGAGAAATGGACCACGTGTCCCATTTGCGAAAAGTATTCGACCAGGCACGGAAGTGCAAAATGCGCTTCAACCCTGAGAAATGCACCTTTGGTGTCCGAGCGGGAAAATTCCTCGGATTCTATTTGACTGAACGAGGCATTGAGGCAAATCCCGATAGGTGTCGAGCGTTCACGGAGTTCCTAACTCCCACGTCCAAGAAGTCCATACAATCACTAAACGGGGTCATTACCTCCCTTGCTCGATTCGTAGCAAAATCAGCTCAACACGCTCTCCCCTTTTACAAGCTCCTCCGTAAGGAAGCAACTTTCGAGTGGACGGCAGAATGCGAGTTAGCATTATCCCACCTGAAAAAAGCATTAAGTGAACCTCCAGTCTTATCCAGACCGGAAGAGGGGGAGACTCTGTATCTCTACCTCGCGGTCGCGAACGAAGCAGTAAGCGCGGCCCTTGTGCGCGAACGACCCGAAGGGCAAAAACCCGTGTATTTCACGAGCAAAGCACTCCACGACCCAGAAATTCGGTACCTTCAGATAGAAAAGGTCGCATTGGCCCTCATTCTCGCAGCTAGAAGACTACGCCATTACTTCCTGGCTCACACCATCATCGTAAGGACCGATCAACCCATAAGACAGTTGCTCGGTCGACCAGACATGGCCGGCCGAATGTTAAAATGGTCACTAGAACTATCTGAGTTCGACATCAAATTTGAAGGAAGACAGGCCCTCAAAGCTCAAGTGCTGGCCGACTTCGTGGCTGAACTTGCCTTCACCGGGCAAGACCCGAAAGCTTCGTCCAGGTGGGTTATTTTCGTGGACGGCGCATCTGGCCCGACGGGCAGCGGAGCCGGTATCATTTTGGAGAACGAAGAAGGGAACGTCATCGAAGTGTCCTTGACTTTATCTTTCCCCACTTCTAACAACCAAGCAGAATATGAAGCCTTCCTGGCAGGCATACGGCTCGCAACCGACCTAGAAGCAGAAGAGATCACAATTTGCACGGATTCCCAATTGGTTGCAAGCCAAGTCCGAGGGGATTTCCAGGCCAGAAGTGACAGCATGGCCGAATACCTAGCCCTCGTAAAAGACGAAATAAAACGGTTCAAGAGTGTAGAAGTCAAACACGTTCCACGGGAAAACAACGCCCGCGCAGATATCCTTTCCAAACTGGCGAGCACTAAAAGGAAAGGAAACAACAAGTCTGTCATACAAAAACTGCTCCCTCGACCAAGTATCGGGCACTCATCAGCCTGCGTACACATTAACGTCGTGGGCGACACGGGGTGCTGGATGACCCCAGTGTTCAACTATCTAACCAAAGGAGAGTTACCAACCGACCCAAAAGAGGCTAGTACTATACGACGAAGGGCATGCTCATACTCTTTAGTAGGCGGACGTATGTATCGTCGAGGACTCTCTACACCCCTCCTCAGATGCGTAGAGGAGGAAAACATTCCACACGTACTAAGGGAAGTCCACAAAGGAATCAATGCGCAGCATCCTGGCGGACGTTCGTTAGCTCGAAAAATTCTGAGGGCAGGATACTACTGGCCCACCCTCCAGCACGATGCGAAGGAGCATGTAAGAAAATGCGACAAATGCCAACGACATGGAGACGTGCACATAGCACCTCCATCCGAGCTAAAATCGTTATCATCTCCCTAGCCGTTCGCATGGTGGGGAATGGACATTTTAGGACCGTTCGTTGTTGGATCTGGTCAGAACAAATACTTAATTGTAGGCGTCGACTATTTCACCAAATGGATAGAAGCTGAGGCCCTGGCCAAAATCACTGCACTCAATATACTTCGATTCTTCAAAAGAAACATCCTCGCCCGATTCGGAGTGCCCCTCGCCATTGTGACCGACAACGGGACTCAATTCACGGATAAACATTTCAAAGAATTCGTTGCGTCAATGGGGACAAAACAGCACTTCGCTTCAGTCGAGCACCCTCAAACTAACGGGCAAGCAGAGGCCGCAAACAGGGTAATCCTAAGAGGTCTGAAATGAAGGTTGGACGAGCATAAGAAACACTGGGTCGAGGAGTTACACAGCGTACTGTGGGCATATAGGACCACTCCCCACTCAACGACCGGAGAATCCCCATTTCAATTAGCATATGGGACCGAAGCGGTAATTCCAATAGAAATGCATGTCCGATCGAGACGCACGGAATTCCCCATGGAACAAGATACCAATGCTGAAGCTTTAAGAGACGAGCTCGACATGGTCGAAGAAATTCGATCGGAAGCCGCTCTTCGAGAGACTATTCTCAAACAAAAGATAGCCGCTCGGTATGATTCCAAGGTCATCAGGCGAACATTCGAAGTAGGCAGCCTTGTCCTTAGAAGAAACCACAGGGATCCCCGCGAGGGAAAATTAACACCCAACTGGGAAGGCCCATATCGCGTTCGAGCAAAAACCGAGAACGGTGCTTATTACTTAGAAAATCTACACGGGGAAGAACTCGCTCGGCCTTGGAACGCCGAGAAACTTAAACAATACTATAGTTAAGTCAGTCACCTTACTCAATTCCCAGAGGAAGAGAAAGAGAGACTAACAAAAAACTGCGTGCCTAGGTACGAAAACGTCAGCCCAAATATAACAGATCAAGCAAGACCTCTTTTCGAGCAAAAGAAAAACTTGTTGCACGAACGGATACTCAAACGAGTCCGACGTCGCCTAAGTACCACGACCAGGTAGAACCCCAGCTCGCGATGGGACGTTCACGCCACGGAGCCCGGGCCATTATCTTGGCTCGAGCACCGATCGAGAGTAAAACCCTCCAATACTGATTGGTTCCCCTAACCAACAGATCATCCATACTCCCCCGTGTCTATCCAATTGCTTCTAACTAATGCAAATACGAGCGTCAAACACTTAGTAAAAATATCAAATAAACTATGTCCTCCGACGGACGCATTATTACGAGCAAACAATATATGTAACCGACCACTAGGGTCAAACACTTAACATTTAAAAGAAATGCGGCACCAAAAGGCCGACTTGTTCGGAGTTACAAATAAAGGGGGCCACGCCCCCCAAAACAGAATACATTATAAATTACAAAGGCACGCAGGCCATCAATTAATTATCCTCACCCACCGGGGGGCTTTCCTCTGCACGAGCTTCCTCCTGGTCCAGCTGCTCCTCTAGTTGGTCAGGCTGAGCAGTCGTCCCCGGCTGAGAGTCGGCCACCACCAAGTCAGCAGGGGCTACAACCTGGCCATCCACCACCTTGTAGAGATAATTCATACGGTCGACATCCAAGGCTAGGTCAGGGTGGAGAGCTTTCACTTGGTCCACCGCATTCAGGAAACTGAACTCAGTTGACGCGTTCAGATCTTCCATATCTTGGTCGATCTGAGCGAGAAGCTGAGCCCTTGTCACCAAATGTTTGGTATCCTCGTCCTCGTCCTCCTTGGGGCAAAAGGCATCCTTCAGCTTCTTATTCTGCTCAAGCAACCTCTTCTTGTCGACCTCCAATTTGGCGATGACCGTTGCTCGTTCAGCCGACTCTGTGGTGACCTTTTTTACCTCCTCTGTGGCCGCTGTCAGCTTGGCCTCAGAAGCAGCCAACTGCTCCTTGAGTTTGCTATTTTCCCGCTCCAGCAAAGGGGACCCCTCGGCCGTCATCCAAGCCATGGTCAGGACCCGCATAACCGCGCTAGCGTCCTGAGCCAAAGAAAGCCGTCGGGCAGGACGGTCCATCCCCTCCAGGAACAGAGAGTCCGCCCGGTCCACCTCCATACTGTTCCCCTCAAAAAAGTTACGAACAACAAAACATGGGGGTATCCCATGCTTTGGCTTTGGGGGAGCACCGGCCGTCAGGTCCACAGTAGCCGTCGCTTTATGCTTCTTCATCAAAGAGCCAGTAGAGACCCCCGGAGAGCCCTGGACCAAAGGACTCGAGCCTGAACCGCTCGCCTCAGTCAGTCTGGTCTGTACGACCCTCGACCGTTTCCGCTGCTGCTGGACCAAACGCTCGTGGATTTTGTCCAGAGGATTTGTCAAGGAACCTTAAAAGAAGAATAAAATCAAAATTAGTTACAAGCAACAAAGTTAAATCGACAATTTAACGAGCGTAAGTGAACGGATACCAAAAAAATCAGATACTTCCTGCCCGTTACCACAGGCCAGCAGTTCAGTGACACTAATCAGGGGACGCTCCAAAGCTTCTCCCCCATCTTGATCGACCATAACCTTCCCCTCTCCGTCCAATAGAGGGGTCGGAGTAAAGGAAGCTATTAACTTTCTAAAGGCCTCAAAGCTGGCCGCATCGTCATCATTCAAGGTATCCCCCACCTGAACGAATTCCCCCACTGGTCGTTCATAATGCACATGACTCCAAGAGAAGGGAAACATCCATAATCTCCTCGGAATCACCTGACCTTGGTCGTCAAGCTTGGGCTCGTCGTTCTCATCAGTATCAATTCCGAGAAAACTCATAGCTCTCACGGCCGCATCGCTCGCAGACTTTATCAATAAGTAGTCGTTTTTGAAGGCCCGGATGGATTCTGAGTGGGCCTTGAAGATCTTGGTCCGCTGCTTGAAAGATACGAACCCCTTCCGGTTGGTTCCTCGCCCGACTTGGCGCTGTAGAGAAAAGAGGCGAAAGAAGAGAGGAAGTGTGGCCCCAACGCCCATAAAGGCGCACGTCATCTCGAACGCCCTCAGGAATGCGTATGAGTTGGGGTGCAACTGGGAAGGAGCTATGCAGAGATGTCCGGGCACAACACTCACGAAGTCGCTAAAGGGCAACGTCACCCCCAGAACCGAAGTAGCGTATTCATACATGGAGAACGCCCGACCGCGAAAGTCTGAGAAGATACGGTCGTCATTGTAACACGGTGGGAGAACTGACTTTAGTTATGTTGCGGATAGCAAGAGTCGCCACCGACTTTTATTTTATCCAAAGGAAAGGCATAAAAGAACAGGAAAGACCTTAAAAGATTTTTGGGTCCGGGGGGTAGGTTATGTAAAGGGAAGGTATTAGCACCCTTTACATCCATGGTTATCCATGGGCTCTTAGTTACTTAGCTCACTTTAAATTGTTTTTTGAAATGTGAAGTGTGTGAATAGAAATTTTCATAAGAGTTTAATAATGATCCATGTACGGATGCGTAAAAAACTTGTGTTTGAAAATTGTTTGAAATTTGTGAAGTATTTGAAATTGGTTTTGAAATAGTGAGCAAGTAACTATGAGGAACCTACCCTAAAGTTTAAGTCTTTCTGTTCTTTATCCTTTAAATGGTAAGACTATCCCTATTATTAAGGAATAGGTAGTCATTACCTTGGATGTGAGGGACATCTGTTTAATGAAGGTAATTGTAGGGTGTATTAAGCATTTGGAGGGACTGTCATCATTATTCGAAAGGGACAAGATCTTTTATGAAAGGCAACCATTAAGGGACTTGATCTTTTATTGTTAAGGGACTAGATGACTTTTCTTTTAAGGGACTTTGCTTTATACACCCCACTTGACCTTATAATTAGGCAACATTGAGAGGTATCCCTAGAAAGTGAGATGGCGATCAAAGATCGACTTACGTGTGTGAATGTTTAATTTAATTTATCTTTTAATTTAAATGATCTAAATTAAATTTTAAATAGCATACATGTTTACACTCCCTATTTTACTAACCATAGCATAAAAATTAAATAATTACAAAAAATTACATCCAGGAGCATTTACAATAATAATAATAAGCAATTAAAAATAAATAGTAAAAATAAATAAATAAGCAATAATAATTATAATAGGGGTTAGTAGCAATAATTAAAAATAAATAAAGTTAGTGAAATAATAATAATAAGCATAATTTAAAAATAAATGGATTAGTAATAAGCATGATTAGTAATAATAATAAACAAAATAAGGTTTTAATGGCTTAATTAGAAAAATAAAAACAATTATATTAAGTAATCATAAAATTTAAAATTATAAACAAATTAAATAATGAACATATTATGAGCAATTATTAAATTTTGCAATCTTTTAGAAATTATTTATATATAATTGATTATAAACAATGATAGAATATTTATATAATGGGATTAATTATAATATAAAATATATACATAATAATTATATTTACAAGATTTAATTATATTAAATATTATATTTACAAAAATTAGAAATTTAAATCATAAGATAAAATTAGTTTTTTTTTATTATTTAGAAAATAAATTAGGGTTTACAAAATTAGGGTTTGTTTAGAAAATATTTTTTTAGGGTTTATAATCTAATATACAAAATTATTTTAATAAATATACATATACTATAATTTAATTACATAAAAAAAAAAGAAATTTGAATTAAGAAAATAAAAATTTTTAGAATTCTAGAAAATATAAGTGTTATTTTAGAATTATTTAAACATATATATATGCATAATTATTTTTTAATTAATAATAAGAAAACAATTAAACAAATTAATCAAATAAATTAAAACAGAAAAAAAGTGATAAAAAGAACTTACCTGGGTGGGATTTGAACCCAGGACGTTCAGCTTGCCATCAACAAAACGCACCATCAGGCCAGCCATGCACGTGTGATAGAGGAATGTACTTAATTGGTTTTATTCCTTGTCATGAAAAATCCAGAAAAATAATAAGAAGCAAAAAGGCCTGGGGGAGAATCGACCCCAGGACCTCTCAAACAATCACATGTACACATTGCCAATCCTGCTGGGTGAGCGCGTCTGCTAGAATATTGACTATAATACATAATATATAATACTTCATGATTAACCTGAAAAAAAGAGAAAAAATGCACAAAGCCAGGTTTCGAACCAGTGACCTCACGCAGCACACAAACAAGCCTTACCACTGAGACAAGCATTCGCTTGTGAAATATAAACAGGATTAATGCATTATATTTTAAAATAGAAATTCAAATTGAGTTTTGGCGCCAGCATAACTTCATCTTCTTCCTTGAGAACTGCAGATTTACCTGCGAAATTTGTTAAGCATTTTCCTGCGAAATTTTATTCATAGGAAAACCTACGAATTTCAAACACACACAAGCAGTACGGTTTTGTCAAATTAAGAACATATTTGAGTTCCTTGTGACCTGTACAATCCAATTTTATCAATCAAATTCATTTATAATGCTTGAATTAAAGAACCCTAATTTGGAGGTCAAAACCCTAACATGGCATCTCACGGGTTTCTCATGGTTTCTTTGATTTCTTTGCCCAGAAACATTCTACACATCATCACAAACATCATTAACCAAACAAAATTCATTGAAAAGCAATAAATTAATGAAACCGAAAAAATTATATTCAAGAACAACCAAGCTTCGGGTTTTGTATTATGGCATGGTTTTGATGCATATGAGTGATGATAATGATTCAGTGATGTCCAATAGTCATAGCTATGTCCTCAAAATACCTTCTAAAGCTCTGGAAATTCAAAACCGAATGTGAGTTGTGGAGAGGTTTTTTTGATTTGTAAATTTACTCTTGAGGAGGCTGAAATTCGTGCCTTGTGATTGCAATGAGTTAAGTACTTATAGGAGACTGAATTTAGGTCAAAAAATTAATCCCTTGTGTTGAAGATTTGATATGAAAAGATTCAAAATGATCATGCCTTAAAAATCAAATATTCATGTGTGAACACTTGCTATTTTTGGCTAATCCTCATGATTTCTTTCCTCTTCAATTCAAATCAAATTTATGATTTTCTAGAAGCTTGATCCAAATCAAATCTTACATTTTCATATTTTATTTTTATTTAAAATGATTTTTAATGAATTAAATCAAAATAAATAAAAATAAAATAATAAAAAAATCTGATTTTTAATGGTTTGGGTCGTGCATGAAGTTATTGTATGGATTGGGTCATCATTTGGCAAGCCCATTTGGAAGAAATTGGTTTTAGACCCCCATTTTCATCATAAACCAACTCAAAATTTCCCAACTTTGCAAGGGCACATATCCTTCAATTTTAATGCTATGAGGGTGTTCTTGGATATTTTGGAAATCTTGAAGAGTCCTCTAACCAACCCCACTTGTTTCATGTCCATATCATTTACCAATCTCAAGTTATGCCCTTTTGAAGTTGTTGACTTTTTGTTGACTTTCAAAAGGACCTATAATGTCTTAGCTCATACCTTCCAAATGAAGCATTTTTGGGCTTGGCTTGTGAGACACAAAGTTGTAGAGAATTCAATTTCCTTCAAAATGAGCTTTGGATGGAGACTTGGTAATGAAGTATGTGAAAGTTATGGCTGGTCAAAGTTTAGTTGACTTTTACTAAGGAAACCCTAATTTAGAAACTCCTGATTCTTGATGATCTGGACTCTCCTTGATGAATCATGATCAACCCTTGATCAAATGATGAATTTTACTTCATATACTTGATGTTGGCAAAAAATCATGAAGTTTGACTTTGGTTTGACCACAGTTGACCTCAGTTTGACTTTTTAACTGCTTTGACTGATTTTGACTTATCTGATCATTTGACTGAGTAAACTTTTGAGAAAAGTCTTGAAACTTGTCATGGGGGTTCTTACACACATATAAGATGTTATGAAGCTCACTTGAAGTCTTGGAAATCCATTTAGCCTGATTAAAGTCAAAACCCTAGTTTTGGATGCACTGCTTAGGAGGTGCATTGTCTGAGGGAATTGTCAACTCTTCTGACCAATTGTGAACTTTGTGAACCTTGTGAGCCATCATAAAATGCATTGTAAACCTCATGGGAGGTCTTGTGAACCTTGTGAACCTCATAAAGTGACTTGTAGACTTCATGAACCTCATGAAAGGTCTTGTAATCATTGTGAATCTTGTGAACCTTGTGAACCTTCATAAAGTGACTTGTAGACTTCATGAACCTCATGAAAGGTCTTGAAAGTGTTGTGGATCTTGTGAACCTTCATGAAGTGACTTGTAAACTTCATGAGCCTCATGGAAGGTCTTGAAAGCATTGTGAATCTTGTGAACCTTGTGAACCTTCTTAGCACACAAAGTCTTGTATTGTGAGGGCAAATTTTGGGGTGCAACAGCTGCCCCTGTTCAATTTTCTGAAACCTGAGGGGTTAGATTGGTATATTTGCCAGTCGTGACCTGGAAGGTTGAAGAGGATTGAACACAAAAGCCCAAAAATTTGCACTCACCAGTGCATAGAATGATACAGGTGGATAATGGAATATGCTTGAGTGGGCTTAAAGATGCCACTTGGAAAAGTTCTTCAGATGTATTTATTGGAGGATAAGCAGTCCAAAATATGAAGGTATAATGATAGCTCTCAGGAGGATAAAGAATTCCTAAAGTAATGATGATAGCTGTCAGGAGGATGGAGCAATCCTGAGGAGATAATAAGCTTTCAGGAGGATGAAGCAGTCCTGATGTAGTGATATATTTTCAAAAGGATGAAGCAGTCTTGAAAGATTGATAATATGCTTTCAGGAGGATGAAGCAATCCTGAGGTAATGATGATAGTTGTCAGGAGGATAGAGCAGCCCTGAGGTAATACTATGATTTCAGGAGGATAAAGCAATCCTGAGGTAATAAGAAGCTGTCAGGAAGATAAAGCAGTCATGGGGTACAAGAAGCTATCAGGAGGATAAAGCAATCCTGAGGTAATAAGAAGCTGTCAGGAGGATGAAGCAATCCTGATGTAATAATATGCTTTCAAGAGGATGAAGCAGTCTTGAGAGATTTGATAATATGCTTTTAGGAGGGTAGGGCAATCCTGAGGTACAATAAGCTGTCAGGAGGATAAAGCAATCCTGAGGTAGTAATAATCTTCCAGGAGGATGAAGCATTCCTGGGGTACAAGAAGCTGTCAGGAGGATGAAGCAGTCCTGAGGTGATAGTATGCTTTCAGGAGGATAAAGCAATCCTGAGGGATGATAACTTTCAGGAGGATAAAGCAGTCCTGATAATCACAAATTTGTTTGCTGGGGAATTAACCTGAAAACAAGGTAGCATTCTGTATGATAGTATTAGTTCATGTATTATGTATGCATGTATAATATGATGCACCTATGTAATGTATTATGTATCTATGGATATGTATGTTATGGTATGATGTAAATGATGTATGTATGATATGATGCTGCCTGAAGCGTCTTGATATATTCGTATAACAACTGCTGGCCAGGGAAAATAAATCCCGATTCGTTGTTGAAGAATATAAGGGACCCACTCCCGTCTTGTTTGATAATATAGTATACATAACCTCCTGTCTGCTGGGGATAATAAGGTATATACAACCTCCCGTCTGCTGGGGATAGCAAGGTATATATAACCTCCCGTCTGCTTGGGATAGTAAGGTATATACAACCTCCCGTCTGCTGGGGATAGCAAGGTATATATAACCTCCCGTCTGCTTGGGATAGTAAGGTATATATAACCTTCGTCTTCGTTTGATAGTAGGGTAGATATAACATCCCGTCTTCGTTCGTCGTACCCTTATTGGAGAGTAAATACCCGTATATCCGTATGAGGATAAAAGAGATGGATATAAATTCCAGGGGAGATGTAACTTTATGAAGATGGATTTGCCCTACTGTGGATTTGTAACTGTTTTGTAGAGATGAACCGGCGAAGCTTCGTTGAAATCCTTCCCTTGTTAGTCCTTAGTAAATACTATTACTGCATTTTTATGCATTTCTGGTAAACATCAATCATATTAAAAAGCATACATGCATTTTTGGTAAACATCAATCATATTCAAAAGCATACATACATTCAAACACAACCAATGGACGTTTCGCTTATGTAAATAGGGTAAAAGTAAATCTGGATTCAAAAGATGGAATTTATTTATATCAAAAAGTGACCCATACACGGGTAAATTTGTACAAAGGGACATAAACCCTAGTAAGAGGATTTTGTCATAAAGTTTTTACAAAGCAAGGAAAATTAGCTATGTGGGAAATAATCCTATTGAGTTTCAATTCTACTATTGCCATTATCTTCAAGTATCTCATCTTCTGCTGTTGAGACGGAAACAATTGGATTGAGCTTTATCTGTTTGAACTTGAGTACGTAACACAACTGGTTGCAGTTTCATGGGTGATCCAAACGAGACATAGTCATACGCTTTAATCTCTAACTTTTGCCTGGATTGCCCTTTCAGGTTTTCAATCCACCGGGATACCCTTTTTTGCCCAAGCTGCCTTTTCAGGTTTTCAACTTGCCGGGTGTACATCTTTTTATATATATCCCTAATTTTTGCCCAAACCCTTTTGGTTTGCCGGGATGCCCTTATTTTTGCCTAGGCCTGTCAACCTAGCGGGTCTCTTTTCATGCGTAGTATTTTTTAACTATGTCTGCGTTTACAGGCTGTGGGAAGTCTTCACCATCCATTGTAGTGAGTATCATGGCACCTCCTGAGAACACTGTCTTGACTACAAATGGGCCTTCATATGTTGGAGTCCACTTGCCCCTAGGATCACCCTGTGGTAATATGATACGCTTGATTACCAAGTCACCAGCCTGATATACCTTTGGCTTAACCTTCTTATTAAAAGCTTTGATCATTCGTTTCTGGTACATCTGGCCATGACAAACTGCTGCTAACCTCTTCTCATCAATCAAATTTATCTGGTCAAGTCGAGTCTGAATCCACTCATCTTCATCCAAACCTGCATCCTTCATAATTCTTAAGGAGGGGATCTGAACTTCAATGGGCAAAACTGCTTCCATACCATAGACTAAGGAGAATGGGGTTGCCCCTGTTGAAGTGCGTATTGTAGTACGATAACCATGAAGAGCGAATGATAACATCTCATGCCAATCCTTGTAGGTAACAGTCATCTTCTGTACAATCTTCTTAATGTTCTTATTAGCAGCTTCAACTGCCCCATTCATCTTTGGACGATACGGAGAAGAGTTGTGATGCTTAATCTTGAACTGCGTGCAGAGATCAGTAATCATAGTGTTGTTCAGATTAGAGCCATTGTCAGTGATAATCCTTTCAGGGATGCCATACCTACATATGAGATTATTCTTAATGAATCGAGCCACAACATTCTTGGTAACAGATGCAAATGAAGCTGCCTCTACCCACTTCGTGAAGTAATCAATAGCAACCAAGATGAAACGATGCCCATTAGAAGCAGTAGGCTTGATCTCACCAATCATATCAATGCCCCACATGGCAAAGGGCCAAGGAGCAGTCAACACATTCAATGGTGATGGAGGTATATGAACTTTATCAGCATAGATTTGACACTTGTGACAAGTTCTGGAGTGTTGATAGCAATCAGCTTCCATGGTAGACCAATAGTATCCTGCTCTCAATATCTTCTTTGCCATAGTATGACCACTGGAATGAGTGCCAAAGATCCCATCATGCATATCTTCCATAATCTCAGTTGCTTCTTTCTTATCCACACAACGAAGCAAAGTTGAATCATGATTGCGCTTGTACAGAATCCCATTACTCAAAAAGAACTTAGCAGAGAACCTTTTCAGAAATTTCCTATCTTTGACAGATGCCCCTTCAGGGAACTCCTGAGATTCAAGATATCTTTTCACTTCATAGAACCAAGGCTTCTCCTCTGCCCCTTCTGTGTCAATCTCATTGCAATATGCAGGCTTTTCAAATCTATCAATAGTAATCTTAGGAGCTTCATCATCCCAACTGATCTCAAACATGGATGCCATGGTGGCCAACGCATCTGCCAACTGATTCTCTCTTCGTGGAATATGTTCAAAAGTGATCTCTTTGAAATGTGGGATTAAAGACAACACATGCTCTCCGTAAGGAATGAGGTTATCATGTTTAGTATCCCAATCTCCTTTAATCTGACTTACTACTAGGGCTGAATCTCCATACACGTCTAGGAACTGAATCTTCATATCAATAGCAGCTTTAATACCCAGGATACATGCCTCATACTCAGCCATGTTATTGGTACAATAGAAACACAATCTTGCAGTAATCGGGGTATGACAACCTTCAGGGGAACTAATCACAACACCAACACCATTACCAAGTGCATTAGAGGCACCATCAAAAACCATAGTCCATCGGGATCCTTGTTCAGGTCCGTCATATTGTCCAGGTTCTTTGGTAATAATCATAATGTCTTCATCAGGGAACTCAAAGCTCATTGACTGATAATCATCCACTGCTTGATGAGCCAAATGATCAGCAACAACACTTCCCTTGATGGCCTTCTGAGTAGTATATTGTATGTCATATTCTGTCAAAATCATTTGTCATCTGGCAATTCTTCCGGAGAGAGCAGGTTTCTCAAATATGTACTTGATTGGATCCATCTTTGAAATCAATAAGGTAGTATGGGTCAACATATACTGTCTTAGTCGGCGAGCAGCCCATGCCAAAGCGCAGCAAGTTTTCTCGAGCAGTGAGTATCTTGTTTCACAGTCGGTAAACTTTTTGCTAAGGTAGTATATTGCCTGCTCTTTTCGACCAGACTCGTCATGTTGCCCCAACACACACCCCATTGAGTTGTCTAATACTGTTAAGTACATAATTAAGGGTCTTCCATCAACTGGTGGCATCAAAATTGGTGGTTCTAGCAGATATCTCTTGATTTCATCAAAGGCTGTTTGGCATTCATCATTCCATTCCATCACCTGATCTTTCTTCAACAACTTGAAGATTGGCTCACAGATGGCAGTTAATTGGGAAATAAATCTTGCAATGTAATTCAGTCGTCCCAAGAAACCTCTAACCTCCTTCTTAGTACGGGGAGCTGGCATCTCTCGTATAGCTTTCACTTTTGCAGGATCCACTTCAATACCTTTTCCACTGACAATGAAACCCAGGAGCTTACCAGATCTAACTCCAAAAGTACACTTGTTTGGGTTCAATCTCAACTTGTATTTCTTCAACCTATCAAACAACTTATGCAAATGATCAAGATGTTGTTCTTCATTCTGGGACCTGGCTATCATATCATCCACATACACCTCTATCTCATGATGAATCATATCATGAAACAAAGCCACCATAGCACGCTGATATGTTGCCCCTGCATTCTTCAAACCAAATGGCATCACCTTATAGCAAAAAGTGCCCCACTGTGTAACAAAGGTTGTCTTCTCCATATCTTCAGGTGCCATCTTGATCTGATTGTAACCAGAGAAACCATCCATAAAAGAGAATACCTTATGCTGAGCAGTGTTGTCTACCAGAACATCAATATGAGGAAGTGGGAAATCATCTTTGGGGCTAGCCTTGTTCAAATCCCTGTAGTCCACACACATACGTACCTTACCATCTTTCTTAGGTACCGGCACCACATTTGCAACCCACTGAGGATAAGAAGTCACTGCTAAGAACCCTGCATTGAACTGTTTCATTACCTCTGCTTTGATCTTTTATGACATCTCGGGACGCATACGACGAACCTTCTGCTTCTTTGGACGACAATCTTCTTTCACTGGTAAACGGTGAACCATAATGTCTGTATCTAACCCTGACATATCTTCATAAGACCAAGCAAAGATCTCCACATAGTCACGTAACATCTGAATCAGTCTGCTCTTGACACTATCCTCTAAATCAGCCCCTATCTTGACCTCTTTCCTGTTTTCTTCAGTTCCCAGATTCACAACTTCGACTGGCTCTTCATGTGGCTGTATGGCTTTCTCTTCTTGTTGTAACAACCTAGCAAGCTCTACAGGTACTTCACAATCGTCCTCATTTCCGTCTTCAGTTTGATAGATCGGATTCTCGAAATTATAATTGGCAATAGTAGAACTGTTATCAACAGGATCCAGAGTGGATGAGGATCTGCATTTTAGTGATGTGGGTGTGTGTAAGAACACATAGCTGATAAAGCAAAAATAAAAGAAAAGAAAGACAAGGAACACAATATTTACTAAAACGAAACGTCCACTGATTTTATTGAATGAAGTATGCAAATGAAATGACAGCCCGTAACAAGCACACCTTTGTGCCTCGGGTAAGGCACAAGGCTTAAGAGTTCAATTGTTCAAGAAATTACAAACTTAAAAGCAACAACACAGTAATAGTATTTACTCCTGACTAAAGGAGATAGGGATAACATCTTCAGCTTTCCAATTATTGAGTCCAGCACCCACAGTAGGAAAAATCCAAGCATCCAAGTTGTAGTCTTCATCATAGTCTCCCACGGCATTGATCTGATCTTTCATAACCCCTTGATTGGTGATACGAACAGCACGAGCACGACGAACAACCTTCTGGGACTCTGCAGTGAAACCCAAACCAAATTTGTCAGACTTGTATGGGATATTAGGAAGCTGACCCCAAATAGTACAACCACCTTCATCTACCACATCCCTAGCATCATTGAGGGAGGCCATTGCCATTGTTGGAGGTTTTCTGGTGACCACAGGAACTTTCTTCGCAACAGGAGGAGCTACATAATCATTAACAATCCAGGGAACCACTTCAAATGTCTGACACGGAGTTTCAATGTATTCACCTTCCATTTCTAGATACTTGAAAGTGTTTACATGGCTGACAAAGTATTCTTCCTCTCCATAGACAGTAACAACCTTTCCCTCCACCGGATATCTTAGCTTCTGATGTAATGTAGAGGTTACAGCACCTGCCCCATGGATCCAGGGACGACCAAGCAGACAAGAGTATGAAGGACGAATATCCATCACAAAAAATGTAGCAGTAAAAACCTGGGAGCCAACTTTGATTGGAAGATCAATTTCTCCATGCACCACTCTTCTAGAACCATCAAAAGCCTTTACCACAATATTACTGGGCTTCAGCACAGCATCTTCAGGACTCAGCTTATTCAGGACTTCCTTGGGCAACACATTTAGAGAGGAACCATTGTCTATCAATACATGTGACAGGGTAGTGCCCCTGCATTCAATTGAAATATGCAAGGCCCTGTTATGATCCCTCTTGGCAGGGGTCAAATCAGCATCAGAAAATCCCAACCCATTATCATAAGTCAGGTGGGCAACACAATTCTCAAACTGGTCAATAGAAATGGCATTGGGCACATGAGCAGTCTTCAGAAACTTTATCAAAGCTTTTGCATGAGCTTCAGAACATAACAACAAGGACAACATAGAAATCTTTGAGGGAGTATGCCCCAACTGATCAACAATGTCATAATCACTCTTGCGAATGATTTTCAATACTTCTTCCATCTGCTTAGAGAGATCATCAGCAGCTGGCACATTAGCAGGTATAGGCTCAATAACAGGACCTTTGCCCCGAGCATCAGTGGTAGAGGTAGCAACAGGAGTAACTGCATTCTTAGAAGTAACTGGAGGTGAGAAGACTCTTCCACTACGTGTGATCTTACTAGATCCAGCAATATTATCAATATCAACAGGCACATCAGCTAAAGGCTCCTGCTTAACACCATGGATGTAAACATCAGACCCATAGTGCCAAGGCACAGCTTTATCAGATGTATATGGAATAGGACCAGGAGTAGTAATGATCAGAGGAGCCACTCTGACTTCAGCAACAACTTTCACAGGGCCTTCAGCAGTAATCTTGATTGGACCCTGATGGGTGATTTTAATAGGTCTCCTTGAAGTGATTCTTACCGGTACTTTGTCAACCATATCAACCTCTTCAACCTTCTTACCTCTAGTAATATGCTCCACCATACTCTCCACAGAAAGTGGTCTCCTTTCAAACACTATAGTGTAATTATTCATGAGACGCTGAATCCCATCCTTCAACCTCCAACACTTATCTGGATTATACTCACAATAGACACAATCTTCACGACAACCCGGAAAGAAACCAGCTTGTACTAACTTCTTTCTGATGACAGACAATGGTGTGGTCAACTCCGCAACTGAATGGATATGCAAATCTTCATCAATGGCATTGACAGTCTTCTCGTGATTTGGCATGGGAGCAGTAATCACATTTGGAGTACCTGGTGGGTCAAACTCGATCTCTCCAGCCTCAATCATATCTTGAATTTTGTTCTTCAAGACCCAGCAGTTATTAGTATCATGACCCTGACAGTTTGAATGATATGCACATCGTGCATTGGGATTGTACCTGGGAGAAGTAACATTAGGATTCTGAGGAGCCTCTTTCAGAGTAATAAGTTCAGCCTTTAATAAGTGTTGCAATGCCTGAGCCAGTGACATGTTGATCTTCGTGAACTGCCTTCTAGCCCTCTGTTGGTTGCCCTGTGGCTGCTCTGGTGTTATAGGAGTTAGATTTGAAATATGAACTGCACTCACAGACTGATGTCTTCTATTACGATCAGGTTGACCATAAACAACATTGGATTCTTTCTTCCCAGTGGGAGGCTTCTTTGCAGCACCTGATGAAGAAGTACCCACTTGAATCTTGCCATTCTTGATACCATTCTCCACTCGCTCTCCTGTCATGATCAACTCAGTGAAGCCAGATGATGAGCTTCCAATGAGATGACTGTAAAACGGGCCATTCAGTGTACACATGAACATATCAACCAATTCCCTGTCAGTCAAAGGGGGTTGAACTCTTCCAGCTAAGTCTCTCCATTTTTGAGCATACTCCTTAAAACTTTCTTTGGCACCCATGGACATGCTTTGCAACTGCATGCGAGTGGGAGCTAAGTCAGCATTGTATTGATACTGCTTATAGAAAGCTTCAGCAAGATCATTCCAATCCCTGATGTTGACACTCTCCAATTGATAATACCACTCCAACTGAGCTCCAGATAAGCTTTCTTGAAAGAAATGGATCCACAACTTCTTGTCAGCAGTGTGAGGCTGAATTCTTCTGACATAAGACCTCAGATGCAGCTTGGGACAAGAGACCCCATCATAAACAACAAAGGTAGGAACCTTGAAACCAATGGGTATGACAACCCCAGATATCAGACTCAAATCTTCAAAATCTAGCCCAGAAGATTTCTGCAACTCCATAGCATCCATCCTATCCACCAGCATCTTGAATTTGTCCTCATTAGGATCATGGTAATAATTAGCCTCAGAATCAGAGTCCCCCATAGTGTTGTGGAGACTGCCTCCCTCTTTTTCAGATTCCTCAGATTCATAGTCTTCAACCTGTTCTTTGGTCTTGACAGGACCTCTAAACCTTCTTCCCATGTTGAGCAGGCCACCTGACCTTCTAGTCTTCTTAGTCTTCTTGGCCAGCAGTGTCTTCAATTCATCCTGCCCCTTGGATAGGTTCAGGATCAGCTCTTGGAACTGTGCATTCTGTGCCTGGAGATCCTTAACTGATTGTTCAAGAGCCATTGCTGAAATAAACAGCGAGAAGATGAGAAACCTGTGCACAATTATAAACCTGTGATGCAATGAGATGATATGTGAATGTATATGCAATGTTTTCAAGGACCGCAGGATTTAAATTTGCTTAAACAAACAAGAAGGTAAACTTTTATTAGTAACAAAATTGTTTTGCCTCTTGGGCTTACAGGAAATGAAATGCAATAAATACAAGGGATGGGGTTTTAAGTCTCCCATGGACGTTTCCTCTTTGTGTTGAGGTATGAGTTGAGATTCTGTTCCTCATGAAGTTGCTTTGTCAGTTCTAGGATTTTTTCTTGGCTTGCTTTGTAACGAGCCTCGAAAGTATCCCTTTGCTCCTTCAACTGGATCCAAGATCTCTGCAAGTCTTCCATGTCAGTAGGCATGTCTGGGTGAAGGATGGTATAAGCAGTGTCTCCTTCAGCAACAGGTTCCATGGTAACTGGCAGGATAGTAGGATATGGCATCATGAGAGTCTGAGCACGAGATCGTACCCATCTGAGATAAGCCTCCATAGGAATAGTGTACTTAGGCTCCAGTGTCTTGCTGTCAACCCTGTTTACTTTTCCCCATGCTCGTATGAATCTCTGACGGTAACCTTGAAGATCGTTGTCGTAGTCAAACACAATGCCCTGAATCAACATCATGTGGACCATCACTCCGAGCGTAACCAAACTGTCGTAAAGCTAGAGAGGGGTTGTAGGTGATGCCCCCTCTTATGCCTAGAAGTGGCACATTAGGAAACTCCCCACAACGGTCAATGATAGTAACATTCTCCATAGATCTGGAGCACCAATGGATATCTGAATGTGAGAGTGACATGATCCTCTTGGACCATCTGAACCCTTGCTCATTCTTCATTACTGATCGAGGAAGGTGAGAAATAAACCACCTAGAAAGCAAAGGTATGCAGCACATCAAAGTTCCTCTTGCCCTTGTAGTACGGGTGTGAAGAGAATGTAGGATGTCTCCAAGCAATGTAGGCATTGGGTTGTGACTCAGGAATATGTTGATGGCGTGAATGTCTATGAACTGATCTGGATTGGGGAACAACACTAAGCCATAAATCAGCAAGGCTAAGATCTCCTCAAAAGCATCATGACTCATGGCCTTCAAGAACATTTGAGCATTCTCTATCAACACCTTAGCTAGAATACCCTTAACTCCGCTTCTCGTTTCTAGAACAATGTCAGACTTCTTCAGATGTAGAGCTGCAGCAATAACCTTTGGTTTAAGCTCCTTCTCCAAACCTGTGAAGGGTCTTTGATCAAGAACAGGTATGCCCAGAAGTTTAGAGAACTCTTCCATGGTTGGAACCAGCTGGTAGTCGGGGAATGTGAAGCAATGGTGCTTAGGATCAAAGAACTGAAACAGGACACTCATCATGTCTTCATTGAACCCTGAGATGACTAGATCCAATAGGTGGCCATGTCTCTTGATGAACCGGGAATGATCAGACACTTGAGAAACCAACTCTTTAAGCTTAGCAGGTATGCCCACAAAGTTGATCCTGATGGTGTTTCTACGAGCAGAAGCCATGACCTGCAACAAAGAACAAAGATAAATCCTTTGGTCCTTGAAATGGTTAGTGAAAATGCTTATGCTTATGATGCATGATGATGTCATGATGTTATGCTCAATCACAAACATGTGGCACACACAAGCAAGTCACACAATAGCCCTAGGTTTAAAGGCTTGCATGAGGTTCAAAGGTAAGTACCCTCCCCTGAAGTTAGTTGGTTCATCCTGTCCTACAAAAGTAACCAGGTTCTAAGGGATCTCAATATCATTGATCCTTCACAAGGGTGGTTGATCAGAAGGCAACTTACTTGCCAACCAAAACCCTCCAAGTTTAAGATCTCAATGAGTGTAGTATCGAGTGTCAACCAACTTCAGTCTGCACCAAAGCCGGTTACCTCACTACTTTCTAAAGGCCAAGATGGGATAACTAGGGTTCTAAAAGTTAGTTAGTGCATTGACAACATATGGCAGCCTCATATTATCCTCAACTTGACTTAAGGAACATAAGCACCAACCAAGAAGTCACACTAACTATGGCCACCAGATCAACCGTATCGATATACGTCGTACAGTTTCCTTGGTCTATTGCCATTTACCTAAGGTACACTAGATCCGGGTTAGGACCTTTCACACATAAGAGCACCCCAACAAGATAATATAAAGCAAACAAGGCAAACAATTTAAAGTGATCTAATTCCTAATGGTACCCCTCTTAAATTAAGTCCCCAACAGAGTCGCCAGTTCTGTAACATGGTGGGAGAACTGACTTTAGTTATGTTGCGGATAGCAAGAGTCGTCACCGACTTTTATTTTATCCAAAGGAAAGGCATAAAAGAACAGGAAAGACCTTAAAAGATTTTTGGGTCCGGGGGGTAGGTTATGTAAAGGGAAGGTATTAGCACCCTTTACATCCATGGTTATCCATGGGCTCTTAGTTACTTAGCTCACTTTAAATTGTTTTTTGAAATGTGAAGTGTGTGAATAGAAATTTTCATAAGAGTTTAATAATGATCCATGTACGGATGCGTAAAAAACTTGTGTTTGAAAATTGTTTGAAATTTGTGAAGTATTTGAAATTGGTTTTGAAATAGTGAGCAAGTAACTATGAGGAACCTACCCTAAAGTTTAAGTCTTTCTGTTCTTTATCCTTTAAATGGTAAGACTATCCCTATTATTAAGGAATAGGTAGTCATTGCCTTGGATGTGATGGACATCTGTTTAATGAAGGTAATTGTAGGGTGTATTAAGCATTTGGAGGGACTGTCATCATTATTCGAAAGGGACAAGATCTTTTATGAAAGGCAACCATTAAGGGACTTGATCTTTTATTGTTAAGGGACTAGATGACTTTTCTTTTAAGGGACTTTGCTTTATACACCCCACTTGACCTTATGATTAGGCAACATTGAGAGGTAACCCTAGAAAGTGAGATGGCGATCAAAGATCGACTTACGTGTGTGAATGTTTAATTTAATTTATCTTTTAATTTAAATGATCTAAATTAAATTTTAAATAGCATACATGTTTACACTCCCTATTTTACTAACCATAGCATAAAAATTAAATAATTACAAAAAATTACATCCAGGAGCATTTACAATAATAATAATAAGCAATTAAAAATAAATAGTAAAAATAAATAAATAAGCAATAATAATTATAATAGGGGTTAGTAGCAATAATTAAAAATAAATAAAGTTAGTGAAATAATAATAATAAGCATAATTTAAAAATAAATGGATTAGTAATAAGCATGATTAGTAATAATAATAAACAAAATAAGGTTTTAATGGCTTAATTAGAAAAATAAAAACAATTATATTAAGTAATCATAAAATTTAAAATTATAAACAAATTAAATAATGAACATATTATGAGCAATTATTAAATTTTGCAATCTTTTAGAAATTATTTATATATAATTGATTATAAACAATGATAGAATATTTATATAATGGGATTAATTATAATATAAAATATATACATAATAATTATATTTACAAGATTTAATTATATTAAATATTATATTTACAAAAATTAGAAATTTAAATCATAAGATAAAATTAGTTTTTTTTTTATTATTTAGAAAATAAATTAGGGTTTACAAAATTAGGGTTTGTTTAGAAAATATTTTTTTAGGGTTTATAATCTAATATACAAAATTATTTTAATAAATATACATATACTATAATTTAATTACATAAAAAAAAAAAGAAATTTGAATTAAGAAAATAAAAATTTTTAGAATTCTAGAAAATATAAGTGTTATTTTAGAATTATTTAAACATATATATATGCATAATTATTTTTTAATTAATAATAAGAAAACAATTAAACAAATTAATCAAATAAATTAAAACAGAAAAAAAGTGATAAAAAGAACTTACCTGGGTGGGATTTGAACCCAGGACGTTCAGCTTGCCATCAACAAAACGCACCATCAGGCCAGCCATGCACGTGTGATAGAGGAATGTACTTAATTGGTTTTATTCCTTGTCATGAAAAATCCAGAAAAATAATAAGAAGCAAAAAGGCCTGGGGGAGAATCGACCCCAGGACCTCTCAAACAATCACATGTACACATTGCCAATCCTGCTGGGTGAGCGCGTCTGCTAGAATATTGACTATAATACATAATATATAATACTTCATGATTAACCTGAAAAAAAGAGAAAAAAATGCACAAAGCCAGGTTTCGAACCAGTGACCTCACGCAGCACACAAACAAGCCTTACCACTGAGACAAGCATTCGCTTGTGAAATATAAACAGGATTAATGCATTATATTTTAAAATAGAAATTCAAATTGAGTTTTGGCGCCAGCATAACTTCATCTTCTTCCTTGAGAACTGCAGATTTACCTGCGAAATTTGTTAAGCATTTTCCTGCGAAATTTTATTCATAGGAAAACCTACGAATTTCAAACACACACAAGCAGTACGGTTTTGTCAAATTAAGAACATATTTGAGTTCCTTGTGACCTGTACAATCCAATTTTATCAATCAAATTCATTTATAATGCTTGAATTAAAGAACCCTAATTTGGAGGTCAAAACCCTAACATGGCATCTCACGGGTTTCTCATGGTTTCTTTGATTTCTTTGCCCAGAAACATTCTACACATCATCACAAACATCATTAACCAAACAAAATTCATTGAAAAGCAATAAATTAATGAAACCGAAAAAATTATATTCAAGAACAACCAAGCTTCGGGTTTTGTATTATGGCATGGTTTTGATGCATATGAGTGATGATAATGATTCAGTGATGTCCAATAGTCATAGCTATGTCCTCAAAATACCTTCTAAAGCTCTGGAAATTCAAAACCGAATGTGAGTTGTGGAGAGGTTTTTTTGATTTGTAAACTTACTCTTGAGGAGGCTGAAATTCGTGCCTTGTGATTGCAATGAGTTAAGTACTTATAGGAGACTGAATTTAGGTCAAAAAATTAATCCCTTGTGTTGAAGATTTGATATGAAAAGATTCAAAATGATCATGCCTTAAAAATCAAATATTCATGTGTGAACACTTGCTATTTTTGGCTAATCCTCATGATTTCTTTCCTCTTCAATTCAAATCAAATTTATGATTTTCTAGAAGCTTGATCCAAATCAAATCTTACATTTTCATATTTTATTTTTATTTAAAATGATTTTTAATGAATTAAATCAAAATAAATAAAAATAAAATAATAAAAAATCTTATTTTTAATGGTTTGGGTCGTGCATGAAGTTATTGTATGGATTGGGTCATCATTTGGCAAGCCCATTTGGAAGAAATTGGTTTTAGACCCCCATTTTCATCATAAACCAACTCAAAATTTCCCAACTTTGCAAGGGCACATATCCTTCAATTTTAATGCTATGAGGGTGTTCTTGGACATTTTGGAAAGCTTGAAGAGTCCTCTAACCAACCCCACTTGTTTCATGTCCATATCATTTACCAATCTCAAGTTATGCCCTTTTGAAGTTGTTGACTTTTTGTTGACTTTCAAAAGGACCTATAATGTCTTAGCTCATACCTTCCAAATGAAGCATTTTTGGGCTTGGCTTGTGAGACACAAAGTTGTAGAGAATTCAATTTCCTTCAAAATGAGCTTTGGATGGAGACTTGGTGATGAAGTATGTGAAAGTTATGGCTGGTCAAAGTTCAGTTGACTTTTACTGAGGAAACCCTAATTTAGAAACTCCTGATTCTTGATGATCTGGACTCTCCTTGATGAATCATGATCAACCCTTGATCAAATGATGAATTTTACTTCATATACTTGATGTTGGCAAAAAATCATGAAGTTTGACTTTGGTTTGACCACAGTTGACCTCAGTTTGACTTTTTAACTGCTTTGACTGATTTTGACTTATCTGATCATTTGACTGAGTAAACTTTTGAGAAAAGTCTTGAAACTTGTCATGGGGGTTCTTACACACATATAAGATGTTATGAAGCTCACTTGAAGTCTTGGAAATCCATTTAGCCTGATTAAAGTCAAAACCCTAGTTTTGGATGCACTGCTTAGGAGGTGCATTGTCTGAGGGAATTGTCAACTCTTCTGACCAATTGTGAACTTTGTGAACCTTGTGAACCATCATAAAATGCATTGTAAACCTCATGGGAGGTCTTGTGAACCTTGTGAACCTCATAAAGTGACTTGTAGACTTCATGAACCTCATGAAAGGTCTTGTAATCATTGTGAATCTTGTGAACCTTGTGAACCTTCATAAAGTGACTTGTAGACTTCATGAACCTCATGAAAGGTCTTGAAAGTGTTGTGGATCTTGTGAACCTTCATGAAGTGACTTGTAAACTTCATGAGCCTCATGGAAGGTCTTGAAAGCATTGTGAATCTTGTGAACCTTGTGAACCTTCTTAGCACACAAAGTCTTGTATTGTGGGGGCAAATTTTGGGGTGCAACAGTCATCTCCCGGGCAGGTCGCAACCCAGTCAGCGGGATTCCCAACAACTGGCAGCGGCTCCGATCGAGGTCTCGAGAAGGAAGACACTTTGTCCAGCAAATCTTCCATCACCCACTCTTCGGGCGAGACCCTCGACTGGGTAGGACACTGAGGCGATTCTGTCGACTGCCCCGTGGTACTTGTATCTGAACCATCCGAAGAGCTTCCTGAGTCTGAAGGTATGGACGCAGACGATTCAGTATTCCCCGAGGACGTATCCTCAGAAAGCACGTCCAGCGGATTCCCGAGCGAGTTTTCACCTGAAAAGCAGAGGAAAGGCATCAGTGAATTCGATTAAGAATATCAAATCCACCCTTCCACCGCTCAACAAGTGAAAGGGCGCGCTTCAGCTCAGAAACTATGTTCCGAGCTGTAGCCCTGGCTAACCATTGCTCGAAACAACAGCTGACGCCCAACAGTATAGATGACAAAAATCTATCCAAAAATCTAAAGTCTAAGTCGACCAAGATTTCCGTCGACCCTAAAGTTAGGGTTCACAGCCGACCAGCTACGATGGCAAGAACTTTAAGGCTTACTAATCCTAAATCCTAAAACTACCGGTAGAATCGCCCTAAACCGCATGCATTCTACAAAACCTACGTTATACACACTTAAAAGAGAAGAAAGGAACGGTACCTTGAGCTTGAGAAGACATTTTGGAAGAAAGTAAGCTTCTGCAAAGGGTGGTCGGCAAGAAATGACGGTGGTCGACGGCTGAAACAACGGCGGCTGAACGGACAGAGTCTTGAGAGAGAAGATGAAACGAAAAGGTCAAAATGGGCCCTGAGAATCCTATTTATAGGAAAGAAGACACGTGCGCGCGCGTGACCCCTATACGCTAGCCCCTAGACTAGCCGTCAAATCATTAATAGGCGCGAATATCCAGATATTCCAGCTTTTCGTTTCACATTCCTCTACCGAGCAACGTATTGTTTGCCTGGAAGACCGACAGCGTAGATCCTTGACCATGACATCACGCTCCGCCGAGCACAGTATCGCTTTTAAGTCACTGCTCTACAACACGAGCAATGACTTGGGGGGCTCCTGTTCCGGCCCGGCCCAATTCTTCCTATTGGGTCAAAAAGACTGATCCACTTACCTCGCTCGACGCCGAGCATAATCATGAAAAGTGGTCCTCAGTCAACCACCAGCGATCCGGTCCTGAAGAGATCCTCTAACGGCTAGCATTGACCGTTTCCTATCTTCACGGACCCCTCGATCCGCACCTCACCTAACGAACCAATAGTATTCTAGCTGGTCCCTTATAAAAACCCTCTCATTTGAGAGGGGCAGGTATTCAATTCTCAACCTTAATACTAGTACTTGCTCACTCTTGCTCGGTTACTTACTTTAGCATCGGAGTGCATTGCAGGTACACCCTTTTTTTCTCCTCAACGACCATACCCGTCCGCTCTCGAGACCAGCCGCATCGGATCCTGATCTCCAGGTACGATCAAATACTGTTCTGGACTGGCCCAATTCTCATAATTGGGCCAAGAAAACCAACTTAGCAGAAGCGCTCGACGTCGAGCAGAATCAAGAATAGTGGTCTCTGTCGACCAGAAGTGTATCGACCAAGACAAAGTCCTCCAACGGCTAGTTTTGACCGTTACCTATTTTACGGTTTCCTCGATCCGCGCCTCACAATATGGACCAATAATCTTCCATTTAGCCCTTTATATAAACCCTCTCATTTGGGAGGGTCAGGTATTCAATTCTCTGACCTTAATCCTTGTACTTGCTCACTCTTTGCTCGGTTACTTACTTTGGCATCAGAGTGCCTTGCAGGTACACCCCCTTTCTCTCCTCACCGACCGTCTTTCATCAGCCCTCGAAGCCAGCCGTATCGGATCCTGATCTCCAGGTACGATCAGGTGGCGCCGTCTGTGGGAACTCTGATTTCCCCGTTCTTCTCTCAAAATCTTCAAAGAACAAAAGTGTTACCAAGATCGCGATCAACCTCTGGAGAGTCGCCCAGAAACTCTTTTTCCCTCGACTCCTTCAGGATCGGATTTCGCCGCACTGGACGAAATCCTGAATCAGACAAACCTGTTGTTCCTCGCCCATGGCGAGAAAATCGCCCGTCTCGAAGATAATTCTCGTCGACCACCGTCTCCCGCGAGACCCCAAAGAAGGTGCACTCCTTCTCCCGCCAGGAAGAAGAGGAAAGGGCACGCTGACGAATCAACGGGCGACAAGCGTCCCCGCCAGCCCTCTCCACGATCTTCTCCTCCAAGAAAATCAAGAAGGAGCAGATCAAGATCTGCACCTCCCCGGCGAACGAAGAAACGCGCTCACAGATCTCCTTCATTCAACTCCAGTGACGACGAGGACGCTTGGGGTCCCCTCTCATCAGAAATCATGGCGGCTAAACTTCCAAGAGGTTTAGAGAAGCCCCCACCACTAGGCTCGTACGACGGAACCACAGATCCAGACGAGCATATCGAGAATATCGATGCGCTGCTCGATTACCGAGGAGTACGAGGAGCAATCAAATGTCGCCTTTTTCCTACAACGTTGAGGAAATGAGCAATGACATGGTACAAAAGCCTCGAAGCTGAGTCCATCACCTCCTGGAAACAACTTGGATGCACGTTCTCTAGGCATTTCACCGTATCAAGGCGGCATCCGAAGACAGAGGCTTCGCTCGAAGCGATCATCCAAGGGAAGGACGAACCTTTACGAACTTACATCAAAAGTTTCAATAAGGAGGAAATCCAAGTATCCACAACCGACGACATGAAGAAGTATTTGTTGGAACGAGGACTGTGCTCGTCAACATATTTTCACCGGGCAGTCGGCATTGAGACCCCTGCCACCCTCGACGCGTTCTTACTGAAAGCTCAAGCCTATATCCAGTATGAGGAAAAACAAGCAGCCAGCTCGATAAGGGACGCCCGACGTCGTGAAGATGCAAAACCCCACCGAGTCGATGAAACCTCGACATCTCGTCGAGGAGGAGACAAAAGAAAGGACGATCGCTCCCGTGAACCGCGGGAGCACAGAGGACCCGTCGGCCGGTTCCACGAATACACACCTTTCCTGACATCCAGAGAGAAAATCTTGTCCGAGTGTGCCAATTTGGAGTTCAGGCAAGCAGGGGTACGTTTTCCAAAGCAACAACCCAGCAAACCGGGCACAGACATAACGAAATATTGCAGATTCCACAAGAGTCATGGCCACAACACAGAAGACTGCATCCATCTCAAGGATGCGATCAAAATTCTGATCAAGGACGGGCACCTTAAGTAGTTCACCAAGTCCAGAGACACTCCTCGACAAGAAGCGCAGGAGACTCAAAAGGTCGAGGAAGTTATACCTATCCCTGCAGATGCGAACATGCAGGTTGCCCTGAGCATTTATCGCCTAAAAGATTTCTTCCTACCTGATCACACCAAGAGTCTGGGGTACCTTTCCTCCCATAGTCCATGGGAAGCCTTTCCATCCGCAATGGTCATCTCGGGAGGAGGGTTCAACAAAATCACGGCCGGATCCGTGAAACGAAAATTCGACCAACTAATTGCGAAGGGGCCCGCGCAAAACGCTACCCTGGACCCACCAAGAGAGGGCTCGGTACCCCTCGCCTTCTACCGAGAAGAACTTCTCGGAGGGGCGCCCAACGCCAGCATTCCTTTGCTCATCCGGGCGCGTATGGCAAATTTCGATGTCAGGAGAATCTTGGTGGACCAGGGCAGCTCTTGCGACATTATGTACTCCCAGCTGTTTTCAACACTCCAGTTGAACGAGACACACCTGACTCCGTACGTCGGATCAGACCTGCAGGGTTTCAACGGAGCGGTTTCCCGACCGTGGGGCTATGTCGATCTGTTCGTCACCTTCGGAGAAGCTGAGACAGCTAAGACGGTCAGAGTCCAGTTCCTAGTCGTGGACTGCCTGTCACTGTACCAATGCATCCTGGGACGACCAACACTAGCCGAGCTAATCGTCGTGCCATCCACCGTCCACCTGAAGATGAAGTACTACACTACTTCAGGCAAGGTTTCCACACTGCACGGGGACGTCGACGCTGCTCGCAGGTGTTTCGAAGCAGCATCAAAGGGTCTTAGCTCAATATCATACCAACCAAATCCTTCGACATCAAATTCACCAAATGTTCCCAGGGCTTTCCCTCAGGTAGACTCAATCGACCTGGACTGCAGGTTCTCGGACGATAACGAGGGCGTCCAAAGGCCAACAGATTCGCTATCCCGACCAATC
Organism: Lathyrus aphaca; assembly: GCA_963966055.1. Taxonomy (NCBI): domain Eukaryota; kingdom Viridiplantae; phylum Streptophyta; class Magnoliopsida; order Fabales; family Fabaceae; genus Lathyrus; species Lathyrus aphaca. The sequence goes on along the minus strand of OZ014522.1, from coordinate 405,902,023 downwards.
CCAGATGGAGAGTTTGAGCTGATTCCCCTGGGAGAGGACCCAGCCCGGTGCGTTAAGATCGGGGTACATATGCCCGACTTGGTGAAACGACAGTTGGAAGCTTGCCTCAGAGGGAACGCAGATCTATTTGCCTGGAGCGCTGCAGAGATGTCGAGACTCGACTGTAACACGGTGGGAGAACTGACTTTAAGTTATGTTGCGGATAGCAAGAGTCGCCACCGACTTTTATTTTATCCAAAGGAAAGGCATAAAAGAACAGGAAAGACCTTAAGAGATATTTTTGGGTCCGGGGGGTAGGTTATGTAAAGGGAAGGTGTTAGCACCCTTTACATCCATGGTTATCCATGGGCTCTTAGTTACTTAGCTCACTTTTGAATTGTTTTTGAAAGTGTAGTGTGTGAATAGAAAAATTTTCATAATAGTTAATAATGATCCATGTACGGATGCGTAAAAACTTGTTTTTGAAAATTTGTTTGAAATTTGTTAAGTGTTTGAAAAATGGAGTGAGCAAGCAACTAGGAGGTACCTACCCTAAAATTTTAAGTCTTTCTTGTTCTTTATCCTTTAATTGGTAAGACTATCCCTACTATTAAGGAGTAGGTAGTCATTACCTTGGATGTGAGGGACATATGAGGGACATCTGTTTTTATGAAGGCAACTGTGGGGTGTATTAAGCATTTAGGAGGGACTATCATCATTATTCGAAAAGGGACTTAATTTTTAAAGGCAACCATTAGGGACTTGATGATTTTTTCTTTTTAGGGACTTGCTTTACACACCCCACTTGACCTTATTAGTAGGCAACATTGAGGGATAACCTTAGAAATGTGAGATGGCGATTAAAAATCGACTTACGTGTGTGAGTGTTTAATATTATTTATCTTTAATTAAAATGATCTAAGTTAAATTTTAAATAGAATACATGTTTTTGCACTCCCTAAATTACTAACCATATCAAGAATTAAATAAAATTAATATTTACAAAATTACACCAAGGAGCAATTACAAAATTATAATAATAAGCAAATTAAAAATAAATAGCAAAATATAAATAATAAGCAAGAATAATAAATAAGCAATAAATAAATAAATATGGGTTAGTAATAATAAAAATAAAAAAATAGGGTTAGTTAAAATAATAATGAAAAATTAAATAGTATTAGTGAAATAATAATCAAAAGTTAGTAATAATAAGTAAGGTTAGTAAATGATAATAATAATAAAATATATAAGGTTAATGAAGCAAAAATAAATAATAACATGGTTAGTAACAATAATTAAATAAATAAAATTAGCCAAAATAAGAATAAAAGATTAACAATTTTTAATATAGACAATTATATTTAGAAATAAAAAAGAAATATGAACCAATAATTATTTTAATTTACAAATTATTAAATTGTTTTTATAATTACAAAATTTAATTATTATAAGTTAGATTATTTCTAAACAAAAAGTTCTAAAAAAATATTTTACATATTATATAAAGAAAAATAGACTATAAGCATAGTATATAAAATATATTTGCATATTGTAAAAAAAGGGTCATAATTATATTTACAATTAATTATTTTAAAGATTAGATTAAATAAATATATACATGATAATTATATTAAGGATTAGAAAATAAATAAATAGATTTTTTTTTTATAAGTACTTAGAAAATAAATTAGAGTTTTTGAAAATTAGGATTTGTTTTAGAAAATATTTTTAGGATTTAATTTATAATGTACAACAATTATTTTTAATATATATACATACTCCAATTTAATCATATGAATAATAATAAAACTTAAATTGAGAAAAATCAAGAGTTTAGAATTTTTTGGAAAATATAAGGTTGTTTTAAATATCTATACATGCATAATTTATTTTTAATTGATATTAAGAAAACAATTAAACTAATTAATTAAAGAAATAAAGATAGAAAAAGTGATAAAAAGAAAACTCACCTGGGCTGGGTTTGAACCCAGGACACCCAGCTTGCAAACCTCAAAACGTACCACCAGGCCAGCTAGGCGCAGGTAACAAGGGAATGAGTAGAATCTGTTTTATGCAATGTCTGGAAAATCAGGAAAATAATAGAAGCAAAAAGGCCTGGGGGAGGATTGAACCCAGGACCTTTTGATTACAAGCATGCACGCGTGACCACCTGGCTGGAAGAGCCCATCTGTTAACTAAACAACTACGAATAATAATATATTAAAAACGCAGTTTAAATGAAAAATATCAAAAAACTTGCTGGAGGCAGGATTCGAACTCATGTCATCAGGTCACACATGCGTTCCTCTTACCACTGGACCACCTGCAACGTTTGTATTTCATCCACAAACAAAACTATATAATATAAGATAATATTTGAATTTCAGAAACGCGCCAAAGACCTTCTTCTTCCTTTGCCCGTCGTCTTAACTTTTAGTGACAGTTGGTCCGTCACAATAGCCTATAGTGACGGATTTTTCCCGTCACTAGAACTCCTGCATCTCAAATCATGAAAAATACGCACAATAAATTTATTTTAACTGCCCAGATCAACTACATGAAGGCCGTAGATTCCAAATATGTCATTAATTTGGTCTGAAATTGGTTGTATAATAGAATCCCCAAACTCACAGTTGGGAAACCCTAACTATGGTGATTCATGGATTCGGCAGTGAAACTCCAATCTAACCATCCAGGATGCTTTAATACAATGAAACAAACATAGTTAAACAATCAAAATCAACTGAAAACCAATAAAATCATGGAATCGAAAAAATTTAAATATGGTATGAACACGGGTTTGATTCATGCGAATGAGGATGTTTCATATGTTGTTTATGATCCAAACATGATCAATGAAGTTCAATGAAGAAGAATCAACCTTCAAATTGTATTGAAAGTGCCTGTATTTTGGAATCCGAATTGGTGTTTTGGCTTGAATTTTTGAGCTATGAAACTTACCTTTGAGGCTGCTGAATTCGTGTATGAATGCTAGGGTTGTGATCAGTACTTATATGTGATTGAATCTAGGTCAAAAACTTGATTGATTGTGTGCAAGATTTGATTCAAAAAGATTCACCATGATAAGCTTTAAAATTTCAATATTTTTGTACCAATGCTTTCTATTTTAAGTCATTCTATATAATTCTTGTATCAACTTGTTCCATGCTGATTTTATGACCTTCTAGAATCAATAATAAAATTAAATCTTCATATTTAATATTTTATTTAAATTTAAAATGATTTTAAGTATAAAAAATCATAATAAATTAATTAAATAAAATAAAAATTATGAAAATAACATGGAAATTTCGTGCATGATGTTGTTGTATGGGTTGGGTCATAATTTGGCCAGCCCATTTGGAAAGAATTGTTTTTAGACCTCCATTTTCACAATAAACCATCACAAAATTTCCCAACTTTGCAAGGGCACATCTCCCTCATTTTTAAAGGTATGAGGTTGTTCTTGGACATTTTGGAAAGCTTGAAGAGTCCTCTAAACAACCCCATTGGTTTCATGTCCATATCATTTACCAATCTCAAGTTATGCCCTTTTGAAGTTGTTGACTTTTTGTTGACTTTTGAAATGACCTATAATGTCTTAGCTCATATCTTCCAAATGAAGCATTTTTGGGCTTAACTTGCAAGATCAAAGTTGTAGAGAATTCAATTTCCTTCAAAATGAGCTTTGAGTGGAGGCTTGGTGATGAAGTATGTGAAAGTTATGGCTGGTCAAAGTTCAGTTGACTTTTACTAAGGAAACCCTAATTTAGAAACTCCTGATTATTGATGATCTGAAATCTCCTTGATGAATCATGATCAACCCTTGATCAAATGATGAATTTTACTTCATATACTTGATGTTGGCAAAAAATCATGAAGTTTGACTTTGGTTTGACCACAGTTGACCTCAGTTTGACTTTTTAACTGCATTGACTGGTTTTGACTTATCTGATCATCTGACTGAGCAAACTTTTGAGAAAAGTCTTGAAACTTGTCATGGGGGTTCTTACACACATATAAGATGTTATGAAGCTCACTTGAAGTCTTGGAAGTCCATTTAGCCTGATTAAAGTCAAAACCCTAGTTTTGGATGCACTGCTTAGGAGGTGCATTGTCTGAGGGAATTGTCAACTCTTCTGACCAATTGTGAACTTTGTGAACCATCATAAAATGTCTTGTGAACCTCATGGGAGGTATTGTGAACCTTGTGAACCTTGTGAGCTTCATAAAGTGACTTGTAGACTTCCTGAACCTCATAAAAGGTTATGTAAACATTGAGAAACTTGTGAACCTTGTGAACCTTCATAAAGTAACTTGTAGACTTCATGAACCTCATGAAAGGTCTTGTAAATGTTGAGAAGTTTGTGAACCTTGTGAACCTTCATAAAGTAACTTGTAGACTTCATGAACCTCATGAAAGGTATTGAAAGCATTGTGGAACTTGTGAACCTTGTGAACCTTCATAAAGTGACTTGTAGACTTCCTGAACCTCGTGAAAGGTATTGTAGGTGTTGGGAAACTTGTGAACCTTGTGAACCTTCTTAGAACACAAAGTCTTGTATTGTAAGGGCAAATTTTGGGGTGCAACAGCTGCCCCTGTTCAATTTTCTGAAACCTGAGGGGTTAGATTGGTACATTTGCCAGTCGTGACCTGGAAGGTTGAAGGGGATTGAACACAAAAGCCCAAAAATTTGCACTCACCAGTGCATAAAGTGGTACAGATAGCTTAGTTGAATATGATTGAATGGGCTTAAAGATGCCACTTGGAGGAAAGTTCTTCAGATACATGTCTTGGAGGATGAAGCAGTCCAAAATATGGAGGTATAATGGTAGCTGTCAGGAGGATAAAGCAATCCTGAGGTACGAGAAGCTGTCATGAGGATAAAGCAATCCTGAGGTATAAGATGATAGCAGTCTTGATGTAACAATATGTTTTTCAGGAGGATGGAGCAATCCTGATGTAGTAAGAAGCTGTCAGGGGATACAGCAACCCTGAAGTATTTGATAATATGCTCTCAGGAGGATGAAGCAATCCTGGTGTAATGATGTGCTTTCAGGAGGATGGAGCAATCCTGATGTAATAGGAGTTTTCAGGAGGATAAAGCAGTCCTGATGTATGAGAAGCTGTCAGGAGACTGGAGCAGTCCTGAGGTAACAATAAGATTTCAAGAGGATAGAGCAATCTTGATGTATGAGAAGCTGTCAGGAGGCTGGAGCAATCCTGAGGTAATAATAAACTCTCAAGAGGATGAAGCAGTCTTGAGAGGTTGATGATATGCTTTCAGGAGACTAGAGTAATCCTGATGTAACAGCATGTCTTCAGGAGGATAGAGCAGTCCTGATGAGATCATAATTTTAGATTGATGATATGCTTTCAGGAGACTGGAGTAATCCTGATGTAACAGCACATCTTCAGGAGGATAAAGCAATCCTGATGATCATAAGTTTGTTTGCTGGATAATTAACCTGAAAACAAAGTAGCATTTGTATAATAATATTAGTTTATGCATTATGTATGCATGTATGATATGATGCACTTAAGTAATGTATTATGTATCTAAGTATATGTATGTTATGGTATGACGTAAATGATGTATGTATGATATGATGCTGCCGGAAGCGTCTGGATATCTTCATATAACAACTGCTGGCCAGGGAAAATAAATCCCGATTCGTTGCTGAAGAATATGAGGAACTCGTCCCTGTCTTGTTTGATGATGGGATATACATAACCTCCCGTATGCTGGGGATAGTAAGGATGGATATAACCTCCCGTCTGCTGGGGATAGTAAGGTATATATAACCTTCGTCTTTGTTTGATAGTGGAGTAGATACAACATCCCGTCTTCGTTCGTCGTACTCTTCTTGGAAATTAATTTCCCGTATATCCGTATGAGGATAAAAGAGATGGATATAAATTCCAGGGGAGATGAGACTTTATGAAGATGAACTTGCCCTACTGAGGGTTTTGTGATTGTATTGTAAAGATGAACCGGCGAAGCTTCGTTGAAATCCTTCCCTCGTTCGTCCTTAGTAAATACTATTACTGCATTTTCATGCATTTCTGGTAAACATTAATCATATTAAGCATACATGCATTTCTGGTAAACATTAATCATATTCAAAAGCATACATACATTCAAACACAACCAATGGACGTTTCGCTTATGTAAATAGGGTAAAAGTAAATCTGGATTCAAAAGATGGAATTTATTTATATCAAAAGTGACCCATACACGGGTAAGTTTGTACAAGAAGACATAAACCCTAGTAAGAGGATTTTGTCATAACGTTTTACAAAAGAGAATCAGCTATGTGGGAAATAATCCTATTGAGTTTCAATTCTACTATTGCCATTATCTTCAAGTATCTCATCTTCTGCTGTTGAGACGGAAGCGATTGGATTGAGCTTTATCTGTTCGAGCTTGAGTAAGTAGTACAACTGGTTGCAGTTTCATGGGTGATCCAAACGAGACATAGTCATACGCTTTAATCTCTAATTTTTGCCTGGATTGCCCTTTCAGGTTTTCAATCCACCGGGATACCCTTTTTTGCCCAAGCCGCCTTTTCAGGTTTTCGACTTGCCGGGTGTACATCTTTTTATATATATCCCTAATTTTTGCCCAAACCCTTTTGGTTTGCCGGGATGCCCTTATTTTTGCCTAGGCCTGTCAACCTAGCGGGTCTCTTTTTATGCGTAGTATTTTTTAACTATGTCTGCGTTTACAGGCTGTGGGAAGTCCTCACCATCCATTGTAGTCAGTATCATGGCACCTCCTGAGAACACTGTCTTGACTACAAATGGTCCTTCATATGTTGGAGTCCACTTGCCCCTAGGATCACCCTGTGGTAATATGATACGCTTGATTACCAAGTCACCAGCCTGATATACCTTTGGCTTAACCTTCTTGTTAAAAGCTTTGATCATTCGCTTCTGGTACATCTGGCCATGACAAACTGCTGCTAACCTCTTCTCATCAATTAAATTTATCTGGTCCAGTCGAGTCTGAACCCACTCATCTTCATCCAAGCCTGCATCCTTCATAATTCTCAAGGAGGGAATCTGAACTTCAATGGGCAGAACTGCTTTCATACCATAGACTAAGGAGAATGGGGTTGCCCCTGTTGAAGTACGTATCGTGGTACGATAACCATGAAGAGCAAATGGTAACATCTCATGCCAATCCTTGTAAGTAACAGTCATTTTCTGTACAATCTTCTTGATGTTCTTATTAGCAGCTTCAACTGCCCCATTCATCTTTGGACGATACGGAGAAGAGTTGTGATGCTTAATCTTGAACTGCGTGTAGAGATCAGTAATCATAGTGTTGTTCAGATTAGAGCCATTGTCAGTGATAATCCTTTCGGGGATGCCATATCTACATATGAGATTATTCTTAATAAATCGAGCCACAACATTCTTGGTAACAGATGCAAATGAAGCTGCCTCTACCCATTTCGTGAAGTAATCAATAGCAACCAGGATGAAACGATGCCCATTAGAAGCAGTAGGCTTGATCTCACCAATCATATCAATGCCCCACATGGCAAAGGGCCAAGGAGCAGTCAACACGTTCAGTGGTGATGGAGGTACATGAACTTTATCAGCATAGATTTGACATTTGTGACACGTTCTAGAGTGTTGATAGCAATCAGCTTCCATGGTAGACCAATAGTAACCTGCTCTCAAAATCTTCTTTGCCATAGCATGACCACTAGAATGAGTGCCAAAGATCCCATCATGCATATCTTCCATAATCTCAGTTGCTTCCTTCTTATCCACACAACGAAGCAAAGTTGAATCATGATTGCGCTTGTACAAGATGCCATTACTCAAAAAGAACTTAGCAGAGAACCTTCTCAGAAACTTCTTATCTTTGACAGATGCCCCTTCAGGGAACTCCTGAGTTTCAAGATATCTTTTCACTTCGTAGAACCAAGGCTTCTCCTCTGCCCCTTCTGTGTCAATCTCATTGCAGTATGCAGGCTTCTCAAATCTATCAATAGTAATCTTGGGAGCTTCATCATCCCAACTAATCTCAAACATAGATGCCATGGTGGCCAATGCATCTGCCAACTGATTCTCTCTTCGTGGAATATGTCCAAAGGTAATCTCTTTGAAATGTGGGATTAAAGACAACACATGCTCTCTGTAAGGAATGAGATTATCATGCTTGGTATCCCAATCTCCTTTGATCTGACTTACTACCAGGGCTGAATCTCCATACACATCAAGGAACTGAATCTTCATATCAATAGCAACTTTAATACCCAGGATACATGCCTCATACTCAGCCATGTTATTGGTACAATAGAAACAAAGTCTGGCAGTAATCGGGGTATGACAACCTTCAGGGGAACTAATCACAACACCAACACCATTACCAAGTGCATTGGAGGCACCATCAAAAACCATAGTCCATCGGGATCCTTGTTCAGGTCCGTCATATTGTCCAGGTTCTTTGGTAACAGTCATAATATCTTCATCAGGGAACTCAAAACTCATTGACTGGTAATCATTCACTGCTTGATGAGCCACATGATCAGCAACAACACTTCCTTTGATGGCCTTCTGAGTAGTGTACTGTATGTCATATTCTGTCAAGATCATTTGCCATCTTGCAATTCTTCCGGAGAGAGCAGGTTTCTCAAATATGTACTTGATTGGATCCATCTTTGAAATCAATAAGGTAGTATGAGTCAACATATACTGTCTTAGTCGGCGAGCAGCCCATGCCAAAGCGCAGCAAGTTTTCTCGAGCAGTGAGTATCTTGTTTCACAGTCGGTAAACTTTTTGCTAAGGTAGTATATTGCCTGCTCTTTTCGACCAGACTCGTCATGTTGCCCCAACACACACCCCATTGAGTTGTCTAACACTGTTAAGTACATAATCAAGGGTCTTCCATCAACTGGTGGCATCAAGATTGGAGGTTCTAGCAGGTATCTCTTGATTTCATCAAAGGCAGTCTGGCACTCATCGTTCCATTCCATCACCTGATCTTTCTTCAACAACTTGAAGATTGGCTCACAGATGGTAGTTAACTGGGAAATAAATCTTGCAATGTAGTTCAATCGTCCCAAGAAACCTCTAACCTCCTTCTTAGTACGGGGAGCTGGCATCTCTCGTATAGCTTTCACTTTTGCAGGATCCACTTCAATACCTTTTCCACTGACAATGAAACCCAGGAGCTTTCCAGATCTAACTCCAAAAGTACACTTGTTTGGATTCAATCTCAACTTGTATTTCTTCAACCTCTCAAACAACTTGTGCAGATGGTTAAGATGTTGCTCTTCATTCTGAGACCTGGCTATCATGTCATCCACATATACCTCTATCTCATGATGAATCATATCATGAAACAAAGCCACCATAGCACGCTGATATGTTGCCCCTGCATTCTTCAAACCAAATGGCATTACCTTATAGCAAAAGGTGCCCCACTATGTCACAAATGTTGTCTTCTCCATATCTTCAGGTGCCATCTTGATTTGATTGTAACCAGAGAAACCATCCATAAAAGAGAATACCTTATGCTGAGCAGTGTTGTCTACCAGAATATCAATATGAGGAAGTGGAAAGTCATCTTTGGGGCTAGCCTTGTTCAAATCTCTGTAGTCTACACACATACGTACCTTACCATCTTTCTTAGGAACTGGCACCACATTTGCAACCCACTGAGGATAAGAAGTCACTGCTAAGAACCCTGCATTGAACTGTTTCATTACCTCTGCTTTGATCTTTTCTGACATTTCAGGACGCATACGACGAACCTTCTGCTTCTTTGGACGACAATCTTCTTTCACTGGTAAACGGTGAACCACAATGTCTGTATCCAACCCTGGCATATCTTCATAAGACCAAGCAAAGATCTCCACATAGTCTCGTAACATCTGAATCAATCTGCTCTTGACACTGTCCTCTAAATCAGCCCCTATCTTGACCTCTTTCCTGTTTTCTTCAGTTCCCAGATTCACAACTTCGACTGGCTCTTCATGTGGCTGTATAGCTTTCTCTTCTTGTTGTAACAACCTAGCAAGCTCTACAGGTATTTCACAATAGTCCTCATTTCCGTCTTCAGTTAGATAGATCGGATTCTCGAAATCATAATTGGCAATAGTAGAACTGTTATCAACAGGATCCAGAGTGGATGAGGATCTGCATTTTAGTGATGTGGGTGTGTGTAAGAACACATGGCTGATAAAACAAAAATAAAAGAAAAAGAAAGACAAGGAACACAATATTTACTAAAACGAAACGTCCACTGATTTTATTGAATGAAGTATGCAAATGAAATGACAACCCGTAATAAGCACACCATTGTGCCCCGGGTAAGGCACAAGGCTTGAAAGTTTTATTGTTCAGGAAATTACAAACTTAAAAGCAACAACACAGTAATAGTATTTACTCCTGACTAAAGGAGATAGGGATAACATCTTCAGCTTTCCAATTATTGAGTCCAGCACCCACAGTAGGAAAAATCCAAGCATCCAAGTTGTAGTTTTCATCATAGTCTCCCACAGCATTGATCTGATCTTTCGCAACCCCTTGATTGGTGATACGAACAGCACGAGCATGACGAACAGCCTTCTGGGACTCTGCAGTGAAACCCAAACCAAACTTGTCAGACTTGTATGGAATATCAGGAAGCTGACCCCAAATAGTACAACCACCTTCGTCCACCACAGCTCTAGCATCATTGAGGGAGGCCATTGCCATTGTTGGAGGTTTTCTGGTGACCATGGGAACTTTCTTTGCAACAGGAGGAGCTACATAATCATTAACAACCCAGGGAACCACTTCAAATGTCTGACACGGAGTCTCAATGTATTCACCTTCCACTTCCAGATACTTGAAAGTGTTTACATGGCTGACAAAGTATTCTTCCTCTCCATAGACAGTAACAACCTTTCCATTCACCGGATATCTCAACTTTTGGTGCAATGTAGAGGTTACAGCACCTGCCCCATGGATCCAGGGACGACCAAGCAGACAAGAGTATGAAGGACGAATATCCATCACATAAAATGTAGCAGTAAAAACCTGGGAGCCAACTTTGATTGGAAGATCAATTTCCCCATGTACTACTCTTCTAGAACCATCAAAAGCCTTCACCACAATATTACTGGGCTTCAGAACAGCATCCTCAGGACTCAGCTTATTCAGGACTTCCTTGGGCAACACATTCAGAGAGGAACCATTGTCTATCAGCACATGTGACAGGGTAGTGCCCCTGCATTCAATTGAAATATGCAAGGCCCTGTTATGATCCCTCTTGGCAGGGGTCAAATCAGCATCAGAAAATCCTAACCCATTATCATAGGTCAGGTGGGCAACACAGTTCTCAAATTGGTCAACAGAAATGGCATTGGGCACATGAGTAGTCTTCAGAAACTTGATCAAGGACTTGGCATGAGCCTCAGAACACAGCAACAAGGACAACATAGAAATCTTTGAGGGAGTATGCCCCAATTGATCAACAATGTCATAATCACTCTTGCGAATGATTTTCAATACTTCTTCCATCTGCTTAGAGAGATCATCAGCAGCTGGCACATCAGGAGATACAGGCTCAATAACAGGACCTTTGCCCCGAGCATCAGTGGTGGAAGTAGCAGCAGGAGTAACTGCATTTTTAGAAGCAACTGGAGGAGAGAAAACTCTTCCACTACGAGTGATCTTGCTAGATCCAGCAATATTATCAATGTCAGCAGGCATATCAGGTAAAGGCTCCTGCTTAACACCATGGATGTAAACATCAGACCCATAGTGCCAAGGTACAGCTTTATCAGATGTATAAGGAATAGGACCAGGAGTAGTAATGACCACAGGAGCTACTCTGGCTTCAGCCACAACTTTCACGGGACCTTCAGCAGTAATTTTGATTGGACCCTGATGAGTGATTTTAATGGGACCCTTTGAAGTGATTCTTATTGGTACCTTGTCAACCATATCAACTTCTTTAATCTTCTTACCCCGAGTCAGATGATCCACCATACTTTCTACAGATGACGGAGTCTTCTCAAACACTATAGTATACTTATCCATAAGACGTTGAATTCCATCTCTCAATATGAAGCAACTATCCGGCTTATAGGTACAATACAAACAATCTTCACGACAACCTGGAAAGATCCCAGCTTGTACTAACCTCTTTTTGATAACAGACAATGGTGTGGTTAACTCCATAACCGAATAGACATGTAGGTCTTCTTCAATGGCATTGACAGTCTTCTCGTGATTTGGCATTGGAGCTGTAATCACATTTGGAGTACTTGGAGGATCAAACTCAATTTCTCCAGCATCAATCATATCTTGAATTTTGTTCTTCAAGATCCAGCAGTTATTAGTATCATGTCCTGGACAGTTTGAATGATATGCACATCGTGCATTGGGATTGTACCTGGGAGAGGTAACATTGGGATTCTGAGGAGCCTCTTTCAAAGTAATAAGTTCAGCCTTCAACAAATGTTGCAATGCCTGAGCCATTGACATGTTGATCTTCGTGAACTGTCTTCTAGCCCTCTGTTGGTTGCCCTGAGGCTGCTCTGTTGTTGCAGGAGTTGGATTTGAAATATGAACTGCACTAACAGACTGATGCCTTCTGTTACGATCAGGTTGACCATAAACAGCATTGGATTCTTTCTTCCTAGTGGGAGGTTTCTTTGCAGTACCTGATGAAGAAGTACCCACCAGGATCTTACCATTCTTTATACCATTCTCTACTCGCTCTCCTGTCATGATCAACTCAGTGAAGCCAGATGATGAGCTTCCAATGAGATGACTGTAAAACGGACCATTCAGCGTACACATGAACATATCAACCAATTCCCTATCAGTCAAAGGGGGTTGAACTCTTCCAGCTAAATCTCTCCACTTCTGAGCATACTCTTTAAAACTTTCTTTGGCACCCATAGACATGCTCTGAAGCTGCATGCGAGTGGGGGCTAAGTCAGCATTGTATTGATACTGCTTATAGAAAGCTTCAGCAAGATCATTCCAGTCTCTGATGTTGACACTCTCCAACTGATAATACCACTCCAACTGAGCTCCAGATAAGCTCTCTTGAAAGAAATGGATCCACAACTTCTTATCAGCAGTGTGAGGTTGAATTCTTCTGACATAAGACCTCAGATGCAGCTTGGGACAAGAGACCCCATCATAAACAACAAAGGTAGGAACCTTGAAACCAATGGGTATGACTACCCCAGATATCAAACTCAAATCCTCAAAATCCAGCCCAGATGATTTCTGCAATTCCATAGCATCCATTCTATCCACCAGCATCTTGAATTTGTCTTCATTAGGCTCATGGTAGTAATTAGCCTCAGAATCAGAGTCCCCCATAGTGTTGTGGAGACTGCCTCCCTCTTTCTCAGATTCCTCAGATTCATAGTCATCAACCTGTTCTTTGGTCTTGACAGGACCCTTGAACCTTCTTCCCATGTTGAGCAGGCCACCTGACTTTCTGGTTTTCTTAGTCTTCTTGGCCAGCAGTGTCTTCAATTCATCCTGCCCCTTGGACAGGTTCAAGATCAGCTCTTGGAACTGTGCATTTTGTGTCTGAAGATCCTTAACAGATTGTTCAAGAGCCATTGCTGAAATAAACAGCGAGAAGATGAGAAACCTGTGCACAAATAAACCTGTGATGCAATGATATGATGTATTAATGCGTATGCAATGTTTTCAAGGACCGCAGGATTTAAATTTGTTTAAACAAACAAGAAGGTAAACTTTTATTAGTAATAAATTTTTTTTGCCTCTTGGGATTACAGGAAATGAAATGAAATAAGTACAAAAGGTGGGGTTTTAAGTCTCCCATGGACGTTTCCTCTTTGTATTGAGGTATGAGTTGAGGTTTCGTTCCTCGTGAAGTTGCTTTGTTAGCTCTAGGATTCTTTCTTGGCTTGCTTTGTAATGAGCCTCGAAAGTATCCCTTTGCTCCTTCAGTTGGATCCAGGATCTCTGTAAGTCTTCCATATCAGTAGGCATGTCTGGGTGAAGGATGGTATAAGCAGTGTCTCCTTCAGCAACAGGTTCCATGGTAACTGGCAGGATAGCAGGATATGGCATCATGAGAGTTTGAGCACGAGATCGCACCCATCTGAGATAAGCCTCCATAGGAATAGTGTACTTAGGCTCCAGTGTCTTGCTGTCAACCCTGTTTACTTTTCCCCAGGCTCGTATGAATCTCTGACGGTAACCTTGAAGATCGTTGTCGTAATCAAACACAATGCCCTGAATCAACATGTCATGTGGACCATCACTCCGAGCGTAACCAAACTGTCGTAAAGCTAGTGAAGGGTTGTAGGTGATGCCTCCTCTTATGCCTAGAAGTGGCACATTAGGAAACTCCCCACAACGGTCAATGATAGTAACGTTCTCCATAGATCTGGAACACCAATGAATATCTGAATGCGAGAGTGACATGATCCTCTTGGACCATCTGAACCCTTGCTCATTCTTCATTACTGAGCGAGGAAGGTGAGAAATAAACCACCTAGATAGCAAAGGTATGCAGCACATCAAAGTTCCTCTTGCCCTTGTAGTACGGGTATGAAGAGAGTGTAGTATGTCTCCAAGCAATGTAGGCACTGGATTGTGACTCAGGAAAATGTTGATGGCATGAACATCTATGAACTGATCTGGATTGGGGAACAATACTAAGCCGTATATCAGCAAGGCTAAGATCTCCTCAAAAGCATCATGACTCATGGCCTTCAAGAACATTTGAGCTTTATCCATTAATACCTTGGCTAGAACACCCTTGACACCACTTCTCGTTTCTAGAACAATATCAGACTTCTTCAGATGTAGGGCTGCAGCAATAACCTCTGGTTTAGGCTCTTTTTCCAAGCCTGTGAAGGGTTTTTGATCAAGAACAGGTATACCCAGAAGTTTAGAGAACTCTTCCATGGTTGGAACCAGTTGGTAGTCGGGGAATGTAAAACAATGGTGCTTAGGGTCAAAGAACTGAAACAGAACACTCATCATGTCTTCATTGAACCCTGAAGTGACTAGATCCAATAGGTGACCATGTCTCTTGATGAACTGGGAATGATCAGACACTTGAGAAACCAACTCTTTAAGCTTAGCAGGTATGCTCACAAAGTTGATCCTGATGGTGTTTCTACGAGCTGAAGCCATGACCTGCAACAAAGAACAAAGATAAATCCCTTGGTCCTTGAAATGGTTAGTGAAAATGATATGCTTATGATGCATGATGATGTCATGATGTTATGTTCAATCACAAACATGTGGCACACACAAACAAGTCACACCATAGCCCTAGGTTTAAAGGCTTGCATGAGGTTCAAAGGTAAGTACCCTCCCCTGAAGTTAGTTGGTTCATCCTGTCCTACAAAAGTAACCAGGTTCTAAGGGATCTCAATATCATTGATCCTTCACAAGGGTGGTTGATCAGTAGGCAACTTACTTGCCAACCAAAACCCTCCAAGTTTAAGATCTCAATGAGCGTAGTATCGAGTGTCAACCAACTTCAGTCTGCACCAAAGCCGGTTACCTCACTACTTTCTAAGGGCCAAGATGAGCTAACTAGGGTTCTAAAAGTTAGTTAGTGCATTGACAACATATGGCAGCCTCATATTATCCTCAACTTGACTTAAGGAACATAAGCACCAACCAAGAAGTCGCACTAACTATGGCCACCAGATCAACCGTATCGATATACGTCGTACAGTTTCCTTGGTCTATTGCCATTTACCTAAGGTACACTAGATCCGGGTTAGGACCTTTCACACATAAGAGCACCCCAACAAGTAATATAAAGCAAACAAGACAAACAATTTAAAGTGATCTTAATTCCTAAGGGTACCCCTCTTAAATTTAATTCCCCAGCAGAGTCGCCAGTTCTGTAACACGGTGGGAGAACTGACTTTAAGTTATGTTGCGGATAGCAAGAGTCGCCACCGACTTTTATTTTATCCAAAGGAAAGGCATAAAAGAACAGGAAAGACCTTAAGAGATATTTTTGGGTCCGGGGGGTAGGTTATGTTAAGGGAAGGTGTTAGCACCCTTTACATCCATGGTTATCCATGGGCTCTTAGTTACTTAGCTCACTTTTGAATTGTTTTTGAAAGTGTAGTGTGTGAATAGAAAAATTTTCATAATAGTTAATAATGATCCATGTACGGATGCGTAAAAACTTGTTTTTGAAAATTTGTTTGAAATTTGTTAAGTGTTTGAAAAATGGAGTGAGCAAGCAACTAGGAGGTACCTACCCTAAAATTTTAAGTCTTTCTTGTTCTTTATCCTTTAATTGGTAAGACTATCCCTACTATTAAGGAGTAGGTAGTCATTACCTTGGATGTGAGGGACATATGAGGGACATCTGTTTTTATGAAGGCAACTGTGGGGTGTATTAAGCATTTAGGAGGGACTATCATCATTATTCGAAAAGGGACTTAATTTTTAAAGGCAACCATTAGGGACTTGATGATTTTTTCTTTTTAGGGACTTGCTTTACACACCCCACTTGACCTTATTAGTAGGCAACATTGAGGGATAACCTTAGAAATGTGAGATGGCGATTAAAAATCGACTTACGTGTGTGAGTGTTTAATATTATTTATCTTTAATTAAAATGATCTAAGTTAAATTTTAAATAGAATACATGTTTTTGCACTCCCTAAATTACTAACCATATCAAGAATTAAATAAAATTAATATTTACAAAATTACACCAAGGAGCAATTACAAAATTATAATAATAAGCAAATTAAAAATAAATAGCAAAATATAAATAATAAGCAAGAATAATAAATAAGCAATAAATAAATAAATATGGGTTAGTAATAATAAAAATAAAAAAATAGGGTTAGTTAAAATAATAATGAAAAATTAAATAGTATTAGTGAAATAATAATCAAAAGTTAGTAATAATAAGTAAGGTTAGTAAATGATAATAATAATAAAATATATAAGGTTAATGAAGCAAAAATAAATAATAACATGGTTAGTAACAATAATTAAATAAATAAAATTAGCCAAAATAAGAATAAAAGATTAACAATTTTTAATATAGACAATTATATTTAGAAATAAAAAAGAAATATGAACCAATAATTATTTTAATTTACAAATTATTAAATTGTTTTTATAATTACAAAATTTAATTATTATAAGTTAGATTATTTCTAAACAAAAAGTTCTAAAAAAATATTTTACATATTATATAAAGAAAAATAGACTATAAGCATAGTATATAAAATATATTTGCATATTGTAAAAAAAGGGTCATAATTATATTTACAATTAATTATTTTAAAGATTAGATTAAATAAATATATACATGATAATTATATTAAGGATTAGAAAATAAATAAATAGATTTTTTTTTTATAAGTACTTAGAAAATAAATTAGAGTTTTTGAAAATTAGGATTTGTTTTAGAAAATATTTTTAGGATTTAATTTATAATGTACAACAATTATTTTTAATATATATACATACTCCAATTTAATCATATGAATAATAATAAAACTTAAATTGAGAAAAATCAAGAGTTTAGAATTTTTTGGAAAATATAAGGTTGTTTTAAATATCTATACATGCATAATTTATTTTTAATTGATATTAAGAAAACAATTAAACTAATTAATTAAAGAAATAAAGATAGAAAAAGTGATAAAAAGAAAACTCACCTGGGCTGGGTTTGAACCCAGGACACCCAGCTTGCAAACCTCAAAACGTACCACCAGGCCAGCTAGGCGCAGGTAACAAGGGAATGAGTAGAATCTGTTTTATGCAATGTCTGGAAAATCAGGAAAATAATAGAAGCAAAAAGGCCTGGGGGAGGATTGAACCCAGGACCTTTTGATTACAAGCATGCACGCGTGACCACCTGGCTGGAAGAGCCCATCTGTTAACTAAACAACTACGAATAATAATATATTAAAAACGCAGTTTAAATGAAAAATATCAAAAAACTTGCTGGAGGCAGGATTCGAACTCATGTCATCAGGTCACACATGCGTTCCTCTTACCACTGGACCACCTGCAACGTTTGTATTTCATCCACAAACAAAACTATATAATATAAGATAATATTTGAATTTCAGAAACGCGCCAAAGACCTTCTTCTTCCTTTGCCCGTCGTCTTAACTTTTAGTGACAGTTGGTCCGTCACAATAGCCTATAGTGACGGATTTTTCCCGTCACTAGAACTCCTGCATCTCAAATCATGAAAAATACGCACAATAAATTTATTTTAACTGCCCAGATCAACTACATGAAGGCCGTAGATTCCAAATATGTCATTAATTTGGTCTGAAATTGGTTGTATAATAGAATCCCCAAACTCACAGTTGGGAAACCCTAACTATGGTGATTCATGGATTCGGCAGTGAAACTCCAATCTAACCATCCAGGATGCTTTAATACAATGAAACAAACATAGTTAAACAATCAAAATCAACTGAAAACCAATAAAATAATGGAATCGAAAAAATTTAAATATGGTATGAACACGGGTTTGATTTATGCGAATGAGGATGTTTCATATGTTGTTTATGATCCAAACATGATCAATGAAGTTCAATGAAGAAGAATCAACCTTCAAATTGTCTTGAAAGTGCCTGTATTTTGGAATCCGAATTGGTGTTTTGGCTTGAATTTTTGAGCTATGAAACTTACCTTTGAGGCTGCTGAATTCGTGTATGAATGCTAGGGTTGTGATCAGTACTTATATGTGATTGAATCTAGGTCAAAAACTTGATTGATTGTGTGCAAGATTTGATTCAAAAAGATTCACCATGATAAGCTTTAAAATTTCAATATTTTTGTACCAATGCTTTCTATTTTAAGTCATTCCATATAATTCTTGTATCAACTTGTTCCATGCTGATTTTATGACCTTCTAGAATCAATAATAAAATTAAATCTTCATATTTAATATTTTATTTAAATTTAAAATGATTTTAAGTATAAAAAATCATAATAAATTAATTAAATAAAATAAAAATTATGAAAATAACATGGAAATTTCGTGCATGATGTTGTTGTATGGGTTGGGTCATAATTTGGCCAGCCCATTTGGAAATAATTGTTTTTAGACCTCCATTTTCACCATAAACCATCACAAAATTTCCCAACTTTGCAAGGGCACATCTCCCTCATTTTTAAAGGTATGAGGGTGTTCTTGGACATTTTGGAAAGCTTGAAGAGTCCTCTAAACAACCCCATTGGTTTCATGTCCATATCATTTACCAATCTCAAGTTATGCCCTTTTGAAGTTGTTGACTTTTTGTTGACTTTTGAAATGACCTATAATGTCTTAGCTCATATCTTCCAAATGAAGCATTTTTGGGCTTAACTTGAAAGATCAAAGTTGTAGAGAATTCAATTTCCTTCAAAATGAGCTTTTAGTGGAGGCTTGGTGATGAAGTATGTGAAAGTTATGGCTGGTCAAAGTTCAGTTGACTTTTACTAAGGAAACCCTAATTTAGAAACTCCTGATTATTGATGATCTGAAATCTCCTTGATGAATCATGATCAACCCTTGATCAAATGATGAATTTTACTTCATATACTTGATGTTGGAAAAAAATCATGAAGTTTGACTTTGGTTTGACCACAGTTGACCTCAGTTTGACTTTTTAACTGCATTGACTGGTTTTGACTTATCTGATCATCTGACTGAGCAAACTTTTGAGAAAAGTCTTGAAACTTGTCATGGGGGTTCTTACACACATATAAGATGTTATGAAGCTCACTTGAAGTCTTGGAAGTCCATTTAGCCTGATTAAAGTCAAAACCCTAGTTTTGGATGCACTGCTTAGGAGGTGCATTGTCTGAGGGAATTGTCAACTCTTCTGACCAATTGTGAACTTTGTGAACCTTGTGAACCATCATAAAATGTCTTGTGAACCTCATGGGAGGTATTATGAACCTTGTGAACCTTGTGAGCTTCATAAAGTGACTTGTAGACTTCCTGAACCTCATAAAAGGTTATGTAAACATTGAGAAACTTGTGAACCTTGTGAACCTTCATAAAGTAACTTGTAGACTTCATGAACCTCATGAAAGGTCTTGTAAATGTTGAGAAGTTTGTGAACCTTGTGAACCTTCATAAAGTAACTTGTAGACTTCATGAACCTCATGAAAGGTATTGAAAGCATTGTGGAACTTGTGAACCTTGTGAACCTTCATAAAGTGACTTGTAGACTTCCTGAACCTCATGAAAGGTCTTGTAGGTGTTGGGAAACTTGTGAACCTTGTGAACCTTCTTAGAACACAAAGTCTTGTATTGTAAGGGCAAATTTTGGGGTGCAACATCGACCCCGAGACAGCCTGCCATCACCTCTCCATTGACCCAAGACACAAGGCGGTCGCTCAACGCAGAAGGAAGCAGTCGACCGAAAAAAATGATGCAGCTGAATCTGCTGTTAAAGACCTCCTAGAGGCTAAATTTGTAATCGAGGCCAGGTACACAACCTGACTCTCAAATGTTGTACTTGTGAAAAAATCTAATGGAAAGTGGAGAATGTGCGTTGATTATACCGATCTCAACTGGGCATGCCCAAAAGATGCATACCCTTTACCTAACATTGATAAATTGGTCGACAATTCGTCCGGCTTCAAGCTGTTGTCCTTCATGGACGCCTACTCAGGGTATAATCAAATACCCATGGCCGTGTCCGACAAAAAATACATGGCCTTCATGACAGAATCGGGCAACTACTTTTACAACGTCATGCCCTTCGGTCTGAAAAACGCAGGCGCGACATATCAGCGCATGATGAATAAGGTATTCCGAGCAGAAATCAGGGATATGCTCGAAGTATACATGGACGACATGATCGTTAAGTCTCAACAAGAAACGGATCACGCGTCCCACTTACGAAAAGTGTTCAATCAGGCACGAAAATGCAAAATGTGTTTCAACCCTGACAAATGCACGTTTGGGGTTCGAGCAGGGAAGTTCCTCGGATTCTACCTGACCGAACGAGGCATCGAAGCCAACCCCGACAAATGTCGCGCATTTACAGAACTCCTGACTCATACTTCTAAAAAATCCATACAATCGCTAAACGGAGTCCTCACCTCCCTCGCTCGGTTCGTAGCGAAATCCGCTCAACACGCTCTCCCCTTTTACAAGCTCCTCCGCAAAGAGGAAACTTTCGAATGGACGGAGGAGTGCGAGCTAGCGTTGTCCCACCTAAAAAGGGCACTAAGTGAACCCCCAGTTTTGTCTAGACACGAAGAGGGGGAGGTACTTTATCTCTACCTTGCCGTTGCAAACGAGGCGGTAAGCGCGACACTCGTACGCGACCTACCCGAGGGGCAAAGGCCTGTTTATTTTACGAGTAAAGCACTCCATGGCCCGGAAATTCGATATCTCCAGATAGAAAAGGTGGCTTTGGCCCTCCTTCTCGCAGCCATAAGGCTACGCCATTATTTCCTGGCTCACACTATCATCGTAAGAACCGATCAACCCATAAGACAATTGCTCGGTCGACCAGATATAGCCGGACGAATGCTAAAATGGTCGTTGGAACTATCCGAATTCGACATCAAATTCGAGGGAAGACAAGCTCTCAAAGCTCAAGCGCTGGCCGACTTCGTGGCTGAACTTACTTTCACTGAGCAAGAGCCGAAATCCTCCTCCAGGTGGATTATTTTCGTGGACGGAGCATCCGGCCCAGCGGGTAGCAGAGCTGGGGTTATCTTGGAGAACGAAGAGGGAAACGTCATCGAAGTATCCATAACTTTATCTTTCCCCACTTCCAACAACCAGGCATAATACGAAGCTTTTCTAGCGGGTATACGGCTCGCGACCGATTTGGAGGCAGAAGAGATCACAATCTGCACGAATTCTCAGTTGGTCGCCAGCCAAGTCCAAGGAGACTTTCAAGCCTAAAACGATAACATGGCCGAATATCTGGCCCTCGTAAAAGGCGAGCTGAAGCGATTCAAAAGTGTGGAAGTTAAACACGTCCCGTGAGAGAACAACATCCGGGCCGACATCCTTTCCAAATTGGCGAGCACCAAAAGGAAAGGAAACAACAAATCCGTCATACAGAAAACGCTTCCCCGGCCAAGCATTGGGCAATCATCGGTCCACGTAGACATTAATCTCGTGGGCGACACGAGCTGCTGGATGACCCCAGTATTTAATTACCTAACTAAAGGAGAGTTACCGACCGACCCAAAAGCAGCCAGTACAATACGACGAAGGGCATGCTCATATTCTCTAGTGGGTGGACGTATGTATCGTCGAGGATTCTCTACGCCCCTCCTCAGGTGCATAGAAGAAGAAAACATCCCGCACGTACTAAGAGAAGTCCATGAAGGAATCAATGGGCAACATCCTGACGGACGGTCGTTGGCTCGAAAAATTCTTCGGGTAGTGTAAACACCCCAAATTTGCCCTCACCCATTCACACCATGGCTTGTGATCATCCTCATATGCATAAACACAATCACATCATCTCATATCTCATTTTGGTTCACTGCATAGTTTCTAAGTCATCTGCACCTAGGGTTTGTGATCTGAGCAATCCCAAAGCATCTTGAGCCATTCCATAGGCCACTAATCAACTCAAAGGGGTCCGTGTGTATACTTATGTCATATTCCATCTCCTTAAAGCCAAAATTGCAGAGGAATCACAAGAACTAGGGTTTGAGTGGATGCAGAGCCAGGATGAACTGCACAGTTGACCTAAAATTAGGGTTTTGGTTTCAGAGGCCATAACTCCAAATTTTTTGGTCATTCTTGTTTCCATTGGTCTCTATATGGTATAGGGAGTATGCACATCAATTTTCATGAAGAAATTCCATGGGGAAGTCATCTGATCAAAGGTTGACTTTTCACACAAGTCAGTGCAAAATCAGGGCATCTGAGGCCCCCAATGACCCAACCAATGGGTGATCTTCATCATTTTGAGTGTATATGATCTTTATTTGATCATGGAAGAAGGTTGAAGTTCATAAAAATCAAGAATTTAGGGTTTTTGCAAATGTTGACTTTTTGGGCATAGTTGACTTTTCAAGAATGCACCATTTTAGGTCATTTTTCAAGCCATGATTCTTGATCCAAAAATGCTTCAAATGGAAAAACTTTGGTCATGAAAGTTGTAGATCTCATCTTTCCCTTTTCAAAAAGTACAAGAACATGATCAAACTCTTCTTGGATCAAAAGTTATGGCAATGCAAAGTTGGCTAAAATCATTAATTTTCAAGGCATGCTTCAAATGGAAATTTTGCAAAGTCATGAACCAATGCATTATGTGACCTCTAATTCATTTCAAACCAGCACATAAACATTCTCTAAGTCCTAAAAATCAGAATTGGACCAAGTTTCCCCATGGTTTGGTTGGTGTAACAAGACTTTCTCACATGTGAACCAAAGTTACAACAAGTTGCAAAACTCATGATCATGCTCCCTACAACTTGCAGCCTTGGATGCTGAGCTTTGCTAGGCCTCTCCCTCACCCTTGCTGCGCCAGCCCATGCCATGTACTTGCCTAGACCTTGAGCCATGCTTCTCTTACACAATATTTGACTTTTTGCAAAAGGTAACTTACCAATCAATAAAGGGCATGTCTTGTCAACTGACCAATGAGAGAGAGTTATGTGGACAATTTGCAAGCTAAACATAACACAATGCAAGCCTGAAACATACACATTCATCACATTCACAAGAACACTCCACATTGCATAAGCCTTCGAATCTCTCTGCCCAGCCACAAAACACTTCAACTATCTTCACCATTCAACTCACCTTGCTCCATAGACCACCCAGCAACCAAGAACCAGGCCTTAAACAAGCTACAACATCACTGCACCATTTTCACACCAGCTTGCAGTTTCATTCGAAACTCTCACCCTAGCTCACCAACATACAAACAAACACTCCAGACCTTCTCCATTCATCCTCAGGACCACAAACCATCATTCACAATGGCCTGAAACCTCCAGAAACTCCATTGCCATTTCTGATCAAGCTTGAGCAGAAGCTTTCGAAACTCACTATCCAGCCAACTTAAACTCCTTTTGAGCATTCAAGCATCTTCTGTGGACCAAGTGGAGTGGATTGCACAAGGAGAAGTGGCCAGAAAGTCCTCAAGTTGAAAGCTCCAAATCTCAGGTAGCTCGAAAATTATTTTTCCAGAAATCATTTTTCTTGTTACAAACTTGTTCTATGTGATTCACTGATTATCCTGATGTTCTTAGTTTTTGAAATGGCTTTGATTTGAGAGTTTAATTTGTCTCTGAAGCTTGCGTTCCCTAGTTTTTATTTCTTTCGATTCAGCTTGTTTAGGAAGAAGAAATGTGTTTTGAGAGAGGGGTTTGATTCGTGAGAGGATGGAGATCATTTCCCAGTTCTTGTTTTTCATTTTTGATACGATTTGAGGGGTTTGGGGATTTTTCAGGGAGGGTGTTGGCCGGAGAAGACGACCGGAAGTCTTCTCCGGCCACCTGAAAGTCATTAATATGTGATTAGGGTTAGGGCTCCCAGTTTGAATTTCAGGCGTTGGATGAGTTGACTGAGTCTTTTCCCGCGCGCATCCAATGGCTCAGATCATGTCATTAATTCTAATTAGGTTTAATTTAGTTAATTAATTAAGATTAAATCTGTTTGAATGTGAGCCACACGATCACGCGCCAAGTCAACCTTTTCCTCCCCAGATTGCATCTCAGCCTCTCATTCTGATTACTTTCACTTTTATTTAATTTTTATTCATTTTCTTTTCAATTAACTTGCATATTTATTTTAAAATAGCAAAAATGTCTTAAAAATTATGAAACTTTTTCCTCTGAGTTTTATTAATTTTTATGACACAAAAATATTTTTATTTCATTTTTCATCATTAAAAAAGTATTTTTAAACATTTAAAAGATTATTTTTAATTGATTAATGGGAATTAATTAATTAAAAATACTTTTAGGTATTTAAAAATTACAAAAAAAATTCATGAAATGTTCTAAGACATTTAGAAACATTGTCCAACCTTCAAACCAAATTTCTTTTTTGATCTTGATGCATTTTAAGAATTTTTCATTGAATTAAATCATATTTTGTGCATTAATTTGATCCTAAGTTCAAAAATTCATTTCTGCCTATTGGAGAAGGTTGAAACATTGATTCTTTTTGCATTGTTTGGTGTTTGGCATGTAGTTTCTAGGGTAAAATGGCCATGATTTGATCTTGCATTTTCTAATTGTTTGGCATTTCTTTTGTTAAGAACCCTAAAAAACCCTAATAACTTAGAAAAATCATATCTTGAGATTGGTTAAGAGTTGAGAGTTCCCCTTTGGGCAGTGGTTTATTATAGGTCTAGGGTTTCTTTGGATGCCATTTTCCATTTTTTATCTTAGGGTTTGCTTCTGTTTTGGGTTTTTGTTTGATGTTTGATCCATGAACCCTAATTTGGGCTTCCATTTGCATCCCTTTTGCATTCTCTTACATAACATGACTTGTCTTTGCATTTTGTGCATTCTTGTGTTTCATTTGACATCTTAAGACACATAGAAAGCATGTTTGATCATTGCATTACATATTTGCCATGTCATTTGTCTTGTATGCTTCATAACTTTCCATGTTCATTCATGCTCCTTAGCTTGCACCATTTGCATCCATGAACTTGTATGAACATTTCCATGTCTTGCCTCATGTTTGCAGCACTTCATAACATCATAATCATCATCAACATGCTTCTGGTTTTGCTTAGCATCATACCATTTCATCTCATCTTGCATTGCATTGCATTTCTTTCTAACATTTCAGGTGGTAAGTAAGCTTGGGAAGTGAATTTGCCTTCACTTCTCATAACTTTTCTTCTCATCTCTCTTGCATCCATTGCTGCATTTCTATTTGTGTATGAGATTGAGCTTGCTCATTCTTGTTCTTCTTACTTTCTTTCTTCAAGTGACTTGACTTCTTGAATGAAGCAAGTCACTTTGCTTCTCTTGATCCTGTTCATCTGCTTCCTGGTGGCTCCTTTGAAGATTCTTCTCTTGAAAACCTCACAAACTTTAGGATCAACCAAGCATGATAATGAATTAGGGTTTTGATTAGTCTCCCCTCATAGTTTTTTACCTTTGTGTCTCTCTTTGAGTCTTCTCTTCTCATCTCATAATCAGGGACTAAACCCTAAAGGCTTTAAGGCTTTGTGATTAAGCTTATGCCTGCATCCTTCTCTTAGGATGGAGTGTATAACTTTAACCCTAAGTGTTAAACCCTTAATGTGTTTAAGTCTCTTAATCAATTCACTTAATAAATATCAAGACATCACACTTGTAACTTGGGCCTTGCATTAGGGTTCTAATTCTTCCTTAAGTGGTTAAGAAGGACTAACCCTAGTGTTAATGGACAAGTCCCCCTCAAGTTGTCTTACAAATCATAAAAATCACTTCATCATCATATCATTAAATAAAATCCACTTAATCAAAGGCTTGTTTTGTCATGGGTTTAATCCCTAATCATGGATTAAGTTGAGGAGCTTTCTTCAGCTTAAACATTCTCACCTATCATCCTTCTTTTAGGATGGTGTAATGAGTCTGTTTAATCCTTGATTATGGCTTAACCTCATTACTTAACACTAAACAAAAACCAAAAACATCTAAATAATCACAAGTAGGTTAATGATCTTAATCCTGCATCAAAGGTGATTAAGTGTGAGAATCTGACTTCACACTTAAGGTATTCTCATTACCCTTAATCAGAGGGAAGATGTGATGAGTTTACTAACCCATTGGTTTAGGCTTAAGCTCATTATCTTACGACAAACTTTCAAAAGCAATAAAAGATTGAAAACTCAAAAACAAACAATAATCGCCTCCTCCGGGATTCTTTTCTCACCTCATTCACTCACAATCGAGAACTTGCTTCTTCCGTCTAATGCAAGACAGTTTGCACCTGAGCCAGACAGGTCATACACTTGAGCATTGACAAGCAAGCAGTTCATCAGTCAATTCATCTTTCAGTCTCTTTGGGTCGAACTACGGTGTTCTGACTTCCTCATTGCACGAGAGGATACGTAGGCATAACTTAACAGTTATCGAACAAAAGTCTCTGTATATTCCCCCTCCCTCCAGCTTTACTCTTTAAGCCTCATAGTCATGAGCAATTCATTCTCATTCTTACACTGACACATCATATATTACACTTCACTTCCTTTACACTGACACCTGTACATTCTTTTCCAGCTATCTTACACACAAATTGCACTGACACTACCCCTTTAAAACACAAATCTTTTAAGCGTGGATCCCGTCGAGTACGACGGACAATCTGGGTGCTAATACATTCCCAGGTTGTAACCAACCCCCTTTCTCAGTCTCTCTGGTTCGCAAACCGTCTTATCCAAATCTTTCTAGGTCTATGCAGCATTACCTTTCCTCCGGGATAAAAATGCCTAGCTGGCGACTCTATTCATCTCCAGTGAGTTCACGGCTGTGTGTTCTCACTGTTCCCTCTCGCCGACCGTTCGCGTCTGTACCTTCATCTGACCCCGGTGTCATTTGTCGGGAGCGACAGCTTGGCGACTCTGCTGGGGACCTTATACTGCAACCAGGGCTTCTGGTTCTTTTTGTGGGTTCCTCCTAGCGCTTGATTGATTTGTGTTTACTGGGGTGTTATGTGCTTATTTGTGCTTGTATTTATTTTACTTTATGTACAGTTTGCTTTACTGCTTTCTTTATTGCACTTTGTATATATCATACTGTCATTGTTGCTGGCTGGATTTGGTTTTTGTTTTGGTGGGTGGGTGTTTCATTGAGAGTTAAGGTCCTATACCTGGGACCTGAGTGACACCTAGGCTAGAGTGAATCATATTCTTTCCCATTCCATTTCGGTCTGGTGCGGGAATATGAAACACGGTTCAGATATGGGTTTCTTCTTGAGAACTCTGTGTTGCAGATTTCCTGCAATGCTAGGGCTATCTGGGAATCCTGCTAAGTCTGGATGACCTTTTAGTATTGACCTTCAGAAATTGAGGTGAATTAGAGGAGGAACTGTTATGGTTATTGTAAACACTATACCTCCGGGTTAGAAGTGTTTACACTTCTCATAACTGATCCAAGTCTGAGGATCCTTGTTCTAGATCACCACCTGTGAGGGGGTTGGGCTGTTTACAGGTTTGCAGGTACCTTGACCTCAGAATACCCTGTTACTTTGACTTTGTTAAGAATGCTCCATGTTGGATAGTTCTTGTGATTCTAAAACCCTGGACATGTGGCTCTTTATTTGAGTCCCCCACCCCGGTTACTGGATTTTTCGACCTCCATCTGGGATTCTTGAACACACGTGGATCTATACCAAGGCAGTTAATCAGACCCAGCTCATGTCACAAACCCTTTGCATACCATTTGCATACATACTCATTGCATCATATTAACATTTGCTTATTTGTGTTTCAGGGTATCCATTTTCATCTGGTTTTAGTTTTGACCCCATCTGCATTACTGACCTATCTCCACCAGTACTTGCTTCAGCTTGTCAGCCATATACTTCAGTTACTTGCACTAGCCAGCCAGTGGCCCACTCCTCAGCATCTTCATCAGCACTCTACTCAGTCTTCAGCATCATGGCTCCAAAGAAAAGCAACATCACCTATCATTTCTTCCAACCAGACTTATCAGACATCAGGAGGATCCAAACCCTGATCACTCCAGAGCACATACCTTTGTTCAGGGAGCATTATGGGGATATACTTGACTTGGTCATGGATCTGGACCCATCTCAGAGGAGTTTGATCCACACCTGCATTCAGTTTTATGACCCCCCATTGAGATGTTTCACCTTTCAAGACTTTCAGTTGGGGCCTCTTTTAGAAGAATACTCATCTTTGATTGGTTTGCCTATCAAGAGGGAAATCCCTTTCAACCCTGAAATGGTCTTTCCCAGCGATGGAGAGGTGGCAAAAGCTCTGCACCTGGAACCTGCTTTGATTGAGCAACATATGACCTCTAAGGCTGGGATCCCTGGTTTTCATCTTGACTTCCTGATTTCCCAAGCCAGTCTGAAGGCCTCCCTGGGGGAGTGGAGAGCTGTTTGTGCTCTGTTGGCCTTAAGTGTATATGGAATTGTGTTGTTTGCAGATGAGCCTCGATTCATCAGCAAGAATGCAATCCATTTGTTCATCCTGAAGAACCCAGTGCCAACTTTGCTAGGAGATCTCTATTACTCAGTACATCAGAAGAATGAGAAGCATAGGGGAAGGCTAGTGAGGTGTTGTGCTCCATTATTCCATGCTTGGCTTCTAAAGCATCTACCCAAGACAGATACATTTCTAAACCCTCATCAGCAAAGCAACTGGGCTAAGAGACTCACTGTCCTAACTTCAGCAGATATCAGATGGTGTGCTCAAAGCACCAAGGGTAGAGATATCATCACAAGCTGTGGGCACTTTCCCAATGTGCCTTTAATAGGGGTCAAGGGAAGTATCAATTACAACCCTCTGCTGTTCAGGAGGCAATTAGGCTATGCACTAGTCCATACTCCCAGGGAGCAAGACTTGGTTGAGACCCTCTACTGTGAGAACAAGATTAGTCTGGCAACTGTTAGGCAGGCTGCCTGGGCCTGGGATCATGTTCAAACCAAGGGAATCACCATTCTGGGGAAGTGCAATAATGTGGCATCAGCACAATATTATGAGTGGTCCCATGCCAGGGCCCAATTCTCTGGAATGCCCTTCACCATAGAAGACACGCCTGAGTCATCTTCAGCACCACCCCCTGCCACCATCAGTTTGGAGGAGTTTTAGAGCTTGAAGGAAAGAAATGAGAAGCTAACCCAAGCCTTGCAGAAGACCCTCCGGGAGAGGAGTGAAGGTGTGAGGGAGATTGAAAGATTGGAGAAGTTGAGGGTGGAACACTTGACTAAAATTGAGAAGTCTGGAGATTATATCAACAAGTCTAAAGCTGGTGAGCAGATTCTGAAGAATGCTTGTAAAGAAGCCCAGTTCCAGAGAGCAAGAACAGACTTGTACTTGAAAGAGAGTCAGGCCAGGTGGGTCCGGATCACTGAGGCCCGTACTCTAGAAGACAAGAGAGTTCAGGACAAGATGGAGCAGATGGAAAAAGCCTTGGCAGCAGCCCAGAAGGAAATATCAGAGCTAGAAATCAGAGCTGGAGTGAAGAGGTCTAAGGACCAAAGTCAGAACAAGAAGTTGACTGCAGCTGTTGCAACAAGAAACCTTCTCATCAGAGGTCTCACGGAACATCCGGCTGATCCTGTGACCGAAGCACTTCTTAAGGAAGTTCGTGAGGATGAGTTTGGCCTTGGAGTTTGATCATTTGCTTGTTGTTGTTCCTATTCCATGTACTTTTGTTTTTGTGATGTATTTTGACCCCTTAGAGGACTGATGTTGTAAAATGAACAAGATGTATTATTTCACCTTCTGTAATATATTTGTGTTAGTTTCCATCTGGGTTTACTTCGAAAGCAACTTCAACAGCATCACCTTCAAAGGTCTGGAAGGGTCAAAACTGAAGGCCAAACCGGATACCTTGAGAACAAATAAGCATAACTGCATTGCATGCTAACCTTTTATTTGTTTTGTAGGGATTTGTTTTGTTGTTACTAACCTCTGTTGTGATATTCAGGAATTATTGCTCGCCGCCGGGTATTTCCCCTCAACAGGCCACACAGGTACCCAACTAGAAACAACCTTCCGGGAATTCAGATGGATCAGATGCAGCAGGACCTTACGGAGGTCAGAAACCAGATGGCCAACGAAAGGCTGGAAATGAGAACTCAGATAACGCAGTTCATGGAAGTGATGAACAACTTAGCTCAAAGCCAGGAGAGGCTCAGAGCTTTGGTAGAAGGGAGGAATCAAGATGAGCCCCATGCGGGGACTGCTGGCACAAGTAACAATGAACGGGTGCAACCCCATGTTAATCCCCCTGTGTTTGGCCCACATCTACATCCTGAGATTAACATTCCTGCAAACATTCAGGGAACAGCCACTGCAGCCAGGGCACTTCAAGAAGACCCTCAGGAGGACCAATTTACAGTAATGGGTGCTGGAGAGGAAACTTATGATAGACGGTTGGAAGAAATAGCTGAGAAGTTGAGGTCCTTAGAATCTCAAAACTCTTTGGGCTTCGACGTTATGGACATGGGTTTGGTAGAAGGGGTCAGGATCCCCCATAAGTTCAAGCCACCTTGTTTCGAAAAGTATAATGGGACTTCATGCCCCCGGACTCACCTACAATCATTTCTGGGAAGGCTGAAGGCCTATACAATGGATGAGAAATTGTGGATGTTCTATTTTGAAGATAGCTTGACTGGAGCTTCGAGGGAGTGGTATTCCCATCTGACAAGAGCAACAATTAGATGCTGGAAGGACCTGGCAGAGGCCTTCATCAGACAGTATCAGTATAATCTAGACATGGCGCCCAACAGGACTCTCCTAATGGGAATGTCACAGGCGTCAAGGGAAAGTTTCCGAGAATATGCCCAGAGATGGAGGCAATTGGCTGCTGCCGTTCAACCACCAATGTCTGAGAGAGAAATGGCAGACATGTTTATGAACACTCTCCAAGGAACGTATATTGACAGGTTGGCTGCTTTCTCTTCCACTAGCTTCGCAGATGTTGTTATAGCTGGGGAGAGAATTGAAAGCCTGTTAAAAATGGGTAAGATTTCCGATAATGGTGCCAGCTCGTCCAGTAGTGCAAGAAAGCCTTTTGCAGGCCCGAGAAGAACTGGCGAGACCAATGCCATCCACTCAAACAGGGGTAGGCCCCAATATGTTCAAAGGTCAATAGCAGCAGTCACTATCCCTGCTCCAGCTCATCCTCAGCCAGTCTATCAACTTCCTCAACAAAACTTCCAACAGCAACCTCAGTATCATCAGAATCAGTATCCTCCAAGAAACTTCAACAACAACACCAACAACAACAATCAACAAAGGCCATTCCAACAAAGGCCATCCCAAGCTAACCGAGTGATCGACCCGATCCCAATGTCGTATGCTGCCTTGCTGCCACAACTTCTGAAACTCAACCTGGTTGAGCTAAGAACGTTGGCACCTCCGGATCCCAACAGTCTACCAAGGAACTATGACTCCAATGCTAGGTGTGCTTTTCATTCAAACGCACCTGGTCACAGTACAGAAAAATGCAGAGCTCTGCATATGAAGGTACAAGACTTGGTAGACTCCAAGGCTCTAAATTTTGCACCTCCGCCCAATGTCAATAAAAACCCAATGCCAAACCATGGTGGTCCTCGAATTAACGCTATTGAAGAAGACCAACCGTCTTATTTAATAACCAGTGTGGATCAGATCCGGACACCATTGGTGGAAATCAAAGCTCAACTCCGCGAAAACCAAATATTTCCGGGGTGTGAACTGGGGTGTCCATATTGCAATATTTCATGGAATGGGTGTGAGGACCTGAGGAATGGCATTGACAGCCTTATTCAGAGTGGCCTGCTACAGATCACTACATCATTTCCGACAAACCCAACAACTTCATCAACAACGGTTTCAGACCCTCCTACAACTGCAGCAACTATTGTTCTCGACAATTCACCGGCAACATCAACAAGTATTTCACCTGTCCTCCCAAATGATCAGTTTTCAACAGTTTCTCCTGCTACAACTTCAGCTTCATTCCATTTCGAATCTCCATCAACAACAACATCAGTCCTTCCAACAACACCTCCTACAACACCAGCAATCAATCATGAAGATGTCTCTACTGTTACCATATTCTACGATCCTGAAAATAACTCCGCCTACCATTCAGAAGGTGCTGCTCCCACCAGAGCACCAGTTACAATCTTTTATGATCCACAAACAATAACAGTCCCTTCAGCAGCAGCAATCAGTCCAGTCACTGTCACGGTGCCTGGACCAGTACCATATGTAAGCAATAGGGCCATCCCTTGGCACTATGGCTCTGACGTGTATTGTGAAGGGAAAAGAATCACTCTGGAAACATCAGCACCTGCACCACAAGTAGATAATGTGGGGGGAGGCGGAGGCTTCACTCGAAGCGGACGTCTCTTTGCTTCACAAGTCCAAAGACCTACAGCCGAAGCAGAAGCTGCTGCCAAGGCAAAAGGAAAAGGCCCGGTGCAGGAAGATCCAGCTGCCAAAGAAGCCCTGAAGACTCCGTTCGATCAGGAAGTTGATGAGTTTATGCGAATCATCAAAAAGAGTGATTATAAAGTTGTGGATCATCTTCACCAGACGCCATCCAAAATCTCTATCCTCTCACTGCTTATGTGCTCCGAAGCCCATCGGAATGCACTACTTAAAGTTTTGCACGCAGCTTACGTGCCTGAGGAGATTACTGTCAACCAATTGGAAACCGTGGTTGGAAATGTTACTGCTAGCAATGGGCTAGGGTTTACCAATTCTGACTTGACAGCGGATGGCCGCAATCACAACAAAGCCTTGCACATAACCATGGAATGCAAAGGAGCTGTCCTTTCTCATGTGCTGGTGGACACAGGTTCTTCCCTGAATGTTTTACCAAAGAAGGCTCTGGTGAAGTTAGAATGTGATGGATTGGCATTGAGACCCAACAACCTGGTGGTGAGAGCCTTTGATGGTTCGAAGAGATCGGTTCTGGGAGAGATCGAGCTGCCCGTGACAATTGGACCGCAAACCTTTAAAACTATCCTTTATGTGATGGACATTCAGCCCGCCTACAGCTGTTTGTTGGGTAGACCCTGGATTCACGCCGCCGGCGCAATAACGTCTACCCTTCACCAAAAGTTAAAATTTGAGTGGGAAGGTCAAGTTGTCACAATCTGTGGGGAAGAGGATATTTTTGTTAGCCATCTGGCTACGTACAAATACATTGAGATGGATGGGGAGATCCATGAAACAATGAGCCAAGGTTTTGAAGCCTTGAATGTCAACGAAGCATCTGCTGTGTCAGGTATCTCCATGTCATCTTATCAGCAAGCCCGGAAGGTTGTTGAGGAAGGAACTGCCCTGGGCTGGGGCAAGGTTTTAGCTGTGGAGGAGAAGAAGGACAAATTTGGGTTGGGTTACAAACCAACTCAACATCAAGCAAAGGCTGCTGAGAAGCCTGGATTTGTCAGTGGGGGGATGCTTACCCCTGATGCTATCAACAATCTGGAAGACGAGCTGGAAGAGGAGCGCAATCTGGAGAATTGGATTCGTCCAAAGATCCCGGGGAGCAGTGTCTCGAACTGGTCTTCCCAGGAAATTATAAGAGTTACTCATGCAGAGTAATTATTATTTCCTGTATTTTTATAGCATGCATCCAAGTCTTGCATCTTGCCCAAGATGACAAGACTCATTTTGTGATCAGGGCCATCTGTACTTTTGTGCAAACAAGATTAAATTAATGAAATATCAGACATCTTTTTGCAAACAAGTCTTTTTCTTTTCTGCTCACTGTTTTTCCATTTTTCTTTTTGTACAAAAATAAATGGCGGTGTTTTCAAAATGGTAACTTCATTTCACTTTTTTCTAAAGCAAGGTTAAAATCAATCACTAAAATGAACAAACTTAACCCTTGCAGAGTGTGCCTTCCAGACAGCACCGACAACAGCACGGCTATGACATCGTATGACTTTGACAATCCAATCAATCAAGCTGATGAAGGGGTTGATGAAGAATATGAGCTTCCTGAAGAGCTAGCTAGGTTGTTGAGACAGGAGGAGAAGGTCATTACTCCTCACCAGGAGGAGATTGAAGTGATTAACCTTGGTACGGAGGAAGACGTGAAAGAGGTTAAAATCGGGGCCTGCCTGCAAGACTCAGTGAAGAGACAACTGATAGATCTGCTTCAAGAGTATGCTGATGTGTTTGCTTGGTCGTATCAAGATATGCCAGGGTTGGATACCGACATTGTTGTGCATAAGCTGCCTTTGAGGGAAGAATGCCCACCAGTTAAACAGAAACTGCGCCGAACTCGCCCAGACATGGCTATGAAAATCAAAGAAGAGGTACAAAAGCAGTGGGACGCCGGGTTCCTTGCTGTGACTAGCTATCCGCCGTGGGTTGCTAACATAGTACCTGTGCCTAAGAAAGATGGCAAAGTAAGAATGTGTGTTGACTACCGGGATCTGAACAGAGCCAGCCCGAAAGATGACTTCCCATTACCTCACATTGATGTATTGGTGGATAATACGGCTCAGTTCTCGGTATTCTCCTTCATGGACGGATTTTCAGGATACAACCAGATCAAGATGTCACCTGAAGACATGGAGAAGACAACATTTATCACACCTTGGGGCACGTTCTGTTACAAGGTGATGCCATTCGGACTAAAGAATGCTGGTGCAACGTATCAACGGGCTATGGTGACATTATTCCACGATATGATCCATAAGGAAATCGAGTGTTATGTGGATGACATGATTGCCAAGTCCCTTACAGAGGAAGATCACCTGGTGAATCTGCTGAAGTTGTTCAAGCGACTGAGGAAGTACCAACTGAAGCTGAACCCCAACAAATGCACATTCGGGGTGAGATCTGGTAAGCTGCTGGGCTTTATTGTAAGCGAGAAAGGGATTGAAGTTGACCCTGATAAAGTCAAGGTTATTCAAGAAATGCCTGCACCTAAAACAGAGAAAGAAGTTCGAGGGTTCTTAGGTCGATTGAACTACATCTCACGGTTCATATCTCACCTTACAGCAACCTGTGAACCCTTGTTCAAGCTGTTAAGAAAAGAACAGACGGTCAGTTGGAACGATGACTGCCAGAAGGCTTTTGACAGGATCAAGGAATATTTGCAAGAACCTCCAATCCTTATGCCTCAAGTTGAAGGAAGACCTCTGATAATGTACTTGACAGTATTAGAAGAGTCGATGGGGTGTGTGTTGGGCCAGCATGACGAGTCTGGTCGAAAAGAGTATGCAATATACTACCTAAGCAAAAAGTTTACCGACTGTGAACAGCGTTATTCACTGCTCGAGAAAACTTGCTGTGCTTTAGCGTGGGCTGCTCGCCGACTGAGACAGTATATGTTGACCCACACTACCTTATTGATCTCAAAAATGGATCCAGTTAAGTACATTTTCGAGAAGCCAGCTCTTACCGGACGGGTTGCAAGATGGCAGATGATTCTTACAGAATACGACATACAGTACACATCTCAGAAAGCCATCAAGGGCAGTGTACTATCTGAATATCTTGCTGAGCAGCCCATTGATGACTACCAGCCTATGAGGTTTGACTTCCCTGATGAGGACATCATGTTCATTAAGGCAAAAGATCACGAAGAGCCTATTCACAATGAAGGGCCTGACCCGGAGGAAGAATGGACTATGATGTTCGATGGGGCTGTTAACATGAATGGTCGTGGTGTTGGTGCAGTACTCATTACACCCAAAGGAGTTCACATGCCTTTCTCGGCAAAACTCACTTTCAACTGCACTAACAACGAAGCTGAATACGAAGCTTGCATTATGGGCCTTGAGGAAGCCATTGACCTCAGGATCAAGACATTGACTGTATTCGGAGATTCAGCTTTGGTAGTCAATCAAACCAATGGGAAATGGTACACCCACCAAGATCATCTGATACCTTACAGGGATTATACAAGGAGGTTATTGACTTTCTTCACAACAGTCAAGCTTGAGTATATCCCTCGGGACGAGAATCAGTTTGCAGATGCTCTTGCTACCATTTCATCCATGATCAAAGTTCAAGCTGCTAACTTTGTACCTCAGATTTCAGTGTCCAGACTCGACAGGCCAGCATATGTATTTGCAGCAGATGTAGTCAAAGATGATAAGCCTTGGTTCCATGACATTAAGTGCTTCTTGGAGGATCAAACATACCCACCTGGGGCATCTTCCAATGATAAGAAGACTTTGAGAAGGCTTGCCGGTAGTTTCTTTCTGAACACTGATGGGTCTTTATACAAAAGGAACTTTGATATGGTACTCCTCAGATGTGTTGACAAGACAGAAGCAGATTTGTTGATGCATGAAGTGCACGAAGGATCTTTTGGTACCCATGCTGGAGGACATGCAATGGCTAAGAAATTGCTAAGATCAGGCTATTACTGGATCACAATGGATGCCGACTGTTGTGCCTACACCAGAAAATGCCATAAATGCCAGATTTATGCAGATAAGGTGCATGTGCCTCCCAATCCCTTGAACATCATGTCTTCACCCTGGCCCTTTGCTATGTGGGGCATTGATATGATTGGCAAGATCGAGCCAACTGCTTCAAATGGCCACAGATTCATCCTGGTCGCCATTGACTATTTCACCAAGTGGGTTGAAGCAGCCTCATATGCAAACGTCACAAGACAAGTGGTAGCCCGATTTCTGAAGAGAGATATCATCTGTCGGTATGGAGTGCCCGAGCGAATCATTACTGATAATGGTTCCAATTTAAACAACAAAATGATGGCAGAGCTGTGCCGGGACTTCAAGATCCAACATCACAATTCTTCTCCTTACAGGCCAAAGATGAATGGCGCTGTTGAGGCAGCTAATAAGAATATCAAGAAGATTGTGCAAAAGATGGTAGTCACATACAAAGACTGGCATGAAATGCTACCGTTTGCCTTGCATGGGTACCGCACGTCAATCAGAACATCCACTGGGGCAACACCGTATCAGCTTGTATATGGTATGGAAGCAGTCCTACCTGTTGAAGTTGAACTACCCTCGTTACGGGTATTAATGGACGTTAAACTGAGTGAAGCAGAATGGGTTCGGGCCCGATACGAACAACTGAGTCTGATTGAAGAGAAAAGATTGGCTGCAATCTGCCATGGGCAGTTATATCAGAAGAGAATGAAGAAGGCCTTCGATCAGAAAGTCAGACACCGGGAGAACCAAGTAGGGGATCTTGTGTTGAAAAGAATCCTCCCTCCTCATACAGACCACAGGGGCAAATGGACTCCAAATTATGAAGGACCATTCGTGGTAAAGAAAGTTTTCTCTGGTGGAGCGCTGATGCTCAGCACCATGGATGGTGAAGATTTCCCGTCCCCTGTGAATTCAGATGCAGTTAAAAAATACTTCGCATAAAATGACCCGCTGGACATAAAAACAGAATGTAAGTCCAGGCAAAAATAGGGCATCTCGGCGAGTCAAAAACAGAATAAAAGACTCGGGCAAAAATAAGGGAAATAAATGAAAAATGTACACCCGCTGAGTTGAAAAGCCACATTGGACAACTCAGGCAAAAATGGGTATCCCGATGGATTGAAAACCCGAAAGGGAGATCCATGCAAAATAAGGGGATAAGCGAACAACTGCATTCTGAATTCGTCTGTATTATCTACAACTTGGTAAGCTACAAAGGATCAAGCTTCAATCAGAATCAACTCTCTCCAGAAAGCAAGACGAGAAGAACGTCATTGTCATACGAGTCATAGCAGGAGAGGAAGCTCCTCAAAGCGTCGCCAACATCGCCAGCACTTTATTTCTCAATTTGTAACAATCCCCTCATTTCAGGAGATATGTTTCTTTGACTGTATCTTGCCAATTCAGGGCACATGAATTAATAAAATCAGATTTTCAGTCATGTTTCGTTTTTTACATTTTATTTACAAAGGATGTCTGATGTCTCTAAAAAATCAATTGCATAAGTACAGATGTTTTTCTCCCAAAAATAATAATAATAAAACGCATGCTAGCAGGGAATATAATTACTCTCGAAAGTGCTTAACTCCTATGACGGAATTCAGTGAAGGATACCTCGGGACCTTTTGTGCGTCTCCTTATCTTTGCAGGATTGCAGGTATCCAGGACACGACCTGGGGCATGCAAGTTACGTCTTAGGAAGCAGGCGAATCATTATCAACTCGGTCTATCTTCCACGTGGCACTGGAGAGCGCCTACTTCCCCAGCAAAGTTGTCAAATCAACATACACTCAATCTCGGCATTCGAAATGCTCTATCCCCAGCCGAGTGGCCTCTTGTTGCTATCCCCAGCTGAGTTGCCTCTCACAATTCCCCAGCCGAGTTGCCATTTCATCCTCAGTTGAGTACAGGAGTCAGGGAATCATCTCCCCATAGAATCTTCAGCCTCTATCCAGAAGAGCAGCGCATAGAAGAGCACAACAGAGTGAAGAAAGCTTCTACAAACCCCAGCTGGGTCCCATTAAGGATATGTCAATCAGTGACCTATATCCCCAGGCAGATACATCATCAGATCTACCAATGATCTCATCCCCAGCTGGGATGTTCACTTCAAGCAGATCAACCAGAGATCTTTGCAGCAACGGGATCCGAATCCCAGTGTGGTATCTTTGCATAATCATGGCATTTGCATCATACTATCCCCTCAGAGCGTAGCATTCCGTCTAATACGGAGCATTACGGCAAAAATCAAATGCATAGCATAATCATAAGTCATGTTCTGAAGTAACACTTGTGAATAACAAACCGTTCATCATCATTATACAAAAATCCCCACCAGAGTCCCAGCAAAAGCAGTTGCCTCTCAAATCGCAAACACCAGTATATATTTCTGACACCCGTCCGTGTCATCACTTCCCCAAGCAGGTTGCCTGAATACACTTTACAAACAAAATCACCCGTACTACAGATACTTCCCGACACCCGTCCGTGTCAAATCGCCAGCAGAAAGCCAAAGACATCCTCTTTGCACTCACATATACCTATATATACACTTTCTCGACACCCGTCCGTGTCATATCCCCAGCGCAGTCGCTTACACCTTTATCACCCATATACGTGTTTATATTATACTTTTCTCCTTTTGACGCTCGTCCGTGTCACTCTCCCCAGCAGATAAACACTTATATACATACTTACTACTCATTGGTACACTTATACAGATACTCGTCCGTATCTTGTATACATCACTTATATCCCCACAGATTCGACAGTAGTCCTTGTTCTTTGTTAACCAGTTGGTACTCGTCCGTACCATCATCTCAGAACAGTGCGTCTAGTGTTTGTTTCTACATGATACTCGTCCGTATCATAGTCTTAGGGATGCTCGTCCGCATCTTTAACCCATACACCGTGTCAAACACTTGTGTCTTCTTGAATATAGATACTCGTCTGCGTCTGTTATTCCCCAGAAGAATTCTTTCAGATTCAACACTCGTCCGTGTTCCTTGTTAACCCGTTGATACTCGTCCGTATCATCATCTCTGAACATGTGTCAGTTTGTTTCTACGTGATACTCGTCCGTATCATAGTCTTAAGGATGCTCGTCCGCATCTTTAATCTATACAATACCAAACACTTATACTTTCTTTTCTTGGTTGTGAACGCTCGTCCGTGTTCACTATATCCCCAGTAGATCACCAACAAATTTTCTTTTATCAGACACTCGTCCTGTGTCATGATAACCCTGAGAGCAGCCGTACCCTGCTGAGTGGTCGTCCTCCACTTCTTGATGGTCGTCCTCCATCATGCTCATCCGATGGTCGTCCCCATCGTTGATTTTTTTTAGCAGCCGTCCCCTGCTAGGTGGTCGTCCTCCACCTTTTGATGATCGTCCTTCATCATTTTATCCAATGGCCGTCCCCATTGTTGATTTTGGTTATCTGGCATTCGTCCTATGTCATGAGAAACCCCGAGAGCAGCCGTACCCTGCTGAGTGGTCGTCCTCCACTTCTTGATGGTCGTCCTCCATCATGCTCGTCCGATGGCCGTCCCCATCGTTGACCTTTTCTATCCGATGGCCGTCCCCATCGTTGATATTTTCGGCAGCCGTACCCTGCCAGGTGGTCGTCCTCCACCTTTGATGGCCGTCCCCATCATATTTCCTTATATCCCCAACAGAGCAGCCGTCCCCTGCTAGGTGATCGTCCTTCACCTTTGATGGCCGTACCCCATCATCTGTTTATTTCATTTATTCTTTAACCCGATGGCCGTCCCCGTCGTGGTCCCTTTTCCTTTTAACCCGATGGCCGTCCCCGTCGTGGTCCCTTTTCCTTTTAACCCGATGGCCGTCCCCGTCGTGGTCCCTTTTCCTTTTAACCCGATGGCCGTCCCCGTCGTGGTCCCTTTTCCTTCTAGCCCGATGGCCGTCCCCATCGTTGGTTACTTTACCTTTATGAACTTGATGGGCGTCCCCGTCATGTTTCATTAATTTCCAGAGAATTTTACAGCTTTATCTTGATGGTCGTCCCCATCATGATATCTTACTTTCCCCAGCTAGTCGGCCGTCCCCGTCTTGGCTTTACCTTCTATCCCCAGCATGTCGGTCGTCCCCGTCATTGCTTTATCTTCACGCACTTTTCCCAGCATGTCGGCCGTCCCCGTCATTGCTCTTTACCCAGCGGTCGTCCTCTGCTCGACGGTCGTCCTCCGTCGCCCATACTTTACAATATACTTTATTTTCTTTTACAATCTATATCCCTCTTCTTCTTCATTCTGTGAGTGCAAATTTTGGACTGTCTTTGGTATTCAACCACAAGTTATCTTGTTTGCCTGTTAAGCCGTCGCTTACAACCTGCACAGCTAACTCATGTTTGAATAGGGGCAGCTGTAAACACCCCAAATTTGCCCTCACCCATTCACACCATGGCTTGTGATCATCCTCATATGCATAAACACAATCACATCATCTCATATCTCATTTTGGTTCACTGCATAGTTTCTAAGTCATCTGCACCTAGGGTTTGTGATCTGAGCAATCCCAAAGCATCTTGAGCCATTCCAAAGGCCACTAATCAACTCAAAGGGGTCCGTGTGTATACTTATGTCATATTCCATCTCCTTAAAGCCAAAATTGCAGAGGAATCACAAGAACTAGGGTTTGAGTGGATGCAGAGCCAGGATGAACTGCACAGTTGACCTAAAATTAGGGTTTTGGTTTCAGAGGCCATAACTCCAAATTTTTTGGTCATTCTTGTTTCCATTGGTCTCTATATGGTATAGGGAGTATGCACATCAATTTTCATGAAGAAATTCCATGGGGAAGTCATCTGATCAAAGGTTGACTTTTCACACAAGTCAGTGCAAAATCAGGGCATCTGAGGCCCCCAATGACCCAACCAATGGGTGATCTTCATCATTTTGAGTGTATATGATCTTTATTTGATCATGGAAGAAGGTTGAAGTTCATAAAAATCAAGAATTTAGGGTTTTTGCAAATGTTGACTTTTTGGGCATAGTTGACTTTTCAAGAATGCACCATTTTAGGTCATTTTTCAAGCCATGATTCTTGATCCAAAAATGCTTCAAATGGAAAAACTTTGGTCATGAAAGTTGTAGATCTCATCTTTCCCTTTTCAAAAAGTACAAGAACATGATCAAACTCTTCTTGGATCAAAAGTTATGGCAATGCAAAGTTGGCTAAAATCATTAATTTTCAAGGCATGCTTCAAATGGAAATTTTGCAAAGTCATGAACCAATGCATTATGTGACCTCTAATTCATTTCAAACCAGCACATAAACATTCTCTAAGTCCTAAAAATCAGAATTGGACCAAGTTTCCCCATGGTTTGGTTGGTGTAACAAGACTTTCTCACATGTGAACCAAAGTTACAACAAGTTGCAAAACTCATGATCATGCTCCCTACAACTTGCAGCCTTGGATGCTGAGCTTTGCTAGGCCTCTCCCTCACCCTTGCTGCGCCAGCCCATGCCATGTACTTGCCTAGACCTTGAGCCATGCTTCTCTTACACAATATTTGACTTTTTGCAAAAGGTAACTTACCAATCAATAAAGGGCATGTCTTGTCAACTGACCAATGAGAGAGAGTTATGTGGACAATTTGCAAGCTAAACATAACACAATGCAAGCCTGAAACATACACATTCATCACATTCACAAGAACACTCCACATTGCATAAGCCTTCGAATCTCTCTGCCCAGCCACAAAACACTTCAACTATCTTCACCATTCAACTCACCTTGCTCCATAGACCACCCAGCAACCAAGAACCAGGCCTTAAACAAGCTACAACATCACTGCACCATTTTCACACCAGCTTGCAGTTTCATTCGAAACTCTCACCCTAGCTCACCAACATACAAACAAACACTCCAGACCTTCTCCATTCATCCTCAGGACCACAAACCATCATTCACAATGGCCTGAAACCTCCAGAAACTCCATTGCCATTTCTGATCAAGCTTGAGCAGAAGCTTTCGAAACTCACTATCCAGCCAACTTAAACTCCTTTTGAGCATTCAAGCATCTTCTGTGGACCAAGTGGAGTGGATTGCACAAGGAGAAGTGGCCAGAAAGTCCTCAAGTTGAAAGCTCCAAATCTCAGGTAGCTCGAAAATTATTTTTCCAGAAATCATTTTTCTTGTTACAAACTTGTTCTATGTGATTCACTGATTATCCTGATGTTCTTAGTTTTTGAAATGGCTTTGATTTGAGAGTTTAATTTGTCTCTGAAGCTTGCGTGCCCTAGTTTTTATTTCTTTCGATTCAGCTTGTTTAGGAAGAAGAAATGTGTTTTGAGAGAGGGGTTTGATTCGTGAGAGGATGGAGATCATTTCCCAGTTCTTGTTTTTCATTTTTGATACGATTTGAGGGGTTTGGGGATTTTTCAGGGAGGGTGTTGGCCGGAGAAGACGACCGGAAGTCTTCTCCGGCCACCTGAAAGTCATTAATATGTGATTAGGGTTAGGGCTCCCAGTTTGAATTTCAGGCGTTGGATGAGTTGACTGAGTCTTTTCCCGCGCGCATCCAATGGCTCAGATCATGTCATTAATTCTAATTAGGTTTAATTTAGTTAATTAATTAAGATTAAATCTGTTTGAATGTGAGCCACACGATCACGCGCCAAGTCAACCTTTTCCTCCCCAGATTGCATCTCAGCCTCTCATTCTGATTACTTTCACTTTTATTTAATTTTTATTCATTTTCTTTTCAATTAACTTGCATATTTATTTTAAAATAGCAAAAATGTCTTAAAAATTATGAAACTTTTTCCTCTGAGTTTTATTAATTTTTATGACACAAAAATATT
This sequence comes from Lathyrus aphaca, assembly GCA_963966055.1. Classification (NCBI taxonomy): domain Eukaryota; kingdom Viridiplantae; phylum Streptophyta; class Magnoliopsida; order Fabales; family Fabaceae; genus Lathyrus; species Lathyrus aphaca. The sequence goes on along the minus strand of OZ014522.1, from coordinate 405,858,198 downwards.
TTTATTTCATTTTTCATCATTAAAAAAGTATTTTTAAACATTTAAAAGATTATTTTTAATTGATTAATGGGAATTAATTAATTAAAAATACTTTTAGGTATTTAAAAATTACAAAAAAAATTCATGAAATGTTCTAAGACATTTAGAAACATTGTCCAACCTTCAAACCAAATTTCTTTTTTGATCTTGATGCATTTTAAGAATTTTTCATTGAATTAAATCATATTTTGTGCATTAATTTGATCCTAAGTTCAAAAATTCATTTCTGCCTATTGGAGAAGGTTGAGACATTGATTCTTCTTGCATTGTTTGGTGTTTGGCATGTAGTTTCTAGGGTAAAATGGCCATGATTTGATCTTGCATTTTCTAATTGTTTGGCATTTCTTTTGTTAAGAACCCTAAAAAACCCTAATAACTTAGAAAAATCATATCTTGAGATTGGTTAAGAGTTGAGAGTTCCCCTTTGGGCAGTGGTTTATTATAGGTCTAGGGTTTCTTTGGATGCCATTTTCCATTTTTTATCTTAGGGTTTGCTTCTGTTTTGGGTTTTTGTTTGATGTTTGATCCATGAACCCTAATTTGGGCTTCCATTTGCATCCCTTTTGCATTCTCTTACATAACATGACTTGTCTTTGCATTTTGTGCATTCTTGTGTTTCATTTGACATCTTAAGACACATAGAAAGCATGTTTGATCATTGCATTACATATTTGCCATGTCATTTGTCTTGTATGCTTCATAACTTTCCATGTTCATTCATGCTCCTTAGCTTGCACCATTTGCATCCATGAACTTGTATGAACATTTCCATGTCTTGCCTCATGTTTGCAGCACTTCATAACATCATAATCATCATCAACATGCTTCTGGTTTTGCTTAGCATCATACCATTTCATCTCATCTTGCATTGCATTGCATTTCTTTCTAACATTTCAGGTGGTAAGTAAGCTTGGGAAGTGAATTTGTCTTCACTTCTCATAACTTTTCTTCTCATCTCTCTTGCATCCATTGCTGCATTTCTATTTGTGTATGAGATTGAGCTTGCTCATTCTTGTTCTTCTTACTTTCTTTCTTCAAGTGACTTGACTTCTTGAATGAAGCAAGTCACTTTGCTTCTCTTGATCCTGTTCATCTGCTTCCTGGTGGCTCCTTTGAAGATTCTTCTCTTGAAAACCTCACAAACTTTAGGATCAACCAAGCATGATAATGAATTAGGGTTTTGATTAGTCTCCCCTCATAGTTTTTTACCTTTGTGTCTCTCTTTGAGTCTTCTCTTCTCATCTCATAATCAGGGACTAAACCCTAAAGGCTTTAAGGCTTTGTGATTAAGCTTATGCCTGCATCCTTCTCTTAGGATGGAGTGTATAACTTTAACCCTAAGTGTTAAACCCTTAATGTGTTTAAGTCTCTTAATCAATTCACTTAATAAATATCAAGACATCACACTTGTAACTTGGGCCTTGCATTAGGGTTCTAATTCTTCCTTAAGTGGTTAAGAAGGACTAACCCTAGTGTTAATGGACAAGTCCCCCTCAAGTTGTCTTACAAATCATAAAAATCACTTCATCATCATATCATTAAATAAAATCCACTTAATCAAAGGCTTGTTTTGTCATGGGTTTAATCCCTAATCATGGATTAAGTTGAGGAGCTTTCTTCAGCTTAAACATTCTCACCTATCATCCTTCTTTTAGGATGGTGTAATGAGTCTGTTTAATCCTTGATTATGGCTTAACCTCATTACTTAACACTAAACAAAAACCAAAAACATCTAAATAATCACAAGTAGGTTAATGATCTTAATCCTGCATCAAAGGTGATTAAGTGTGAGAATCTGACTTCACACTTAAGGTATTCTCATTACCCCTAATCAGAGGGAAGATGTGATGAGTTTACTAACCCATTGGTTTAGGCTTAAGCTCATTATCTTACGACAAACTTTCAAAAGCAATAAAAGACTGAAAACTCAAAAACAAACAATAATCGTCTCCTCCGGGATTCTTTTCTCACCTCATTCACTCACAATCGAGAACTTGCTTCTTCCGTCTAATGCAAGACAGTTTGCACCTGAGCTAGACAGGTCATACACTTGAGCATTGACAAGCAAGCAGTTCATCAGTCAATTCATCTTTCAGTCTCTTTGGGTCGAACTACGGTGTTCTGACTTCCTCATTGCACGAGAGGATACGTAGGCATAACTTAACAGTTATCGAACAAAAGTCTCTGTATATTCCCCCTCCCTCCAGCTTTACTCTTTAAGCCTCATAGTCATGAGCAATTCATTCTCATTCTTACACTGACACATCATATATTACACTTCACTTCCTTTACACTGACACCTGTACATTCTTTTCCAGCTATCTTACACACAAATTGCACTGACACTACCCCTTTAAAACACAAATCTTTTAAGCGTGGATCCCGTCGAGTACGACGGACAATCTGGGTGCTAATACCTTCCCAGGTTGTAACCAACCCCCTTTCTCAGTCTCTCTGGTTCGCAAACCGTCTTATCCAAATCTTTCTAGGTCTATGCAGCATTACCTTTCCTCCGGGATAAAAATGCCTAGCTGGCGACTCTATTCATCTCCAGTGAGTTCACGGCTGTGTGTTCTCACTGTTCCCTCTCGCCGACCGTTCGCGTCTGTACCTTCATCTGACCCCGGTGTCATTTGTCGGGAGCGACAGGTAGGATACTATTGGCCCACACTCCAACACGACGCAAAGGAGCACGTGAAAAGGTGCGACAAATGCCAACGACACGGGGATGTACACGTAGCACCCCCATCCGAGCTAAAATCATTATCGTCGCCTTGGCCATTTGCATGGTGGGGGATGGATATCTTAGGATCATTCGTCGTAGGGTCCGGTCAAAATAAATACTTAATTGTAGGCGTTGACTATTTCACCAAGTGGATAGAAGCTGAGGCCTTGGCCAAAATCACTGCGCTCAACATACTACGTTTCTTCAAGAGAAACATCCTCGCCCGGTTCGGGGTACCGCTCGCCATCGTGACCGACAACGGCACTCAGTTCACAGATAAACACTTCAAAGAATTCGTTGCATCAATAGGAACGAAACAACATTTCGCTTCGGTCGAGCACCCCCAAACTAACGGGCAAGCAGAGGCCGCGAATAGGGTAATCCTAAGAGGTTTGAAACAAAGACTGGACGAGCATAAGAAGCACTGGGTCGAGGAGCTACATAGCGTACTATGGGCGTATATGACCACACCCCACTCAACAACAGGGGAATCCCCATTCCGATTAGCGTATGGAACCGAGGCGGTGATCCCTATAGAAATGCACGTCCTATCCAGACGCACAGAATCCCCTATGGACCAAGACACCAACTCCGAGGCTTTGAGAGACGAGCTCGACCTGATCGAAGAAGTTCGAACACAAGCTGCTCTTCGAGAGACCATTCTCAAACAGAAAATAGCCGCTCGGTACGATTCTAAAGTCATAAGACGAACGTTCGAGGTAGGCAGTCTTATTCTCAGAAGAAATCACAGGGACCCCCGCGAGGGAAAGTTTACACCCAACTGGGAGGGCCCGTATCGCATCCGAGCAAAAACCGAAAAACGGAGCCTATTATTTAGAAAATTTACACGGGGAAGAGCTTGCTCGGCCATGGAACGCCGAGAAGCTCAAGCAATATTACAGCTAACTCACAAAGTCGCCTTGCTCAACTCTCAAGCGAGGAGCGATAATACCGAGTGAAGACTGCGTGCCTAGGTACAAGCACGACAGCCCAAAAATGACATAATCAAGCAGGATCTCCTTTCAAGGGAAAGAGAAACTTGCCGCACGGACGGATACTCAAACGAGTCCGACGTCGCCTAAGTACCACGACCAGGCAGAACCCCAGCTCGCGATGGGACGTTCAAGCCACGGAGCCTGGACCAATACCTTAGCCCGGGCACCGACCAGGAGTAAAATCTCCAGAATCTACTTGGTCCCCCAAACCAATGGAACACAAATAAACCCCGTGCACATTAAATCACATCCAATCAAGTGCAAAAACGCACGACAAACACTTAGCATTTAAAATATAGAAAACGGTCCTCCGACGGACGAGCAATTGAAAAACGAAGATAACAAAACAAACGACCATTAATTAACATCAGAATGCGAACACAAAATTGCGACCTCGAAGGGCCGACTTGTTCATATTTAATTACAAAGGGGATTACGCCCCAAAAGAAAAACTAAGAGACATAAAATTACAAGGCACATAGGCCAGAAACTAATTACCCTCGCCCTCCGAGCGACCTTCTTCTTGGCGAGCCTCCTCCTGCTCCGGTTGCGCTTCAGGCTGATCAGGCTGAACGATCGACCCCGGCTGAGAATCATCCACTACCAGGTCCGAAGGAACCACGATCTGGCCATCCTCGACCTTGTATAGGTAGCTGATTCAACCAACGTCCAAGGCCAAGTCAGGATGGAGGACTCTTATCTGATCCACCGCATTCTGGAAACTGAGCTCAGTCGATGAGTTCAGATCTTCCATATCTTGGTCGATCCGAGCAAGAAACTGAGCCCTTGTTACCATGCTTTTGGTCTCGTCATCCTCGTCCTCCTTCGGGCAGAAAGCGTCTTTCAGTTTTTTATTCTGCTCCAACACCCTTTTCTTATCGACCTCCAACTTGGCAATGACATTGGCCCGTTCAGTCAACTCCTTGGCCGTGGCTTTAGCTTCTTCGGTGGCCGTCTTCAGTTTCGCCTCAGCGGCAGCCAGCTGCTCCTTCAACCTACCCATCTCCCTCTCCTGTCCAAGACTCCCTTCGGCCGTCAGCCAAGCCATTGTCAGGACCCGCATGACCGCACTTGCGTCCTGGGCCAGGGACAACCGCCGGGCAGTACGATCCATGCCTTCCAGGAACAAGGAATCCGCACGGTCCACCTCCATGCTCGTCCCCTTGAAAAAATTACGCTTCAAGAAGCACGACGGCAGCCCATGCTTCGGCTTCGGAGGAGCGTTGGCCATCAGGTCCACAGTGGCTGCGGACTTGTGTTTCTTCATCAAAGAACCAGTCGAGGCGCTCGGAGAGCCTTGGACCAAGGGGCCCGACCCAGAACCATTTGTCTCGGTCAGTTTGGTCTGCACAACCCTCGACCTTTTCTTTTGCTGCTGGCGCAGGCGTTCCTGGATTTTGTCAAGTGGGTTCGACAGAGAACCTGAAAAAGAAAAAGATTAGATCAGCCGTGGACGACAGAATTAAATCAAAGATATGACTAATAGAAATAAAACAGATACCAAAGAAGTCAGCCACTTCCTTCCCGGTATTGCAGGCCAGTAACTCTGTAACATCGATCAAGGGACGCTCCACAACTTCCCCCCATCCTGATCGAGCATAACTTTTCCCTCTCCGTCCAACAGGGGAGTCGGAGTGAAAGACGTTATCAATCTTCTGAAGGCCTCGAAACTGGCCGCGTCGTCGTCATTCAAAGAGTCCCCCACCTGGACGAACTCACCAACAAGTCTCTCATAATGGGCGTAACTCCAGGAAAAGGGAAACAGCTAAAGCCTCCTCGGGATCACTTGCCCTTGATCGTCGAGCTTGGGTTCGTCGTTCTCGTCGGTGTCTATCCCCAGAAAGCTCATCGCCCTCACGGCCACCGCGCTCGGGGGTTTTATCAGAAAGTAGTCCGTTTTGAAGGCTCAGATGGATTCTGAATGGGCCTTGAAAATCTTCGTCCTCTGTTTAAAAGACACGAACCCCTTCCGATCAGTTCCTCGCCCGACTTGGCGTTGCAGGGAGAACAGACGGAAAAACAGAGGAAGCGTGGCACCAACACCCAGATGGGCACACGTCAACTCAAACGCCTTCAGGAATGCGTATGAATTAGGATGCAGCTGGGAAGGAGCAACACTTAGGTGCCCGAGCACGACACTCACCAAGTCACTGAAGGGCAAAGTTACCCCCAGGACCGAAACTGCATACTCGTACATAGAGAACGCCCGACCTCTAAAATATGAGAAGATGCGGTCGTCATCTCCCGGGCAAGTTACGACCCAATCAGCAGGGTCGCCGACGACAGGCAGCGGCTCCGCTCGAGGTCTTGAAAATGAGGACACCTTGTCCAACAGATCCTCCACCACCCATTCTTCGGGCGAGATCCTTGTCTGTTCGGGATACTGTGGCGAATCTGTTGATGCTCCTTCTTTTGTAGTACTCGTGCCCGAATCTCCCGAGGAACTCCCAGAACCAGAGGGGACTAACGCAGAAGATCCTGAATCTTCCGAGAACGTCTCTTCCGAAGACACATCTAGTGGATCCATAAGCGAGTTTTCACCTGAAAAGCAGAGGAAAGGCGTCAGTGAATTCGATTAAGAATATCAAATCCACCCTTCCACCACTCGACAAGTGAAAGGGCGCGCATCAGCTCAGGGACTGGGTCCCGAGCTGTAGCCCTGGCTGACCATCGCTCGGAGCAATGGCTTACGCCCAACGTCATGAATTACGGGATCTAACCTAGATACTTGTCAAATCCCAAGTCAAGGTCGACCAACACCTATGTCGACCATGAGTTAGGGTTTGTAGCCGACTGACAACGGTGGCAGAAGTCCTAAAGTTTACCGGTTCTAAATCTAAGACTACCGTTAAAACTATCCTAAACCACATGCATTTCTATGATATCTAAACTATAATCACCGAAAACAGCGAAAAGGAATCGTACCTTGTGCTTGGGAAGACATTTTTGAAGAAGAAGTATGTTCTGGAAACAGTGGTCGACAATGAGATGCGGTGGTCGACGGCTGGGAGCGGTGGCAATTGAACGAGCAAGACGTCGGAGAAGAAGATGAAGCGAAAAGTTCAAAATGGGGCCTGAAAACCCTATTTATAAGAGGGAAAACACGTGCAAGCACGCGTGACCCCTACACGCTAGCCCCTAGGCTAGCCATCAAATCATTAATAAGCGCGAATCCCCAAATATTCCAGCTTTTCGTTTCACATTCTCCCATCGAGCAACGTACCAACTGCTCGTCCCTTGAAGGTCGGCAGTACGAAACCCCTAGCCTTGACACTGCCCGTCCTCGAGCACGAAATCATTACTAAGTCACTGCTCTCCCGCACGAGCAATGACTTGGGGGGCTCCTGTTCTGGACTGGCCCAATTTTCATAATTGGGCCAAGAAAACCAACTTGGCAGAAGCGCTCGACGTCGAGCAGAATCAAGAATAGTGGTCTCTGTCGACCAGAAGTGTACCGACCAAGACAAAGTCCTCCAATGGCTAGTTTTGACCGTTACCTATTTTTACGGTTTCCTTGATCTGCGCCTCACAATATGGACCAATAATCTTCCATTTAGCCCCTTATATAAACCCTCTCATTTGGGAGGGTCAGGTATTCAATTCTCTGACCTTAATCCTTGTACTTGCTCACTCTTTGCTCGGTTACTTACTTTGGCATCAGAGTGCCTTGCAGGTACACCCCCTTTCTCTCCTCACCGATCGTCTTTCATCATCCCTCGAAGCCAGCCGTATCGGATCCTGATCTCCAGGTACGATCAAATACTGTGATGAATAATAGAACGATACACACTGATAATGGAATACTGTGATGAATAATAAAACGGTTCACACTGATGAATAATACTATAATGAATACTGTTGAAAGTGCAAGAAAAAGGTGGAAATGAAGAAGATGATAGAGAAAGAGAAATAATTTATACAATAAATCCAAATCATTGTGTTGTAAATACAAATAAGTGTGAAGTGATGTAGTGGTTTGATATGATTTGTTTCAACCATGTGAACCTGAGTTCAAATCCTAGGTTCCACAAATATCAAATCCTAGGTTCCACAAATATTTTTAGAATTTTTCTGGGAATTTTTTCCACATCAGCTGCCACCCTGTAAAAATTTAACGCCGTTTGGGAAAATTAGACGGAAAGGACTAACGTGATCCTTTTTGAACAATTAAAGGACCACTTTGAAACTTTTTAAAGATAAGAGACCAAATTGGACCCCGAAGTAGAGTTAAGAGACCAATTTGAGTATTTTGCCTATTTTATTTCGTTTAAAATAAGTAAAGGAATAAAATACATTCTAAGTGTTCAATAAAATGTTTATGTACTTAATATGTTAATCAATTGATGTTTCATATTTGGTTATCAATATTATTTTTTTATTGACATTTCAAAGTGTTTTTGGTGTATTTTTTATATTGTTTATTATATGGTTTGAGTCTCACATATTATATGCTTTGATTAGAAGTTATATTTTATAATTTTGTCATTTCAACAATTGTTTTACAAATACATCTACATCTATTTCTTGTGTTTTGCAATTTTTTTCCAGTATTTTGTCTAATTTTTTCTCTTGCAATTTCTTGCTCCAAACACCTCAACATCAAACAAACACTACTTAACTTATATAAGGGTTTTATTCAAATTTTTCAATCACTTCAATTTAGTTTCATAGTTGTAGGGTCCATACATACAGAACGATGTTAACAATTCTATCTGCTTCCAATATGCATCTCCATATCTTTTGGAATTAAGTTGCATTCCTTTTTGTGAATTTTGTGATGATGACTAAATAGCTATGACATATCAGACATAATATAAATGAACATGTCTATGCAAATTTCATAATTGATTATTTCTATGCAAATTTCATAATTAACCATTTCTATGCAAATTATATCTCCAATGAACTAATGCAATTCCATAAATGAATGAATCAATTCAATTCCATAAATATTATAATTGTTAAAATATATACACATGACAGTATGTTCTACCAATTTTGCAGTTTTAAGAACTATATTTCTTTGACAAATTTTTTCAATTGGGTGGTACATTGGTTTCAAAAATTGCATTTATGTTTATAATTAACTAACCAAACTTATATTAGCACATGACCTATGATATCATCAAAACCAACATGTCTCCTGTTATTTTTACAAATAACCAAACATTGGTGTAGGAAAGAAGGACCTATTTGGAGAAGATGTATATTTTTTTTAATACTTTTTTTTAATCTATTTTATCTTTTCTAAAGTGTCATTATTATTTTATGGTTATAATATTGCAGGACAAACTTAGATCTCAAACTAATTAGTTCATCATTGAAGCTCTTCAATCTACTTGAAATTTTATTTAATTTGGAAAAAAACAAACTTCACACTCTTCACATAAAACATCTAGTAAATAAAATTGAGTTGAATGGTATAGAAATCAAGACTTTATTATATGAACATATACCAAACTACATACTTTGAACAATCATAAACTTCAAAATAACAAAATGGTAGTTGGGGATAAAAGCTGCAAAATACGAAGTTGCTGAATCGAACGTCTAAAATATCATTCGATGAAAATTATGTCAACAATAGCAGTTGTTCATACGTAGACAACACTATTAATATATTTTCATTAAAAAACGTATGACAACACTATTAATATATTTTCAAAATATAAATATGGCAACACTGTTATAAAATTTTGAAAATAAAAGCAAACATCATACTTATATCATAATATATTAATGAGTCTCAAAAGTGTGAAACATAAAAAAAATCTTAATGAACAAAACATTATAATAGAAGAACACAAACATATGAACAAATCGAAGAAACATTCACGAACAAATAAAAAGAAAATCTTTGTGAACAAAGTGAAGAAATATTCAGGAACAAATGAAAAGATAAACCTTTATGAAGTTAGTGAACAAAGGAACATATGAAAAGAGAAAAAACTTTATGAACAAAGTGAAAAACACGAACAACATGAACATATGGACAAAATGAACAACACAAACATATTCAAAGAGAAAACTTATCACCTTATGTTATTGCCGGAGCTGATTCTAACCTAGATTTGTTGATTTTGTTGAGTTGCAATGAATGAGAGAGAAGAAGAGAAATGTGAAGGATTTGAGTTGAAATGAAGAAGAGAGAAGAGAAGTGGTAGATCCAGCCTTTGGTAATAAATGTTGAGTAATTTCTATCAATTTGACGTGTGAAGTGGTTCTGAAAAATGATGCATATGTTGCGTGTGAAAACTAATAAGGAAAATGGGGGGAAAATTAATTACGGAGTAGCCAATTAAATAGTGCCAATTGACATCAAATTAGGAAAAAGTAGATTAATATTTATAATGATTTGTTATTTACCATAATATCTAATTTTGTAGTGTAAAAAGAAAATGACAAAAAAATAGAAAAGAAAAAGCATCCAATCAATTTTTTAAATATATATAATTGACAACAATATCACATATGCTAAATACTAAAATACAGAATCACCCTTCAACACCTATATCATCTTCTCCTAAATAATTTCAATTATTAACCAATAATAATTTGAATCTAACTTCAAAATCTATCTATCTATCTATATATATATATATATATATATATATATATATATATATATATATATATATATATATATATATATATATATATATATATATATATATATATATATATATATATATATATATATATATATATATATATATATATATATATATATATATATATATATATATCCCTAGAAAATAAAAATAATTTGTTTACATTACATATTTACAAAAAAACTTATTTTTAAAAAATAACAAAATTTTAAAGATTAAAAGAATGTATATGATTGAGTAAAAAAAAGGAAGAATGTATATGATTAATAAAAAATGTAAAAATTTGGCCATTATAGTGTTCGGCGTTCCAATAAAAAGTTAAAAACGCCCAAGTGAAGAAAACCTCCTTCGCAAGTACCCGAGTTCTCTTCTCTCACATCTCTCTTTCAGAAAAAGTTTTCTCTCCTCCTTCTAAATCTTGCTTCTGAACTTCTCCAAACCTCCAACAATGGTGCTCGAGGTAACCGCTACAATTTCCCTTCCTCTATTTTCGCCGATTCACCGTGCCACTGAAATCCCCCATTTTCCTCTTTTTTCATTCGATCAATTAGGTTTTTTTGTTTCTCGCTATTACTGCGACATTTTTTTATTGAATTATTCTTATTGTTATTCTCTGATTTTAATAGGCGACGATGATCTGTATTGACAACTCTGAATGGATGCGCAACGGTGATTACTCTCCTTCCCGATTTCAAGCCCAATCAGACGCTGTAAGTCTCATTTGCGGTGCTAAAACTCAGGTGAGTTCATTCGTTGCTTAATTAGTACTTGTATTATACGCGATTCCGATTCTATGTAATTTGTCTGGGGAAAATTTTATGTTGTATTTCAGAGTTGGGTTTTAGGTTTAGGTAATTGCCTGTGTTCAATTGTTTTCTTGTTTAATGAATTTCAGTCTAATCCTGAAAATACTGTTGGAGTTCTCACTATGGCGGGGAAAGGCGTTCGGGTTTTGGCTACCCCTACTAGTGATTTGGGCAAAATCTTAGCTTGTATGCATGGTATGCTTTTTCCTTCCTTTGAATCTTTGTTACCCCATGTGATAATTGTTCTCTTCTATATTGATTTTTTTGTTTTATTATTCAATTTGAATTCTTAGACTGTGGATGTTTGTTTGATGGGTTACTCATGGTCTGTTTAGATTGACTTACTTGAAATTGTTTATTGATATAAACATTTAGTGAGGCTGTTAGAGATATCTTAGGAAAACAACACATAACATGTCCCATAACTATTTTAAGCTTATTTCGTTAGCTCTTCAGGATAGCTTATGATTATGAACAAAATTTATATCTTATTTGTAAATGATTTGATTTGATAATTTTGCTATAGGAATGGTTTATACATAAGCGCTTATGCTATAATTGCTTAATTAAGTTCTTCATCTAAACAAAGGCAATACTTTCTTTTTCTCTTGGGTTGTTATCATTCTAGATATATATGTATCTATATGTATGACGCATTAGTAAGATCATTAAACTTTCATGTAACTCATTTTTGTAAATATTGAGCAAGTGCAACAAGTTAATGTTGTATTGGATTCATCTTTTGTTGTAAGAATTTATTCATATTTCTTCCTTAGGTCTAGAAATAGGCGGTGAGATGAACCTAGCTGCCGGCATTCAGGTGGCACAGTTGGCTCTTAAGCATAGGCAGAATAAGAAGCAGCAGCAAAGGATTATTGTCTTTTCTGGAAGGTATGAACAACTATTCCTTAGTTGTTTGAAGTTTATTTTATTTTATTTGTTGCCGATTTTCCTCCAGATATCTGATTTATTGCTTTATTAGTCCTGTCAAGCACGAGAAGAAAATGTTGGAGATGATTGGGAGAAAGTTAAAAAAGAATAGTGTTGCACTTGACATTGTCAACTTTGGAGAAGATGACGAGGGGAAGACAGAGAAGCTTGAAGCACTCCTTGCAGCGGTAAACAATAATGATAGTAGCCACATGGTTCATGTTCCACCTGGTCCAAATGCTCTTTCGGATGTACTTATAAGGTTTGTGAGTTCAATTTTGTCTGATTTTTTTTCCTCTTCCTCTGTACGCAGCATTCCCATTTAAATGGGGAATTCCAGTTCAGTAAAAAATTGAGTATTAGAGAAGTTATTTATTTAATATCTCCGCTGTTTCTACTCAGCCCTTCCTTCTTCTCTTTACTCCTATAGGACAGCTTTGAACTTCTGTGTTTTTCAAAAAACTCTTTTCTCAGTTCTTAACTCAATCCCCAAGTAGCCATAAATGCTTCCTTGATAAACACATTAGGATTTCCAAAATTCCCTTTAATATCAAATCTTTCATTTGATCAATCCGGTTAGCACTAATGGCATGCTTCACACTGTGTGCGTGTCTCTAACTTGCAAATACATTGGGAGCCTGGTTGTGTTAGTTTTTTCCCCTCTTCTATCCTTTTTTTCTTACTTTCATTGTTGTTTCTTGAAGATACCTTATCCATGCTCCTTCTAAAATATATTTCCTTCTCTATAATCTGATAAATTTTCTTTTTATCTATGAGAAGCTTCTAAAATAGTTCTCTAACTTGTGTTGTGGCAGTACACCTATATTTACTGGTGATGGAGAAGGTGGAAGTGGTTTTGCAGCTGCTGCAGCAGCTGCATCTGCAGGTGGTGTATCTGGATATGATTTTGGTGTTGATCCAAACTTGGACCCTGAATTGGCTCTTGCTCTAAGAGTTTCAATGGAAGAGGAGAGAGCTAGGCAGGAAGCAGCTGCGAAAAAGGCTGCAGAGGATGCTTCCAAACAAGAGAAAGGTGGTGAACAACAAGCCGTTTCCCAGGATGCAACTATGACTGAGCAAACCAGTATTGCAGCTTCTGAAGTTGGGACTAAGACAGATGACATGATGGTTGGTGTAATTAGTTTTTTAATCTATTTTTGTTGTTTGTTTGTTTGTTTGTCCTATGCTCTCTATATGGGGTCTAAGAACAATTTTCTTAGTATACGATAGACTCATTCTTACACTCACCACCATCATGACTCGGGCACTGATTATTCTCAGTGCTCCTTCACACGGTTTAAACTATACAGATAAAATACTTATTTGTGGAGGTTGATTGTTACATTGTAACTGCTACATGTTACTTTTCTGATTGCAACTCAACATCGCAGTCAGTGAGTAATGTCTTTTTGATGGGCTGAAATAAGGCACAGACCCATCTTACTTTTTTTTTAATTCTACCTGCTTTGCTTTTGAATCAGTTATCTTGTTTTAATACAGTTTTATTATTTCCGCACACTGTATCATGTACTCTTTTTCGTGAACTGTCTGACACTTGTTCTGTGTGAACCGGCTTTCATGTGGAAACAGGACGATGAGAATGCTCTATTACAACAGGCCCTTGCAATGTCGATGGATGATCCTGCAGTTAGCCATGATGTAAGAGATGCAGATATGTCTGAAGCAGCTACAGATGACCCTGAGTTGGCTCGAGGTGAGCTTTTTTAAATGTTTTTTAATCATTAATCATCTAGACATGGCTGAATATTTTCATGTAGTGTCGTTTGTGAAATATGTTCTCTTATTATGTGATAGAGATGTAGATGGCGAGGGGGGGCTTAACTATGGACCTTAGCCAAAAGTGTGGAGGGTTTATCCTAGAAGAAGTGGTAAAGGAATAAAAGAATAGAAGGAATAATTATAGGAATTTGTTATTGTTACCATAGGAGTTTGTTATTATATTTATAATTAGAGATTTGTTACGATAAAATAGGAATAAGCTTGTTGCTATAAAAGAGGACAGGAAGGGTAGGAATAAGGTATCTAGGGATTCAACTAGGGTTCACCATCTTGGTGAGGGAAGCACTGTGTGCTTAGGGGCTGATAGGTATTTCACCATCAGTTGTTATTTTCATCATTATTATTTTACAATTGAGTTATTCTTTTACTGTTTCATTCATTTATTTTCTATTCTTCCATATATTCATATAACTATAAGAACCCATCATTATGTTGCATAGAAAATGTTCTATTTAGTTTGGTTAAATCAAGAGAGTAACGGTTTTTTCTCAGTTTTATCATGATCTGGATGGCATCGATTCATTGAATAGGGTATGTTTTACATGAATTTATCTATATGCTCAGCCAACTCATACTTTTTTGAAGGTTTGGCTTTGTTAAATCATGAATAATTTTACATTCTCTTCTGGGAGAAGTTGTCCTGATGAAGGAATCAGTTTGTATTTCTGTAGTTTTTCAGGAAAGAGGTAGTTATTTTCACTGATTTCTTGTTTGTTGTTGCCTGTAGCTTTCCAATTGTCAGTATCAGATCCCCCCAATGACACAGTGGGTAGATTGTTGGCGGACCAGTCCTTTGTATCTTCTATCCTTGCATCGGTATGTATGACAAATCTAGTAAACCCAGTTTGTTCTTTGAATGCATTAGTGGCTGTGTTGTTAAATGGTGTCCGTCTCAGAATGGCGTGGCACCCGCCATGACTCCCCGTCATAGGCCGCAATTATGTGTTTATATGGCATATATCCCCCCTTTTGCCAACACTGATTAGGGGAATGATTTATGATATATTATATTATGCACACACTAAGTAATAATTCTGTTTCCGCAGCTTCCTGGGGTTGACCCAAATGATCCATCTGTCAAAGATTTGCTGGCTTCCATGCAAAATCAGTCTGAGGCAAGTCTTCTTTTATTGGAAAATACTATTGGGTTTGAAAAGAATTTCCTTGAAAATCTTAATGTTGGCATGACTGAATTTGACTTAACTTGGATATATTTTGATCTCCAATTCAATCACATTTATGCCCCAATACTTTACATTCTGGGCTACTATTTTCTGGTAATTTAAATTTTGGTACATGTACATTATTACTGATATTATGTTTGTATTATCAATCAGTCTCAGAAGAAGAATGAGGAGGAGCGACCTAATGAGGAGGAGAAGAAGTAATCTCAAGTCATTTTGCAGTTTTTACTTTTTATTTCTGTTCCTTTGACAGTCATATTGCTATTGGTAACATGTTGGAAGGTGGTTCTAGTCGGGGCATTACTTCACTGGCACTGCAGTTATGACTCTCCCTAGCTTATTGGAACAGATGTATGTTTCTTGATTAGGTTTTAAAAGCCCTGTCACGAGGGCATTAAGCAAGGACATACATATACATTGTTTTATCGTGAAGAATGTTCTATTGAAATGTTAGTCAATGTTATTACAGTAAATTGAAAAAACTGAACATTTTCAACTGTATCTGTCGATTTTTTTTATAGATTTAATTATCAAAATTTGATCTTACAAAATTAATTTTTAATTATCAAATCACATTGTAATGATGGTTTTCCAACATCAGTTTCGAAAAAAAGCTTTTGAAAACAACAAAAATATATTAATGCTATAATAAAAAGCACAATATCTATTTTGATTATGCATAGATCTTGAGTGGTCACAAGGAAAGGAGGTGTATCTGCAATGCACTCTGATACTTAAGTTAGTCAGGTGAATAGACAAGTAAGAAAGGTTAAAATGTGAATTGAATACCTGACTATCCAAAGAGGAGGGTTTTATAGTGAGCCCCCAACGCTCGGTCAATGGTCTTTATTATGGATTGAGTGTTCATGTCCATAATGAATGACTGTCAGGATTCCTACGTGAAAGTAGGGATGACTAGCTCGTGGTCATCGTTTTGGGTCAATTGTCCTGCATTCTTCGGATAGCTGGTAGACTTGTCTGTTACGAAGGATAAAACGGCTTTGCGAGATGTGTGAGTTCAGTTGATGACATTTTTTAGGGTGAGGAGTACGTGGAGAACGTGGGCTTAATCAATCCCAATGGGTTGGACCAATATTTTGGATCGTCTTTGACATAATGTTGGATTGTGCCGTGTTCGACCAATATTTTGGATCGTCTTTGACATAATGTTGGATTGTGCCGTGTTCGACGATGGGTTAGTCACAGGTCTAGTGCAAATCACAAAGATATCAAACCGCAACACAAATTTTAGAAGAGATACATTTCCCAACATTATTGTAAAACCTTGCCACCACATGCCAATTGAAATCAATTTTGAGTCTGCTTGTTTTAGCTTTAAAAAAATGTATTTATTATTTGTATTTTCAAAAATAGATTTTGTAAAACCGTTTTTAAAATATTATAAGCTTTTTTATAGTCATTTTTTCTAAATTGCAAGACTAATTTTGACATCGTACAACATAAGCATACATTATTGAAGATCAAAACATAGCCGAAATCACAATTCTTTTTTAAAAAAAGTGTATCTAAAAAATGCTTATTAGGAAAAGCTATTAGAAATAGCATCAAATGTAAGTGATTTTTTGAAATTTTGATATCCAAAATTATTTTTGATAAAATGATGAAATATCTAAAATAACATTTTAAGAATATATTCAAACTAAATTTTCATTTGAAGTATTTATGAAAATTTTGTTTGTAAATTTTTTTCCACAAAATTCTGTTGCACTTTAAAAATCATTTATAAAAAAAACTAAAACAAACGGGCCCAACGTAGTTGTCCAAAAGTGATTATGTTATGGTATAAATGAAAGAGGTATTGAGGAAGGGGAAACCCCTTACTCCTTCTCAAGTCCCCATTTCATTAGTTCGAGCATCCTCTCTTAGGCCGAGCACCATTTGTTCAGAAATATCATCCTAATCCTTAACGTCTCTGCTCGTAGCACACAGTCGTGGGTGAAACATGTATTTGATCAACAAATATTACATAAGGGATCGTTAAATTTAACCCCACTTCCTATATTTTAGGTATCAAACCATCCATTCCTAAAGTGATTGTTACATTTTAAGAATATTCAGTTCCATACTACTAGAGTTATAAATACATAAGTATAATGATACCATCATTTTCGTAATCAAGGATTCATTTACTTCCATCCGATCCATCAGTCGTTCGACCCCTTTATTTTGGATTGAGACAATTTTTTGGGATAATTTTTATTTGTAAAGCCCCTCACTCTCGAGGCTCACTCTATTTTCTGTTACCTTCCTGCTGATCCTCCTTTGCCTTGTTAGGTTAACACAATCAACTTAAGCATCATTCAATAGGCTTGATGCAACACAAACATATGCTTATACAACAAATAACTACAAGTATGATCTGACCTAAATGACATACAAATTATGTTATGATTTAACTTCTACATACTATCAAACTCTCAACACAATAACTACCCTAACGCCCTTAACAACCCTTATCCTCTAAGGATTGTCACACGTTTGTACTTTTAGCAAGTACATATTCTAATAAAATTCAATATCAAATTTTGTACTTCGTTGAATTGATTTACTGAAAATAATTTCAGGTAAGACATCAATTAACATTTGTCTGATATCGGTATATAAGATATTTCTCTATTACTCCCCTATATTTGGAGAGTGAGGGTTATTAATTCCCATTTTCTTTGCAAGTCATGAAATTAATGCAAATCAAATGAAACGACAATCCTATTCTACGTGTTTTGTTCTTTCGTGATAAACCATATTGTCAACTAGATGTAATGCAACTTGATTGTCACATTGAAGTAGTGTAGTTGAATTACATTGGACTTGTAAACAAGCTGGTAAATTATGTAACCAAATGATCTCACTTGTAGCATGTGTCATTGTCCGAGGTTGACTTCATTGCAAGTGGAAAAGATGGTCAATATGAGTCATAGAAACCAACAAGTTCTAAGTTATTCTCGTTTGACAATATAATCCCTCTCCCCAATGAAACTTCAAATAATGAAGAACCTATAGACTATAAGGAAGTTACGAGGAGCCGAAATAAGACTGAATGGATGAAGGCCATGGATGATGAGATGAAATCTCTTCATGATAACAATACTTGAGAACTGATCAAGAAACCTGCTGGAGCCAGGTTAGTCAGCTGTAAATGGATTTTCAAAGTTAAGGGAGGAATCAAAGGAGTGACGTCGAAGAGATACAAGGCAAGGTTGGTTGCAAGGGGGTTCACTCAGAAAGAAGGTGTCGACTTCAATGATGTGTTCTCTCCTATTGTGAAGCACATGTCCATTCGAATGTTGCTTGCAATGGTGGCACAATTCGACCTTGAACTGGAACAGATGGATGTGAAGACTACGTTCTTGTCTGGTGATCTTGATGAAACAATCCTGATGAAGCAACCTGAAGGGTATGTCGAAGAGGGGAAAGAAGAGTATGTGTGCAAACTTAAGAGATCTTTATATGGGCTGAAACAATCTCCTCGACAGTGGAATAAGAGATTCGACAAGTTCATGGCACATATAAGGTTCATCAGAAGTCAGTTCAATCACTGTGTTTACTTCAGATTTCGACCTGGTAATTCATTTGTTATTTTGTTGCTTTATGTGGATGATATTCTAATAGCAAGCAACAAGGTCGAAGATGTAATGAGGATGAACTTAATCAGGAGTTCGATATGAAAGATCTGGGAGCTGTTTCCAGGATTCTTGGGATTAACATCCGGAGAGATATAAAGCAATCTAGATTATGCTTATCTCATGAGGCATACTTGAAGAAGATTCTTGATAAGTTTGGTATGTCTAATTCAAAGCCTGTTGTGACTCCAACAAACCCCCAATTCAATATGAGCATAGATAAGTGTCCTAGTACTGATGTCGAAAGAGCTTATACGAATAGAATTCCATATGCTAATATAGTAGGTTCTTTAATGTATGCTATGATAAGTACTAGACCCGGCATAACATATGCAGTAAGTCTTGTAAGCAGGTACATGTCGAATCCTGGAAAGGCTCACTGGCAAGCATTGAAGTGGATTTTGAGGTACATAAATGGGTCTCTGAATAGATTCCTAATTTATGGTGGAGCCTTGGGTGAAGATAGTAAAACATTAATCGAAGGATATGTCGACTCTAATTATGCAGGTTGTATGGATTCTAGAAAATCTATTTCTGGATATGTTTTCACTATGTTTGACACAACAATCAGTTGGAAAACAACACTTCAGAAGGTTGTTGCTTTATCAACCACTGAAACGGAATATATCGCTCTAACTGAAGCTGTAAAGGAAGTATTGTGGCTTGAAGGTTTTATAAAGGAGCTGAGACTTCAAGGTCGAAGTATCACTGTTAAATGTGATAGTCAAAGTGCAATACACCTGTCGAAGAACTCAACCTATCATGAGCGAACCAAGCACATTGATGTGAGGCTGCATTTTGTCAGAGGGGTAATCGAGTGTGGATAAGTCCAAGTGCTGAAGGTTTCGACAGATCATAATGTTGCTGATATGATCACCAAGACGTTGCCCAGTTGCAAGTTTTTCTAGTGTATGTAGTTGATAAAGCTGTATGAAGAAAGCTAGTTTGTTTTTTGTTGGTATAGGGTGTGTTCCCAAGGTGGAGATTTGTGGAATATTAGAACAAACCCTAGTACAAATAGCATGCCGTCGAAGTCTGCTCAAATGTTATTGTTTAATTGGGCCTTGTGTTATGGATCCAATTGTTTAAGTTAGCTTGCACCCTAAGTTAGCTTGTAATGGGTAATTGTTAAGAAGCCCATTAGGTTAGTATGTTAGTTTTATTATGAACATCATACTAGTCTCTCATATTTTATATAAGGGAAAATAGGAAAATAAAACCCTAATTCAAAAGTGAGAGAGGTTATTTGTTATTCTTGTATACTTGTAATCTTGTTTTAAGAGAAATGAAAGAATAACAGTTTATAACCAATCCTTGTTGTTATCTTTGGTAACCCTAAACCCTAACCCTTGTGGGTTTCTTGAGAAACATATTATACTTTGTTTTCTAAGGTATCCTATTCACAACACATTTCAATATCATCATATAACAATTAGTGTGTTAGACAAAGCGTGCTTCAACTCAAAGTGTGCTTCAACTCAACAAATCAAGAACAACACCAGAAACCATTAGTGTATGGATGATGATGGATACCTGTTAGAGGCGAAGGTGAATGAGATTTGATACGAATCCTACCCATTTTGGCGGAGTTTTTGAGATTTGGAAAATATCGAGATTGTAACTGTTTCATGCCTTTGTTGGTGCTATTTTGATGGTTCTCTTCCTATCTTAATGATTTTCGCTGGTCGATTTTCCCATCTCTAAGGCTTTTATAGTGCTCTTTCCCATCTCTAACTATCCTTCCGCAACAACAAACACAAGATCAGTGGTAAGTTTGGAGTTTACCTTTGAAATTGATAGTGAGAAAATCATGAAAATGAATATGATGTTTAGGAATTTTAAAGTTATTGTTGATAGATCAAGGGATAGTAAGGCGAGAGATGGAAAGAAAGAAAATAACTTTAGGATTCCATATTGGTGAGGGACTGTCTTGAGCATCGAGACAAAGATATATATTCTAAAAGCCAAATTAAATAATGCAATGGCCAAATATGTCAAAGTTAACTTGACTAATGTTTATTAAATAAGGAATTAATGTAAAAGTTTAAATTAGATTAAAGGACTAAATGATGCATTAAATCTAATTTAAACTCAAACACTTACATAATTCTTTCTTGTAATTAAAAAGTCAAACTTTTACCTTACATTTTTTTCTTGTAATAAAAAAGTCAAATTTTTACCTTACATACTTCTTTCTTGCAATTTAATCTCCCACAAATGCAATTGGAAGGGAGTTGCCACCGATATAACAATATTAAAAATATTTTCACATAATGAAAAATTATAAAGGACTTTAAAGGCTCATACCGATATTGACGCGGGAAATATCGTTGGCAGTTAAATCCTGTTTGAATTTTCCATCGTCATTTTATCTCGTTTCTCTTGAACGCCACATGCCGTTTCTTCCTTCATCGTTCTTCTTTCCATTTCTCTCTCTTCTTTCCAATTCCACAATTCACCGATCTTATGGAAAAGGAACATGCATCCATGGATTCACAAAATCCTAACCACAAAAATTCCCTTTACCCACAAGTTATACTTTCCAACCCCGAAGATTCTTCCCCCTTCATCTCTAATCCTAATACACCCTCTTCCTCTCTCTACCCTTCGATCGATGACGATGTCGGCGACCTCGTTGAAGATCTCTTCCCGGACAACAGAAGTCCCTCTGCTCCACCTATCGCCGCCGAGGATGTCCTCATCAAAGTTCCCGGCGCCATTCTCCATCTCATCGATCAACAATGCAGCTTCGAGCTTGCAATTGGTGATCTCACCATTATTCGTCTCCGGCAGGGTAATAATACCGTCGCTGTTTACGCTCGTGTTGCAGACGATATCCAATGGCCGCTTGCCAAGGACGAGGCTGCCGTGAAGGTTGACGACTCACATTATTTCTTCTGCTTCCGTTGTCCGAAGGAAAAGGAGGATTCGGATTCGAGCGATTCCAGTGACGAGGAAAATAAAAAGCAGATCCGGAGGAAAGATAGCAAGAAAGGGAAAGGAGACGACGGTTGGGATTTGCTCAGCTACGGATTGACGATTGCATCAAAAGGACAGGAGGATTTGGTGAAGGAGCTTGACGAGGTTTTGAAGGAATGCAGCAGTTTCTCTATTCAGGAAGTGTCGGAGAAGGCAAAGAAGAAAGGGGAGGCTTTGGATGGTTCTCTGGCGATGGAGATTTCGCCAGCGGAAATGGAAACAGTAAAGGAAAAGAAGGAATTGATGGAGGAGAGGTGTGCTGCTTATTGGACTACATTGGCTCCTAATGTGGAGGATTACAATGGAACCGCTGCGAGGCTCATTGCCGCTGGTTCTGGACAATTGGTTAAGGGAATTTTGTGGTGTGGTGATGTTACCATTGATAGGTTGAAATGGGGAAATGAGTTCATGAAGAAGAGGTTGGGTCCTCCTACACAGGCGGAGGTTAGTCCCCGAACATTAAGGCGAATCAAAAGGTACTTCTGACTCTTGATTATTTATTCTAGCTTAAATGTGTGTTTTCTCCGAGTTTGAATGGATATATATATAGTTGATATTGGTGTCCTCTGGCTTAAATTTGATATAGGGCTAAAAAAGTGACGAAAATGACAGAGAGTGTTGCCACTGGGGTGCTCACTGGAGTTGTGAAGGTCTCTGGGTTTTTCACCAGTTCAGTGGCGAATTCAAAAGCGGGACAGAAAATTTTCAAGCTTCTACCCGGCGAAGTTGTGCTTGCATCGTTGGATGGATTCAGTATGTCAGTTATCTTAGTCCATGTCATTTAAGGAGTCGTGATTTGCATGTATTGCTAAATGTTGTTAGAAACTTGAAAATCTCTTGCCAAATATCCATTTAAAGGACAAAATTCTTTCAACACCTATTTACGAATTACTGAATAGAATGAGTGGATACATATAGCTAGTTTCTATACCTTACCCAAGCATTGTTATACATATTTTCTTTTTGTGCTCACTTTTGTGATTATCTTTTCATACTTAATAGCATTGCTGTTTCGAGACTTAGCATAACACACTTTAAGTAATACAACTGAATCAAATTACACATAGGACAAACAAATATATTTCTGTTATAAGTATACAAGCAAAACATGTGCATTTACCGCCTTAAAAGACTAGATTAAGCCAGAGTTGCGAGAAGAATCTATATGAAAGAGAAGCTGCAAAAACATGGTCATGAACAGTCCCAAAAACATACCATCTAACTTTATTGACCAGGTCACATAAATTAGGTTGGGTTATCGTTCAAAATCAATCTTAAACCTTTTGTTCATTTGCCCAACAATTTCTGTCATAATTGGACATTAAGATCAACAAGCCACAATCCTTTAGTAGCTATAGAGTCTGCTGATTTAATTACTTGACTGATGATTTTACATTATTATTCAAAATGTCATAAGAAGCTTCAAATTTCGACTTTACCTTTTTTATTATTTTTTATATGTATAGGCAAACTGTGTGATGCTGTTGAAGTAGCAGGAAAAAATGTTATGTCAACATCAAACACCGTGACAACTGAGGTTGTTCATCACAGGTAAGGCCAATGGGACCAAAGTATGAAATTAGATACCTGAATTTGAATAATATGCTATTATGAGGGCATATCATATATGATATATGCAACTTTACATTGGAATATCAAAGCCCTATGTGTCAATTTGACATTATGTTATATTCCACAGATACGGAGAAGAAGCTGCCAAGGCTACTAGTGAAGGGCTAGATGCTGCTGGTCACGCGGTAGGCACTGCATGGGCTGCTTTTAAGATTCGGCAGGCTTTCAATCCTAAAAGTGTTCTAAAACCTACCGCCTTGGCCAAATCTGCAGCTAAAGTCGCTGCTGATTATAAGGCTAAAAAATCCAAGTAATTTAATGAAGGAGTTCTTCAATTAAGGTCCGACCATCCTCCTAACACGCAACAGAACGGCCAGTGTTATTCATTACCCACGGGCGACAGCTTCTCTTAGACAGGTAGAAACAGTGTATTGTATATATTATTAATATTAGGTGGAAACATTGATTCAATGGTTTGATCATTTCTCTTTACAATACATACACATGTGTGTATCTACGGCAGTTGTATTGGTTGCTTTCGTGGCAAGAAATACACTCACTTGTTTTTGAGACAAATGCTCGAAATTAATGAAATCCACTTCTAGTTTTTGTCCTTACATCTAAAACAATTGGTGTCTATCTGCATAATATATTCTCAGTAATTTGCAAATGGCAACTATGAAATATTACTTATGTCAACTTGGGAAAATGCCTTTCTGCGTACATATCCTACATTTGGATATATTCTTAATTTACCCGAACTATGCTTTCTTTTGTAAAATTGATAGACACACAAGTTTATGAACACATGTGCATAATAAGAGTATTCTTTTAGTAGAGTATTGATCACAAAAAATAAAATAAATTCACCACTTGTTTTTCGGTATGAATGATAAGATTTATGTATGATCTTGATGATTTAGTTCTTAATTAACTAAGTCTTCTTTTATCCATGCAATGGAAATGGAACAGTGTAGAGTGTGGAGGCTGTTTCTCAATTCATATTCTAATGCAGGCGTGAAAAGGAAAACCACAAAAGGTTTGTATGTGGAATAGTGAGCTGGAACACATAGATGTGTTCTAGAGGACTTTTTATGTTAGTTCTGTGCAAATTGATCATAGAAATGGAAATTGCAAGCATCAATTAAAAAAAAAAAAAAATAGGAAAATACCCTTTTGGTCTCTTAATTTGTTTGTGTCAAATTGATCCCTTAATTCTTAAAACGTGTCATGTTAGTCATTTTTGTCTAATTAGCGACGAAAAAAATTCAAAAATCGGTTGTTAATTAGACAAAAAAGACTAATATTACATATTTTAAGAGTTAAGGTACCACTCTAATAAAAAATGGTCCATTTGTTAACTCCTTCATTTAGCTTTTGCTTGGGAGTTTGGAAGGGAAGGAAGGACTTTGAAAAAAAATCTCAACTCAAAGTTTGTATTGGAGGAGAGTTCCGGAGAATTTCGACATATTGTTTAAATATAATTTTTATTGTTATAATATTTCAAAAGTTAAAAAATGTTAATGATAAATATTATGTTATCATTCTATATAAAAAAAATTTATCTTAAAAAAAAAAGTTAAACATTCTTATATTATTTAAAAAAATCATTTTTCGAAGCACTCAATTCCTTCCATCTCCAAACTTCTAATTAAAGTCTTAGAGACTATAATGACATATTAATTGCATGTCACATTGTTGATTCAATTAACATTAATTTAATATATGATAAACTTAGATCATTTGGTCCTGGTAAATCATTTCAGTTGGTAGTGGTGTAGAGATATCATATATATGAACACATGTTCGAACCTACAATATTCCATTTGTTCACCTTTATAGGATTGCGTGGCTTTCCGCATCATCCACGCGTCTGACTCATTGAGGCCCAAGCATGAGGAAGTGTGTTGGAATCTCTGTCTTAATTGCAGTTCGTCCCTAATCATCTTAATTACGACACTTTGACTTGCCTTCATTGCACCCCTAACATCTTCATTGTGTTGGGTTTGAAGGGGTGAATTTAGTTCCATATTGCTTAAAGATATGGTATTATAAGCGGGTGCAATCTTCACCTTACAAGTCGATTTTGTAGGAATGAGTTAGACCGAAATCTAATATGGTATCAGAGTCTATCAATCGTACCATGGGGCATCAACTGTTTATATCCACGCATAAAACCCAAAAGAGTGATGGACGTGAGGAGGTCTATTAGGAAGATCCCAAGTCCCACATTAGTTAGACATAAAGTTTAAAAATAGCTCTCATCTTACAAACTGATTTTGTAAGGATGCATTATATCAAACTCTAATATAATATAAACTATTTGACAAAAAAAACTTAGATCATCTCGTAAACAAATTTTTATATAATTTACTGTTATGCAAAAACTAATTAATATAAATACAAATCCTGACTCAAAATTTTATAGACAAATTAATCTTTAATATAGGTGCATTAATGCACCTATATAGGTCACATATTAGTTAATATATAAGAGTTAAGATATAACATCATTGTTTATAATATAGGTCACTTATTAGTTAAGATATAACATCATTGTTTTTTTGTCTAGTAACATAATATTGGAACGCTAATGCATTATAATAGAAAACGTTTATACACGATTGTCGCGGTCAACTTAAAAACTAAGAGTCACCATCCTATTTTTTAAGGGAAATAAGGATAAACCTAAATCCTTAGGTAGAGAGACTTATGGTCCGAGAGTCAGTTAAATGGGAGGAAGGTGTTAGACACCCTCACTTCTATTATACTTAATATGATCCCTTCTAATATTTCTAGGGTATGTCTTGTTTGTGTAAAACTCCAAAATTTAAATCCAATTTTCCTTATTATCACAAAACCATATCTTTATCCTAAGTTTACTCGCTAGGGTTTCTGTACAAAATCCCTATACATATGTACCTTCAAAAGAAGGATCAGAGCGTCGTAGTTCAATTCCCTTAATCCCCTAACCCTAATCATAATGTTTCTAACTACCCCTTACTAAATTATTAAAATCTTTATTTTAACCCCTTTTAATTATTATTATTTTAAAATAGTAATTACTTTGATAAAATCCCAATATAAATATCCCTTAATTAAAACCCAAAAAATATTTTTATAAAACCTCATATTCTCTTAGTAAAACCCCGTTTAATATTCCTTAAATGAAACCCCTAAAATATTATAAAACCTAAAAGTAAAACCCAAATTTTAAAATCAATCCCTAAAGTTAATTGAATCCCAAAAATAACATTTTAAATCCAACCCCAAAATTTAATTTAAATTCCCACTTTCATAATTAAACCCCAAATTATTAGAATACAACCCCAGAAAATATTTAATAACATTTTTAATCCCTAAATAAAAAATTTCAAAATTTAAATTCTCAAAAATGAATTAAATCCCAAACATAATAATAAATCAAATCAGAAAATAATTTTTAATCCCCAAATTTAATAATAAGTTAAATTCCCAATAACTTTAATCCAAAAATATTTTAATCTCCCAAAAACATTGTTTCAATAAAATATAATTTTTAATCCAAGTATATTCCAAAAAAATCAATCCAATCCCAAAATTAAAGTTATAATTTTAATTTTGAATAAACCCAATGATCCCCAAATTTTAAAAATAATAAAATAATAAACTTATTTTAAAATTCCCTAAAAACACATATTTTATTCTTAAAAAAAAATCAGAATATAAACAAAAATATTTTTATTCAAATGGAATAAACAAAGAAATTTAATTAAAAGAAATTAAGTAATAAAAAAAGATTAAATCCGAAAAAAGTCTTAATATTTCAATTATAATCTCCCAATTTTATTTAACCCTTAATTTGTAACACCCCAAATCTACCCGACGGAAATTCATAAATCAGAGTTTCAAAAATTCAACAACAAAACAGGATACTACATTTTTCAACTTTAACAAATTCATTTAATTTCATGAACATCGATACATAACACTTTCAAACACGATGAAACTATAACGTCAACTCTTATTCAATTCCTTGAAGTAAAACAACCTTTACAAATAGGCAGCG
Organism: Lathyrus aphaca; assembly: GCA_963966055.1. Taxonomy (NCBI): domain Eukaryota; kingdom Viridiplantae; phylum Streptophyta; class Magnoliopsida; order Fabales; family Fabaceae; genus Lathyrus; species Lathyrus aphaca. Next base: position 405,830,868 of record OZ014522.1, on the reverse strand, counting down.
GATCCACAAATATTCAACTTTGCATCAGTTAACAACTTTTTCAACCTAACAACTTAGTAATAACATGTTTTTCATTGAGACAACTTAAAATAATAACAACAAAACAATTAAGCGTTCATCCCCCCGAGTGTTACGTATCAGAGCATCGACTGACTCGCTACAATTGAAGATAACAATCTTCCTTCAAGCTAACCTGCACGTTACCAACCAAGGGTAACATTCAACACATAAGAGGTGAGATATCAAATCATATAAACAAGAGTATGATAATTAATACGCTAGATAGAATTATATAATTTCATATTATCCCACAACAACATCTTACCAATCACCACAATAATCAACATAATATTATCAGCTTAGTTCACACATCAACATCACTAACTCCAACTATAAAATTATCATACACACCTTCATCAATTTCGAGGAACATATACAACATATTCAACCTCTTCAATATCAGCATAATCGACTTTACACACATAAACATATAAACAACTCAGGCAACATAATCATATAATCAACTTATCCAACATAATCATATAATCAACTTATCCAAACATAATCATATAATCAACTTAGCAACATTATCAACTTATCCAACATGAACCACTTACTCAACGTAATCAACTTAAGCCACATAATCCACTTAAATCTACATAAACAACTTATTCAACTTGAGCAACGTACACAACTTTATCAACGTAAGCATCAAGAACAACTTTATTAGCTTGACAACGTAAACAACACAAACAACATAATTAATTGCGACATGGAATGCGACTCGACTGTGCATATGCATGTGGTACCATTGGAGTAAAACTCCCAACTTAAAATATACCAGGTTATCGAGGTATCTGCAAGGCATAAGCCTTCAACTTAATAATTTTTCCAATCCAGGCCAACATGGTGAGCATCCGCTTAAATCAACTCAAATTCACAAATCATCGCAAATCAATACAACGCAAGACACTTGTATTTAATTAAATAATTAATTAAATAAACGGGCGTTACAACTCTCCCCCACTAATAATATTTTCGTCCTCGAAAATTTATCCAATTCAACTACTCCAACTACTCATTTATTCCGACTAATCAACTCTCATCCTCGAAAGGCAACCCCGCTTATAATACAGACAACAATTCATAACATCAACGTTAACAACAATACAAACAACAATCAAGCAATACACTTGACAACCATCGACACAACACAACGAGTAACCAACTTACAACTTAGAACACATCAACACAAGAATACTCAACTCAAACACAACATCAACTTAATCAACTATCAACATCTCAACTAATTCACATAAGAACAACAACACTACTGTAAACACCCCAAATTTTCCCTCACTCATATCACACCATGACTTGTGATCTTTCATATTTGCATAAGCATAAGCATACCACATCACATTGCATATTTGTTTCATCTGCATAGTTCAAGTTCATCTGCATCTAGGGTTTGTGATCTGAGCAATCCAAGATTCCATCTGAGCCATCCCAAAGGCCTCAAATAATTCCAAGAGGGTCCATGTGTGTTTTACCATCATATTATACTTCTCAAAGTTCATGGAAGTCAAGAAATCACAAGAACTGACAAGGCATGGAAGCAGAGATAAGGTTTTCACTACACAGATGACAAAAATTAGGGTTTTGGTTTCAGAGGCCTTAACTCCAAATTTTTGGGCCATTCTTTTTCTAATGTTCTTAAGATGTTATAAGGATCATGTGTACCAAGTTTTATGAAGAAATTCGTTGTGGAAGTCATCTATTCATTAGGTAACGTCTTGAGCAAGTTAAGTCAAAATCAGGGCATCTGAGGCCCCCAACAATGGAACCAAAGGGGTATTTTCATCAAATTGAAGTTCTATGATCTTTATTTGATCCTAGAAGTGGTTGGAAGCTCACAAGATTGAAGAATTTTGAGCCATTTGCAAACTTGCCAAAAATGGAAATGACTTTGTCGCTCCCGATAGATGGGACTGGCCCAGATAAAGGTACAGACGCGAACGGTCGGTGAGAGGGAACAATGAGAACACACAGCCGTGAACTCACTGGAGATGAAAAGAGTCGCCAGCTAGGCATTTTTATCCCGGAGGAAAGGTAATGCTGCATAGACCTAGAAAGAGATGGATAAGACGGTTTGCGAACCAGAGAGACTGAGAAAGGGGGTTGGTTACAACCTGGAAAGGTATTAGCACCCAGATTGTCCGTCGTACTCGACGGTGTAACACGGTGGTTGAACTGACTTTAAGTTATGTTGCGGATAGCAAGAGTCGCCACCGACTTTTATTTTATCCAAAAAAGGAAAGGATATAAAAGAACAGGAAAGACCTTAAGAGATATTTTTGGGTCCGGGGGGTAGGTTATATAAAGGGAAGGTGTTAGCACCCTTTACATCCATGGTTATCCATGGGCTCTTAGTTACTTAGCTCACTTTTGAATTATTTTTGAAAGTGTAGTGTGTGAATAGAAAAATTTTCATAATAGTCGATAATAATCCATGTACGGATGCGTAAAAACTTGTTTTTGAAAATTTGTTTGAAATTGTGAAGAGTTTGAAAAGTTTTTGAAGTGAGCAAGTACATAAGAGGAACCTACCCTAAAGTTTTAAGTCTTTCTTGTTCTTTATCCTTTAAGTGGTAAGACTATCCCTACTATTAAGGAGCAGGTAGTCATTACCTTGGATGTAAGGGACATATGAGGGACATCTGTTTTGAAGGCAACTGTGGGGTGTATTAAGCATATAGGAGGGACTATCATCATTATTCGAAGGGACTTGATTTGTAAAGGCAACCATTAGGGACTTGATGATTTTTCTTTTAAGGGACTTGCTTTATACACCCCACTTGACCTTATGATTTAGGCAACATTGAGGGATAAACTTAGAAATGTGAGATGGCGATTAAAAAATCGACTTACGTGTGTGAGTGTTTAATATTATTTATCTTTAATTAAAATGAGCTAAATTTATTTTTAAGTTGAATACATGTTTACACTCCCTAAATTACTAACCATAGCATAAAAATTAAATATTTAAAATATTACAAAATTTACATCCGGGAAGCAATTACATAATAATTATAATAAAGAGCAAAAATAAAAGATAAATAGCAAATAAAAATATTTAAGCAAAATATAATTAAATAAGTAAAAATAAGCAATAATAGGGGTTAGTGATAAATATAATTAAAAAAAATAAGGTTAGTAAAAATATTAAGAATAAATAAAGTTAGTGAAAATAAAATAATTAAATTTAGTGAAATAATAATAATTGGAAAAATACACAAGGTTAGAAATATAAGATAGATAATAATAAATAATAATATGGTTAGTAACAATAATTAAAATAAATAGAAAAATATTATAATGACATAATAAACACAAAATTTGATTTTAATATACAAGCACTTATTTAGAAACAAGGATAATTAAATAATTACTATAATATAAATTTTTTTAAAACATAATATAATTATAAATTTTAATCATTACAAAATTTAATTATTTCTAAATATATATCAATAATTAAAAAAAAATATTTATACATTATATGAAGAAAATAAATCTTAAGTATCATATTCACAAAAAATTAACCATGTTTACAAAACCTAATTTCTACCAATTATTATATTTATAAGAATTATACTAAATAAATATATATTATAATTATGTAAAGAATTAGAAAGTAAAAATAATTAAGAAAATAAAACTAGGTTTTCACAAAATTAGGGTTTTTGTTTAGAAAATATTTTTTAGGGTTTTTTCTAATTTATAATATACAAAAACTAATTAAATGGTACCTATATACATTTTATAAATATATAATAATAACAATTATTTTTTTTAGAATTTTAGAACAAAACATATGTATCTTATAATTTAGAAGAAAATAATATTTGCAGTTTTATAATTTAGAAACATATTATAATATAATATAGAAAATAGGAAATATAAAAGAAAATAAGAAAAATCAAAAAAACTGGACCTGGGATTTGAACCCAGGTCCCTAACCTGGATAATGAAGAGATTTGCCAACTGAGCTGCGCACCAGTAATGCAACAACAATGAACACCTCTTGGTTTTGTGCTTTATCTGGAAAAATCAGAAAACATAGTAAAACCAAAAAGGCCTGGGGTGCGAATCGAACCCAGGACCTTTTGATTACAAGCATGCATACGTTACCGCCTGGCTGGGAGAGCCTACCTGATGACTAAACAACTACGAATAATAATATATTAAAAACGCATCTTAAATGAAAAATATCAAAAAAAACTTGCTGGAGGCAAGATTCGAACTCATACCATCAGGTCATACACGCACTCCTCTTACCACTGGACCAAACCTGTTTTGGTGATTAAACATGGAAACGATTCAATAAAATATTATGAACGATTTTCAAATTTCCAGCAGCGCGCCAAAGCCTTCATCTTCAACCTCCTGTCCTTCGATTTTAGCTGCGAAATTCTCTATGAATTTTCCTGCGAAAACAAACTTCCAGCAAAACCTACAAAAACCAAAGGCCAACAAAACCATACAGTTTCACAAAATCAAACACAGCAACATGATTCTGACATTCACGCGATTCGTTCTATGTCTTTAGAATCTATTTATGTTCCCTAAATCAAAAATCCCTAAACCTAAGTCCAAACCCTAACAATGGCATTTTATGAATTAGCCACGGGTTCTTTGATTTTCCTGTCCAAAAACGATCTATATCACATAACAAACAACATTAGCCAAGCAAATTTCATTGAAACACAACAAATTAATGCAATCGAAAAAGTTATATTCAAGAACAAATTGAATTCGGGTGAGGCATTATGGCATGATTTGGATGAATGTGAGTGATGGTTTATGATCAAGGATGTCCAATGAAGCTCTCCATGTTCTTATTTTACCTTCTAGTGCCCTGGATTGAAGAATCCGAATTGGTGTTTTGGCTTGAATTTTTGAGCTATGAAACTTACCTTTGAGGCTGCAAAAATCGTGTCCCCATATTAGGTTTATGCTAAGTACTTATATGTGAGTGAATTAGGTTAAGAAAATTCATTGGTTGTGTGGAAGTTTGGATATTTGAAGATTGAAAAAGATCATGCCATGAAATTCAAATATTGGCTCATGAAAGCTTGCTATTTTTGGATCAATCACATGATTTCTTTCTCTTTCAACTTCAATCATCAATTAAGACTTTCTAGAAGCATTATCCAAATAAAATCTCTTATTTTCATATTTTATCTTTATTTAAAATGATTTTTAATGATTTAAATCAAATTAAATAGAAAATAAAATAATAAAAATCAGATTTTCAATGGTTTGGGTCGTGCATAGCACTAGTGTATGGATTGGATCACAATTTGGCCAGCCCATTTGGAAAGAAGTGGTTCTAGACCCCCATTTTCATTATAAACCATCACAAAATTTCCCAACTTTGCAAGGGCATATCTCCCTCAATTTTAAAGGTATGAGGGTGTTCTTGGACATTTTGGAAAGCTTGAAGAGTCCTCTAAACAACCCCATTGGTTTCAGGTCCATATAATTTACCAATCTCAAGTTATGCCCTTTTGAAGTTGTTGACTTTTTGTTGACTTTTGAAATGACCTATAATGTCTTAGCTCATATCTTCCAAATGAAGCATTTTTGGGCTTAACTTGCAAGATCAAAGTTGTAGAGAATTCAATTTCCTTCAAAATGAGCTTTGGATGGAGACTTGGTGATGAAGTATGTGAAAGTTATGGCTGGTCAAAGTTCAGTTGACTTTTACTGAGGAAACCCTAATTTAGAAACTCCTGATTATTGATGATCTGGAATCTCCTTGAGGAATCATGATCAACCCTTGATCAAATGATGAATTTTACTTCATATACTTGATGTTGGCAAAAAATCATGAAGTTTGACTTTGGTTTGACCACAGTTGACCTCAGTTTGACTTTTTAACTGCTTTGACTGATTTTGACTTATCTGATCATCTGACTGAGCAAACTTTTGAGAAAAGTCTTGAAACTTGTCATGGGGGTTCTTATATACATATAAGATGTTATGAAGCTCACTTGAGGTATTGGAAGTCCATTTAGCCTGATTAAAGTCAAAACCCTAGTTTTGGATGCACTGCTTAGGAGGTGCATTGTTTGAGGGAATTGTCAACTCCTTTGACCAATTGTGAACTTTGTGAACCTTTTGAACCATCATAAAATGTCTTGTGAACCTCATGGGAGGTATTGTGAGGCTTGTGAACCTCATGAAGTGACTTATGGACTTCATGAACCTCATGAAAGGTTATGTAATCATTGTGAATCTTGTGAACCTTGTGAACCTTCAAGAAATAACTTGTAGACTTCTTGAACCTCATGAAAAGTTATATAAACATTGAGAAACTTGTGAACCTTGTGAACCTTCATAAAGTGACTTGTAGACTTCATGAACCTCATGAAAGGTCTTGAAAGCATTGTGGAACTTGTGAACCTTGTGAACCTTCTTAGCACACAAAGTTCTTGTATTGTGAGGGCAAATTTTGGGGTACAACAGACGGGATCCACGCTTAAAAGATTTGTGTTTTAAAGGGGTAGTGTCAGTGCAATTTATGTATAATGAGCTGGAAAAAGATGTACAGGTGTCAGTGTAAGAGGAGTGAAGTGTATAATATACAGTGTCAGTGTAAGAAAAGGAATAAGATGCTCAAGATCATGAGGCTAAAAGAATAAAGCTGGAAAGAGGGGGGAATATACAGAGACTTTTGTTCGATAACCGTTAAGTTATGCCTACGTATCCTCTCGTGCAATGAGGAAGTCATAACACCGTAGTTCGACCCAAAGAGACTGAAAGATGAATTGACTTGTGAACTGCTTACTTGTCTATGCTCAAGTGTATGACCTGTCTGGCTCAGGTGCAAACTGTCTTGCATTAGACGGAAGAAGCAAGCTCTCGTTGTGAGTGAATGAGATGAGAAAAGAATCCCGGAGGAGACGATTATTGTTTGTTTTTGTGTTTTCAGTCTTTTATTGTTTTTGGACTTTGTCATAAGTTAATGAGCTTAAGCCTAAACCAATGAATTTAGTAAACTCATCACATCTTCCCTCTGATTAGGGGTAATGAGAATACCTTAAGTGTGAAGTCAGATTCTCACACTTAATCACCATGATGCAGGATTAAGATCATTAACCTACTTGTGATTATTTAGATGTTTTTGTTGTTTTTATTTAGTGTTTGAGTAATGAGGTTAATCCATAATCAGGGATTAAACAGACTCATTACACCATCCTAATAGAAGGATAATAGATGAGAATGCTTAAGCTGAGGAAAGCTCCTCAACTTAATCCATGATTAGGGATTAAACTCATGACAAAACAAGCCTTTGATTAAGTGGATTTTATTTAATGATAAGATGATGAAGTGATTTTTAGGGTTTGTAAGACAACTTGAGGGGGACTTGTCCATTAACACTAGGGTTAGTCCTTCTTAACCAATTAAGGAAGAATTAGAACCCTAATGCAAGGCCCAAGTTACAAGCTTGATGTCTTGATGATTATTAGGTGGATTGGTTAAAGGATTTAAACACATTAAGGGTTTAACACTTAGGATTAAAGTTATACACTCCATCCTAATAGAAGGATGCATGCATAAACTTAATCACAAAGCCTTAAAGCCTTTAGGGTTTAGTCCCTGATTATGAGGTGAGGAGAGAAGACTCAAAAGAGACACAAAGGTAAAACTAAGTGGGGGACTAATCAAAACCCTAATCATTGTCATGCTTGGTTGTTCCTAAGGTTTGTGAGGCTCACTATCCTAAAGAAGAAAGAAAGAAGAAGAGAAAAAGGAGAAGCTCCATGGTGGCCTAAGCACGCCTCCAGTTAAGAACGAAAAGAAGAAGATGAGAAAGAAGAATTAGATTAAATAGAAATAAGATAAAGAGATGAGAATGCGAAATGGAGTAATTGAACAATGCACAAATAGAGCCTACACCAGTAGGACTTCCAGATGCAACAACATGCAATAAGATAAAAATGGGCCTCGGTGATACCTAACGGAGAAGGTCCGTTGCCTGTTCAATATGTACTAGAAAGTTCAAGAAAGAAATATCAAGTCAAACTTCACACGATCAATCCAGTAAAACTCAAACGCTCAATATCACTAACTAACATCCAGAACCAAAAAGAATATTCATCCCGATAATTCAACAAGATAGGTCATCGTGTCCAAGAAATAATCCACTAAGCGTCACAACTTGCATCATGAGTTTCACGAAAAATTAACAGTAAGGCCATCATCAAGCAACATCCTCCATTATCGACATCACCTGAAACCTACAAGACTTCAAGCACAAAACTAAAAACCAATATTAAACACAATCCTATTAATCGAAATTAAAATCCAAACTTTTAAAAATTATGAACAAAGTTAGCAAAATTAAGATTGAAATAAAAACCTAATTTACTCCTAAACCTAATTCTTAAGAAATATTAATGAACTAATTAATAAACAAAAATTAATAGAAAACCTAATTAATATATATATGAAAAAAAATAAACAAAATAAAAATAATAAATAGACATGAGAGGGGGCCTGGGCCGCATGTATGGAGGAAAAGGAAATCACGGGCTTAACCCATGGTGTCCAAACCAAGTCAAAAATAAATAAAAGGTCAAATTAATAATAAAGAAAATAAATAAATAAATGAAAGAAATCTTTATAAAATAAAAAGCTGAAAAAAGGGGCAGCAGAAGAAAAGCACGAATCCCTTTGCTTCACAATCGCTAAACATTTCTTCTCCTTCGACGATCCATGGCGGCACACGTTCAAGTCCTCTTCCTCAATTTATCACTGCGATGCCTTCTTCAACGCGAATCACATCGGCGTCGGAAGAGCTAAAAGAAGTCGTCGTTGGTAACATCTGAGATTCGTCCGCCTCCGTCTCAAGTTGTGGTTCTTTACCATTCTCCGATCAACAACAAGGAGACATGAGATCCCCTTGTTCATCATCAGCGAAAAAGGCTACGAACTCGCCTAACTGCCGACGAAACTTTCGCCGTGCTTCAGTCTCAAATCGCTGTCCGCGGGCCTTCGATCTACTTTCCAACTCGCGGAGGTTTGCTCTTCGACTTTGGTTGGTCTGGTCTCAACTCATCTCAAATCTTCAATACATCTCTATTTCATCTTCTTTTCTCTAAAAGTTGTGTTCTGTTATTGTTGATGTTCAGTTGGAGATTGATGATGGAACGGTGGTGGTTGGAAAGTTGGGTTGAGTGACTGGGTTTGTGTGTATTTGTTGAAGATGAATGGAAGGGCGGATGCGGTGATGCGGGGCTTGTTTTGACGAAGAAGTTTTGAGTGTGGCTTGCGTTTCACTTATATTCGTGTCGCATTTTGCAGGGTGTCACGCGTGAAGCTACGGCGTGAATGGCTTAAGTTGTTGGCTGGTGATGACGTGGTTCAGGCTATGAGGGTTATGCGGTTTGTGTTGATGAAGAATAGTGTTGCGATTTTCGTGATGAATGAAGGTCTGAAAAGAGGATTTGTGTGAATTGATGAAGGAATCTTAGCAAGGAAAATATGGTGAGGCGTCTTTTTGTTGCAAGCTGGGTATGCGTGATACGTTTTTGTGCGGAATACGCGAGGAAAATCCCTTGAGAGTAGCGTGTGAGGTTGATGCCTTGAAGAGTTTTGCAAGATGGTGGTAGTTTGCTGCGGAAATTTTAGTTATGAAGACGATGAACAAATGATGGATACCACATAAAAAATGAGATTCAGAGACTCTTCTTGATAAAGGCGCCGTTTACATTTTTGTGTGCAGAATTTTTCTCTCTCTTTTTGGGATCAATGTCTTTTTCTTTTATATCTAGGTCAACTCAAGATTTTCTTAATGGGCCTTAGCATATACACAAAAAGGATAATATGGGCTTAATGAAATTCTTTTATTTTACAATGTTTTTTTGTTTAATGATAATGTGAATTGGACTTGGTGAATAAATATAAGACAATGGCTTATGATATGCACTTTGGAGTTTTGAATGTAAATTTGAATAGAAAAAATGGATAATGGTTAGGAAAATGGTCTTATCTTGAACTTGGATAAATGGATAAAAGTGTGATTTTGGATAATAACAATATTAATATGGTATATAGATGTAAATGGTAAATGGAAAATATGGATGGGAATTAGAATGAATAAAAAAATAAAATGGATTCGGTAGATGGTTTATGGAAATGGATAAAAAATAAATGATGAGAAGTGGATAGAAAATGGGTTAATCAAACAAAGAATGTAAATGGGCCCAAACTAGTATTCACACTTCTTGATTTGCACAAATCTTGAATCTGACATTCTTGAATTACTTGGAATTCTTGTATATCCCCATATGAACTTGATTTTCTGAACCAAAACTTCGCACAAACCACTGCTTTGATAACCTGAAGAATCTCACATCACAACCTTGGATACACACTGCCCGAGAAGCCCACCACTGAAACGAATAACTCTCTGAATTAATCATCCTCTGAAAAAATAATTCTTGGATCACTTTGAATAATCTGAATTAACCTCTTGAAAAATAAATTCACAGAAGAAGCATAGAATAACTGACAGTCTAATTTCCTGAACCAAACTTCTCATGAATCACAACTCGATAATTTGATAAATTCAGCACACAACACAACTTGACTTGAACATGCACTGTTTGAGAAATCAACCACTGAATTGATGACGGCCCAGATGCATAGCAAATAGTCCTTTCAGACATGAAATCCTTGACTACCGCTAAATCAGGGAAATAAACCCTAATTTAGTGACAGGAACAATAAGAGAATGATACCAATGAAGTGGCATAGCCAAGACCTTGAATTCTTCTGATAATCCACAAGTAGGGACATGAAACCCTAATCCTCAGAAAATAACGATCCCATGTCTTAAGAGCTTATGCAAATGGTATGCAAAATGCGTATGATATGCAAACGAGAAGCAGGAAAAGATACAAAAGCCAGAGGGCAAATTTAGGGTGTCTACAGCTGCCCCTATTCAAACATGAGTTAGCTGTGCAGGATGTAAGCAGCGGCTTATCAGGCAAACAAGATAACTTGTGGTTGAATACCAAAGACAGTCCAAAATTTGCACTCACAGAATGAAGAAGAAAAGGGATATAGATTGTAAAAAGAAAGTAAAGTATATTGTAAAGTGTGGGCGACGGAGGACGACCGTCGAGCAGAGGACGACTGCTGGGTAAGGAGCAATGACGGGGACGACCGACATGCTGGGGATAAAAGGTATTATGATGGGGACGGTCATCAAGTAAAGCTGTAAGATTCTCTAGGGATTAATGAAAAATGATAGGGACGGCCATCAAGTTCATAAAGTCATGCAGACAACGATGGGGACGGCCATCGGGCTAAACTGATGAAGGACGATCATCAGGAAAAGGGACCACGACGGGGACGGCCATCGGGTTAAAGAATAAATGAAATAATGATGAGGGACGATCATCAAAGGTGAAGGACGATCACTTAGCAGGGGACGGCTGCTCTGTTGGGGTTAGATGAGGGACGGTCATCTAAGGTGGAGGACGACCACCTGGCAGGGTACGGCTGCCAAAAATATCGCGACATAGGACGAATGTCGGATAAAAGGTCAACGATGGGGACGGCCATCGGACGAGCATGATGGAGGACGACCATCAAGAGGTGGGGGACGACCACCTAGCAGGGGACGGCTGCTCTCAGGGTTCATCATGACATAGGACGAATGTCAGATAACCAAAGATCAACAATGGGGACGACCATTGGATAAAATGATGAAGGACGATCATCAAGAGGTGGAGGACGACCACCTAGCAGGGGACGGCTGCTCTCAAGGTTTATCATGACATAGGACGAATGTCAGATAAAAAGGAAATTGCTTTGTTGGCGATCTATTGGGGAATAGTAAACACGGACGAGTGTTTATATCCAAGAAACAAAAGGTATAAGTGTTTTGACGCTGTGTATAGATTAAAGACGCGGACGAGCATCCTTAAGACTACGATACGGACGAGTATCGGGTAGAAACACATACTGACACGTGCTCAGAGATGATGATACGGACGAGTATCAACTGGTTAACAAGGGACACGGACGAGTGTTGATTCTGAGGAGACTCTTCTGGGGAATAGTAGACACAGACGAGTGTCTATATTCACGAAGACAAAAGTGTTTGACACAGTGTATGGATTAAAGATGCGGACGAGCATCCTTAAGACTATGATATAGACGAGTATCAGGTAGAAACAAACGCTAGACGCATGTTCTGAGATGATGGTACGGACGAGCACCAACTGGTTAACAAAGAACAACGGGCGAGTGTCGAATCTGTGGGGATATAAATGGTGTATACAAGATACGGACGAGTATCTGTATAAGAGCAACATGAATAGTAAGTATGAATAGTGTATAGATGAGTGTTTAATCTGCTGGGGAGAGTGACACGGACGAGTGTCAAAAGGAGAAAAGTATAGTATAAACAAGTATCTGATATACAAAGTGTTTAGGTTATTGTGCTGGGGAAGGTGACACGGATGGATGTCAAGAAAATTATATATATATATATATCTGTGAGTGCAAAGGGGATACTTTGGCTTCCTGGTGGGGATATGACACGGACGGGTGCCACAAGGAGTATATACTGATGTTTGGGAGTGTGTTTGGGAGTGTGAGGCAACTGTTTTAGCTTTGGTTCTCCGCTGGGGAATCTGGGAAACATTCTGTATATTGCTGACGGGTTGAAAGCTTTTAACTCTGATGGGAACGAAGTGTTGGCAACCTGACGCTTGTTGGAGAGGTTTTCACTGGAGGAAAGACGACTCTGCGTGAGGTATACTTCGTTTAACTGCTTTGAACATCTGCTGAGGATCTGATCATCCTGCTCTGACTCCACTGGGGAGAATTTCTTCTTGCTCTACTGGGGAAATCCCTTGGAAATGAGAATCCCGATGAATCTATGGGGAAAGATCATCTTTAGACTTGGCTAGGGAAGATGCTTGATCACACAATCCCGCTGAGGAGGGAATTCTGACAATTCTAACTTTTTGGGGAAGCAAGGCCTTCAGCTGCCTGTTGGGAAAACTTCACTGTGGACAGATAAGTCCGCTTGGGGACGAGAACGATTCAATTAGCCTTGAAGTTCTGTTGGGGTTATCATCTGTTCCAACTCAGCTGGGGATGACAACCTTCATGGTTGAGAAAACAATTTGGCAATGCTCTGCTGAGGAGAGACTTTGCTGGAGAATCAAAATATGCCCCAAGTATAGCATAACAGCTGTGCTGGGAAGATGTGCCAATAAAAATTGGCTTTGACTGAATGCGAATAACCAACCCCTCATGAGGGAATCTTGTCGGCTGAAAGAAGATCTTTATGCTCAGGGAAGAAATAAACTTCCAATGCCCTGCTGGTAAAATAAATACCAGACATTCCCTGAGAATTAACATAGTGCTTCAAAATTCTGAGCTCAACAAAAGCATTACTGATCATCCTGAGTGAACTATCATTCCCTTAACTCCTCAATTATACCATACTGCATCATCCATAAAAAGATTGTCTTCAGAGGATTTTACAGAAGACTTGGCATCCAGAATTGCCCCTGTATCTTCAAACTCTCGCAGAAATTCAACAACTCTTGAGATAACTGCCCCAGATTACGTCTTGAAACGATTCTTGCCCCACATCAGAGCTAAAACAGAAACCATGCGGTATGAAGATGCAATGCAAATGATGTACAATGCAGACGTATGCTCATAACCAAAGATATGAAACAAGGATGGTTGGGCGCTGGGGCCAGGTTGACAGATATATATATATTTTTTGGTTGCCAAGCAATTGGACTTTTGAAGGTGAATTACCAGACGAGAACCGGTTTATTAAAGGTAGGCCAACAGACGAGAACTGATGGGCAAAGAATAAGTCGTCAGACGAGAACTGACTACTTAGGGTTCATTGTCAAACGAGAATTGACTCTGAAAGAAGAATGACTACCAGACGAGAACTGGCGTTCAATGGGTTGAATGAAAAGGTGACCAGACGAGAACTGGTTAAAAGATTCGCCTACCAGACGAGAACTGGTATTTGAAATTGGTTCGCCAGACGAGAACTGGACTTTGGGTTTGTCTGCCAGACGAGAATTGGACTTTGGATTGTTTTGCCAGACGAGAACTGGACTTTGGGTTTGTCTGCCAGACGAGGACTAGACTTTGAAAAGTTTTGCCAAACGAGAACTGGACTTTGAAATGTTGATAAGTTAGGGTTACGGGGCCCTGGGTGTGAAATCGATGTTTGAGGGGTTATGCTCAATGCAATGATGGTGCATATGCTCTATATGCGACATGAATAACGTATGCAAATGATTTATGCAATGATTATGAAAGGCCAGAAAAACTCCCGAGGATGGGGAAAAAGTCATAGGTGACAAGGCTTCTTGTTGAGAAGGGTGACAAAGGCGACGGTGGGTAGCATGATTTCCCGATACCCGTCTTGAATTCTGAGATCACTGATATAACTTGCTCTGTGTAGCTAAAGTTTTCCCCTGTTGGGTGAGTCTCTGAACAGACTGTTGCTGATTATCCAACTTCTGGAATGGCAGACCTGGATGTCCTCTCGAGGAGAGTTTCACTTAGTGAGCTCTGGAATTATTCTGCCCCGGTATGAGCGTGGGAGCGACTTGACTCACTCTGACTGAGCATTGGAAGATTTCATCCTTGGACAACAGAAATGTCGGGTGGCCTGCCCCTGTTTGGCAGATTCAGCTCTGATCAACTGATTTTGAATGACGTTCCTCGATCAACTGATGCTTGGGAACTCTCTTTACCCTGACAGATTCCTTGGTCAACAAAACCACTGGATAACATGCCCCTGATTCATAGGGTGACAAGATGCTCTTGATTCTGGTCATCATTGTTGAATGATCAAGTTCCCTCATGATTGCCCTTTGTAGGAACTTCCCTGGTGTCACAGACTGACTTGCAATTAAAATTGTACATTCACGAATGGTAATTTTAATGCAGTGCACATGCAAGTTTTGAAAATTTATTTTATTTAAATGTTGTGACAGTGTGTGACGAATGGACGATTAGTCCAAACGTAGTGCTGAATTAGAAAACCTTTAGGAGTCAGTTTACGCAACCTTGTCGTAGTATGCTTTCAGAATTGAACCTGATTCAATTAGGACTTTCAAGGGTTATAACGTGGTCTGGTTCACGGTTTTTAGAAAGAAGGATTTATGGCTCAAAGTTTATTTGTGACCACCCATTCTCCTTGATGTTCTCCAGTCCTATGTTCAGCTAATTCGACTTAAGCGCTTGCTTCTCACAAGGGTTTTGTAATGATTGAGGAACCAATGGCGTTGATGATTTACGCACCAATGAGGTTTCTTGGAGTAACAGTCACCCATTCTGACTTTGTGTCTGGTCACACGACTTTGTTCTCATGGAAGATTCTCTTTCATTTTTTTTACTCCCTAACTTTTGCCTGGACTGATTCTTTCTGAATGTTTTTTCGATTTTAAAGTCCAGCGGGATGCCCTAACTTTTGCCTAAGTCATATGTGTTCACACATTTTTTCGACTTAGCGGGCTTTATTTCTTTTTTTTCTTTGATTTTTGTTGAACAAATCGTGTGACACTGGCTTGTCATGACTTGCTGAAAGGGTTGTGACTGCCTCATTCCTTTGTTGGTGAGGGATAACCATTGTGGTTTCATGTCCCTTGACCTCTTGAGGTGTAACGAATAAAGGTAATGGATCCTCGGATGCACACTCCTTTGGAAATTTGAACGCTCGGTCAAATTAACTGATAACTACCCTGCCCCGGGATGAATGTGAGGATTTTTCTGTTTAGAAAAGAAACTCCTACTTCAAGGCTCAAAGGGGTTAACGAGGGTCTATCTCCCTTATATCTCCGGTGTTTGGGAATTGAAATAATGCCTGTACATCGTCAGCAGGTTCTACCCTGAAAGCATACCTTCAACAATTATGAGTATTCAGTTGTCATCATCCTCCCTCAAACCTGCTAAACAACAGTGAAATAAATGGGAGGTAATATGGATGCAATTTTTTTTTTAATGCAAGTAAAGAAAAATGAGCGAATGCGACATAATTGATTCAAAAGTGCAAGATCACTACATTAACATTACCATTCAAAAAAAATAACATTGCTTAAAAGACAAGTAGCTGCTAACAGGAAAGAAACTACAATGCAAATGATAAAAGGATACAGCGATCATCAACTCTGATGACATACTGTTGTCTGAGCCACTGAAATCAAGATACGCTTCTTCTGAAGTCTTTGAACTCAATCAGGTGAAAGGTTGACGTGCACAACCAAACTTCCTTCCGGAAAGGAAATGTAGCCCTTGTCGATCAACTGTTGAAAAGCTTTGCAATCTTCAGTTGAATGCCCCATTGATCCACCATGATACCCGCACTGCTCATGAGGATTGTACCCTGGAGGGTACGGCCCTGGTAACGGCTTGAGAGGCTTAGGAAACACTAAAGAGCTCTGAACTAGACGTGGCAAGAGTTCACTGTATGCCATGGGGACTGGATGAAGAGGAGCAATCCTTCTTTCCAGATTGTTACGAGTCCTAGGCTGGATCTGAAGTTGATTCTGAGGTCTTCGACCATGAGCTTGCAGATTTGGACGGGGAGGAGTCCAGGACTTCTGATATGGTGTTCTGAGCATTGCCGAATGCCCGTAAGAGTAATCAGATTCAGGAACAGATGATCTCTGAGAAGATGTTGGTCTAGAATATTTGATATTTTCCATGACTGCACTGACGTCATTCCATTCTTCCTCTTGGGAGCTAACAACAGACTCACCTTCACTAGCTGGGATATTCGAAAAGTCCTGGATCTTTCCACTTTCGAGCAGGCTCTCAATGCGTACTCCAACTATCATCAAATCAGATAAGCTTGTCATCCCAATGCTACTCATTCTTTCCAAGTATGGACCCTGCAAGGTGCCCACGAACAGGTCAATTAATTCTCGGTCTGAAAGTGGTGGTTGCACTTGGGCTGCCAATTCTCTCCACCGCTGTGCATATTCTCTGAAAGATTCACCACTCCTCTGGGATAGGCTCTGCAAGTGCGTGCGATTGGGCGCCACGTCCATATTGTACTGGTATTGCTTTACGAAAGCTCTGGATAAATCATTCCAAGATCGGATATGACTGCTTTCCAAATCCATGTACCAACTTAAAGATGCCCCACTTAAACTGTCCTGAAAACAGTGCATCATCAACTTATCATTGCAGGCATGAGAAGTCATTTTTCTACAGAACATCACCAAATGACGCTTCGGGCAACTGACACCAGTGTATTTTTCAAACTTCGGAGTCTTGAAATCTGGAGGAATGACAAGACCAGGCACCAAACACATGTTTAGAGCATCAAAACCAAAGGCATCAGGATCCGATAAGGCTTTGAGTTGCTCCTCCAACACACGAAATCTTTCAGCAGGATCAATAACTTGTGGATCCTTGGTTTTCACAAGAAGGATTGCCCCTTGGAAATCTGGCATAGGGAAGGCAAAACTCTGATAATCTGTAGAATCAGAAGAAGATGAAGGTCCACCTCGGACAGCAGATGGTTCAGGTACATCCTGATTCACGATCGGGGTCTGTGCAGGCTGAACTTGAGCAAGATTGTTCACTTGTGGAAGATCTTCATCAGGAGAAAGACCATACAACGGATTGGTCATTGAAGTGAAACCAGGTGGAAACTCAACATTCTGACGGTTGTTCTCTGACATAGCTACTGATGGCTTTCAAACTGACCCTTCTTTAGTTCCTGACACTGCTCGGTCTAGCTTCACACACTCTGTCGTCTTCTAACTGTTACCACTTGTTCAAACTGAGTACCGGGAAATCAGCTGGCTGGCCATGGACAAAAGAGGAAGGATGAGCTCTCTGGAGGAGGAAAATGCAATGCAGATGCAAATGCAAAATGCAATATGATGATGCAAAAGATGCAAAGAAATGGGATCACAGCTAGAAACTGCCTGGAATCTGGAATACTGCCAAGAATCAAGTGTCTGTAACCACAAGATCTCTGTATAGTAACCCAAAATAGTAACTGAGAACCGAAGGTCAATAACTTCAGGATCATAGTGACCGGATCAAACAATTGTACTGGTAATGAGGGTATGTTGAGGTCAAGGGTTCCTGCAAACCTGTAAACAGCCCAACCCCCTCACAGGTGGTGTTCTAAAACAAGGATCCTCAGACTTGGATCAGTTATGAGAAGTGTAAACACTTCTAACCCGGAGGTACAGTGTTTACAATAACCATAAAAAATCCTCCTCTAATTCTCCTCAGTTTCTGAAGGTCAATACTAAAGGTCATCCAGACTTAGCAGGCTTCCCAGATAGCCCTAGCATTGCAGGAAATCTGCAACACAAAGTTCTCAAGAAGAAACCCATATCTGAACCGTGTTTCATATTCCCGCACCAGACCGAGATGGAATGGGAAAGAATATGAACCCCTCTAGCCTAGGTGTCACTCAGGTCCCAGGTATAGGACCTTAACTCTCAGTAGAACCCCACCCACCAAAGCAACAAACAGATCCAGCCAGACAGCATGACAGTATGATATATGCACAAAGCTATAAAGAAAGCTATAAACAAAACTGTACATAAAGCAATAAACAAAAATAAATATACAAGCACAGATAAGACATAACACCCCAGTAAACACAAATCAATCAAGCGCTAGGAGGAACCCACAAAAAGAACCAGAAGCCCTGGTTGCAGTATAAGGTTCCCCAACAGAGTCGCCAAGCTGTCGCTCCCGATAGATGGGACTGGCCCAGATAAAGGTACAGACGCGAACGGTCGGCGAGAGGGAACAATGAGAACACACAGCCGTGAACTCACTGGAGATGAAAAGAGTCGCCAGCTAGGCATTTTTATCCCGGAGGAAAGGTAATGCTGCATAGACCTAGAAAGAGATGGATAAGACGGTTTGCGAACCAGAGAGACTGAGAAAGGGGGTTGGTTACAACTTGGGAAGGTATTAGCACCCAGATTGTCCGTCGTACTCGACGGGATCCACGCTTAAAAGATTTGTGTTTTAAAGGGGTAGTGTCAGTGCAATTTATGTATAATGAGCTGGAAAAAGATGTACAGGTGTCAGTGTAAGAGGAGTGAAGTGTATAATATACAGTGTCAGTGTAAGAAAAGGAATAAGATGCTCAAGATCATGAGGCTAAAAGAATAAAGCTGGAAAGAGGGGGGAATATACAGAGACTTTTGTTCGATAACCGTTAAGTTATGCCTACGTATCCTCTCGTGCAATGAGGAAGTCATAACACCGTAGTTCGACCCAAAGAGACTGAAAGATGAATTGACTTGTGAACTGCTTACTTGTCTATGCTCAAGTGTATGACCTGTCTGGCTCAGGTGCAAACTGTCTTGCATTAGACGGAAGAAGCAAGCTCTCGTTGTGAGTGAATGAGATGAGAAAAGAATCCCGGAGGAGACGATTATTGTTTGTTTTTGTGTTTTCAGTCTTTTATTGT
The DNA here is from genome assembly GCA_963966055.1 of Lathyrus aphaca. NCBI lineage: Eukaryota > Viridiplantae > Streptophyta > Magnoliopsida > Fabales > Fabaceae > Lathyrus > Lathyrus aphaca. Next base: position 405,811,337 of record OZ014522.1, on the reverse strand, counting down.
TTTTGGACTTTGTCATAAGTTAATGAGCTTAAGCCTAAACCAATGAATTTAGTAAACTCATCACATCTTCCCTCTGATTAGGGGTAATGAGAATACCTTAAGTGTGAAGTCAGATTCTCACACTTAATCACCATGATGCAGGATTAAGATCATTAACCTACTTGTGATTATTTAGATGTTTTTGTTGTTTTTATTTAGTGTTTGAGTAATGAGGTTAATCCATAATCAGGGATTAAACAGACTCATTACACCATCCTAATAGAAGGATAATAGATGAGAATGCTTAAGCTGAGGAAAGCTCCTCAACTTAATCCATGATTAGGGATTAAACTCATGACAAAACAAGCCTTTGATTAAGTGGATTTTATTTAATGATAAGATGATGAAGTGATTTTTAGGGTTTGTAAGACAACTTGAGGGGGACTTGTCCATTAACACTAGGGTTAGTCCTTCTTAACCAATTAAGGAAGAATTAGAACCCTAATGCAAGGCCCAAGTTACAAGCTTGATGTCTTGATGATTATTAGGTGGATTGATTAAAGGATTTAAACACATTAAGGGTTTAACACTTAGGATTAAAGTTATACACTCCATCCTAATAGAAGGATGCAGGCATAAACTTAATCACAAAGCCTTAAAGCCTTTAAGGTTTAGTCCCTGATTATGAGGTGAGGAGAGAAGACTCAAAAGAGACACAAAGGTAAAACTAAGTGGGGGACTAATCAAAACCCTAATCATTGTCATGCTTGGTTGTTCCTAAGGTTTGTGAGGCTCACTATCCTAAAGAAGAAAGAAAGAAGAAGAGAAAAAGGAGAAGCTCCATGGTGGCCTAAGCACGCCTCCAGTTAAGAACGAAAAGAAGAAGATGAGAAAGAAGAATTAGATTAAATAGAAATAAGATAAAGAGATGAGAATGCGAAATGGAGTAATTGAACAATGCACAAACAGAGCCTACACCAGTAGGACTTCCAGATGCAACAGCATGCAATAAGATAAAAATGGGCCTCGGTGATACCTAACGGAGAAGGTCCGTTGCATGTTCAATATGTACTAGAAAGTTAAAGAAAGAAATATCAAGTCAAACTTCACACGATCAATCCAGTAAAACTCAAACGCTCAATATCACTAACTAACATCCAAAACCAAAAAGAATATTCATCCCGATAATTCAACAAGATAGGTCATCGTGTCCAAGAAATAATCCACTAAGCGTCACAACTTGCATCATGAGTTTCACGAAAAATTAACAGTAAGGCCATCATCAAGCAACATCCTCCATTATCGACATCACCTGAAACCTACAAGACTTCAAGCACAAAACTAAAAACCAATATTAAACACAATCCTATTAATCGAAATTAAAATCCAAACTTTTAAAAATTATGAACAAAGTTAGCAAAATTAAGATTGAAATAAAAACCTAATTTACTCCTAAACCTAATTCTTAAGAAATATTAATGAACTAATTAATAAACAAAAATTAATAGAAAACCTAATTAATATATATATGAAAAAAAATAAACAAAATAAAAATAATAAATAGACATGAGAGGGGGCCTGGGCCGCATGTATGGAGGAAAAGGAAATCACGGGCTTAACCCATGGTGTCCAAACCAAGTCAAAAATAAATAAAAGGTCAAATTAATAATAAAGAAAATAAATAAATAAATGAAAGAAATCTTTATAAAATAAAAAGCTGAAAAAAGGGGCAGCAGAAGAAAAGCACGAATCCCTTTGCTTCACAATCGCTAAACATTTCTTCTCCTTCGACGATCCATGGCGGCACACGTTCAAGTCCTCTTCCTCAATTTATCACTGCGATGCCTTCTTCAACGCGAATCACATCGGCGTCGGAAGAGCTAAAAGAAGTCGTCGTTGGTAACATCTGAGATTCGTCCGCCTCCGTCTCAAGTTGTGGTTCTTTACCATTCTCCGATCAACAACAAGGAGACATGAGATCCCCTTGTTCATCGTCAGCGAAAAAGGCTACGAACTCGCCTAACTGCCGACGAAACTTTCGCCGTGCTTCAGTCTCAAATCGCTGTCCGCGGGCCTTCGATCTACTTTCCAACTCGCGGAGGTTTGCTCTTCGACTTTGGTTGGTCTGGTCTCAACTCATCTCAAATCTTCAATACATCTCTATTTCATCTTCTTTTCTCTGAAAGTTGTGTTCTGTTATTGTTGATGTTCAGTTGGAGATTGATGATGGAACGGTGGTGGTTGGAAAGTTGGGTTGAGTGACTGGGTTTGTGTGTATTTGTTGAAGATGAATGGAAGGGCGGATGCGGTGATGCGGGGCTTGTTTTGACGAAGAAGTTTTGAGTGTGGCTTGCGTTTCACTTATATTCGTGTCGCATTTTGCAGGGTGTCACGCGTGAAGCTACGGCGTGAATGGCTTAAGTTGTTGGCTGGTGATGACGTGGTTCAGGCTATGAGGGTTATGCGGTTTGTGTTGATGAAGAATAGTGTTGCGATTTTCGTGATGAATGAAGGTCTGAAAAGAGGATTTGTGTGAATTGATGAAGGAATCTTAGCAAGGAAAATATGGTGAGGCGTCTTTTTGTTGCAAGCTGGGTATGCGTGATACGTTTTTGTGCGGAATACGCGAGGAAAATCCCTTGAGAGTAGCGTGTGAGGTTGATGCCTTGAAGAGTTTTGCAAGATGGTGGTAGTTTGCTGCGGAAATTTTAGTTATGAAGACGATGAACAAATGATGGATACCACATAAAAAATGAGATTCAGAGACTCTTCTTGATAAAGGCGCCGTTTACATTTTTGTGTGCAGAATTTTTCTCTCTCTTTTTGGGATTAATGTCTTTTTCTTTTATATCTAGGTCAACTCAAGATTTTCTTAATGGGCCTTAGCATATACACAAAAAGGATAATATGGGCTTAATGAAATTCTTTTATTTTACAATGTTTTTTTGTTTAATGATAATGTGAATTGGACTTGGTGAATAAATATAAGACAATGGCTTATGATATGCACTTTGGAGTTTTGAATGTAAATTTGAATAGAAAAAATGGATAATGGTTAGGAAAATGGTCTTATCTTGAACTTGGATAAATGGATAAAAGTGTGATTTTGGATAATAACAATATTAATATGGTATATAGATGTAAATGGTAAATGGAAAATATGGATGGGAATTAGAATGAATAAAAAAATAAAATGGATTCGGTAGATGGTTTATGGAAATGGATAAAAAATAAATGATGAGAAGTGGATAGAAAATGGGTTAATCAAACAAAGAATGTAAATGGGCCCAAACTAGTATTCACACTTCTTGATTTGCACAAATCTTGAATCTGACATTCTTGAATTACTTGGAATTCTTGTATATCCCCATATGAACTTGATTTTCTGAACCAAAACTTCGCACAAACCACTGCTTTGATAACCTGAAGAATCTCACATCACAACCTTGGATACACACTGCCCGAGAAGCCCACCACTGAAACAAATAACTCTCTGAATTAATCATCCTCTGACAAAATAATTCTTGGATCACTTTGAATAATCTGAATTAACCTCTTGAAAAATAAATTCACAGAAGAAGCATAGAATAACTGACAGTCTAATTTCCTGAACCAAACTTCTCATGAATCACAACTCGATAATTTGATAAATTCAGCACACAACACAACTTGACTTGAACATGCACTGTTTGAGAAATCAACCACTGAATTGATGACGGCCCAGATGCATAGCAAATAGTCCTTTCAGACATGAAATCCTTGACTACCGCTAAATCAGGGAAATAAACCCTAATTTAGTGACAGGAACAATAAGAGAATGATACCAATGAAGTGGCATAGCCAAGACCTTGAATTCTTCTGATAATCCACAAGTAGGGACATGAAACCCTAATCCTCAGAAAATAACGATCCCATGTCTTAAGAGCTTATGCAAATGGTATGCAAAATGCGTATGATATGCAAACGAGAAGCAGGAAAAGATACAAAAGCCAGAGGGCAAATTTAGGGTGTCTACAGACTTGTAATGGAAACTTTCCATTTTGGGAAAGTTTTTCAACCTCCTCTTTCTCAACAAAAAATGCTTCAAATGAAAAATTCTTGGTCATGAAAGTTGTATATTAGGTCTTTCCCTTTTCAAAAAGTACAAGAACATGTCTTGATTCATCCTAGAACTCAAGATATGGCCTTTAAAAGTTGGCAAAAATCCTAAAATTTCAAGTTTCATGTCAAAGAGGGATTTTGCAAATTGGCATATTAAGGCATTCTAATGACTTCAAATGGACACAAATACTTCCCAACATGTAAAACAAACCTCTAAACATCAGAATTATGCTTTGAACCATGCATTTTCATGACTTGAACTTCAAGAAATTACAAAAGGGGCCAAACTCTCAAAAATTGCAAAATGGTATGAATCTCTTCATCCACTTGTGCCAGCATGCCAAAACCAATTCCATGGCTCTCCACAAAGTCAGCTGAGGCCAGACACCCCAAGAACTCAGGCCTGCACCATGCCCATACCTCAAGTACACATTCTTAACTTTTTTTGCAAATCACCCCATACCAATCACATTATGCCACCACCAACTTTCTGAGCATTTCCATTGGCTAAAGCAAACATTATGGAACACATTTCATAACACACAAGCAGCTAAATCATCCTAGAACTCAGAATCCCCAAAACTTGTCAAAAACTTCTTTTCTTCGAAACTCAAAAACCAACCACTGAAACTTCAATTTTCTTTCACCAATCATCTCCACATAACCTAAGGTTCACAAAGCACCCTTCACCATAGCCAAAAAGCCACTAAATCAGAAATACAATTTCTACATCCTCAGAACCAAGCACCTCAAAATAGCCATCACAAGCTTGCTCTAAGCTCATCTTCATCATCGGGAAGCTCATTGGGGTGATTTTGAACCAAGAGGGGGGCCAGAAAGCTCAAGAACACAAAGCTTCAACTCAGGTAGCTTCATGAACATTTTTTCCAGAACTTGCATTTTAAGTTTCTAAATGAATCTTCATGCTTCACTGATCATCCTGATGTAATTTGTTTTGAAAATGGTTGAGTATTAAGCATGTATTGAACTTCTGAAAGTTTTGTTCAGTTTTACGATTTGATTCGAATCTTGTTTTTGATGCATGATAAATATGTTTTGATGGCTGATTCTTGCTTAGGGATGTTAGGGGATTGCTTCTGGAGCTTTAGAGGGGTTGGGGTAGCCTAGGGAGTGAGATAGCATGAAGGTGCTGCCAGAGAAGATGACCGAAACACTGTTCCGGTCACCTGAGGGTCATTAAACCCTAATCCTGTAATTAATGATCAGTTTGAATAATGACCGTAGGATGTGTTTTGCCGCGTGTACGAATGGCCAGGATTGACCCACTTAACCCTAATCCTGATTATTTAAATTAATTAATTAAAATTAGCCAGATGGAACCTCAGCCCTTGGATTACGTGCTAGTTAACACCCAATTCCCCAGTTCAAATATCAGCCTTTGGATCTGCATACTTCCCCTTTATTTTATTTTTATTTCATTTTCTTTGTATTTTTCTTTCTCATTTTATTTAAAATAGCAAAAAGCTTTCAAAAAATATTTCCTTTTGCATTTTTGTTTCAAATATTTTTCTTAATCAGAAAATAATTTTTATTTTTATTTTTGAATTAAAAAACTATTTTTAAAATATTTAAATGTTATTTTTAATTAATTAAAGTCTTTTAATTAATTAAAAATACATTTAGGGTTCTAAAAATCACCAAAAAAATCATGAATCATCCCTTTGCATTTAGAAACATTTTCAAACTCTTCATACAAATTTCTTTTTAGGTTTGATCATAACTTGAGAATTTTGTTTGAATTAAGGGTCATTAAATTGCATTTTTTGAACCCTAACTTGAAAAAATCTTTTCTGCCTAACCAAGAAGAGTTTGAAGATGATTCTTTTTGCATTGTTTTGTGCATAGCATGTAGTTTATAGGTCATTTATCTCATGAATTTATCTTGCATTTTTGAATTGATTTGCATTTTCCTTTGAGAATCACCCAAAAACCTAGAAACTTAGGAAATTCATAACTTTTGAGTGGTAAAGCTTCTGACCTTCTCCTTTGGGGTGTGACTTAGTATGGGATTATGATTTGTTTGAGTGTGATTTCAAATATTTATCATGTCATATGCTTCTGGTTTGCTCATGTGCATCTCATACTTCCATATAACCTTAATTTTTCATGTTTACTTGCATTCATCTTGCATATGCATCCATACATGAACTTGCCATGACATTTCTTGCATTCATAAGTCATCTTAGACACCTTAGGACATGTTAGAATCATGCTTGATCATTTCTTCATTCATTTTCCATGATTTGAATTCATTTCATTTCATTAACTTTCATGTGTTTTCAAACTTCAAAGCTTGCCTCCATGACATATCATTCTTGTATGATCATTCATATGCACTTTGTATGCCTTTGCATCATCTCACATGACATTAACATTGCATAAACACTTCTGACTTTGGTCATTTCATCTCATATCATATCATCTCATTTCATATCATTTCTTCATGCTTTATACTTTATGCATTCATGCTAACATTTTCAGGTGGTAAGTTACTTTGAGAAGTGAATTTGCCTTCACTTCTAACTTCTTATTATCTCTTTCATATGTATCTTGCTGGTTTCTTTAATGTGAACTTGTTCACTTGTGTTCATTCTTTCTCACTTTCTTTCTTCAAGTTACTTATCTTCTTCAATGAAGTAAGTAACTTATTTTCTTGCTTCCTCCTCCTTTCATCTGCTTTCTTCCATTGGTGGCTTCCTTGAAGATCTTCCTTAAGCCTTACAAACCATAGGAACATCCAAGCATGATAATAATTAGGGTTGTGATTAGTCCCCCTTAGTTTTTACCTTTGAGTCTCCTTGAGTCTCTCTTCTCATCTTCATAATCAGAGACTAAACTCTTAAAGTTTTAGGACTTTGGAATTAGGGTTATGCCTGCATCCTTCTCTTAGGATGGAGTGTATAACTTTAATCCTAAGTGTTAAACATTTAATTTGTTTAAACCTCTTAATCAAATCATCTTAATAATCATCAAGACTTCATCTTGTAACTTGGGCCTTACATTAGGGTTCTAATTCTTCCTTATGGTTAAGAAGGACTAACCCTAGTGTTTAATGGACAAGTCCCTCTCAAGTTGTCTTACAAACTTAAAACTCACTTCTTAATCTCATCCTTTAATTAAAATCCACTTAATAAAGGCTTTGTTATATAATGAATTTAATCTCTAACCATGGATTAAGTTGAGGTATCTTCCTCAGCTTAAGTGTTCTCATCTATTATCCTTCTATTAGGATGGTGTAATGAGCCCACTAATCTGTGATTAGAGATTAAACTCATTACTTAACACTAAACAAAAATCCAAAAAAAAAACATCTAATTAATCACAAGTAGGTTAATGATCTTAATCCTACATCATCATGGTAATTAAGTTGAGATGCTTATCTCATACTTAAGTAGGCTCATTATCCCCAATCAGGGAGGATATAATGAGTTTACAAGCACTTGATTTAGGCTTAAGCTCATTAACTTATGCAAAACACCAAAAACAATAACAAAACTGAAAACAAAAACAAAAAATAATCGTCTCCTTCAGGATTCTTTTCTCATCACACTCATTCATAAGCGAGAACTTGCTTCTTCTATCTAATGCAAGACAATTAGCACTCGAGCCAGACGAGTCATACACTTGAGTATAAGCAAGTAAGCAGTCCACATGCAACTTATCTTTTCAGTCTCTATGAGTCAAACTACGGTGTTCTGACTTCCTCATTGCATGAGAGGATATGTAGGTATAACTTAACTGTTATCGAACAAAAGTCTATGTGTCTTCCCCCTCTTTCAACATTCTCTTTTAAGCCTCAGATCCTGAGCATTTCACTTCTTTTTGCACTGACACTTATATATTTCTTTTCCAGCTTTTGCACACAGATAGCACATACACTTACCCCTTTAAGCACAATCTTTTAAGCGTGGATCCCGTCGAGTACGACAACCAATTTGGGTGCTAATACCTTCCCAGGTTGTAACCAACCCCCTTTCTCAGTTTCTCTGGTTCGCAACCGTCTTATCCATCTCTTTCTAGGCTTATGCAGCATTACCTTTCCTTCGGGATAAAAATGCCTAGCTAGCGACTCTATTCACTTCACCTTTATTTTCTCCCTTCGCCGACTGTTCGCGCTTGTACCAGGATGCAAATCTTCGGGAGCGACAACTACACCACGCGCTCGCTGCGCACTCTGATTACTTGCAAAATACAAAGTTTACCGAGTTTAAATCCAACTTACAATCACCAAAATCGCCATATCAACAAAGCCTCCGACTCACTCCTTTGGAAATTTTATTCCATTAGGTATTCTAACTCTCGTAGTTACAGAATAGTTCCAACTTAGATCCACAAGATAACGCCTCTGAATGTTCAACACAATTACAACTGCGACCACTTCCAAATCCTTGGATGAAATATACTTATAGTTCCGAATTATCCTTAACATAAATACAACTTTACTATCTTTTAACAACACGCCCTTCGAAAATCATCTTAAACGTGCAACATCATTACAACAACATATGGTACATGGGCCCAACGAATCTCCACAAGATAACTCATACCCTTCGCTTCCAACTAATTTGACTTACCGAATACTCGATTCTTACTCATACCGACACAACCTTTTATAGATTCTTATCTGAATAACACACAACCAACCAACTCTTCTTGTCCAACCACAAATCGCACCTTAATAAACCAACTTATAATTTCACTTCTAATACTTGCAACTTAACTTTGTCCGACATTCTTGTCAAATCATCGTTTTACATTTCCACCTACTTTCCTTTCTAATCATCTCAAGAAAGCTTCACGTCTTATGCCACTTAACTCATCACCAAAACAACATTCAAATCCTTCAGAGTTCAACTATGAATTTTTTTATTACAATTCAATCCAAATTCAACTTCATACTTTCATCTTAAATTCTAACTATACTCTTATATAATAACTTGCATCAACAAAACAAACAATACTCAAGCACTCATCTTGACTTCAACCAATTCGACGTACATACTATACTAGTTGGCATGACACATTTATCCATCGTTTATGATTTCCTCTGCTATCAACAATAGATTAAGGGTGATCAGTTCCTCAATTTGTAAATAAACATCCGACAACCATAACAGTGACATAAATCATCATTACCTAACATAATAGCGTACTTCAACTTGTTCCCAGAGTCCATAAGCATATTGCTCCGCCAACTCTCTACGGCTTATCAACTCCTTCTTAGTCTCCTTAATTCCAAATTCGTCAACGATGCAAAACATCTAAAATCCAGTACCGATTCCCTTATGTACATTCATAGTACCACACGACTTTTGATATCCCACTAACACTTTATTTGCTACAACAAGTACCATCCAAAGCGGTTTACTCCATATACAACTTTCAACCAAGTTAAAATTCTTAACAACATTGATCAAACATCCATCTTCTTCTCAATATTACCATCATCTAACATCGGCACTTTAATCGTACCTACTCGACATAAATCGCATCTCTATATTTTCTCTGATACTTTCACGTTCCTTCTAATACCAACATTTTATTCATATTAACATTCGACACTCGTCTCCATCTTTCCAAAAATTTCCGCAATAAACACTCAACTTCAGACACAATTATCTCTTCTAATAAAGACCTCCAAATTACAAAATTATATTCCAAAATGAAGAGAATTTCGGGCAGATTCCAGAACTCCAAGAATCTCTTAAATCTGACTCACTAGTAAAAGTTTATCCTTATTGCAATAGGACTAGTCAACAATTCCCGTATGCAAAAATTTCCAAAATTCCGCAGCAGACTCAACTATTAAAACACAATTATCTCCCTCATCATAAACCTCCTGAATGCAAATTTTATATGCAAACTATGGAGAATTTCGTAAGCTTTCCAAAAGTCTAGAACCGCTTCAATCCGAATCACGGTTAAAAAGTTATGCCACTTTTCGTGACAATTGCTCCAAGATTGCAAAAACCAGAATTTTGAGATTGATGACTATAAATTCAACCTCTCTCCCTCTTACTTCCAAGTTCTACCAAAATCTTGCTCTAAATCCAACTTCAAAATTAGTCTACTTCAATCCAACTACACTCAAGGCGTAGTGATCTACCGACATGATCCATCAACTTGTCTTTTTATTTGGAATAAATCCTTCTTCTTAAACAATCTCCATCCAAAATCCACGCACTGCTCAACCCGACCAATACAAATCCATGAATCCATGCTCTTGCCGGTCCGCAACAACGTCTCTTCAACAACCTTGCATTCTTGCAACCAACATCAACTTCGAACCAACTTCGACGTTCCAACAACAGTCTGGGAGTCAAGCTTTTCCCACTTAATTCCAACCAGCGCCTGCAGAAAATGACTAGAACTTAACAACAAGTACCGACAGTGTTTCACACACACGCCGCGTACAAAGGTATTAACAATATTAGAGAACACTGGCCGGACGGACCGACCTGCTCTGATACCACTGATGTAACACCCCAAATCTACCTGACGGAAATACATAAATCAGAGTTTCAAAAATTCAACAACAAAACAGGATGCTGCATTTTTCAACTTTAAAAAATTCATTTAATTTCATGAACATCGATACATAAAACTTTCAAACAGGATGAAACTATAACGTCAACTCTTATTCAATTCCTTGAAGTAAAACAACTTTTACAAATAGGCAGCGGATCCACAAATATTCAACTTTGCATCAGTTAACAACTTTTTCAACCTAACAACTTAGTATAACAATAACTAAATATAACAACAAATCAATTAAGCGTTCATCCCCCCGAGTGTTACATATCAGAGCATCGACAGACTCACTACAATTGAAGATAACAATCTTCCTTCAAGCTAACCTGCACGTTACCAACCAAGGGTAACATTCAACACACAAGGGGTGAGATATCAAACCATATAAATAATAGTATGATAATTAATACACTAGATAGAATTATACAATTTCATACTATCCCACAACAACATCTTACCAATCACCACAACAATCAACATAATATTATCAGCTTAGTTCACACATCAACATCACTAACTCCAACTATAAAATTATCATACACACCTTCATCAACTTCGACGAACATATACAACATATTCAACCTCTTCAATATAAGCATAATCGACTTTACGCACATAAACATATAAACAACTCAGGCAACATAATCATATAATCAACTTATCCAACATAATCATATAATCAACTTATCCAAACATAATCATATAATCAACTTAGCAACATTATCAACTTATCCAGCATGAACCACTTACTCAACGTAATCAACTTAAGCCACATAATCCACTTAAATCTACATAAACAACTTATTCAACTTGAGCAACGTACACAACTTTATCAACGTAAGCATCAAGAACAACTTTATTAGCTTGACAACGTAAACAACACAAACAACATAATTAATTACGACATGGAATGCGACTCGACTGTGCATATGCATGTGGTACCATTGGAGTAAAACTCCGAACTTAAAATATACCAGGTTATCGAGGTATCTGCAAGGCATAAGCCTTCAACTTAATAATTTTTCCAATCCAGGCCAACATGGTGAGCATCCGCTCCAACTTAGAAATGCAATATATGCCATGCGACCAACAGCGCAACACATAAACAACGATCAACTCAAAACAACATACAACGAATAACGCATCAACTTAAATCCAACACGATTCAACTTTGGCCATAGGCCTATAACTTTCAACGTTGGTCATACGACCTACAACTTTAACATCAACGTTGGTCTTACGACCTACAACTCAAATAATCAACATGGGTGCTTCGACCTTCAACTTAAAATACCCAAATACCGGGACAAAACGACATAAGCACCTATACTTGAAAATTCACACGTTCAACACTAATTAACAAAATACACCAACTAAAAGCACCTATTTATTATTTCGAACTAACTCGACAATTTTCATTAAATTCCGGACAACTAATTTTTCCACTTAATTCGGTTAAATCGGAACTACTTAATTTTCTGGCAAAACTACTGATAAACTCCACTTATTCTGCTAAATTCCAATTTACCAATATCTGCATTTCTTTGCTACTATCTCTTAAATTTTACCTAATTCAATCCTGCTACAATACTATTACCTGCTAACTTTCATTTTCTGGTTATACCTGCTACTGTTTTCTGCTAACCTCTTAACCTGCATTTTCTGCTAAATTACATAATTCAGTGCTATTCTGAAAACTAGTTTTCCACTGTTCGTTTTACATTAATTAAAATGCTAAGCAACCATTACTAATTATACTTCTTCCTAATTCTACTAATTTATGATTTAGAAAATTATATAATTTAGGTTGAGTCCATAAAATTAAGAAAAGAAAATAGGTATTAATTAAAAATTGGAAAACTCCCCCAATAACTACAGGGTGGCGCAGGCCACCCTTTCACTCTCCATCACTATGGCCTGCGCCATAGGTGGGAAAGGAATCCCTATGGCCTGCGCCATAGTCCTTTATGTAGCCACACAAGTGGCATTCTCCCCACTACCATGGCCTGCGCCATGCATTGCTTTCTTGCAACATGGCCTACGCCATGTGTCCAATACAGGTGTGGCCCGCGCCACATCTCTCAGTTTATGCTACCGGTCATGTTCGTCGTCCCCAAATCAACAAATTTCTAGTAATGTACATCAATTAATTTAACAATAAAACTCAACAATATCGGTTAATACAATTCCACAAACGACATTATTTTATCAGTTTCGCAACCACAAGCTCGACCAAATCAACTACGGACAACACAAAATTATATGATCCCAAATCCGCATACTAATCTTCATAATCCCGATTATAGAGTTCGAACCCCACCCTTACCTTAATCGATGGTCGCTTGAATCTCCGATCGGCTTTTTGATAAGCTTCCGACGGTGACTTCTCGTAACCGTTTTCATCATTTTTCCTCGTTCTCCAGTTTTACTCGTTCTACTTTTCTCAACTTCTATTGATTCCAACTTCTCCTCTTGACTAATTCTCCTCTTTATTTTTCTTTTTATTATAATAATAATTATTATTATTATAATTCAATCTTAATTGGGCTTTCTAATCCGCAACCCCACGACTTCTACCATTCACGCCACAACTAGGCCCACTTAAATAAGTACTCTCATAATTCCTTAATATTAATTCTAATATTATTTCTCCCGACTAAATCGATTAATTACCGACTATCAAATAAATCGTCCAAACCACCAAATCAACATATTCAACTACAAATGCAAAATATCCAATATTATTTTCCACAACTTAAATCAACTTATTTAATAAATTCAACTTGAACCAACTTATAAACATCGACGGAATATTCCGATATTTCGGAAATCAACTTAAATCAACTCAAATACAGAAATCATCGCAAATCAATACAACACAATACACTTGTATTTAATTAAATAATTAATTGAATAAACGGGCGTTACAACTCTCCCCCACTAAGAATATTTTCGTCCTCGAAAATTTATCCAATTCAACTACTCCAACTACTCATTTATTCCGACTAATCAACTCTCATCCTCGAAAGGCAACCCCGCTTATAATACAGTCAATAATTCATAACATCAACGTTAACAACAACACAAACAACAATCAAGCAATACACTTGACAACCATTACACAACACAACAAGTAACCAACTTACAACTTAGAACACATCAACACAAGAATACTCAACTCAAACACAACATCATCTTAATCAACTATCAACATCTCAACTCATTCACATAAGAACAACAACACTACACCACGCGCTCGCTGCGCACTCTGATTACTTGCAAAATACCAAGTTTACCGAGTTTAAATCCAACTTACAATCACCAAAATCGCCATATCAACAAAGCCTCCGACTCACTCCTTTGTAAATTTTATTCCATTAGGTATTCTAACTCTCGTAGTTACATAATAGTTCAAACTTAGATCCACAAGATAACGCCTCTGAATGTTCAACGCAATTACAACTGCGACCACTTCCAAATCCTTGGATGAAATATACTTATACTTCCCAATTATCCTAAACATAAATACAACTTCACTATCTTTTAACAACACACCCTTCGAAAATCATCTTAAACGTGCAACATCATTACAACAACATATGGTACATGGGGCCAACGAATCTCCACAAGATAACTCATACCCTTCACTTCCAACTAATTCGACTTACCGAATACTCGACTCTTACTCATACCGATACAACCTTTTATAGATTCTTATCTGAATAGCACACAACCAACCAACTCTTCTTGTCCAACCACAAATCGCACCTTAATAAACCAACTTATAATTTCACTTCTAATACTTGCAACTTAAATTTTTCCGACATTCTTGTCAAATCATCGTTTTACATTTCCACCTACTTTCCTTTCTAATCATCTCAAGAAAGCTTCACGTCTTATGCCACTTAACTCATCACTAAAACAACATTCAAATCCTTCAGAGTTCAACTATGAATTTTTTTATTACAATTCAATCCAAATTCAACTTCATACTTTCATCTTAAATTCTAACTATACTCTTATATAATAACTTGCATCAACAAAACAAACAATACTCAAGCACTCATCTTGACTTCAACCAATTTGACGTACATACTATACTAGTTGGCATGACACATCTATCCATCGTTTATGATTTCGTCTGCTATCAACAATAGATTAAGGGTGATCAGTTCCTCAATTTGTCAATAAACATACGACAACCATAACAGTGACATAAATCATCATTACCTAACACAATAACGTACTTCAACTTGTGCCCAGAGTCCGTAAGCATATTGCTCCGCCAACTCTCTACGGCTTATCAACTCCTTCTTAGTCTCCTTAATTCCAACTTCATCAACGATGCAAAACATCCAAAATCCAGTACCGATTCCCTTATGTACATTCATTGTACCACACGACTTTCGATATCCCACTAACACTTTATTCGCTACAACAAGTACCATCCAAAGCGGTTTACTCCATATACAACTTTCAACCAAGTTAAAATTCTTAACAACATTGATCAAACATCCATCTTCTTCTCAATATTACCATCATCTAACATCGGCACTTTAATCGTCCCTACTCGATATAAATTGCATCTATATGCTTTCTCCGATACTTTCGCATTCCCTCTAATACCAACATTTTATTCATATTAACATTCGACACTCGTCTCCATCTTTCCAAAAATTTCAGCAATAAACGCTCAACTTCAGAACCAATTATCTCTTCCAATAAAGACCTCCAAATTACAAAATTATATTCCAAAATGAAGAGAATTTCGTGCAGATTCCATAACTCCAAGAATCTCTTAAATCTGACTCACGAGTAAAAGTTTATCCTCCTTGCAATAGGACTGGTCAACAATTCCCGTATGCAGAAATTTCCAAAATTCTGCAGCAGACCCAACTATTAAAACACAATTATCTCCCTCATCATAAACCTCCTGAATGCAAATTTTATATGCAAACTATAGAGAATTTCGTAAGCTTTCCAAAAGTCCAAAACCGCTTCAATCCGAATCACGGTTAAAAAGTTATGCCACTTCTCGTGACAGTTGCTCCAAGATTGCAAAAACCAGAATTTTGAGATTGATGACTATAAATTCAATCTCTCTCCCTCTTACTTCCAAGTTCTACCAAAATCTTGCTCTACATCCAACTTCAAAATTAGTCTACTTTAATCCAACTACACTCAAGGCGTAGTGATCTACCGACATGATCCATCAACTTGTCTTTTTATTTGGAATAAATCCTTCTTCTTAAACAATCTCCATCCAAAATCCACGCACTGCTCAACCCGACCAATACAAATCCATGAATCCATGCTCTTGCCGGTCCGCAACAACGTCTCTTCAACAACCTTGCATTCTTGCAACCAACATCAACTTTGAACCAACTTCGACGTTCCAACATCAGTCCGGGAGTCAAGCTTCTCCCACTTAATTTCCAACCAACGCCTGCAGAAAATGACTAGAACTTAACAACAAGTACCGACAGTGTTTCACGCACACGCCGCGTACAAAGGAATTAACAATATTAGAGAACACTAGACGGACGGACCGACCTGCTCTGATACCACTGATGTAACACCCCAAATCTACACGGCGGAAATTCATAAATTAGAGTTTCAAAAATTCAACAACAAAACAGGATGCTACATTTTTCAACTTTAACAAATTCATTTAATTTCATGAACATCGATACATAACACTTTCAAACAGGATGAAACTATAACGTCAACTCTTATTCAATTCCTTGAAGTAAAACAACTTTTACAAATAGGCAGCGGATCCACAAATATTCAACTTTGCATCCGTTAACAACTTTTTCAACCTAACAACTTAGTAATAACATGTTTTTCATTGAGACAACTTAAAATAACAACAAAACAATTAAGCGTTCATCCCCCCTGAGTGTTACGTATCAGAGCATCGACTGACTCACTACAATTGAAGATAATAATCTTCCTTCAAGCTAACCTGCATGTTACCAACCAAGGGTAACATTCAACACAGAAGGGGTGAGATATCAAACCATATAAACAATAATATGATAATTAATATGCTAGATAGAATTATACAATTTCATACTATCCCACAACAACATCTTACCAATCACCACAACAATCAACATAATATTATCAGCTTAGTTCACACATCAACATCACTAACTCCAACTATAAAATTATCATACACACCTTCATCAACTTCGACGAACATATACAACATATTCAACCTCTTCAATATCAGCATAATCGACTTTACGCACATAAACATATAAACAACTTAGGCAACATAATCATATAATCAACTTATCCAACATAATCATATAATCAACTTATCCAAACATAATCATATAATCAACTTAGCAACATTATCAACTTATCCAGCATGAACCACTTACTCAACGTAATCAACTTAAGCCACATAATCCACTTAAATCTACATAAACAACTTATTCAACTTGAGCAACGTACACAACTTTATCAACGTAAGCATCAAGAACAACTTTATCAGCTTGGCAACGTAAACAACACAAACAACATAATTAATTGCGACATGGAATGCGACTCGACTGTGCATATGCATGTGGTACCATTAGAGTAAAACTCCGAACTTAAAATATACCAGGTTATCGAGGTATCTGCAAGGCATAAGCCTTCAACTTAATAATTTTCCCAATCCAGGCCAACATGGTGAGCATCTGCTCCAACTTAGAAATGCAATATATGCCATGCGACCAACAACGCAACACATAAACAACGAACAACTCAAAACAACATACAACGAATAACGCATCAACTTAAATCCAACATGATTCAAATTTGGCCAGAGGCCTATAACTTTCAACGTTGGTCACACGACCTAAACCTTTAACATCAACGTTGGTCTTACGACCTACAACTCAAATAATCAACATGGGTCCTTCGACCTTCAACTTAAAATACCCAAATACCGGGACAAAACGAGAAGCACCTATACTTGAAAATTCACACGTTCAACACTAATTAAAAAAATACACCGACTAAAATCACCTATTTATTATTTTGAACTAACTCGACAATTTTCATTAAATTTCGGACAACTAATTTTTCCGCTTAATTCGACTAAATCGACACTACTTAATTTTCTGGAAAAACTACTGATAAACTCCACTTATTCTGCTAAATTCCAATTTACCAATATCTACATTTCTCTGCTACTATTTCTTAACTTTTACCTAATTCAATCCTGCTACAATACTATTACCTGCTAACTTTTATTTTCTGGTTATACCTGCTACTGTTTTCTGCTAACCTCTTAACCTGCATTTTCTGCTAAATTACATAATTTAGTGCTATTCTGAAAACTGGTTTTCCACTGTTCGTTTTACATTAATTAAAATGCTAAGCAACCATTACTAATTATACTTCTTCCTAATTCTACTAATTTATGATTTAGAAAAATATATAATTTAGGATGAGTCCATAAAATTAAGAAAAGAAAATAGGTATTAATTAAAAATTGGAAAACTCCCCCAATAACTACAGGGTGGCCTGCGCCACCCTTTCACTCTCCATCACTATGGCCTGCGCCATAGGTGGGAAAGGAATCCCTATGGCCTGCGCCATAGTCCTTTATGTAGCCACACAAGTGGCATTCTCCCCACTACCATGGCCTGCGCCATGCATTGCTTTCTTGCAACATGGCCTACGCCATGTGTCCAATACAGGTGTGGCCTGCGCCACATCTCTCAGTTTATGCTACCGGTCATGTTCGTCGTCCCCAAATCAACAAATTTCCATCAATGTACATCAATTAATTTAACAATAAAACTCAACAACATCAGTTAATCCAATTCCACAAACGACATTATTTTATGAGTTTCGCAACCAGAAACTCAACCAAATCAACTACGGACAACACAAAATTATATGATCCCAAACCCGCATACTAATAATCATAATCCGGATTATAGAGTTCGAACCCCACCCTTACCTTAATCGATGGTCTCTTGAATCTCCGATCAGCTTTCCGATTGGCTTCCGACGGTGACTTCTCGTAACCGTTTTCTCCATTTTTCCTCGTTCTCCAGTTTTACTCGTTCTACTTTTCTCAACTTCTATTGATTCCAACTTCTCCTCTTGACTAATTCTCCTCTTTATTTTTCTTTTTATTATAATAATAATAATTATTATAATTCAATCTTAATTGGGCTTTCTAATCCGCACCTCCACGATTTCTACCATTCACGCCACAACTAGGCCCACTTCAATAAGTACTCTCATAATTCTATATTATTAATTCTAATATTATTTCTCCCGACTAAATCGATTAATTACCGACTATCAAATAAATCGTCCAAACCACCAAATCAACATATTCAACTACAAATGCAAAATATCCAATATTATTTTCCACAACTTAAATCAACTTATTTAATAAATTCAACGTGAACCAACTTATAAACATCGACGGAATATTTCGATATTTCGGAAATCAACTTAAATCAACTCAAATACACAAATCATCGCAAATCAATACAACACAATACACTTGCATTTAATTAAATAATTAATTAAATAAACGGACGTTACATAATCCCTGGTTATTTTTCTAATTAAACCTTAATCCTTAATTATTAATTAAATTAAGGAATTAATTAAATTAATTAACTAAAACCCCAATAGTAAAATCAAATAACCAAATGAGAAACAAATTTCGATTTTAACGTGATCATACGTACCTACTACTTATTATAATAATAATAATAATAATATCCTTTATTTTACTTTCTAAATATCTAAATATATTTATTGCTTTTTATTTATGTATCAAATTCTCTCTCTAATCCTTGAATTTGAATATCATGTGACTGGAAGTGTTTAATAGAGATTATTATTAGAAAAAAAACAACATGTTTTGTTTATAAGAGATTGATTTATTAATAAAAGAAATGTTTAATAAAAAAGGGTTTATTAGTTTTTGTTTAGAAAAACGTTTTAATCTTATTTGAGAAAATTTGTTTGTTAAACTTTATATTTCGTATATACTACACAAACAATTACAGTCTAGCAATGAATAACTATAAGAAAAAAACAATAAACCTAATTAACAAACTCAAACAATACCAAGATGAAACCAGTTAAAATTCAAGGATTAATACTCTAAATAAAATCAAAATAAACCCATAGCATACAAAAAATTAAACCGATTAAAATATCAAATAAGGACCAAGGTAGTGAAACGAAAAAACCAACCTACGGAAAGGAGATTGTCCCCGGTGAATAAAGTTATTGATCTTTAAAGCTATACTTTATTTCATGGTTGATTTCAATCCTTTGATCTCTCTTTTTTTTTCCATGGTTAATTCCTATCCTTCGATCTTTCCCTTTTGTCCTTGACCTGATATTTCCCTTCCTTCTATCTTTGACCCGCTATTTTCCCTTTGTCTTTGACATAATAGTTGCTGGTAGGAGTTTTAGGATTTAGTTGTTGTTTCTTCAATGTGAAGAACAACAACTTTTAGGGTTTGAATATGTGAATAGTGGGTGAGGAAAATATGAAAAAAAAGAGGATCTATTTATAGATAAAGGATTAGGTCAGAAATTGAATGTGATTGTCTAAATTAGGAAATATTTGATCTGCCATGATTTTCCCTATTTCTTAACGCCCAAATTAATGAATCTGGATGGATTCATGGCTCGATGAATTTAAATAAAAATATATTTAAAATAAAAATAATAATCTAATAATGATGATGAAAAACAAATTTGATTTTATTTGATTTTTGTGATTTTTCCATAAAATAATGATTTTAATGACAAAAATCATATTTTTAAAAATGAATTAAATGCAAATACGAAATTTAAAAATAAAATAATAAAAAATGTTATTTTTGTGATTTTTTTTTATAAAAAATAAAAATAGAAAAAGTTATTAGTAAAAGAAAAATAAATAAAATATTAAAAAGAGAGGAAGGTGATATTTGAACTCACAACCTCTCACATTTATATCCCTCTTTCTATCAATTGTGCTATTTTATTTATTTGAAATAAAGAGGCACCAAAAAGCATATGAAGCAGGTCAAAATTTGAGATACGACAGCTGCCCCTATTTAATCGGCTTCGAATCAGAATGCTGATGTCGACGAGCCTTCCTCCTTTTGAAGAGGAGACGATTAAATATAAAAGGAACCCTAATTTTGACCGCGAAGTTGATTGGTATAGACCCCTCAATGATGTTTGGTTAATATCCAATATCTTGTGCATAATATCCCTGGTTGCAGAAGTCCTGCCGGATTCTGGTGATCCTAATTTTGTGTTGATAAACCCCGTTAGAACCCCTGATGAGCTTTTGAATCGATAGAACCCCGTGATACTCCTTGGTGGAACCCCTCATGAAAATTCCCGATAGAATTGCTTGATATATAAAACCTGATTCACTGAATTGTTTGATGATAAACCCCGATGGAACCCCTTGATGTCACCTTTTGACTAAATAACCCCGAGGAAATCGCCTGTCTTATAGAACCCCTTTTCAATCCCTGGTAAAACCCTTATCATTCCCTTATAGAACATCTTAATCCCTTTCATCCCTTATGGGTGAACATCACCTATGATTCCTATGATCCTCTAATCATGTTGTTGGAATCAAATAGGACTTTAGTGATACCTTGATCACTCTGGATACAAACCCTTGAATAGAACCTCTTAAATACTGATTACAACCACATATTCAACCCTTTGACAAAACATCCGATATAACCCCTTTTGTAAAACCCCATAAAATCCCTTTAATCCGGTAAGACTTTTTTTTTGAAATCTCTTTGATATAACCCTTTAAATAAAAATTCGATAGAACCCATTCAATACAATTCCCTGAAAATTCCTTTAATCCGGTAAAACCCCCTTTGGTGAATCCCCCTGGTATAGAATTTCGGCCTAACCCCTTGGTAGAGCTCTTTTTGTGAAACCTCGTAAGTAAAACTCTCTTGTATAATACTCTTATATAATTCCTTTAATACAATTCCGATAAAACTCCCTGATAAAATGTAATAAAACACCTTTTGGATAAAAATTCCTTGATAGAACCCCATGAATAAAACTCTAGTAAAACCCATTTGATAAATCCTTTAATAAAACCCCTTGAAAAGAAAATCCGGATGAAATCCTTTTGATAAATCTCTTAATAGAATCTCTTTTAATTGAACCCCATTGGTAAATCCCCTTTGATAAAATCCCTTGATGGAATCTCTGACGAATATCCTTTAATAACATTTTGGTATAACCCTTTGATGGAACCCCTTGAAAGAGATTTCAGATAAAAACCCTTTTGACAAAATCCCTTGATAGAAAACCTCTTGATACAACCCCGATGATACCTTTTAATAACGTTCTGGTAAGACCCCTGAAGGAAATAATATGGTAAATCCCTTAAAAAATCCTGATTAAAACCTCTTGATAAATCCCTTGGATAAGAATTTGTCAGAACCCCTCGATACAATTTTGATGAAATCCCCTTGGTGAAAATCCCTTTATATAACCTCTTATTTAATCCCTGATAGAACCTATGTGCGATCCCTTTGAACAAACATTAGATAGACCCCCTTTTGTAGAACCCCATAAATCCCATTTGTATAACCCCTTTGGATAAACATCTGATAAAGCCCCATATAATCCCTCAAATAATAAGTCTGATAAAAATCTTCTTGAACCCTTGATACAACCCCTGTTATAACCCCTTTTGAATAATATTGTAGTAAAACTCTTTTTGATGAAAAATACCTTAAAATCCTTGGTAACATCCCTTTGGTATATCCCTTTGATAAAACCTTCTACATGGAATCTCTTGATAACATTCCATGTTTGAATTCTTTGACCAAACCTTAAAAAACCCTTGATAAAACCCCTAATGAAACCCCAGTTTATGTATATCCCAGTTTTTATAAATTTTTTTTGTAACATCCTGACTCCCTAACCTTTAACTCTTTGATAATGATCCCTGATATCCTTAATCCTTGTGATAATCAATAATTCCTTAATCCTCGAGAATGTGAAAACTCATAATTCCTCAATCCCTGATTCACAATAATCATTGATTCTTGAGATATTTAATGAAACTCCCATGTTGGTCATTGTCGTGACTGCTTATTTTGTAAACCCTGTCTTTTTAAATTGGGAAATGTATGATCCCTTCAACGATTTCGAAACCAAAGTAAACTCATTTTCCTTTTAAAAAGTTTTTCTTTTTAATTTTAAACCCAGTGTTTAAATGCCTTATTTCACAATTAATTAACACTCTGTAATCAAGCGGAAAGTTATTAAGGAACAAAGAAGATGATTTGAAAAGCAAATCATGTTAATGATAAGCTCGAAAATGGGCGAAAGTACATTAGAGGGTAATTCCCATAAGGAGAGATCACCACAAATATAGAAATATGTAAAAATGGCAATAAAAATGAAAATTCTTTAATATCCCTATTAAATTAAACACCAGTTTTAATCCCTGAGTCTTCAAGATCTTTATACTTCGCTTCTGAATATGATAGCTGAAATGATCACCCCATTCCAAATTCCTGTTATGGGTGACTTGAGTGCTTTCAGTCATATGCCTTTTGGATATCCCTAATTTTTTCCTGGTCCTCTCTTTTAGAGTCTTAGTCCACCGGGATGATATACCTTTTTTTTTTTGCATAAGCCACCCTTTCGGGTTTTTCGACTTATCGGGTTTTATTTTTTATAAGTCTCTAATTTTTTCCTGGATTGCTCTTTAGAGTTTTCAATCCACTGAGACGCCATAACTTTTTCCTAAGCCTCTCTTTAGGGTTTTCGACTTAGCGGGCTTTTATCCATTTTTTCTAGGCATAATATTTTTGACTGAATAGGAATTCACCGGTCGTGGTAGATCCGTTCCATTCATGTTTGTTAACCCTAGTGCTTCGCCAGAGAAGACACTCTTCATGACATTTGGCCCTTTATAGTTTGGGGTCCATTTTCCTCGTGGATCTTTATGGATGGGTAATATTTTTCTTAACACCAAGTCTCCCTTTTCAAATAGGCGTAGATGAACTTCTTTGTTTAATGCCCTTTTAATCTCCTTTGATACAGTTCACCGTGACATATGGTAGCCATGTGTTTCTCTTTTATGAGGTTCAGTTGGTCATATCTGATTTGAACTCACTCCACTTCATCCAGTTTTGCTTCTATTATAACCCTTAGTGACCGAATTTCCACTTCAATCGGGAGTACTGCTTTTGTGCCATATACCAATGAGAACAGAGTAGCTCCAATTGATGTGCGAACTGAGGTTCTATTACCGTGTAGTGCGAACAAGAGCATCTTGTGTTAATCCTTGTAAGTCTTCACCATTTTCTGGATGATTTTATTGATATCAACAAAGTAGTATGGCACACCGTGTATTGTCTTTATTGTCGGGCGACCCATACAAGTGCATAACATGTCTTCTCCAATATTGAGCATCTCGATTCGTGATCGATGAAATTCTTTCTCAAGTAATAAATGGCATGCTATTTTCTCTCTGTTTCATCATGTTGCCCTAGTACATCCCATAGAGTTGTTGAGCACTATGAGGCACATTATGAGTGATCTCTCTGGAACTGGTGGCACAAAGATAGGTGGCTCTTGTAAATATTCCTTAATCCAGTTGAAGGCTTCTTGAAAATCTTCATTCCACTTTATAGTTTGATCTTTTCTGAGCAGCTTAAAGATCGGCTCACAAGTAGAAGTAAGATGTGAGATGAACCTTGCACTGCAATTTAATCTTCCCAGAAACCCACAAACTTCTTTTTCCGTTTTTTGGAGTTGGCATTTCTTGGATGGCCTTTACTTTATCTAGGTTAACTTCTACTCCTCTTTGGTTGACTATGAACCCTAATAATTTTCCCGATCTGACGCCAAAAGTACACTTTGTTGGATTTAGCCGTAGCTTCTACTTTCTTAGACGCTCGAACAACTTATGTAAATTTACTAGATGGTCCTCCTCATTCTGTGACTTAGCAATCATATCATCCACATAAACCTCTTTCCTTGTGCATCATATCATGGAATAGAGTCACCATAGCCCTTTGATAAGTTTCCCACACATTCTTTAATCCAAATGGCATCACCTTGGAGCAGAAAGTACCCCACAGAGTGATAAATGTAGTCTTCTCCATATCGGAAGGAGACATCTTGATTTGATTATACCCGGAGAACCCATCCATAAATGAGAAGACCGCGAACTGAGCAGTGTTGTCCACTAGTACGTCAATGTGAGGTAGTGGAAAGTCATCTTTAGGACTTGCTCTATTGGGGTCTCGGTAGTCTACACACATCCTTAATTTCCCATCTTTCTTCGGCGTTAGCACCATGTTGGCTACACATTAAGGATACTTCACGACGACTAAGAATCCTGCATCGAACTTCTTTTTGACTTCCTCCCTGATTTTGAGAATCATGTTGGGTCTGGTTCTCCTTAATTTCAGTTTCACCAGAGGGCATTCTGACCAGAGTGGCAACTTGTGTTCAACAATGTTGGTATCGAGCCCAGGTATGTCTTGGTAGGACCAAGAAAACACATCGGTATATTCCCGCAAAATCTTGATCAACTCTTACTTTATATCCTTGTTTAATGAAGTTCCAACTTTAACCTCTTTATTTTCTTCTTCAGTCCCCAGATTGATCACATCCACTAGTTCCTAGTGAGGTTGTATTTCTTTGTCCTCTTGCCTTAAAAATTTGGATAATTCTTCCGGGAGATCACATTATCCCCCCATCAACCTCTTCTTCTTGGTAAATCGGTAACTCAAAGTCAACAGGGATTATGTCGGCGTTATTATCAATAGGTTTATTTTTAAATCCGCATGCAGAAAGATTTTTATTATTCCCGATTTAGACTAGGTAGTATTTGAAATGAAACTATAAAAAAAATCTTGCCATTTTTTTTAGAAATAATTGCAAATGAAAGAAATAAGATCTTGATTGAAAACAAAATGTAATTTTATCGTTAAAATAACCCAAAGAAACAAAGGGTAACCCTTGTTTGAAAAAGAAAATTACTTTGAAATAGAAATCATCTCAGGAATCTCAATCGTTTTCCAATTGTCGAGGATCGTGTATGATGAGCAATGACATCCCAAGTTGGATATCCCTTTATCATCCTCTTCTATTGCAGTCACTTGACTTTCGACCCCAGCACTATGGAAAGTTTTGTTGATAGAAGGAACTTCCTTTGTTAGTAAACCTTTGGAACCCCTTGATTAGCCGGTTTGTAACCCAACCCAAACAAATCCTTCATCCCACAAATTGCCCCAGTCTGTCATGTCTCCCCTCTTGATTAAGAAATTATCTTTTATCCCTTAAATGGCATTGACAATTGCCCTAGCGTGCCCTAGTAACGGGTTATTTCCCATATTATACTGGTATTGAAGATCCTAATCATCCTGGTTGGCCAGAGGACCACAAGTGTAAGGAGGTCTAGGTGCCCTATTATGGACATGTTGTGGGATTACTCCTTCAGTAGATAGATCATTAACCTTTTATTTACCCGCCTGAGCTTCTTTATTCTCCAAGTTATAACCACACAGTGGGTTATCAATCCCATTTTCTTTGATAGTTCTTGCATCACCCTTAAGGACTGCTTGATTCTTCTTCAATTGATCTATGGCTTACTTATGGTAAGCTCAAGTTATGAGGTCGAGAAGTTAGGTTGTCAAGCTTGATGATTCCAAGATGAGATAGTTTTTTAAAATAATTCTCGTTTTATACCTTTTTGAAAAGATATGTTCTTATAATGAATGTTATATGCATGCAAATGTATGTATGAATATGCAAAGAAAAGATACTTTCATTGGGATCTTGAAACATTCATTAATGGAAAAGTAAACCCAAGAGTAAATAGAAACTCAAAATACTTTATTAGAATAGAAATTGTTAAGGGTCATAGCCCAACTTATTACATGAAAGGAGAAATTACAATTAAGGTCGTAGCCCTTTATTCATGAAAGCAAACTAAAAGAAACCATCGTGCCCCTAGAAACGTTTTTTAATCCTCTCCCTGAATTCTTCTACCATATGACGACATAATCCAAGAAAGTCCATAATTTCCTCCTTCAATTTGAAGATGAGTGATATTTCTTCTGCTTCCTTTAAATTTTGAGGTATTTCCCGAATAAGGTCGTTGGACAATATGACCCACTTGTAGTATTGTTTCCTGTAGTATCGTTCATCCCTAACAAGCCACTTTATAATCCATTTGTCTTCTTTAGAAGAAGCCTCCAATTGTTGTAGTTATTCCTCCATATAAGTACTTCAAGCTTCTAAATCATCATATGACCCACGAAGATCCCTTTCAAGTGCTTCCACTTTCCTTTTTGCCATTCCTTTTAGCATGATGATATCTAAAGTTTGACTCCTAACCTTCATAAGTGAATCAACCAACCCTTGAACTCCAGCTTCCAAAGCTTGAATGTGACTTTCAAATCCTTCATTTATTTCCCTTTGAGTTAAACTCATATAGGTAGAGACGTCCAGAAATTTCCTTTAGCGAAGGGCAAAACCCTATAGTTTTGAAAACACCTTTGTTACCTATAGAATAATCCAAAACCTTGTAGAATTATTCAAGGGTAGGAGCCATTTTGAAGTCTTGAAATTGAAACAATCTTAACTCAGGATCATAGTATTGGGCCAAAGCAGTTACCCCATGAGAATAGTTATAATATCCAAAATATTCCCATGCTTATGAATTTAGGACCTCCTTTTGTCTTCTTTGTAGAATATTCCTTAAACCATCCTGTTGTACCCCAAAATTTTCCCTCCCACAATCAAATTAATGTGTCCTTAGAGTTCTCTCAAGGTTCACAAGGTTCACAAAGTTCACAATTGGTCAGAAAGTTTGAGAGTTCCCTCAAACAAAGCCTCATCCTAAGCAATGGATCCACAACTAGGGTTTTGAGTTTATCTAAGCTAAATGGACTTCCAAGGCCTCAAGTAAGCTTCATAAAATCCCACATAACTTCAAGAATCCCTATGTCAAGTTTCAGAGCTTTCCCAATAAGTTTGACCAGTCAGATGATCAGATATGCAAAAATCAGTCAAAGTGGTTAAAAAGTCAAACTGAGGTCAACTGTGGTCAAATTAAAGTCAAACTTCAATATTTTTTGCAAACATCAAGGTTATGAAGTAAAATTCATCATTTGATCAAGGGTTGATCATGGTTCATCAAGGAAATCTCATATCATCAAGAATCAAGAAGTTTCTAAATTAGGATTTCATAGTAAAAGTCAACTGAACTATGACCAACAATAACTTTCACATGCTTCATAAAAAATTTCCCATACAAAGCTCATTTTTAAGGAAATGAATTCTCTACAACTTTGTGTCTCACAAGCCAAGCCTAAAAATGCTTCATTTGGAAGGTATGAGCTAAGACATTATAGGTCATTTCAAAAGTCAACAAAAAGTCAACTTTTTCCAAAGAGCATAATTTGAAATTGGTAAAAGATATGGACATGAGACCAAAGTGGTTTGTTAAAGGACTCTCTAAGATTTCTAAAAAGTCCAAGATCACTCTCATAGCCTTAAAACTGAGGGAGTTATGACTTGGCAAAGTTGAGAAATTTTCAAAGGGTGCATTGAGCAAAAAGGGTCTCAAATCCAATTTTTTCCAAATGGGCCAAGGAAATTGCAATCCAATCTTCACAATAACCTTATACACGACCCGTTGATCATTTTTTTAGATTTTTAGATTTTAGATTTTATTATTTTGGATTTTATTTAATAAAATTCAATTTTAATGAAAATAAAATATAAAAAGTCAAATAAAAAATCTGATTTTGGTTCTAGAATGATTGATATATCATTTAAGGTTGATTGAGAGGATCCAATTTCGTGCACAATCAATTTGGAAACATATCATTTGATTTTTTGACATTTAAGATGATGGAATTTCATCATGAACAAGTAACCCCAATCCTTGGATCAAAAGCCCATTATTTGACCTAGTTATGTTCACTATATATACACAAACATAAACCAATACAAGGGGACGTTTTTCTAGAGATCATTCGTAACATCAACTTCAAATTTTTTCCAAACAAATTGAATTTCAGTTTTGCCTTTCCACAGGTCCTCAAAGCATTTTAAAGGTTCAAACGTGTTCTTGAGAACCTCCTGAACGCATTGCCATTATCATCATTGACTAAAACATAACATAAACCTCAAACCGAATTGGTTTTATGCCATGTTTATTTTTTTCGATTCCATGAATTCGTGTGTTTTTTGTTGATTTTTATTATCTAACCTGAGTTGTTTTGATGTAGTGAAGCTTTCTGGATAATTAGATTGGAGTTTCATAGCCTTGATTAAGTTATGCCAAGGTTAGGGTTTAAGGTCCCGATTTGGGGGCTTTCGATTTAGAGCATATAAATCCCTTTTAACAATGTATTCTAATTGTATGAGCTATGGGTAATCGTTTGATGTTACTATCGCGAATTAATTTGGCACGATTTGATGTATGTGAAAAACGCAGGTTTCCTGCAAAAATATTTTCGCAGCAAAATTCCCAGCAATTTTTGCAGGTAAAATCACAAGTCTGGAGGTAGAAGAAGGAGGAAGCACGCGAATCAGAAATTCAAATTTAAAACTTTGTTTTTGTTTTATTCGTCTCATATATGTATCACAGGTGCACTGCAGGTCTAATGGTAAAAGGCGCATGCGACATAAGTCTGAGGGCGTGAGTTCAAGTCTAGCCCTCAACATTTTTTTTATTTCAATCATTTAATTTGCTTTATAATATAATGTTGTGTTTCTGTTCTATGTCACCAGACGCGCGCTGACCTAGTGGATTAGTGTGGTGTCTCTGAAGCAGAGGGTGTGGGTTCAAACCCAACCTCCAACATTCCTTTTGCAAACCTTTTTTTTTCATTCTTTTTAAATCTTTCTTAATTTTTCTTAATTATTTTGTTTTTGTTAAATTATTTAAAATTAACCTAAATCACCCTCACTAATCTTCTTTAAATAATTTTCACCATCTTTTTTTTACTTGACTATTTTCTTTAAAAAAAATTAATATATTAATTTTTTTTCTTATAATAATATAAAAATTAATTAATTAGTTAATTTAATTAGATTTAGGTTTTCTTAATTAAACCCTAATTTTCTCTAAAAAATCTAATTTTCTTAATTAACCCTAATCTTAAGTTAAATCCTAATTTATTTTTTTAATCCTAATAATTTTGTTTTTATTCATTGTTATTTTATTTAATTATTTATTTAGAATAATATTCCGTGCTTATTTATTTATTTTTGCCTTATTTAAATTTATTAGAAAAATGTATAGGCTATTATCATTGTAATTTATTTTTTTATGCTCGATTATTATGTATCTGCCCCAAAGCGATGTAATAGCGTAAGATTTATTGTTTTTCGCATTTTATTTATTTTATTTTATTCATGGTTAGTAAATAGGGAGTGAAAATATAATCGTAATTAATTGGATTTAGAAAATTAATTAAAAAAGATAAAATATCTGAAAATAAACACTCACACACGTAAGTCGATCTATGATCGCCGTTTGCACCTCCTAGGGTTATTCCTCTTAAAAGTTGCCTTTAAAACTGTCAAGTCCCTCGAAAGTGGGGTATCTTAAGCAAAACCCTAATAAGAAATCATCTTGTCTCTCCCTCGGTTAAAAGATTAAGTCCCTACGTTGTTGCCTACGGTGTTGCCTAGAATGATCTTGTCCTTTTGTTTTTAAAAGATGATAGTCCCTCCCAATTGCTAAGGACACCCTACAGTTGCCTTCGTTGACCATACGATGACCCTACGCCCGTCCCTTAACAAATCCAAGGTAACGACTACCTATTCCTTAATAATAGGGACAGTCTTATCCTTGAAAGAATATAAAAGAACATGAAAGACTAGTCTAGGGTAGGTACTGCTTAGTTACTTGCTCACATTTCAAAAATACTTTTCACACCACACTATTTTCAAACATTTTCAAAACAAAGGCTTTGTATACATCCATACGAGGATCATTACAAAGTACTTAAAAAATTTTCTAATCACACACTTCACATTTTCAAAACAATTAAGTGAGCTAAGTAACTAAGAGCCCATGGATAACCATGGATATAAAGGGTACTAACACCATCCCTTTATATAACCTACCCCCGAACTCAAGTCTTTAAAAATAGGTTTTTCCTGTTCTTTTATGCCCTTTCCCTATGGATAAAATAAAAGTCAGTGGTGACTCTTGCTATCCGCAACACTTATAGAAAGTCAGTTCTCCCACCGTGTTACAGAATTGGAGACTCTGATGGGGACTTACTAAGTAAAAGATGGGTACCCTTAGGAATTATATCACTTAAAATTGTTTGCTTTGTTTGCTTTATATTACTTGTTAGGCTTTTTGTGAGAGATCCTAACCCGGATCTAGTGTACCCTAGGTAAATGGCAATAGACCAAGGAAACTGTACAGCGTATACCGATATGGTTGATCTGGTGGCCATAATTAGTGTGACTTCTTGGTTGGTGCTTATGTTCCTTAAGTAAGTTGAGGATAATATAGGGCTGCCATATGTTATCAATACACTAACTGACCTTTAGAACCCTAGTTATCCCATCTTGGCCTTAGAAAGTAGTGAGATAGCCATCTTTGGAGAAGTCTAAAGTTGGTTGATACTCGATGCTACGCTCATTGAGATCCTAAACTTGGAGGGTTTTAGTTGGCAAGTAAGTTGCCTACTGAACAACCACCCTTGGGAAGGATCAGTGATATTGAGATCCCTTAGAACCCGGTTACTTTTGTAGGACAGGATGAACCATCTAAACTTCAGGGGAGGGTATTTACCTTTAGACCTCATGCAAGCCTTCAAACCTAGGGCTATTGTGTGACTTGTTTGTGTGTGCCACATGTTTGTGATTGATCATAACATCGTGACATCATGACATCATAAGCATAGCATTTTCACTAACCATTTCAAGGACCAAAAGATTTATCTTTGTTCTTTGTTGCTGGTCATGGCTTCTGCCCGTAGGAATACTATCCGAATCAACTTTGTAGGGACACCTTCTAAGCTTAAGGAATTGGTCTCTAAAGTTTCTGAAAGTTCCCAATTCATCAAGAAGCATGGTTACCTGCTGGATCTAGTTACTTCAGGGTTCAATGAAGACATGATGAGTGTCCTATTCCAGTTCTTTGATCCTAAACATCATTGCTTCACATTCCCCGACTATCAGCTGGTTCCTATAATGGAGGAGTTCTCCAAACTACTGGGTATACCTATCCTTGATTAGAGACCCTTCACAGGCTTAGAGAAAAAGCCTAAACTTGAAGTCATTGCTGCAGCCCTACACTTGAAGAAATCAGACATTGTCTTAGAAACGAGAAGCGGAGTTAAAGGTATTCTTGCTAAGGTATTGATGGAGAAAACTCAGGTGTTTTTGGATGCTATGAGCTATGATGCTTTTGAGGAGATATTAGCCTTATTAATCTATGGCTTAGTGTTGTTCCCTAATCCAGACCAGTTCATAGACGTACACACCATCAACATATTTCTGACTCGCAATCCAGTGCCTACATTACTTGGAGATATCTTACACTCTCTTCACACTCGTACTATGAAAGCGAGAGGAACTCTGATGTATTGCATACCTTTACTGGCTAGGTGGTTTATTTATCACCTTCCTTGATCAGTGATGAAGAATGAACAAGGGTTAAGGTGGTGTCGCTCCCCGGATTTTCATCCCGGTGCAAACGCGAACTGTCAACGATGTTGGTGGTTGAGGTTGAATAGAGTCGCCATCTAGGCATTTTTATCCTGAAGGAAAGGTAATGATGCATAAACCTAGGAAGATATGGATAAGACAGTTGCGAACCAAAGAGACTGAGTAAGGGGGTAGGTTATGACCTGGGAAGGTATTAGCACCCAGATCGTCCGTCATACTCGACGGGATTCACGCTTACTTGATTGTGTTAAAGGGGGATAGTGTATGTGATAAACTATGTATAAAAGGCTAGGGAGGGATGGATGTACAGAGTGTCAGTGCAAGAAGAAAGTGAGTGCTCAAAACTGAGGCTAAGGAAAGAAAGCTGGAAAGAGGAGAAAGGGGGGACAAAGAGACTTTTATTCGATAACTGTTAAGTTATGCCTACGTATCCTCTCATGCAATGAGGAAGTCAGAACACCGTAGTTCGACTCAAAGAGACTTGGATGTTTTTATTGTGAATTGCTTTCTTGTCTATGCTCAAGTGTATGACTCGTCTGGCTCGAGTGCTAACTGTCTTGCACTAGACGGGAGAAGCGAGTTCTCGTTTTCAGAGTGAGTGTGATGAGAAAACAAGCCCAGAGGAGACGTTTATTGTTTGTTTTTGTGTTTTCAATTTTTTTATTGTTTTTGGTGTTTTGCATAGGATAATGAGCTTAAGCCTTAATCAAGGGTAATAAACTCATTATATCACCCCTGATTAGGGATAATGAGTCTACTTAAGTATGAGATGAAAAATCTCAACTTAATTACCCTAATGATATAGGATTAAGATCATTAACCTACTTGTGATTATTAAGTGTTTTTTGGATTTTTGTTTTGTGTTAAGTAATAAGTTTAATCTCTAATCAGGGATTAGTGAACTCATTACACCATCCTAAGAGAAGGATAATAGATGAGAACATTTAAGATGAGGAAGATACCTCAACTTAATCCATGGTTAGGGATTAAAATCATTATTTAACAAGCCTTTATTAAAGTGGGTTTTAATTAGAGGTGAGATTAAGAAGTGAATTTTATGTTTGTAAGACTAAACCTAAGGGGGACTTGTCCATTAAACACTAGGGTTAGTCCCTCTGAACCAACAAGCAGAGATGTAACCCTAATATAAGGCCCAAGTTACAAGCTTAAGTCTTAATGATTATTAGGTGTTTTGATTGGAAGGTGTAAACAACTTAAAGGTTTAACACTAAGTATTAAAGTTATACACTCCATCCTAAGATAAGGATATAGGCATAACCCTAATTCAGAGTCTTAAAACATTAACTGTTTAGCCTTGATTATGAGATGAGAAGCAGAGACTCAAGGAGACTCAAAGGTAAAAACTAGGGGAGACTATGTACAAACCTAAAGTTATCATGCTTGGATATTCCTATGGTTTGTAAGGCTTAGAGAAAGATCTTCAGATAGTCTTCAGATGGCCACCAAGGAAGAAGAAACAGATGAAAAGAGAAGAGAAAAGAGAATAGGTTACTTACTTCCTAGAGAAGTTAAGTAACCTAAGAGAAAGAAAGGGAGCAAGAGAGAGAATAAATGAGTCAAAATCACTTCAAAGACAAATAAATATGCAAATGAAGAGATAAGAAGAGTTTGGATGTGGAGGCAAATCCACATCCTAAACAACTTACCTGAAGCCCCTGAAATGGTTAATATGAATGCATAAGATGTGAAACAAAATGAAATAAGGAAAATGAAGATGCAATGATCAAGACCATAAGTGCAAACATAATTAAAATGTGTTATAAAGTGATGTAAATACATGTACAATGTTTATGCATGATCATACAAGAGATGTGATGCAAAGGAAGGCATGTTAGAAGCTTGAAATCACATGAATACACATAAGAAGTAATGAATGCGAAACATATCAAATGGATGAAACAATGATCAACCAATGTTCATACATGTCCTAAGGTATCTAAGATGACATACAAATGCATGAGATGTCATGACAAGTTCATATGATGAAGGTATGCAAGGATGAATGCAAATGAACATGGCAAATTAGGGTTTTAAGAAAGTATGAGATGCACATGTCCACAACAGAAGGATAACACATGATAAAAAATTGAAAATGAAACCTAATGAACCCTAAACACACATAAGATCACCCCCAAAGATGGAGGTCAGAAGCTATACCAAAGTCAAGTTATGGTTTTTCTAAGTTAGGTTAGGGTTTTGGGTACTTCTTCATGAAAAATGCCAAACAAATAGAAAATACATTGCAAAAATATGAGTTAAATGCCCTAGATACTAAATGCAAAGTATGAAAGAATGAAAAAAGAACCTTGTGCAAACTCATCTTGGTTGATCAAAAATGGATTTTTGAAGTTAGGGTTAGAAAAATAGGAAATTTGGAAACCCTAATTCATGGTTAATTGTCAAAACATGATCAAACCCTAAAAGAAAATTGTAATATGAGTTTGTAAATTGTTCTAAATATGTAAGAATGCTTCATGATTTTTTTCGGTGATTTTTAAATACCTAAAAGTATTTTTAATTAATTAAAATGAATTAATTAATTAAATAATACAATTAAATGATTTAAAAATAGATTTTTAATGCAAAAATTAAAAATAAAAATGTTTTTGGTTTCTGAAAATTATTTAAAGTGAAAGTGCAAAAAAATGTATTTTTATAAATGATTTGCTATTTTAAATAAATAAAAGAAAACATAATGAATAAAAAAAATAAAATGAAAAGTAATTACAAGGAATGGCTCAGATTGCGTGGGAAATGGATCAAGGGATGAGATCTCAAGTCAGCTTGACCTGGGGTATGAGGATCTAAGGGTCCAGATCAAATTTCCATTACGCGCGTGATCTAAGGGCTGTGGTTCAATCTGATTAAATTAATTAGGATTAAATTAATTAATTAGGATTAGGGTTTAATGACATATCTAGACCGTTCGTACACTAACCTAATCAAGATCCTATGGCTCAGATTCAAACTGGAAACACTAACCCTAATTAACATCAGATGACCGGAACAGTGCTCCGGTCATCTTATCCGGCCAACCCCAAACCCTATCTTCTTCCCCAGGCCACCCCAAGCCCTCTAACTTGCCCAGAAACACTCCCCTAACTTCACTCAACTCAAATCAACAATCAAACAACATTTATCATACATGAATCAAGCAAATCGAAACAAAAATCAAAATACGGGCAAACTTTCAAAACATCATAACATACTCATTTTTCACTCATTTTCGATTCTAAACATATCATGATGATCAGGATAACATGTAGATTCAATTTATAACAAGAAAAAGAAGTTCTGGAAAAAATGTTCTTGGAAGCTACCTGAACTTAAGTTCTTCAAACTGGAGCTTTCAAGGCCTTCCCTTTGTGCAAACCAACTCCTTTAGACCTCCTGAATCTATTGAGATGCTTGGATGAAGTTTATAGTGGCTAGTTTGAGAGGTTCAGTTCTGATATGGCAGAAAATGAGGTTCTTATGTGTTGTGTTTCAGGCCATTATGAGGGGTGGGATTTGTTCTATGGGTGATGTGTGGTTGATTGGTGAAGAAACTTTTAAAGTTTGATGGCTGGATTGGGAGAATCGAAGAGAGGAAGTTTTGGGGAAATTTTGTGCAATCTGAGTATGTGGTCCTTGTTCAAGGCTTGTTGTTGTGTTTTATGATCCTTAGGCAATACATAAACAATTGGGATTGATCAGAAGAGTGGTTGTGCACTGTGGGAATGGCATGGCTCAATTGGCCAAAAAGTCAAAAGTTTATGTACTTGAGGTATGGGCCATGACAGAGTTGATTTTCTGGCGGGATTGTGTTCAACTGGCTTCAAGGATGACCTTTGGATCAAATGTGGTGAGATGTGATGCTTGGATCATGAGATTGTATGTGTTTTGCAATTTCACAACTTTGAGAATTCTTGAGATGCAAGTCATGAAAATCCTTGATTCTTGGCACAATTCTGGTTTAAACAAGTTGCATTATGTTTCTATGATGTGTAGAAGTGCATTAGAGGTCATGAGAAGGCTTGGAAATCAAAATTGCACATTTCCCTCTTTGGCATGAACTTGAAAATTATATGATTTTTGCCAACTTTGATCCATCATATCTTGAGTTCTAGGATGAATCAAGATGAGTTCTTATAATTTTTAGAAAGGGGAAGACCCAATCTACAACTTTCATGTTTGAAGAAAATTAATTTGAAACCTTTTTGATCAAGAAAGAGGAGGTTGAAAATCTTTCCCAAAATGGAAAGTTTACATTACAAGTCATGTCCAAAAATGGCAATTTTGCAAATGGCTCAAAATTCTTCAATCTTTTGAACTTACAAACATTCCTAAGATCAAATAAATATCATAGGACCTCAAATTGATGATGATGACCCTTTGGAACCCTTGTTGGTGGCCTCAGATGCCCTGATTCTGACTTTTCTTGCACAACAAGTTACCATTTGATCAGATGACTTCCACAAGGAATTTTTGCTTCAAATTTGATAAACATGATCCTTATAACATATATAGACCAATATAATCAAGAATGGACAAAAGTTTTGAGTGTAAGGGCCTCAAACCCAAAACCATAATTTTTGGTCATCTGTGTAGGAAACCTTAAGCCTGCCTGGGTAGCTGTGTAATCCCTTATGATCTTTTGACTTTCAAGAACCCTTGGGGGTATAATATAATCTTAGAACACTCAAAGACCTTCTTGTCATGCTTCATGGTCATTTGGATGCCTCATACTCTTTTCAAGATTCATCTGATCACAAACCCTATCTTTGCAACTTATGCAGTGAAATAACTATGCAGTGTGAGATGATATGCTTATGCAATGCAATATGAAGGATCACAAGCCAAGGTGTGAGAAAAAAGAGAGGGAAAATTTAGGGTGTTTACAGATTCCCCTATTCAAGCATGAGTTAGCTATGTAGGATGTAAGCGCCTGACTTAACAGACAAACAAGATAACTTGTGGTTGAATACCAAGACAGTCCAAAATTTGCACTCTTTATTATAAGAAGAAAAGGGATATAAATTGTAATAGACAATATAGACTGAATATCAAATGATAGCGATGGAGGACGACCATCGAGCGGAGGACGACTGCTGGGGATAAAAACGGTGAGAAACACACTAACGGGGACGGCCATCATGCTGGGGAATAAAGAATCCACGACGGGGACGACCATCGGGTAAAGTGATGAAGGACGATCATCAAGATAAAGAAGAAAAGCATGACGGGGACGGCCATCGAGTAAAGGATAAGTGAAACAATGATGAGGGACGGTCATCAAAAAGGTGAAGGACGATCACCGAGCAGGGGACGACTACTGAAAAGATCACGACATAGGACGAATGTCGGATAGAAAGATCAACGATAGGGACGACCATATGATAACATGATGAGGGACGATCATCAAAATAAATGATAAGGGACGGTCATCAAGAGGTGAAGGATGATCACCTAGCAGGGGACGACTGCTCTGAAAAGATGACGACATAGGACGAATGTCAGATTGAAAGATCAACGATGGGGACGGCCATCGGATAACATGATGAGGGACGGTCATCAAAATAAATGATGAGGGACGGTCATCAAGAGATGAAGAATGATCATCTAGCAGAGGACGGCTGCTCTGTTTGGGGATTATCTCGACATAGGACCAATGCCGGATAAAAAGTTCGATGATGGGGATAGATAAACACGGACGAGTGTTTAAGCTCTAAAAATAAAGTGGTATAAGTGTTTCGAAGGTGTGTATAGATTAAAGATACGAACAAGTATCCTTAGGACCGTGATACATACTCGTATCGATAGAAACAAATAGCAACGCGTGTTTAAGGAGTGATGATACGAACGAGTATCAACTGTTTGAAAAGGGAACACGAACGAGTGTTGATCTGCTGGGGAGATACGTAAGATACAGACGAGTATCAAAGAATTATGTATAAGAAGGATACAGACGAGTATCAGAAGGATTGTGTATAAGTATGTACAAGTATTTGTATTGAGAGTGCAAAAGGATATTTTAGCTTTTATCTGCAGGGGATAAGTTTTTTTTTGTGTATTGCTGGAGGAGTGACTGGCTTATGATCATGCAAATGTTTGATTTTTTCCGTAATGCTCCGTATTAGACGAAATGCTATGCTCTGTTTGGGGAGAAATGATGTGAATGCTATGATTATGCAAATGAGAGAAACGAGATCCGAGATCTAAAATCTGCTGGGAGAATGGATCACTGGGCGATCTATGGGGAGAAAGGATCACTGCACGATCTTTCTGAAGGACTCTGGGGGAAGAGCTCTGTGGGGATCCAATGTTGGGGATAAGAAGATCGAGCAACTCGCTGGAGAAAAGTGATTTAGGCCTTGCTTAGGAGATCCCACTTGTGGAGGAGAGAACTTCTGGGAAGTAATCTGTCGGAGGATCAGCTCTGTGGGGAATACTTTGAGGGGATAAAAGGCTCCATGGGGGAATACTTTCGTCGAGTAGTCCTTCTGATGATGTGATTTCCGGCTTGGCTGGGGATATAGTGCCTGATATGACCCATACTGTGAAAGGTTGTCCGCCTTGAGTACCTGCAACCTGTCAAACAAAAGAAACGCACAAGTGCCTTGAGGTATCCTCAACCGGATTCCGTCATAGGAGTTAGGTTCGATTAAAAGCACATATTTCCTGCAAGCTTTTATTTAAAATGGCTTATATGTTTTCATGCAAATGTTGTATTACGAACTATGGACATTTTGCAAACAAAATAAAAAGGTACAAAACAAAGTATGAATGAATATTTGTCTTTATTGATTTGTGTGCCCTGAACAGGCGAGTACATTTGAAGAGGCTAATCCCTGAAATGAGGAGATTTCTATAAAATTGATAAAATAAAAGTATTTTATTTGGCAATGGTGAAGTTGATGCTCCAATCTTCCTTTTGCTATGATCTGTATGACTTTGAACGCTCTTCTTATCTTGCTTTCTGAAGAAAGTTGATTCTGATCGACGCTTTGTGCTTTTGAAGCTTGCCATGTTATGTGAGTGATACAGACGAATTCAAAATGCAGTTGTTTGCTCATTCCCTAATTTTGCGTGGATCGCCCTTTCGGGTTTTCAATCCACCGGGATACCCATTTTTGCCTGAGTTGTCCGATGTGGCTTTTCAACTCAGTGGGTGTACATTTTTTCAATTATTCCCTTATTTTTTCCCGAGTCTTTTATTATGTTTTTGACTCGCCGGGATGCCCTATTTTTTCCTGGACTTACATTATGTTTTTATGTCCAGCGGGTCATTTATGCGAAGTATTTTTTAACTGCGTCTGAATTCACAGGAGACGAGAAGTCTTCACCCTCCATGGTTGCGAGCATCAGTGCTCCGCCCGAGAATACTTTAGTTATCACATAGGGACCTTCATAGTTTGATGTCCACTTGCCCCTGTGGTCTGTATGAGGATGAAAGATCCTTTTCAGTACAAGCTCTCCCACTTGATATTCCCGAGGTCTGACTTTTTGATCGAAGGATTTCTTCATCCGTTTCTGATATAACTGACTATGACATATAGCTACTAATTTATTTTCTTCAATCAGGCTCAGTTGGTTATAACGAGATCGGACCCATTCTGCTTCGTCTAGTTTTACATCCATCATTACCTGCAAGGAGGGTAATTCAACTTCAACAGGTAGGACTGCTTCCATACCATACACAAGCTGATAAGGTGTTTCCCCGGTAGATGTTCTGATGGAAGTTCGGTACCCATGCAAGGCGAATGGTAACATTTCGTGCCAGTCTTTGTATGTGACTACCATCTTTTGCACAATCTTTTTAATGTTCTTGTTAGCTGCCTCAACAACGCCATTCATCTTTGGCCTATAAGGAGAAGAGTTGTGATGTTGAATATTGAAATCCTGACATAGTCCTGTCATCATTTTGTTGTTAAGGTTTGAACCGTTATCAGTAATGATTCGCTCGGGAACTCCATATCGACAAATGATATCCTTTTTCAGAAATCGGGCTACCACTTGCTTGGTGACGTTTGCATACGAAGCTGCTTCGATCCATTTGGTGAAGTAATCAATGGCTACCAGGATGAATCTGTGACCATTTGAAGTAGTTGGATTGATCTTTCCAATAATATCAATGCCCCACATGGCAAAGGGCCAGGGTGAAGACAATATATTCAAAGGATTGGGAGGCATATGCACTTTGTCTGCGTAGATCTGGCATTTATGGCACTTTCTGGCATAAGCACAACAGTTTGCATCCATTGTGATCCAGTAGTAACCTGATCTTAACAATTTCTTTGCCATTGCATGTCCTCCGGCATGGGTACCGAAAGACTCTTCATGTACTTCGTGCATCAGTAGGTCTGCTTCCTTCTTGTCAACACATCTGAGCAAGACCATGTCGAAGTTTCGCTTGTATAAGGAGCCATCAGTATTAAGGAAGAAACTGTTGGCTAGCCTTATCAATGTCTTCTTATCATTAGACGATGCCACATGTGGGTATGTATGAGTCTCTAAGAAGCATTTAATGTCGTGGAACCAAGGTTTGTTGTCAATGACAGTGTCCACAGAGAATACATACACCGGTCGGTCTAGTCTGGATACTAAAATCCGAGGTACATAGTTAGCAGTCTGTACTTTGATCATAGATGAAATAGTGGCCAAGGAGTATGCAAACTGATTCTCATCTCGAGGGATGTATTCAAGCTTGACTGTTGTGAAAAAGGTCAACAATCTCCTCGTATAGTCACGGTAGGGAACCAGATGCTCTTGATGAGTATACCATTTGCCATTAGTTTGGTTGATCACCAAATCCGAATCTCCGAATACATTCAAAGTTTTGATCTTG
Source organism: Lathyrus aphaca (assembly GCA_963966055.1). Lineage (NCBI taxonomy): Eukaryota > Viridiplantae > Streptophyta > Magnoliopsida > Fabales > Fabaceae > Lathyrus > Lathyrus aphaca. The sequence continues at coordinate 405,770,161 of OZ014522.1, read as the reverse complement.
AGGTCAATGGCTTCCTCAAGACCCATGATACAAGCTTCGTACTTTGCTTCATTGTTAGTGTAAACACCCCAAATTTGCCCTCACTAAAGTTCACACCATGGCTTGTGATCTTTTCATTTGCATAAGTTCAATCATATCATCCCATATTGCATTTTTGCTTCACTGTATTGGTTCAAAGTCATCTGCACCTAGGGTTTGTGATCTGAGCAGTCCATGAGCCATCTGAGCCACTCCAAAGGCCATCAATCATCTCAAGAGGGCCCATGTATGTTCAATCATCATATTTTATCCTCCAAAGATCAAGGAAGTCATAAAATCACAAGAACTTGCAAGGCATGGAAGCAGAGCCAGGTTTAACTGCACAGATGACCTAAAATTAGGGTTTTGGTTTCAGAGGCCATAACTCCAAATATTTTGGTCATTCTTGTTTCTATTGGTCTCAATATGATATAGGTATCATACATACCAAGTTTTATGGAAAAATTCATTATGGAAGTCATCTGATCACTAGGTAACTTCTTGAGCAAGCCAGAGCCAAATCAGGGCATCTGAGGCCCCCATCAATGGACCCAAAGTAGATTTTTCATCAAATTGAAGTTATATGGTATTTATTTGATCATTGAATTGTTTGGAAGTTCACAAATTTGAATAAAAATAAGCAAAACCAAAAGTTGCCAAAAATGGAAATGACTTGTAATGTAAACTTTCCATTTTGGGAAAGTTTTTCAACCTCCTCTTTCTCAACCAAAAATGCTTCAAATGAAAACTTATTAGTCATGAAAGTTGTAGATTGGATCATTACCTTTTCAGAAAGTACAAGAACAATATCTAATTCATTTTTGAACTCAAGTTATGGCTTTCCAAAGTTGGCAAAAATCACATAATTTCATGTTTCATGCCAAAAGGGATTTTTTGCAAAACCTCATACCAAACCAATTTGTGACTTCTAAATGACTTCTATACACCATTACAACTTGCCAAAATCAGAATTACACAAATTCTCAAAGTTTCATGCCTTGGATCACAAGCCTCCATAAGTCATTTTTTCATAAATTCTCAAAAGAGGGATATTTGCAAGAAGGATTTCTAATGATTGATTTGGTTTCTAATTAGCCTCAAAACATCATAACAACATTATGTGATCCATTTTGCTGCAAATTGCCCAAAGAACTTCACATTTCCATGACTTGCACATGAAGGAATCCAAAAGGGGCAAAAGTTCATGAAATTGCAAAAACTCCCACAACTTCCACAAACTTGCCAAATTGCCTCAAACTGATTTCCATGGACATCCTTGAATCAAGCTGCGCCAGACACCCCCTTGTCCTTGGCCTGAAACAGCCCATACCTCAAAGGACACATAACCTTGACTTTGTGAATTTTCACCCATACCAATCACACTATGCCACAACCACTCTCTGAACCAATGGCATTTGTTTATACTAATCAAAAGCAAGCCAAACACAACAAGAAGCAAGCCTAAACTCTCCCATAACTCAGCATTCACCAAAACCTCCCTCTTGGCATTTTCTATCGAATCTCACAACTCATCCATTCATTCTTCAAACCAACACCACCATTCATCTCAACATCAATCACTGATCATTTCCCACCCTTCACTTTGCCCTAAAAGCCACCATACACAAAACATGATTTTCTCCCCCTTTGAACAGAACTTCATCAAACTTAAAAAGGAGGCCACAAAAACTTCAGCAAAGCATTCCAGGAGCAAGAGGGAGTCAAGAGGAGTGAGAAAGCACCAAAGAAGAGCCCAGATAGTGCCATTTTCGAAAGCTCCACTTCAGGTAACTTCAAGAACAAATTTTCCAGAAATGATTTTTTAAGTTCTTAGTTTGTTCTCCATGCTTCACTGATCACACTGCACCTTTTGGTTTTGAAAATGATTGAGTATTAAGCATGTATGAAGCTTCTGAAATTTCGGAGTAATTTTCCGTTTTGCTTCGAATCTTGATGTTCATGTGAAATAAATGATTTTTGTTGGCTGAATCTTGTTTAGATTGAGTTAGGGACCATTTCTGGAGAGTTTGGTGAGTTTATTTTACGAATTGAGTGAGTTTGCAAAAGTGGATGGCCGGAGAAGATGACCGGAACACTGTTTCGGTCACCTGAGAGCAATTAGGGCATAATCAGTGTAATTAGGGCTAGTTTGAATTGAGGTCGTAGGATCTTGTTGCCCGCGCGTTTGGGTGGTCTGGATTGAGTGATTAAAACCTTAATCTGAATTAATTAATTGATTAATTAGGTTTAGTAAGATTTGAATGTGGGCCGTTAGATAGCGCGCCAGGTCAACAAGCCCAAACCCAGAATCAACCACAACCCTTGGATTTGCATACTTTCAGTTTATTTTATTTTTATTTCATTTTCTTTCTTTTATTTTGTACAAATTTTTAAAAATAGGAAAATACATCAAAAAATTCTGATTTTTTTTATTAAACCTTTTATTAATTTTCAAAACCCAAAAATATTTTTATTTTTATTTTTTGCATTAAAAAAATATTTTTAAATCATTTAAATATTGTTTTTAATTAGTTAATGAGAATTAATTAATTAAAAATACACTTAAGTATTTAAAAATCACAAAAAAAATCAGAGAGCATATTTAAACATTTAGAAACATTTACAAACTCTCCACACAAATTTCTTTTTGGTTTTGATCATGCTTTGACAATTTTCAAATGAATTAGGATTCTTAAACTTGAATATTTTTAACCCTAACTTCAAAAATTCATAACTTTTGAACCAAAGTGAGTTTGTGAATGATTCTTTTTGCATTGTGTTATGCATGGTGTCAAGCATCTAAAAACATTTTTGTTTCATTTTTATAATGCATTTCCAATTTGTTTGGCATTTTACCTTTAGGATCACCCTTAAAACCATAGATACTTAGAAAAATCATAAGTCCTTCTAGTTTAAGCTTCTGACCTCCCCCTTTGGATGGTAACTTGGCATAGGTTTAGGGTTCCTTTGAGTCCATTTTCAATTTTTCATCTTATGTTTTTCTTCTGTTTTTGAATTATGCATCTCACATGATCATATAACCCTAATTTGCATCTTCATTTGCATCCAACTTGTATAAACTTGCATACATGAACTTGCCATGACATTTTGTGCATCCACATGACATATAAGACATCTTAGGACACATTGAAATCATGTTTGATCATTGCATCACCCATTTGCCATGTTATGCTTTCATTCCATTTCATATGCATTCATGAACTTTCATGCTTCCTTTATGCTTCATTTGCATTCCCATCCTTTGTATGATTATCTTCACCTCATGGCATACCTTTGCATCATCTCTTTGCATCATTAACATCATGAACATGGTTCTGGTTTTGGTTCTCATCTTTGCATCTCATCCCATTTTCATTTCATTTCACTTCCTTTTGCTAACTTTTCAGGTGGTAAGTGTTTGAGAAGTGAATTTGCCTTCATTTCTCACAATCTCTTCTCATCCCTCTTATGCATTCATTGCTGAATTTTAATTTTGTATTAGAGTGAGCTTTCTCATTCATGTTCCCTCCCCACTTTCTTTCTTCAAGCAACTTATCTTCTTAATTGAAGTAAGTTGTCTTGCTTCTTTCTGCTTCTTTTCCTTTCATCCTGCTTCTTCCTTGGTGGCTCTCTTGAAGATCTCTTGCAAGCCTCATAAACCCTAGGAATACCCAAGCATGATAACAATTAGGGTTTGATTAGTCCCCCTATTAGTTTCACCTTTGTGTCATCTTTGTGTCTTCTCTTCTCATCTCTTAATCAAGGACTAAACCTTAAAGGTTTTAAGGATTTGTGATTAAACTTATGCCTGCATTCTTCTATTAGGATGAAGTGTATAACTTTAATCCTAAGTGTTAAACCCTTAATGTGTTTAAATCCTTTAATTAAATCACCTAATAATCACTAAGACATCAAGCTTGTAACGTGGGACTTGCATTAGGGTTCTAATTCTTCCTTAATTGGTTAAGAAGGACTAACCTTAGTGTTAATGGACAAGTCCCCCTCAAGTTGTCTTACAAATCATAAAATCCACTTCTTAATCTTACCATTAACTAAAATCCACTTTAATAAAGGCTTTGTTTTGTCATGAGATTAATCCTTAATCATGGATTAAGTTGAGGAGCCTTCCTCAACTTAAATGCTCTCATCTATTATCCTTCTATTAGGATGGTGTAATGGGTCCATTAAATCCTTGATTATGGCTTAAACTCATTACTTAACACTAAACAAAAACTCCAAAAACATCTAAATAAATGCAAGTAGGTTAATTATCTTAATCCTACATCATGGTGATTAAGTGTGAGGTGCTTACTTCATACTTAAGGTATTATCATTACCCCTAATCAGAGGGAAGATGTTATAAGTTTACTAACCCTTGGTTTAGGCTTAAGCTCATTTTCTTATGACAAACACAAAAAGAAATAAAAGATTGAAAACTCAAAAACAAACAATAATCGTCTCCTCCAGGATTCTTTTCTCATCTCATTCACTCATAAACGAGAACTTGCTTCTTCCGTCTAATGCAAGACAGTTTGCACCTGAGCCAGACAGGTCATACACTTGAGCATAGGCAAGCAAGCAGTTCACAAGTCAATTTTTATTTTAGTCTCTTTGAGTCGAACTACGGTGTTCTGACTTCCTCATTGCATGAGAGGATACGTAGGCATAACTTAACAGTTATCGAACAAAAGTCTCTGTATATCCCCCCCTTTCCAGCATTATTCTTTAAGCCTCATAGTCTTGAGCTTTGCACTCTTTCCTTGCACTGACACTCCTTTATTTCACTTCACATTTCTTTTACACTGACACTTGTATTCTTTTCCAGCTTTTTACACACAAAATAGCATCGACACTACCCCTTTAAACACAAATATTTTAAGCGTGGATCCCGTCGAGTACAACGGACAACCTGGGTGCTAATACCTTCCCAGGTTGTAACCAACCCCCTTTCTCAGTTTCTCTGGTTCGCAACCGTCTTATCCATCTTCTTTCCAGGTTTATGCAACATTACCTTTCGTTCGGGATAAAAAAGCCTAGCTGGCGACTCTTTTCAGTTCATCTTCATGTTCTTTCTCCTTTCGCCGACCGTTCGCGTCTGTACCCCTCTTGGCCAGGTGTCATCTGGTGGGAGCGACAGCTTGGCGACTCTGCTGGGGACCCTTATACTGTAACCAGGGCTTCTGGTTCTTTTTGTGGGTTCCTCCTAGCGCTTGTTTGATTTGTGTTTACTGGGGTGCTATGTGCTATGTGTGTTTATTTATTTTGCTTTATTTACTGCTTTATGTACATCTTTATTTATTGCTTACTTTACAGTCTTATGCATATTTCATACTGTCATTGCTGGATCTGGTTTTCTATTTTGGTGGGTGGGGTTCCACTGAGTGATTAAGGTCCTATACCTGGGACCTGAGTGACACCTAGGCTAGAGTGGTTCATGTTCTTTCCCATTCTATTTCGGTCTGGTGCGGGAGTATGAAACACGATTCAGATGTGGGTTTCTTCTTGAGAACTCTGTGCTACAGATTTCCTGTAGTGCTGGGGCTATATGGGAAGCCTGCTATGTCTGGATGACCTTTATTTTGACCTTCAGAATCTGGGGTGAATTAGAGGAGGATCTTTTATGGTTATTGTAAACATTGTACCTCCGGGTTAGAAGTGTTTACACTTCTCATAACTGATCCAAGTCTGAGGATCTTTGTTCTAGAACATTACCTGTGAGGGGGTTGGGTTGTTTACAGGTTTGCAGGAACCCTTGGCCACATCATACCCTGTTACTGTTTTGTTTAAGAATACTCCACTTTGGATAGTTCTTGTGATTAACCCTGACATGTGACTCTTTATTTGAGTCCCCCACCATGGTTACTGGATTTCTGAGCCTTCATCTGGACTTTTGAACCTACATGGACTTTATATCAAGACAGATAATCAGATCCAGCTCTTGATCACAAACCCTTGCATATCATTTGCATATATCATCATTGCATCATTTAACATTTGTTTATTTGCTTTTCAGGGTATCCACCTCATTATATCTTGGTTTTGGTTTTGACCCATTCTTCTGCTTAGACCTCTGCCTCAGTTGTCTTCTTCAGCATCTGCTTTAGTTATCTCCATCCTCACCTGCATCAGTCTGTCAGAGACTTACTTCCAGCTTCTCAGTTTGTGATCTTCATCAGCATTTGTCTTTAGATTCTTCAGCAGCACTCATGACTACCCCTAGGAAGAGCAACATATCTTATCACTTTTTTGAGCCTATATTGACTGGTATCAGGCAGGTCCAGTCACTCATCACACCTGACCATATCCCACTGTTCAGAGAGCGTCATGGAGGTATTCTAGATATGGTTATGGACCTTGATCCTTCTCAGAGAAGAATGATCCACACATGCTTGCAGTTCTATGACCCTCCACTCAGGTGCTTCACCTTTCCTGACTTTCAGATGGGGCCCCTGTTGGAAGAGTTTTCTTTGTTGATTGGAGTACCTGTTAGAGGAGGGATCCCTTTCAATCCAGAAATGACTGCCCCCAGAAGTGAGGAGATAGCAAGGGCATTGTACTTGGAGCCTGCCCGTATTGAGCAAAGCATGACAACAAAAGCTGGGATTCCTGGTTTACATCTGGACTTTTTGATTTCTCAGGCCATCCTGAAGGCTGCAGTGGGAGAATGGAGGGCAGTCTGTGCATTATTAGCCCTCATCATATATGGGGCTATATTGTTTGCAGATGAGCCTAAATTTGTCAGTAAGAATGCCATCCATTTGTTTCTTCTGAGGAACCCAGTACCTACACTGCTGGGGGATTTTTACTACTCCATCCATCAGAGGAATGAAAAATAAAGGGGGAAGTTGGTCAGATGCTGTGCTCCTTTGTTTTACTCTTGGCTACTCAGACACATGCCTAAATCAGATGCTTTCTTGAACCCACGTCAGCAGAAGAATTGGGCCAAAAGGTTCATTTCCTTAACTTTAGATGACATCAGATGGTGTACCCAGAGCACCAAAGGCAAGGACATTATCACCAGCTGTGGACAATACCCAAATGTGCCTCTGATAGGAGTAAAGGGTTGCATCAACTACAATCCTTTACTGTTTAAGAGACAATTGGGCTATACCTTAGTTCACCCTCCCAGAGGACAGGATTTAGCTGAGACCCTATAATGTGAAGTTTAACCTAATTCAGCTGTTGTCAGGCAAGCTGCTTGGGCTTGGGACAACATCCAAACAAAGGGGATAGCTATTCTGGGAAGATGTAACAATGTTGCTTCAGCTCAGTACACAGACTGGTGTTGCACCCCAAAATTTGCCCTCCACAAGACAATACATTGTGTCCCAAGAGGTCCACAAGGTTCACAATGTTCACAAGACATCTCATGAGGTTCACAAGGTTCACAGGGTTCACAATTAGTCAGAAAAATTTGACAATTCCCTCAGACAATGCATCCTCCTAAGCAATGCATCTTAAACTAGGGTTTTGACTTTCATTAGGCTAAATGGACTTCCAAGACTTCAAGTGATCTTCATAGCATCCTATATGTGTTCAAGAATCCCCATGTCAAATTTCAAGACTTTCCCAAAAGGTTTGCTCAGTCAGATGATCAGATAGGCTAAAATCAGTCAAAGTAGTTAAAAAGTCAAACTGAGGTCAACTGTGGTCAAACCAAAGTCAAACTTCATGATTTTTTGCCAACATCAAGTATATGAAGTAAAATTCATCATTTGATCAAGGGTTGATCATGATTCATCAAGGAGATTTCAGATCATCAAGAATCAGGAGTTTCTAAATTAGGGTTTTCACAAGAAAAGTCAACTGAACTTTGACCAACCATAACTTTCACATGCTTCATCAAATTTTTTCCATCCAAAGCTCATTTTGAAGGAAATTGAATTCTCTACAACTTTGTGTCTCACAAGCCAATCCCAAAAATGCTTCATTTGGAAGCTATGAGCTAAGACATTACAGGTCCTTTTAAAAGTCAACAAAAAGTCAACAACTTCCAAAGAGCATAACTTGAGAATGGTAAAATATATGGACATGAGACCAAAGAGGTTGGTTAGATAAATCTTTAATATTTCCAAAATGTCCAAGAACACCTTCATATCATTAAAATTGAAGGATTTGTGCCCTTGCAAAGTTGGGAAATTTTTGGGAAATTTATGAAGCAAATAAGGCCTTAAAACCAATTTTTGCTAAATGAGCCCACCAAATTGCCATCCAATCTTTACAAAATCATCAAGAACGACCCAACCCACACATTTTCTGATTTTTTATATTTTATTTGATATTTATTTGAATTTTATTCATTAAAATACAAATTAAATTGAAATAAAATATGAAAGTCATATATTTGGAAAAGATTTGGATTCTAGAAAGTCTTAAAACTTATTTAAACTTGATTGATACAAATATAATGGAGATCATACTAAAATAGCAAGGCTAGATCAAAGAATATTCAAGTTTTAATATCACATCTTTTTCAATCTCCCAAGGTCCAAAAATCCACAAGTTTGATTAAAGTTTTGACCTAATTTCATTGTATCCTATATAAACAACATTAAGCAATCACAAAGGGACGGATTCAGGGCCTCCAATAGCATTCTCAAACTTCAAAAAATTCATCCAAAATTCAATTTTCGGATTTATCTCTAAAGGGTATTTAAAGGTATTTTAAAGACATAGAAAGGATCCTTGGACATCACAAAACCTATCCCAACCTTCAAAAGCATCGTAAACATGCTCATATGCATAAACCGATCCTTAACATTCATGTTTTTGTTTATTTTTTATTCTGAATATTTGTTGGTTTTCAATGAATTTTGACTTAAGTTTCTTGTTTGTGATGAGTTATAGACTGATTCTGGACAGGTTTCTTGAAGTTTCATCACCTAATACGGATTCCACCATTATTAGGGTTTCAGACCTCATTTAGGGTTTCATCATTTGGCCCATATAAATGAGTTCTAAGGACATGGATAAGTCGTATATGACATCAGGAATTCAATAGCACTGTTAATTTCACGAAATTGTATTGTTTGTTTAGAGTTTGACATTCGCAGGTTTTCATGCGAACAAAAAATCGCAGGAAAGTTTGTGGTAGAATTCGTAGCAAATTCCGCAAGTACAGAGGTAGAAGAAGGTCACTGCGCGAAAATTATATTTGAATTTGGTGCAGGGCTTAAAACGAATCAGTTTCGTATGTATATCAAAATGAGCGCGTAGCTCAGCTGGTTTTGGACGAATGCCTTTGAGGCCAAGGACCAGGGTTCGATCCTCTGGTTGTTCTTTTTTTTTGCTTAAAATTCATTTGTTTAAAAGGATTATTATATTATTATTATTACTCCTCCTATAGCCACGCTGCACACGCAGCTCAGTTGGTTGGATGCTGGTGATGGAGGCTGGGAGACCTGGGTTCGACCCCAGGCTCCAACAGGTAAGTTTTGTTTATTTTTTTTTATTATTTCACTAATTGTTTATGTTTTAATATATATAATTAATAGTATTAATATTATTTAAATATAATTAACATTGTTAACATTATTCAAATTTTTTTTAACAAATAAAAACCAATGATTTTCTTTATTTCAAAATTTATGTTTCTAAAATATTTGTAAATAAATTAATTAATATTTTAAATATGTAAACCCTAGTTTTATTTTCTAAAATATGTAACCCTAATTTCTAGAACCCTAATTGTCCCTAACCTTAATTCTATTTTCTAAATTACAAACCCTAATTTCTAAAATCTTAATTTTTATTTAACTTAATAAATTTTTTCTAATATATATAATTAAATAATTAATCATGTTTTATTTTGTAAATAAATTAGTATATGGTTTATCATTATTATCTTTATTATTTTATTTTCATATAAAAAATTCTTCAAAATTTGTTTATTTAATCTAAAAATATCTAATTAAATTATATTTCTTGGATATATGTTTTTGTGCTAACCTCTTTTTCTTATAATTTGTTTTATTACTAACCCTTTTTATTATTTATTTATTATTGAATCGTTTCTATATTTATGTAACTGCAAAAGCCTTGTAATAGTCGTAGGGTTATTTTTGTCTTTATTTTATTATTTATAAATGTTTATATTGCCATGGTTAGTAAATATAGGGAGTGATAACATGTTTGTATTTTAAAATTAATTTAGAATCACTAATTTAATAAGATAAATATATGAACCTACACACGCACACACGTAAGTCGATCTTTGATCGTCATCTCACTTCCTAAGGTTATCCCTCATGTTGCCTAAATCAAAAGGTCAAGTAAGGTGTCTAAAAAGCAAAGTCCCTTCTCATAAACAAATCATCTAGTCCCTCCAATATTATAAGATCAAGTCCCTTCGATGTTGCCTACGTAAATGATCTTGTCCCTTTCGAATAAAAGATGATAAGTCCCTTCGTATTGCTAAGACACCTTACAGTTGCCTAAACACATATGACCCTTCACACGTCCCTTATAACATCCAAGGTAATGACTACCTATTCCTTAATAATAGGGATAGTCTTACCATTGAAAGAACATATAAGAACAGTAAAGATTTAACATAGGGTAGGTTCCTCTTAAGTACTTGCTCACTTTTATTCAAAAATACTTCATTACACTTCACATCTCAAACAAATTTTCAAAACAAAGTCTTTATATATATCCATACAAGGATCATTATAAAGTACTTAAGAAAATTTTTAATCACACACTACACTTCTCAAAACAGTTTAAAGTGAGCTAAGTAACTAAGAGCCCATGGATAACCATGGATGTAAAGGGTGCTAACACCTTCCCTTTACATAACCTACCCCCCGAACTCAAAAATCTTTTAAGGTCTTTCCTGTTCTTTTATGCCCTTTCCTTTGGATAAAATAAAAGTCGGTGGTGACTCTTGCTATCCGCAACATATAACTAAAGTCAGTTCTCCCACCGTGTTACATCTGGTCCTGTACTAGAGCTCAGATTACCAGAATGCCTTTCACCTTGGAAGACACACCTGGACCATCTACAATACAGCTTGCAGCAACAGTTAGCCTGGAGGAATTTGAAAAAGTTGAAGGAAAGGAATGAGCAGCTATCTCAGGCCCTGAAGAAGACTCTTTGGGAAAGAAATGACGGTCGTCTGGACATTGAGAGATTGGAAAGACTCAAGACTGAGCATCTTACCAAGATTGAAAGGACAGAGGACTACATAAGAAAAGCAAGGGTTGGGGAACAAATATTGAAGAATGCCTGTAAGGAGGCCAAGATTCAGAAAGCTAGGGCTGAGCACTATCTGGAAGAGAGTCAGGCTAGGTGGATCAGGATCACCGAAGCCCGTGCACAAGAAGACCAGAGGACTCAGGCCAAGATTGATCAGTTGGAGGCCAATGAGAAGAAGCAGCAGGAAGCTTTGTTGGCAGCTCAGAAGGAGATTTCAGAATTGAAGCTTCGAGTAGGGCTAAAGAGATCCAAAGATCAGGACAAGCATAAGAAGATGAATACTGCCATTGCTACTAGGAACCTCCTCATTAGGACCATTACAGAACACCCAGCTGGTCCGGTGACTGAGGCACTCCTGAAGGAGGTCAGGGAAGATGATTATGGACTGGATGTCTGATTCCTCTTTGCTTGTTGTTCTTTCCTTTTGATGTACCTTTTTCTTTTGTTATATTTTTGACCCTCCATGGGCATGTATTGTAAAACAGACTATGTATTTTTCATCATTTGTAATATATTTAGTTTGTTTTCATTGGGCTTCTTTTCTCAACACCATCAAGCATCTTCCTCGAGGTCTGGAAAGGTCAAAACCAAGAACCAAACTGGATACCTTGGAAAACAAATAAGCATACTGCATTACATACTGACTTTTTCTTTGTTTTGTAGGTTTTGTTTATTTTTATTATGTCTAACTTTGTTGTGATCTCAGGAAACATTGCTCCTCGCCGAGTGTTCCATGTCAACCGCACACACCGGTACCCAACTCGTAATAACCTTCTAGGCATTCAAATGGAGCAGGTACAGCAGGACCTGAATGAGGTCAGAAATCAGATGGAAACGAAAGGGTCGAGATGAGAAACCAAATGTCTCAGTTTATGGCTGTCATGATTGGCTTAGCCCAGAGCCAAGAAAGACTGAGAGAGCTGGTAGAAAGACAGACACCTGAGGAGCCCCATCTTGGAACAGGGGGAACCAGCAATAATGAACAGGGGAAGCCTCGTATTGACCCACCAGAGTATGGACCCCATTTGAATCCAGATGTTAACATCCCGAGGAATGTTCAAGGTAATGCTGTTGTGGGAAGAATCCTGCAAGAGGATCCCCAAGAAGAACAATTTACTGTTATTGGGGTTGGAGATGAGGTATATGATAGAAGACTGGATGAGATTGCTGAAAAGATAAGATCTTTGGAATCTCAGAATTCTTTGGGCTTTGACGTAATGGATATGGGACTGGTAGATGGGGTGAGGATTCCCCACAAATTCAAACTCCCTTGCTTTGAGAAGTATAATGGTACCTCATACCCGTGTACTCATCTGCAATCTTTCCTAGGAAGACTCAAGGCTTATACCATGGATGAGAAGTTATGGATGTTCTATTTTGAGGACAGCCTGACATGAGCTTCAAGAGAATGGTATTCGCATCTGACAAGGGCCACCATAAGATGTTAGAAGGACTTGGACAAGGCTTTCATCCGGCAATACCAGTACAACCTAGACATGGCTCCCAATAGAACTATTCTAATGGGTTGTCTCAGTCTTCAAGGGAGAGCTTCCGGGATTATGCTCAGAGGTGGAGACAACTTGCTGCTGCTGTCCAGCCACCCATGTCAGAAAGAAAAATGGCTGACATGTTTATGAAAACCTTGCAGGGAACTTATATTGATAGACTTGCTGCTTTCTCCTCTACCAGTTTTGCTGATGTAGTTATAGCTGGTGAGAGAATTGAGAGTCTTTTGAAGATGGGCAAAATCTCTGACAATGGTGCAAGTTCCTCCAGCAACCCCAGAAAATCTTTTGCAGGACCCCGAAGGGCGGGTGAAACAAATGATATCCATGCAAGCAGGGGAAGACCCCAATATTCTCACAGGTCAGTAGCAGCTGTTACCATCCCAGCTCCGGTTCCACAACAACCAATATATCTTCAACAACAACCACAACAACAACATCACTATCAGCAACCATCTCATTTTCCGCAAAAAAGAACCTACAACAACAATAGCAACCAACAACCGCGCCCTTTTCAACAGAGGCCATCTCAGGCAAATAGGGTAATTGACCTTATCCCTATGCCTTATGCTGCTTTATTGCCATAACTCCTGAAGCTTAACCTGGCTGAGTTAAGGACGTTGGCACCACCGGATCCTCTCAATCTCCCGAAGAATTATGATGTTAATGCCAGGTGTGCTTTTCACTCCAATGCACCTGGTCACAATACTGAGAAATGCAGAGCCTTACAGATGAAGGTTCAAGATTTGGTCGATTCCAAAGCTCTCAATTTTGCACCTCCTCCAAACGTTAATAGAAATCCTATGCCTAATCATGGTGGGCCTATGATTAATGCCATTGAAGAGGACCAACCATCCGCACTAATTGATAATGTTTCACAGATTCAAACACCACTGGCTGAAGTCAAAGTTCAACTTTTAAGATGCCAAGTGTTCCCGAGCTGTGGGGCCTGCTGTAAATTGTGCAAGACAGCTAGTAATGGTTGTGAGAAGCTAAGGATTGGCATAGATGGACTCATCAAAGATGGAATCTTGCAAGTACTTCAACAGCTCCTTCAGCAACTCTTATTTCAACAACAATGGATCCTCCTACAACACCAACAATTCTTCCTTCAACAGTTTCTCCTACAACCGCAACAACTATCATTCCTACTGATTCTTCAACAACTCCAGAAGTTCTTCCATCCATTATTTCAACAGATCAGAGTTCAACAAATTTTTCTTCTACAGCATCATCACCCATTTTATCAACGGAATCTTCTACAACGCCAACAAACATTAATGAAGATGTCTCAACGGTCACAATCTATTATGACCCCGCAAATGTTCACAACAACAGCAATTTCCAACAGCAATCTGCAACACCTCCTGCCAGATCTCCAGTCATGATCTACTACGATCCGCACACCATCACAGTTCCTTCCATTGCAGCAATCAGTCCAGTTACCATTATGGTGCCTGGGCCTGTTCCTTTATGAAAGCAGTAATGCCATACCTTGGCACTACGGCTCTGATCTCTACTGCAATGGGGAGAAAATCACTCTGGATTCATCAACCTCTTCACCACAAGTTGACAATGTTGGGGGAGGCGGAGGCTTCACCAGAAGCGGACGCCTTTTTGCCTCACAAACACAAAGACCTAATGCTGAAGCAGAAGCTGCTGCTAGGACAAAAGGAAAGAATGTGGTATCGGAAGAGCCAACTGCCAAGGAAACTCAGAAGACATCTTTTGAACAAGATGTAGACGAGTTCATGAGAATAATAAAAAGGAGTGATTACAAGGTGGCGGATCAGCTTCACCAGACACCCTCCAAAATCTCCATATTATCACTGTTAATGTGTTCCGAGGCTCACAGGAATGCATTGTTGAAGGTCCTGCATGCAGCATACGTGCCGGAAGAGATTACTGTTAATCAGTTAGAAACTGTGGTTGCAAATGTCAACACCAGTCATGGACTGGGCTTTACAAATGCTGATTTAACAACAGAGGGGCACAACCATAACAAGGCTTTGCACATCACCTTGGAATGCAAAGGTGTTGTTCTTTCTCACGTACTGGTGGACACTGGGTCTTCCCTCAATATTATACCAAAGAAAGCCTTAGTGAAGCTGGAGTATGATGGCTTGGCATTGCGCCCAAGTAATTTGGTGGTGTGAGCATTTGATGGCTCTAAAAGATCGGTGCTTGGAGAGATCGATTTACCTGTGTTGATTGGCCCGCAGACTTTTAAAACTACCTTCTTTGTGATGTACATACAGCCGGCCTACAACTGTCTGTTGGGTAGACCCTGGATCCACGCCGCTGGCGCTGTTACATCTACCCTTCACCAGAAGTTAAAATTCGAGTGGGAAGGCCAAATCATCACCATCTGTGGGGAGGAGGACATCTTTGTTAGCCAGCTGGCTACGTACAAGTACATAGAAATGGATGGGGAGATCCATGAGACCATGAGTCAGGGGTTTGAGGCCCTTAACATTAATGAAGCATCTGCTGTGTCTGGGACTTCCATCACTTCATATCAACAGGCTCAGAAGGTTGTTGAGGAGGGTACCGCTCAAGGCTGGGGTAAGCTGCTGCCAGTTGAAAAGAAAGAAGACAGATTCGGGTTGGGTTACAGGCCAACTCGACAAGATCAACCTGAGGCTGCAATGGAGCCTAAATTTGTCAGTAGGGGGATGCTCACCTCGGATGCTGTAAACAGTTTGGAAGATAAGGAAGAAGACGAACGCAACCTGGAAAACTGAATACGTCCAAGGATCCCGGGGAACCAAGTCTCAAACTGGTCTTCCCAGGAAATTATAAGAGTTACTCCTGCAGAGTAATTATTATTTCCTGTCTTTTAAGCATGCATCAAGTCCTGCATCTTGCCCAAGATGTCAGGGCTCATTTTGTAATTGGGCCATCTTGTATTTTGTGCAAACGATTAATTAATGAATATCAGGACATCTTTTGCAAATGAGTCTTTTCTTTTCCGCTCACTGTTTTTCATTTTTCATTTTTTGTACAAAAATAAAATGGCAATGTTTTTCAAAAATAATAACTTCATTTTCACTTTTTCTAAGAAAGATAAAATTGATCACTAAAATGAACAAATCTAAACCCTTGCAGAGAGTGCCCTCCAGATTGCACTGACAACAACACTGTTATGACTTCGTATGACTTTGACAATCCGATTAATCAAGCCGATGAAGGGGTTGAAGAAGATTATGAGCTACCTGAAGAACTAGCCAGGTTATTAAGACAAGAGGAGAAGGTTATCACTCCTCATCAGGAGGAAGTTGAGACGGTTAATCTTGGTATAGAAGAAGACTTGAAAGAAGTGAAAATCGGGGCCTATCTGCAAGATTCAGTGAAAGAGCAACTTATTGACATGCTTCGGGAGTATGTGGATGTTTTTGCCTGGTCTTATCAGGATATGCCAGGTCTGGACACCGACATTGTTATGCACAAGCTGCCACTAAAAGAAGACTGTCCTTCAGTAAAACAGAAGCTACACCGTACTCGTCCAGATATGGCCATGAAGATAAAAGAAGAGGTGCAAAAACAGTGGGATGTCGGCTTCCTTGCTGTAACTAGCTACCCGCCGTGGGTTGCTAACATTGTACCTGTTCCTAAGAAGGATGGAAAAGTACGGATGTGCGTGGACTACCGGGATCTGAATAGACCAGCCCGAAATATGACTTCCCATTACCTCACATTGATGTATTGGTCGACAAAACAGCTCAGTTCTCGATGTTCTCCTTCATGGATGGATTTTCAGGATATAATCAGATCAAGATGTCACCTGAAGACATGGAGAAGACAACCTTCATCACACCCTGGGGCACATTCTGTTATAAGGTAATGCCATTCAGACTGAAGAATGCTGGTGCCACTTATCAACGGGCTATGGTAACATTATTCCACGACATGATCCACAAAAAAATTGAATGTTATGTGGATGACATGATTGCCAAGTCCCTTACAGAAGAAGACCACCTGGTGAATCTGTTGAAGCTATTCAAGCGTCTGAGGAAGTACCAATTGAAGTTAAACCCCAACAAATGCACATTCGGGGTGCGATCTGGTAAGCTGCTGGGATTTATTGTAAGTGAGAAAGGGATTGAAGTTGACCCTGATAAAGTCAAAGCCATCCAAGAGATGCCTGCACCGAAGACTGAAAAAGAAGTTCGGGGGTTTCTAGGTAGATTGAACTACATTTCAAGGTTCATATCTCATCTTACTGCAACCTGTGAACCCTTGTTCAAGTTGTTAAGGAAGGAACAAACGGTCAGGTGGAATGAAGACTGCCAAAGGGCTTTTGACAAAATCAAGGAATACTTACAAGAACCTCCAATCCTTATGCCTCCAGTTGAAGGAAGACCTCTGATAATGTACTTGACAGTATTAGAAGAGTCAATGGGGTGTGTGCTGGGCCAGCATGACGAGTCTGGTCGAAAAGAGTATGCAATATACTACCTGAGCAAAAAGTTTACCGACTGTGAACAACGTTATTCACTGCTCGAGAAAACTTGTTGTGCTTTAGCGTGGGCTGCTCGCCGACTAAGGCAGTGCATGTTGACCCACACTACCTTATTGATCTCAAAGATGGACCCAGTCAAGTACATATTTGAGAAGCCAGCACTTACCGGACGGGTTGCAAGATGGCAAATGATTCTCACAGAATATGACATTTAGTACACATCCCAAAAAGCTATCAAAGGCAGTGTATTGTCTGATTATCTTGCTGAGAAACCCATTGATGATTACCAGCCTATGAGATTTGACTTCCCTGATGAAGACATCATGTTCATAAAAGCAAAAGATCATGAAGAGCCTATTCACACTGAAGGGCCTGACCCAGAAGAAGAGTGGACAATGATGTTCGATGGGGCTGTTAATATGAATGGTCGCGGTGTTGGTGCAGTGCTCATTACACCTAAGGGAGTTCACATGCCTTTCTCGGCAAAGCTCACTTTTAACTGCACTAATAACGAAGCTGAATACGAAGCATGTATCATGGGTCTTAAGGAAGCCATTGACCTCAGGATCAAGACTTTAATTGTATTCGGAGATTCAGCTCTGGTAATCAATCAAACCAACGACAAATGGTACACTCATCAGGAGCATCTGATTCCATACCGGGACTATACGAGGAGATTACTGACTTTCTTCACAACATTCAAACTTGAGTATATCCCTCGAGATGAAAATCAGTTTGCAAATGCTCTGGCTACCATTTCATCCATGATCAAAGTTCAAGCTGCCAACTTTGTGCCTCGGATTTCAGTATTCTCAGCAGACCTTGCTAAAGATGATAAGCCTTGGTTTTATGACATCAAATGCTTCTTAGAGGATCAAACATACCCACCTGGGGCATCATCCAATGATAAGAAGACATTAAGGAGGCTAACTAGTAGTTTCTTCCTGAATGCTGATGGCTCCTTGTACAAAAGAAACTTTGATATGGTACTTCTCAGATGCGTTGATAAGGCAGAAGCAGAATTACTGATGCACAAGGTGTATGAAGGATCTTTTGGTACCCATGCTGGAGGGCATGCAATGCCCAAGAAATTGTTAAGATCGGGTTACTACTGGATCACAATGGATGCAGACTGTTGTGCTTATGCCAGAAAGTGCCACAAATGCCAGATTTATGCAGACAAAGTGCATGTGCCTCCGAATCCTTTGAATGTGATGTCTTCACCCTGGCCTTTCGCCATGTGGGGCATTGATATGATTGGCAAGATTGAACCGACTGCTTCAAACGGCCACAAATTCATCCTGGTAGCCATTGACTATTTCACCAAGTGGGTCGAAGCAGCTTTGTATGCAAACGTCACCAGGCAAGTGGTAGCCCGATTCTTGAAGAGAGACATCATCTGTAGGTATGGAGTGCCCGAACGAATCATTACTGATAATGGTTCCAACTTGAACAACAAAATGATGGCAGAATTGTGCCGGGACTTCAAGATTCAGCACCACAACTCTTCTCCTTACAGGCCAAAGATGAATGGCATCGTTGAGGCAGCTAATAAGAACATTAAGAATATTGTGCAAAAGATGGTGGTCACCTACAAAGACTGGCATGAAATGCTACCATTTGCCTTGCATGGGTACCGCACCTCAATCAGAACATCCACTGGGGAAACACCGTATCAGCTTGTATATGGTATGGAGGCGGTCCTACCTGTTGAAGTTGAATTACCCTCCTTGCGAGTACTGATGGATGTCAAGCTGAATGAAGCAGAATGGGTCCGATCCCGGTACGAACAACTGAATCTGATCGAAGAGAAGAGATTAGTTGTAATATGTCATGGGAAGTTATACCAGAAGAGAATGAAGAAAGCCTTCGATCAGAAAGTCAGGCTTCGGGAATACCAAGTAGGAGATCTTGTGCTGAAAAGACTCCTTCCTCCTCATACAGACCATAGGGGCAAGTGGACTCCGAACTACGATGGTCCATTCGTAGTAAAGAAAGTTTTCTCTGGTGGAACACTGATGCTCACTACTATGGATGGTGAAGATTTCCTGTCCCCTGTGAATTCAGATGCAGTTAAAAAATACTTCGCATAAAATGACCCGCTGGACATAAAAAACAGAATATAAGTCTAGGCAAAAATAGGGCATCCCGGCGAGTCAAAAACAGAATAAAGGACTCGGGAAAAAATAAGGGAAGATAATAAAAAAATGTACACCCGCTGAGTTGAAAAGCCACATTGGACAGCTCAGGCAAAAATGGGCATCCCGGTGGATTGAAAACCCGAAAGGGCGATCCACGCAAAAATAAGGGAATAAGCGAACAACTGCATTCCGATTTCGTCTGTATCATTCACAACTTGGCAAGCTTCGAAAGGTTAAAGCATCAGTCAGAATCAGCCTTCTTCAGAAAGCAATATAAAGAAGAACATCAATGTCATACGAGTCATAGCGAAAGGGAAGCTCACTAAAGCGTCGTCAACATTGCCAACACCTTTTGTTTCTCAATTTTGTAACAATCTCCTCATTTCAGGGGATTTGTTTCTTTGACTGTATTTGCCAATTCAGGGCACCCAAATTAATAAAATAAGTTTTTCAGTCACACTCTGCCTTGTACATTTTATTTCGTTTGCAAAAAACTGTCTAATATCCTTGATATAATGTTTACATGAAAACAGATGTGCCTTTCTAAATTACAAGCTTGCAGGAAATATATTACTTACTCCCGGGAGTGTCTAGACTCCTATAATGGAATCCAGTAAGGGATACCTCGGGGTACTTGTGCGTTTCTTTTGTCATAACAGGATTGCAGGTATTCAACGCGCAACATGGAGCGTAAAAGGTTTTCCCCAACAAGCTGCCAAATCATTATTTTCTCAGCACATCTTCCAAACAGCACCAGAGATGCTTTCTACCCATCAGAGTTGTCGGGCATCACTTCTCCAGCACCTTCTACGGAGCAGCATCAGAAGGTGTTCATTTCCCCAGATGAGTTGTCAGATATCATCATCCTCAGCAGGATCCCTATAGAAATCTCTAGGAAGATCGTTCAGTGATCTTTCTCTTCCCCAGCCAAGTGCTAGACAGGGAACCATCTCCTCACAGAGCTCCAGCCTCTATCCAGGAGAGCAATGTCTGAAAATCTCACAACAAAGTGACAAAAGCTCCCACAGACCCCAGCTGGGCTCCTCATTACCAAGATAGGTCTATCAGTGACCTATTTCCCCAAGCAGAATCATCTGTATCAGATCTACCAATGATCTCATCCCCAGCTGGGATATTCTTTCAAAGCAGATCAGTCATAGATCTCCATAGCAATGGGATCCGAATCCCGGATCGGTATCCTTTGCATAATCATAGCATTCACATCATAAATCACCTCAGAGCATAGCATTCCGTCTAATACGGAGCATTACGGCAAAAATTAAACATATTGCATAATCGCAAGTCATGTTTTGAATCAAACACCTGTATATACCAACATGCCGTCAGCAATGTATACAAGGACTCACAGTCCCAGCAGAAAGCCAAAGTGTCCCCTTTGCACTCACGAATACCTAATAATACATACTCTTCTTCGACACTCGTCTGTGTTATATCATTCCCCTGCAGATATAAACCACCAACAAATATCTATACATTCTCTTTCGACACCCGTCCGTGTCACCATTTCCCAGCATGGTTGCCAAACACTTGTTTATAATACACCTCTTTCGACACCCGTCCGTGTCATCTTATCTCCACAGATCACCAGATTCCTTTTTACACTTATAAGATCATAACTTATACACTCTCTCTTATGATACTCGTCCGTGTCATACTTTCCCCAGCAAGTTGAACACTCATCTATGTCTCACTCATGCTTATTTTTTCACTCATACAGATACTCGTCCGTATCTTGTATACACCACTTATCTCTCCTCAGATTCAACACTCGTCCGTGTTCTTTGTTAACCAGTTGATACTCGTTCGTATCATCATCTTTGAACATACGTCAGCATGTTTTTATTGATACTCTTCCATATCATAGTCTTAAGGATGTCTGTCCGCATCTTTAATCTATACACAGCGTCAAACACTTATACCTTTCCTTTCTTGAATGAAGACACTCGTCTGTGTCTACCATTCCCCAGAAGAGTCCCCAGCAAATCCCCAGTAAAAAGCAAAATTTCTTTTCTATCTGACATTCGTCCTATGTCATGATACTTTCGGCAGCCGTACCCTGCCAGGTGATCGTCCTTCACCCTTTGATGACCGTCCCTCATCATTCCCCCAGCGGAGTCTCCATTGTTGGAACCCCTTTGTTATCCGACATTCATCCTATGTCATGATAAACCCCAAGAGCAGCCGTCCCCTGCTAGGTGATCGTCCTTCACCTTTTTTTTGATGATCGTCCTTCATCATTTTATCCGATGTCTGTTCCCATCGTTGATCTTGTTATCTGACATTCGTCCTATGTCATGATAAACCCCGAGAGCAGCCGTCCCCTGCTAGGTGATCGTCCTTCACCTCTTGATGATCGTCTTTCATCATGCTTATCCGATGCCCGTCCCCATTGTCGACATTTTCTATCCGACATTCGTCCTATGTCGTGATACTTTCGGCAACCGTACCTTGCCAGGTGATCGTCCTTAACCTTAGATGATCGTCCCTCATCTTTCCCCCCAACAGAGCAGTCGTCCCCTGCTAGGTGATCGTCCTTCACCTTTGATGACCGTACCTCATCATTTGTTTCATTTATGCTTTGAACCTGATGGTCGTCCCCATCATTGTCTTTACCTTTGACCACCAGAGAACCTTGTTGCTTTTTCTTGATGGTCGTCCCCATCATAATCTCTTTATTTCCCCAGCATGTCGGCCGTCCCCGTCATTGCTTTATCCCCAGCAGTCGTCCTCTGCTCGATAGTCGTCCTCCATCGCCCACACTTTATAATCATGACTATACTTTCTGTTACAATCTATATCCCTTTTCTTCTTCACCCAGTGAGTGCAAATTTTGGACTGTCTTCGATATTCAACCACAAGTTATCTTGTTTGTCTATTAAGCCCGTCGCTTACATCCTGCACAGCTAACTCATGCTTGAATAGGGGCAGCTATAAACACCCCAAATTTTCCCTCACTAAAGTTAACACCATGGCTTGTGATCTTTTCATTTGCATAAGTTCAATCATATCATCCCATATTGCATTTTTGCTTCACTGCATTGGTTCAAAGTCATCTGCACCTAGGGTTTGTGATCTGAGCAGTCCATGAGCCATCTGAGCCACTCCAAAGGCCATCAATCATCTCAAGAGGGCCCATGTATGTTCAATCATCATATTTTATCCTCCAAAGATCAAGGAAGTCAGAAAATCACAAGAACTTGCAAGGCATGGAAGCAGAGTCAGGTTTAACTGCACAGATGACCTAAAATTAGGGTTTTGGTTTCAGAGGCCATAACTCCAAATATTTTGGTCATTCTTGTTTCTATTGGTCTCAATATGATATAGGGATCATACATACCAAGTTTGATGGAAAAATTCATTATGGAAGTTATCTGATCACTGGGTAACTTCTTGAGCAAGCCAGAGCCAAATCAGGGCATCTGAGGCCCCCATCAATGGACCCAAAGTGGATTTTTCATCAAATTGAAGTTATATGGTCTTTATTTGATCATTGAAGTGTTTGGAAGTTCACAAATTTGAAGAAAAATAAGCAAAACCAAAAGTTGCCAAAAATGGAAATGACTTGTAATGTAAACTTTCCATTTTGGGAAAGTTTTTCAACCTCCTCTTTCTCAACCAAAAATGCTTCAAATGAAAAATTATTAGCCATGAAAGTTGTAGATTGGATCATTCCCTTTTCAGAAAGTACAAGAACAAGATCTAATTCATTTTTGAACTCAAGTTATGGCTTTCCAAAGTTGGCAAAAATCACATAATTTCATGTTTCATGCCAAAAGGGATTTTTTGCAAAACCTCATACCAAACCAATTTGTGACTTCTAAATGACTTCTATACACCATTACAACTTGCCAAAATCAGAATTACACAAGTTCTCAAAGTTTCATGCCTTGGATCACAAGCCTCCATAAGTCATTTTTTCATAAATTCTCAAAAGAGGGATATTTGCAAGAAGGATTTCTAATGATTGATTTGGTTTCTAATTGGCCTCAAAACATCATAACAACATTATGTGATCCATTTTGCTGCAAATTTCCCAAAGAACTTCACATTTCCATGACTTGCACATGAAGGAATCCAAAAGGGGCAAAAGTTCATGAAATTGCAAAAACTCCCACAACTTCCCACAAACTTGCCAAATTGCCTCAAATTGATTTCCATGGACATCCTTGAATCAAGCTGCGCCAGACACCCCCTTGTCCTTGGCCGGAAATATCCCATACCTCAAAGGACACATAACCTTGACTTTGTGCATTTTCACCTATACCAATCACACTATGCCACAACCACTCTCTGAACCAATGGCATTCGTTTATACTAATCAAAAGCAAGCCAAACACAACAAGAAGCAAGCCTAAACTCTCCCATAACTCAGCATTCACCAAAACCTCCCTTTTGGCATTTTCTATCGAATCTCACAACTCAGCTATTCATTCTTCAAACCAACACCACCATTCATCTCAGCATCAATCACTGATCATTTCCCACCCTTCACTTTGCCCTAAAAGCCAGCATACACAAAACACGATTTTCTCCCCCTTTGAACTGAACTTCATCAAACTTAAAAAGGAGGTCACAAACACTTCAGCAAAGCATTCCAGGAGCAAGAGGGAGTCAAGAGGAGTGAGAAAGCACCAAAGAAGAGCCCAGATAGTGCCATTTTCGAAAGCTCCATTTCAGGTAACTTCAAGAACAAATTTTCCAGAAATGATTTTTTAAGTTCTTAGTTTGTTCTCCATGCTTCACTGATCACACTGCACCTTTTGGTTTTGAAAATGATTGATTATTAAACATGTATGAAGCTTCTGAAATTTTTGAGTAATTTTCAGTTTTGCTTCGAATCTTGATGTTCATGTGAAATAAATGATTTTTGCTGGCTGAATCTTGTTTAGATTGAGTTAGGGACCATTTCTGGAGAGTTTGGTGAGTTTATTTTACGAATTGAGTGAGTTTGCAAAAGTGGATGGCCGGAGAAGATGACCGGAACACTGTTCCGGTCACCTGAGAGCAATTAGGGCATAATCAATGTAATTAGGGCTAGTTTGAATTGAGGTCGTAGGATCTTGTTGCCCGCGCGTTTGGGTGGTCTGGATTGAGTGATTAAAACCCTAATCTGAATTAATTAATTGATTAATTAGGTTTAGTAAGATTTGAATGTGGGCCGTTAGATAGCGCGCCAGGTCAACAAGCCCAAACCCAGAATCAACCACAACCCTTGGATTTGCATACTTTCAGTTTATTTCATTTTTATTTCATTTTCTTTATTTTATTTTGTACGAATTTTTAAAAATAGGAAAATACATCAAAAAATTCTGATTTTCTTAATTAAACCTTTTATTAATTTTTCATAACCCAAATATATTTTTATTTTTATTTTTTTCATTAAAAAAATATTTTTAAATCATTTAAATGTTATTTTTAATTAGTTAATGAGAATTAATTAATTAAAAATACATTTAAGTATTTAAAAATCACAAAAAAATTCAGAGAGAATATTTAAACATTTAGAAACATTTACAAACTCTCCACACAAATTTCTTTTTGGTTTTGATCATGCTTTGACAATTTTCAAATGAATTAGGGTTCTTAAACTTGAATATTTTTAACCCTAACTTCAAAAATTCATAACTTTTGAACCAAAGTGAGTTTATGAATGATTCTTTTTGCATTGTGTTATGCATGGTTTCAAGCATCTAAAAACATTTTTGTTTCATTTTTATAATGCATTTCCAATTTGTTTGGCATTTTACCTTTAGGATCACCCTTAAAACCATAGAAACTTAGAAAAATCATAAGTCCTTCTAGGTTAAGCTTCTGACCTCCCCCTTTGGATGGTAACTTGGCATAGGTTTAGGGTTCCTTTGAGTCCATTTTCAATTTTTTATCTTATGTTTTTCTTCTATTTTTGAATTATGCATCTCACATGATCATATAACCCTAATTTGCATCTTCATTTGCATCCATCTTGTATAAACTTGCATACATGAACTTGCCATGACATTTTGTGCATCCACATGACATATAAGACATATTAGGACACATTGAAATCATGTTTGATCATTTCATCACCCATTTGCCATGTTATGCTTTCATTCCATTTCATATGCATTCATGAACTTTCATGCTTCCTTTATGCTTCATTTGCATTCCCATCCTTTGTATGATCATCTTCACCTCATGTCATACCTTTGCATCATCTCTTTGCATAATTAGCATCATGAACATGCTTCTGGTTTTGGTTCTCATCTTTGCATCTCATCCCATTTTCATTTCATTTCACTTCCTTTTGCTAACTTTTCAGGTGGTAAGTGTTTGAGAAGTGAATTTGCCTTCACTTCTCACAATCTCTTCTCATCCCTCTTATGCATTAATTGCTGCATTTTACTTTTGTATTAGAGTGAGCTTTCTCATTCATGTTCCCTCCCCACTTTCTTTCTTCAAGCAACTTATCTTCTTAATTGAAGTAAGTTGTCTTGCTTCTTT
The DNA here is from genome assembly GCA_963966055.1 of Lathyrus aphaca. Taxonomy (NCBI): domain Eukaryota; kingdom Viridiplantae; phylum Streptophyta; class Magnoliopsida; order Fabales; family Fabaceae; genus Lathyrus; species Lathyrus aphaca. The sequence goes on along the minus strand of OZ014522.1, from coordinate 405,744,338 downwards.
CTGCTTCTTTTCCTTTCATCTTGCTTCTTCCTTGGTGGCTCTCTTGAAGATCTCTTGCAAGCCTCATAAACCATAGGAATACCCAAGCATGATAACAATTAGGGTTTGATTAGTCCCCCCATTAGTTTCACCTTTGTGTCATCTTTGTGTCTTCTCTTCTCATCTCTTAATCAAGGACTAAACCTTAAAGGTTTTAAGGCTTTGTGATTAAACTTATGCCTGCATCCTTCTATTAGGATGGAGTGTATAACTTTAATCCTAAGTGTTAAACCCTTAATGTGTTTAAATAATTTAATCAAATCACCTAATAATCACTAAGACATCAAGCTTGTAACTTGGGCCTTGCATTAGGGTTCTAATTCTTCCTTAATTGGTTAAGAAGGACTAACCCTAGTGTTAATGGACAAGTCCCCCTCAAGTTGTCTTACAAATCATAAAATTCACTTCTTAATCTTACCATTAACTAAAATCCACTTTAATAAAGGCTTTGTTTTGTCATGAGGTTAATCCCTAATCAATGATTAAGTTGAGGAGCCTTCCTCAGCTTAAATGCTCTCGTCTATTATCCTTCTATTAGGATGGTGTAATGGGTCCATTAAATACTTGATTATGGCTTAAACTCATTACTTAACACTAAACAAAAACTCCAAAAACATCTAAATAAATGCAAGTAGGTTAATGATCTTAATCCTACATCATGGTGAATAAGTGTGAGGTGCTTACTTCATACTTAAGGTATTCTCATTACCCCTAATCAGAGGGAAGATGTTATGAGTTTACTAACCCTTGGTTTAGGCTTAAGCTCATTTTCTTATGACAAACACAAAAAGCAATAAAAGATTGAAAACTCAAAAACAAACAATAATCGTCTCCTTCAGGATTCTTTTCTCATCTCATTCACTCATAAATGAGAACTTGCTTCTTCCGTCTAATGCAAGACAGTTTGCACCTGAGCTAGACAGGTCATACACTTGAGCATAGGCAAGAAAGCAGTTCACAAGTTAATTTTTCTTTCAGTCTCTTTGAGTCGAACTACGGTGTTCTGACTTCCTCATTGCACGAGAGGATACGTAGGCATGACTTAATAGTTATCGAACAAAAGTCTCTGTATATCCCCCCTTTCCAGAATTATTCTTTAAGCCTCATAGTCTTGAGCTTTGCACTCTTTCCTTGCACTGACACTCCTTTATTTCACTTCACATTTCTTTTACACTGACACTTGTATTCTTTTCCAGCTTTTTACACACAAAATAGCACTGACACTACCCCTTTAAACACAAATCTTTTAAGCGTGGATCCCGTCGAGTACGACGGACAACCTGGGTGCTAATACCTTCACAGGTTGTAACCAACTCCCTTTCTCAGTTTCTCTAGTTCGCAACCGTCTTATCCATCTTCTTTCCAGGTTTATGCAGCATTACCTTTCCTTCGGGATAAAAATGCCTAGTTGGCGACTCTTTTCAGTTCATCTTCATGTTCTTTCTCCTTTCACCGACCGTTCGCGTCTGTACCCCTCTTGGCCATGTGTCATCTGGTGGGAGCGACAGTTAGTGCAGGCAAAGATGAGCTTTGATGAGAAAGGCAGATGGACTCCTTCGAGTGTAATAAGCACTGCACCAACTCCACGACCGTTACAATTAACTGCCCCATCAAACATAATAGTCCATGCTTCTTCTGGATCAGGTCCTTCAGTGTGAATAGGCTCTTCACAATATTTTGATTTTAAGAACATGATGTCTTCATCAGGGAAATCAAATCTCATAGGTTGGTAATCATCAATGGGTTGCTCAGCTAGATAGTCAGACAATACACTGCCCTTGATGGCTTTCTGAGAGGTGTACTGAATATCATATTCTGTTAGGATCATTTGCCACCTTGCAACCCTTCCGGTAAGTGTTGGCTTCTCAAATATAAACTTGATCGGGTCCATCTTTGAGATCAACAAGGTAGTATGAGTCAACATATATTGTCTTAGTCAGCGAGCAGCCCACGCTAAAGCACAACAAGGTTTCTCGAGTAGTGAATAACGTTGTTCACAGTCGGTAAACTTTTTTCTTAGGTAGTATATTGCATACTCTTTTTGACCATACTCGTCATGATGGCCCAACACACACCCCATTGATTCATCTAATACTGTCAGGTACATTATTAGAGGTCTTCCTTCAACTGGAGGCATGAGAATTGGAGGTTCTTGCAAACATTCTTTGATCTTGTCAAAAGCTTTCTGACAATCATCGTTCCACCTGACTGTTTGTTCCTTTCTTAGCAGTTTTAACAAGGGCTCGCAAGTTGCAGTGAGATGAGATATGAACCTTGAGATTTAGTTCAATCTACCTAAGAACCCTCGAACTTCTTTCTCAGTCTTAGGTGCAGGCATTTCCTGAATTGCTTTGACTTTGTCGGGATCAACCTCAATTCCTTTTCTAATCACAATAAAACCCAACAGCTTACCAGAATGTACCCCGAATGTGCATTTGTTGGGGTTCAACCTTAATTGATACTTCCTCAGATGCTTGAATAGTTTCAACAGGTTCACCAATTATTCTTCCTCTGTTTGGGACTTAGAAATCATGTCATCCACGTATCACTCAATTTCTTTGTGGATCATGTCATGGAATAATGTTACCATAGCCCGTTGATATGTTGCACCAACGTTCTTCAAACCAAACGACATTACTTTGTAGCAGAACGTGCCCCATGGTGTGATGGAGGTTGTTTTCTCCATGTCTTCGGGTGACATCTTGATCTGATTGTATCCAGAAAATCCGTCCATGAAGGAAAATACCGAGAACTGAGATGTGTTGTCTACCAATACATCAATGTGAGGTAATGGGAAGTCATCTTTCGGGCTTGCTCTGTTCAGATCTCGGTAATCAACACACATACGCACCTTGCCATCCTTCTTAGGTACGGGTACAATGTTAGCAACCCACGGCGGGTAACTAGTTACAGCAAGAAAGCCGGCGTCCCACTGCTTTTGTACTTCTTCTTTGATTTTCATGGCCATGTCTGGGCGAGTACAGTGCAACTTTTGTTTAACCGGCAGACAATCCTCTTTCAATGGCAGCTTATGCATGACAATATCTGTATCCAAACCCGACATATCTTAATAGGACCAAGCGAACACATCGACATATTCTCGTAGCATACTAATAAGTTGTTCTTTTACTGGAGCTTGCAGACTGGCTCCAATATTCACCTCTTTCACATCTTCCTCGGTACAAGATTGATGGTCTCAACCTCCTCCTGATGAGGAGCAATCACCTTTTCCTCTTGTCTCAATAACCTGGGTAACTCTTCAGGTAACTCATAGTCTCCCTCAACCCCTTCCTCTGCTTGATTAATCGGATTGTCGAAGTCATACAAGGTCGTAGCAGTGTCGTTGTCGGTGCAATCTGGAGGGCTTTCTCTGCAAGGGTTGAGATTTGGTTCTTTTTAGTGATTGATTTTATCTTATTTAGAAAAAGTGAATGAAGTTATTATTGAGAAAAAAATTTCCATTTATCATTGTCGCTCCCGGGATTTTCATCCTAGTACAAACGTGAAAGTGGCACGGAAAAGGTAGAGTCGCCATCCAGGCATTTTTATCCCGAAAGAATGGGAAAGGTAATGTTGCACAAACCTGAGGAAGAAGGAAAGGACAAGGTCCTGCGAACCAAAGATCTGAGTTCGGGAGTCGGTTACGACCTGGGAAGGTATTAGCACCCCAGACCGTCCGCCGTACCCGACGGGATCCACGCCTATTTGTTTGCTTCAAAAGGTAAGAAATAAGAAAGTGTTGCCGAACAAATAAACTGCTACTGGAATGGAGCTGCAATGAGAAAGGAAATTGGAAAAGAGTATGGAAAGAAAGAATGGGGAAAATGTAGAGAAAATAAAGAATGTGCTCAAACGGGCCCTACCCTGCTGCCTACGTACCTCATCAGGAAAATGAGGATCAAAGTCAACGTAGTTCACCTAACTAAGGAGAGAACTATTTGTTTGTGTTTTTTATGGATGGATCTGCGTATGTCTATGCTCAGGTGTTACAGGCTCGTCTGGTACGAGTGCGTTTACCGTCTTGCATGCGAGACAAGCCGTCGCAAGTTCGCGTTTAGAATGAGTGAGATGAGAGAGAGAAGTTCCCGCAGGATAGTCGCTTATTATTTGTTTTTGTCTTTTATGAGAAGTTTTTTGAATTTGTTTGTGAACATCCTCATACTAAGACCTATCCATCATGGTAAATACTTACACCTCGCCCCGAAAAACGACGCGTATAAGTACTCTGCAACAAAGTCTCATGGCATATAAGAACATTCAACCTTTAATATGTATTTTATTATTTTCTTCATGAGGTGAGAAAGAAAGACTCAAGTTGCAAAAGGACAAACTAAGGTAGACTAAGACACAACCCTAAGTTAGTTATCATATACAAAAGGGAGATCCTAATGGTTTGTGAAGTTTTCTAATCCTAAGGAAGAAAAGGAAAAGAAGAAAAGAGAATTAGAACTCAACTTACTTCCTAAGGAAGTTAAGTTGTTCTAAAAAAAGGGAAAGTCTATACAAGCGAAACACAAAGTGCTAAGGCAACCACAATTAGAAAGAATAAAGAGATGAAAGATAAGTAATGTTTACCTCAATCTTCCCCCCTACAAAACAAATGTTAGCTTAACAATGAATATTGAAAGCATAAACAAAGCATAAGTGATTAAGACCCCACACGCCCTAGAATGGAACTAGGGTTCAAAGTAAGACCTAAGTCTAAAGGTGAAGGTACCTAAAGGTTACATGACTTCTAAATTCAGTAGCTACATGCTATAGGTCCCTAGGTATGCTAAGATACCTCACAAGATCAAACTATGTCAAACTATGTACAAAAAGTTCACCTAAGTTCACCTAAATGCAAGTTAGGGCTTATGGATGAAGTATGAATGCATATGGCTTACAAGCATGGATTAATACATGAAATGAGTATCAAAGTCAGTAGTGAATGCTTATGAATGTGGATTAATGAATATACCATCATGGATGCAATGGTTTAGTCCTATGGAGCAAGAAGGAAAAGATGTGAGAAGAAACAGACAAACATCGCATAAGATCACAATTGATGCAAGTTAAGGATGAATGGCATGTGAATATGCAAGAGATGATTATGGGTCAGTAGCATACAAGATATGAGATGAAATTATAATACATGGCTTGGAATTTATAATTCCCACATAATTCATGTTAACAATTAGAGGAGAAAAGAAATGAGTTTAGGTTAAAATTAGTTCACATAAGTATGCGCTTAGGAACACAAAAACAAACCAAATGGATGTGGTTCAAAAAGTGACCTATAACAGGAATTAAGGACCTAAAATTGACCTATAATTAACTCCTATAAGTTGCCAAAAATTATCTCAAGAAAATGGCATGAATGCCTTCCTATCATTTAGATTATGGAGCAAATAAGCACATAAATCACTCTATGATCTAGGTGACATGGAAAAATAGCAAAAAGGCTTTAAAAATTATGAAATTAAATCTATGGAATTTTGAAGTCAGTATATAACATGTTCTAAAAGTATTTTACAAAATTATTCACTAAAGTGCCAAAACAATTACTTGATGATCAAGATAACAAGGCATGATCGCCGAAAAACAATTCCACAAAGTGGATCAAAAATGGCACCAAAAATTATGAAAAAAATGCCTAAGGAGCATCAAAATGTCACAAATTCCAGTGATTAATCACACACAAAAAATAGGTCTCATACCTATTGGAAAAAATGGTTTTTTGGTCCCTTTAGAAAAATAATGCATTTTGGGACAACTTGTAATAAAAAATCCAAATTAATTATTAAAACAAATCAAATATGGAAACAAAAATTATACAAAATTAAATAAGAGGATAAGGATAACTCATGAATTTTCCCAGAATTTTATCACACCTAAAACTATTTTTAATAATTATGACGAAACGAAAAAAAAAACAGTAATATAAGGGAAAGCGAAAGGAAGTGAATTCTACAATCCGTAACATAATCCCTAAGCTCCGAAATCGACACATATCAATATATATCACCAATAAATTCAATGCCTCAGGTGGAAGGTCTCAATATGCACCTTAAGTTATATGATACTAAGCCGCATATTGTCGCTCCCCCGAAAAGACACCTGGTCAGATAGGGTATAGACGCGAACGGTCGGCGAAAGGAGAAAATGAGATGAAGGTGAATAGAGTCGCCAGCTAGGCATTTTTATCCCGAAGGAAAGGTAATGTTGCATAAACCTAGAAAAATATGGATAAGACGGTCGCGAACCATAGAAACTGAGAAAGGGGGTTGGTTACAACCTGGGAAGGTATTAGCACCCAGATTGTCCGTCGTACTCGACGGGATCCATGCTTAAAAGATTGTGTTTAAAAGGGGTAAGTGTATGTGATATCTGTGTGCCAAAGCTGGAATAGAATGTACAGGTCTCAGTGCAAAAGGGAAGTGAAATGCTCAGGAATGAGGCTTAAAACAGAATGTTAAAAGAGGGGGAAGACACAAAGACTTTTGTTCGATAACAATTAAGTTATGCCTACGTATCCTCTCGTGCAATGAGGAAGTCAGAACACCGTAGTTCGACTCAAAGAGACTGAAAGATAAATTGACTGTGAACTGCCTGCTTGTCTATGCTTAAGTGTATGACTCGTTTGGCTTGAGTGCTAACTGTCTTGCATTAGACGGAAGAAGCAAGTTCTTGTTTATGAATGAAGGTGATGAGAAAAGAATCCCGAAGGAGACGATTATTGTTTGTTTTTGTGTTTTCATTTTTTTATTGTTTTTGGTGTTTTGCATAGGATTATGAGCTTAAGCCTAAATCAAAGGTTGTAAACTCATTATATCCTCCCTTGATTAGGGATAATGAGAATACTTAAGTATGAGTTAAGCACCTCAACTTAATTACCATGATGTTGTAGGATTAAGATCATTAACCTACTTGTGATTATTTAGGTGTTTTTGGGTTTTGTTTAGTGTTAAGTAATGAGTTTAAGCCATAATCAAGGATTAGTGAACTCATTACACCATCCTAATAGAAGGATGATAGATGAGAACACTTAAGCTGAGGAAGATACCTCAACTTAATCCATGGTTATGGATTAAATTAATGACAAAACAAGCCTTTATTAAATGGATTTTAATTAAAGATGAAATTAAGAAGTGAGTTTTATGATTTGTAAGACAACTTGAGGGGGACTTGTCCATTAAACATTAGGGTTAGTCCTTCTTAACCATAGAGGAAGAATTAGAACCCTAATGTAAGGCCCAAGTTACAAGTTAATGTCTTAGTGATTATTAGATGGGTTGATTAAGAGGTTTAAACAGATTAAGGGTTTAACACTTAGGATTAAAGTTATACACTTCATCCTAAGAGAAGGATGCAAGCATAACCCTAATTCCAAAGTCCTAAAACCTTAAAGGTTTAGTCTCTAATTGTGAGATGAGAAGAGAGACACAAAGAAGACTCAAAGGTAAAATCTAAGGGGGACTAATCACAACCCTAATTGTTATCATGCTTGGATATTCCTATGGTTTGCGAGGTTTAAGAAAGATCTTCAAGGAAGCCACCAATGGAAGAAGCAGATGAAAGGAGGAAGAAGCAGAAGAACAAGTTACTTACTTCATTGAAGAAGATAAGTAACTTGAAGAAAGAAAGGAAGAGAAACACAAGCGAGCAAGCCCACTTAAAGACAAACAAAAATGCAGCAAGGATGTAATATGAGAGGATGAGAAGAGGTGGGAGGTGAAGGCAAATCCACCTCACAAATAAACTTACCATTAACCTGAAAAGTTAGCACAAGATGCATAATGAAAGAAATGAAATGAAACAATGCATATGCATGGGCAAAGACCAAAATCAGAAGCATGTACATGATGCAAATGATGCTATGATATGATGCAAAGGCATACAAGATGCATATGTGTGATCATACAAGAGAATGAATGCAAATGAAGCATGTAGGAAACATGTAAGCACATGGATGTTTATGGAATGAAATGGATGCAAAGCATAACAAATGTATGAATTAATGATCAAGAAATGTTCAAGCAATGTCTTAAGATGATAAGATGACATACAAATGCTTAGAATGGCATGGCAAGTTCATATGTTCATGCAATGTAATGTAAGATGCAAGTAAAGATGCAAAATTAGGGTTATGTGAAAGGATGAGATGCAAATGGCAAAGACAGAAGCAAATGATATGATAAAAAATTGAAAATGCACTCAAAGGGACCCTAAACCTACACCAGGTTATCATCCAAAGGGGGAGGTCAGAAGCTCAACCTAGAAGGAGTTATGAATTTCCTAAGTTTCTAGGGTATTTTGGGTGATCCTCAATGTAAAATACCAAATAAATTGAAAAATACAAGATAAATTCATGCCAAATATATCCTAGATACTACATGATATGTGTAAAATAATGCAAAAAGAACCAACTTCAAACCTTCATGGTTAGGCAGAAAAGATTTTTCAAAGGTTAGGGTTCAAAATATGATTTTATGAATCCTAAATTCAAAGAAAATTGTCAAATGATGATCTAAACCAAAAAGAAATTTGTATGAGGGGTTTGAAAATGTTTCTAATTGTGTTAATATGCAACATGGATTTTTGGTGATTTTTAGAAACCTAAATGCTATTTTAATTAATTAATTTCTATTAATTAATTAAAATAAACATTTAAATATTTTAAAAATACAATTTTTATGCAAAAAATAAAATAAAAATCATTTTCTGATTAAGAAAAATATTTGGAACAAAAATGCAAAAGGAAATATTTTTGGTATTTTTCTAAGTATTTTAAATTAAATGTGCAAGAAAATGCAATTAAAATGAAATAAAAATCAAATAAAATGAAAGTATGTTGATCCAGTGGTCCAGATTCAAACTGGAGAGAGAGGGAATTGACTACGCGCGCTATCCAATGGCTGACATTCAAACTGGGTTAATTACTTAATTAATTTAATTAATTGAAAATTAGGGTTAACTGAAATGATCCAGGCCACACATTTACGTGCTAATCACCATCTAACGACCCACATTCAAACTGGACAACTAAACCCTAATTACAAACCCTAATGACTTTCAGGTGACCGGAGCAAGCTCCGGTCATCTTCTCCGGTGACCCCAAATCCCCAACTTCTTCCCTAGGCCAAATTAAAAGCTCTAACTCTCCAGATCAACTATCCTAATCATTCTAATTAAGATTCAATCATCAAATAACATTTATATTGCATCAAACATGAGATTCAAATCAAAACATAAAAATTGCAAAAGTTTCAGAAGCACGTTACAAGCTCAAATCTCAACCATTTTCAAAAGTAAAAATTGCAGTGTGATCAGTGAAGCATGAAGAACATTTCTATAACAAAAAATACAAGTTCTGGAAAATTTGTTCTTGATGATACCTGAGCTTAAGCTTTCTCAATCTGAGCTATCTGGGCCTCTCCTTTGTGCCAATCAACTCCAATGGACCTCCTGAGGATGCTTTGATAATTGGAATGAATTTATTTAGGCTGTTTTGAAGTTTCAGTTCAGAGGGGGGGGGGGGGGTGAAATCGTGTTTTTGATTCTTAAGGTTTCAGGCTTGTTTAATGGTTGGGAAATGATCTGGAGGATGTATGGAGATGATTGGTGAAGTTTGTTTAAAGTTTTGATGGTTGGTTTGAGAATTTCGAAGAGATGAAGTTTGAGAGGGATTTTGGCAATCTGAATGTGTAGGATGATTCAAGCTCTAAGATGTTATGAAATGTGATCCTTAGGGCATGTATGTGAAGCTATGATAGGTCAGAAGAGTTGTTGTGGGCTATGCTGATTGGTATGGCTTCATTTGCAAAAAGTCAAGTTTGGTTGTACTTGGGGTATGGGTCATGGCAGGCCTGGTTGCAAGGGGTGTCTGGCCTCAGCTGAGTTCAAGGAGGACCATGGAAACAGATATGGCATGCTGGCACAAGTGTATGGAAAGATCTATACCATTTTGCAAATTTGAGAAGTTTTGGCCCTTTTGAAATTTCTTGAAGTTCAAGGCATGAAAATGCATAAGTCTTGGGCCAATTCTGATCAAAATGAGTTGCACTATGATGGTATGATGTTTAGAGATGCATTAGAGGTCAAGAAATGGCTTGGCATGAGAAATTGCAAAATTCCCTCTTTGGCATGAATGTGAAAATTATAGGATTTTTGCCAACTTTGAAGGATCATAACTTGAGTTCCATGATGAATTAGAACATATTCTTGTACTTTTTGAAAAGGGAAAGACCTAATCTACAACTTTCATGACCAATAATTTTTCATTTGAAGCATTTTTGGTTGAGAAAGAGGAGGTTGAAGAACTTTCCCAAAATGGAAAGTTTCCATTACAAGTCATTTCCATTTTTGGCAACTTTTGGTTTAGCTCAAATTTCTTCAACTTTGTGAACTTCCAAGCACTCCAATGATCAAATAAATATCATAGAACTTCAATTTGATGAAAATACCCCTTTGGTTCCATTGTTGGGGGCCTCAGATGCCCTGATTTTGCTCTGACTTGCTCAAGAAGTTACCTAATGAACAGATGACTTCCACAATGAATTTCTTCATCAAACTTGGTACACATGATCCCTATAACATTTTAAGAACATTAGAAACAAGAATGGCCCAAAAATTTGGTGTTGAGGCCTCTCAAACAAAAACCATAATTTTGGTCATCTATGTAGTGAAAACCCTAGCTCTGCTTCCATGCCTTGCCAGTTCTTGTGATCTCTTGACTTCCATGAACTTTGAGGGATATAATATGATGGTAGAACATACATGGACCCTCTTGGAAAGCTTTGAGGCCTTTGGAGTGGCTCAGATGGAATCTTGGATTGCTCAGGTCACAAACCCTAGATGTAGATGAATTTGAACTTATGCAGATGAAACAAATATGCAATGTGATGTGGTATGCTTATGCTTATGCAAAAATGAAAGATCACAAGCCATGATGTGAAATGAGTGAGGGAAAATTTGGGGTGTTTACACATATGACTAGAATGGTGCGTTAAAGTGGAGGAAGTCGAAATTACTTACTTGATCGAAGTGCCGATTCTTCACATAAAAGAAATCCAAAAAAACTTCAAGCAATGTCTTGTGATCTCCATAAGCAAAATAAATGCTTATCTTCCATATTTGCTTTGTAAAGATCCACCATAATCGAAACAAAAACAACGACACAAAATATCATTTGAATCCAAAGGTATCCCACAAATAAAGTGGAATACCAACCAAACGACCATCATTAAGATCTTTGCGAGAACCTTGCATGAACTCAACAAACGCATTATAAACCAAAAAGAGGTGCAACCGGAAGTTGCAGCTATGCCTCACAACTCAAAATCAAGTAGAAAGATGAATATACATGTCATGGACATGCATTGAAATTTATGTTTCAAAACGGGGCAACATTTATGCACTAACATAAACAACATGCAAACTCAAACCAGAATCGAGCAAATTTATATGCAATAAATGGAAAATGATCAACAAACATATGTACAAGTCAAAACAAGATCAATGCATCAAAATCGCACCAAACCGAACTTAAAAAGCCTTAAAACGGAAAAATGCATAAAAAATCACCGACTCGAATTGAACGAAAATCGCATGGTAACTTGCAAACATGCCAATAGATTCAAATATGCAATCAGTTTTTGAAAATTTCGCTCGGAAGTGTGACGTTTTGGCCAATTTCGTCGGCTGGCAGTAGCGAAATAGCCGGAAAAAAGTTATCCGAAATCGACTAAAAAGTTCACCAATGGCTCCTACATAATCAACAAAGTCAAGTTACACTATTCATATTTGCGAAAACGCGCTACGATTAGGAAGTTATGATCAAAACACACTTTTCGACACGCGACGCATGAACAACATCAACAATTAAGCCTCAACCTATCCTATTTCGAATTTGCACATTAAAACAAGCATGAATTTAAAAGTCAATCACTTAAATCAATATCAAGTCATAATAATTAGCTCTCTTAGGAGTTTTGTCAAACAACTAACATGCACCGATTATTCTATGTCAACTTTACCAAGCATTTTCAATTATGCACCACAACAATTATTAGGATAAATTAATCAAGAATCAATCAACAATCAAATCATGAATCAATACACATAATCTCCACAAGATTAATTCAACTTCAAAATTCAATTCAAGAAACAATTCAACAATTATTCATGAATTAAAGTTTAAAAAGCTTACCGAATGAAGAATCGATGAAGAAATTGTGAATCCGGAGGAAGTGAGACGCAATCATGAACGGAGGATAGGAAGAGAGGCCACGTGGATTCCGGTGGCGGAAGATGGTGGTCACACGGTGGTGAAGTTGACCGGAGGTGGTGGTTCGTGGCGGCTCTGCTACCGGAAGCTTGATCGGAATTGTTGTGTTCTTGAGTTCTTGATGAAGTTGTTGTTGTGTTCTTGAGAAAGAGTTGAGAGAATGAACTTCGATCCTTTAGAGAGAGTTTGTGAGAGTTTTTTGGTGTTTGTAAATTATGATTGAAGTCGTGACAAATTGTGGGTCAAAAGAATATATAGTGGAGTGTAAAATGAAAGACAAAAGGTAGAATTTCGGCTTAAGTGAAAATAACAATATCTTCGGCAAGAAATTTCGACTCTGAGCCTTCCACAACATCGTCCGCCTCTGAATCACGATTTCAATGCAAAAATAACGGACATCATAGGATCAAAATCGAGTGTGGTCGATACGTTTAAGTTGCAAGACATCACTGAATAAGTTGTTTTTTCGGCTTATTTGGTGTCCGCTACTCGAAAATGTGACGAGGTCAACCTCTTCGGAGCATAATCTCGACTCGACTTTTTCAGCAAAGTTGTAGATCTATGAGTCAGTGACCTGATGTTAAAATGTAAGCTCAATCGGAAAAACAAAGAGGGAGATATGAATTTTCTCGTGAAACCACTTTCAGCCTTTTTCTTCGGTTCAACACTTTAGTTATGCGAAAAAAAACAAAACAACAATCTTTGGAGCACCGTTCAAACTTGCGTTTGTCTTTGAACTTGAAGAGGATAAAATTTGTGAACCAAAGCTTCAAGAACGGGTGCAATCCGATGAAAATTGACCGAGTTATGAATTTTACAAAATCTGACAGACAATGCACTACATCAAAGAACCTTACTGGTAATTCACATTTTCGGGATCCTTCCGCTAGGACCTAACCCAAACTGAATTCACATAATGAAGATAACATCTAAGCATAATTTTAGGCACCGGAACAACATCAATTCGATGAATGAGCCAAAAGTTATGAATTTTTTAGTATTCAAAACTCACCGGTTCAGCACTGTTTTTCACTATGTCGACTCTAAAAACTCGCACATTCGGAGATCTTCTTCAAAGAATTAGTTCTTGTTCAAAACCCAAAAGTTGGAAAGGATATCAAGATGGAACTTTTGGCATATGAATCTCTCAGACGTGTTGACCCAATCAGAAGTTACAAACTCTTGAATACCGCTAGCACAGTTAATCGGCGAAACCAAAATTTTAGAAACAAATAATTCCCGCCATTTTCCTTGATGAATTGGCCTCCGAGCCTAACACAAAAGTTGTAGAGAATACCGAAACGGTCTAAAATATTGAGTTTCAAGGCAAAATGAGTTTCCGAGCATAAGTTTCAACTTTTGCAAACTGCACCATAAAACTGATATTCTGCTTAAACTCCTCTGAATCAACCGAGAACTTTTGGCTTCTTCCGAGATTCTTGTGCACGTGCCGCATGAAGAAATAAAGGTCAGTCGCATCCTATGAAAGCTCAAATAAAGATGTATGTTCATGTATGTTTATGATTCAATTGTTATCTAAATGCAATGCAATGTATGAAAGGATATGCTAAATGGCATGGAAATGAGAGGGCAAATTTTGAGGTATTACAATCGTTTTGTGCGAAAATAACAAAAATGAAAAGACAGTGAGCGAAAAAATATTGTTTTCAAAAAGACATCCATTGTTCATTAATATTCAATTTGCACAAAATACATATGTCCCTATTACAAAATGAGTCCCGACATCTTGGGCAAGATGCATGACTTTGATGCATGCTTAAAACAGGAAATAATAATTACTTTGCAGCAGTAACCCTTATAATTTCCTGGGAAGACTAGTTGAGGACTTGTTGGCCCGGGACTCTTGACCGGATCCAGCTTTCCAGGTTGTAGTCGCTCTCAGCCTCGTCTTCCAAAGTGTTGACAGCATACAGGGTCAGCATTCCCCCACTTATGAACTTGGGAGCTTCAGCAGCCTCCTCTGGAACTTGTCAGGATGGTTTGCAACCTAAACCAAATTTGTCTTCTTTCATATGAACCTTCAGTAGCTTGCCCCAGCCTTGGGCATTCCCTTCTTCCACAACCTTCCGAGCCTACTTGTAGGAAGCAATTGAGGTACCCATCTGTAACACGGTGGGAGAACCGACTTTCTATAAATGTTGCGGATAGCAAGAGTCGCCACCGACTTTTATTTTATCCAAAAGGAAAGGACATAAAAGAACATGAAAGACCTATTTTTAAAAGACTTGAGTTTGGGGGGTAGGTTATACAAAGGGAATGTGTTAGCACCGTTTATATCCATGGTTATCCATGAGCTCTTAGTTACTTAGCTCACTTTGTTTGTTTGCAAGAGTGTAGTGTGTGATTAGAAACTTTCTAAGTACTTTGTAATGATCCTCGTATGGATGTATACAAAGCCTTGTTTTTGAAAATTTGTTTGAAAAGTGTGGTGTAAAGAGCATTTTTGAAATGTGAGCAAGTAATTAAGAGAAACCTACCCTATATTAAGTCTTTACTGTTCTTATGTTCTTTCAATGGTAAGACTATCCCTATTATTAAGGAATGGGTAGTCATTACCTTGGATGTTAAGGGACATGTGTAGGGTCATCTGGATATAGGCAACTGTAGGGTGTCTTTAGAAATTCGTAGGGACTTATCATCTTTTATTCGAAGGGACCAGATCATTTATCGTAGGCAACCTCGAAGGGACTTGATCTTATAAACTGAAGGGACTTGATGATATTTATGAAGGGACTTGCTTAAGACACCCTACTTGACCTTTTGAAATAGGCAACTGAGAGACAACTCTAGGAAGTGCAAGATGGCGATCAAAGATCGACTTACGTGTGTGCGTGTTCATTTTCAAATATTTATCTTATTTAAGTTAGTTTTCTAAGTTGATTTTAATTACAAACATGTTATACACACCCTAGAATTACTAACCACATAGTAAAATATTTACAATAAATAAAGCAAAAATATAAACCTATAAATATTACAAGGCTTTAGGACAATTACAATATAATCGAGAAATAATAATAATGATAAATATAATAATAATAAATAAGCAATAATTAAATATTAGTAATAATAAAAAATAATAATAAAGGTTAGAATAATAAAATAAATAAGAATTTTAGCAAGAAAAATTAATGTTAGAAAAGTTTTTTAGGAATTAATTAAGAAAATAAGTTTTAATAATAATAAACAAATAATAAACTATTTACATATTAAAATAACGATTAATGATTTAATTAGGGTTTATAAAAAACTAGGTTAAATATTAGGGTTAAGAAAATTAGGGTTAAGAAAATTATTCTAAACCTAATTATTTAATTTATTTACAAAAATATATACATGATAATAATAAATATAAACATATTAAAATATAAATAGAACCAATTTAAGTTTAAGAAAATAAATTATGATTTTGAAAATATAAAGTTCTTTATAAGAAAATATTATAAGTTATTGTTTAGAAATTAGTTTTATAAGAATTGAAATGAATATAATAATATAAACAAATAAAAGTACAAAAAATTGAAGAAAAAAAACAACATACCTGGGGCTGGGATTCGAACCCATGCCCTAGGCTCTCCCTCTTTGGCCCAGCATCATCACCACTAGGCCAGCTGCGCTTGGTGTGTATGAAGTGAGTATCAATTCTTTTATTTTAAACCTGCAAAAATCAAAAAAAACACAAAACAAAATATCCTGGGGGGGATTCGAACCCAGGACCATTGCAATAACACCCAAACACTTCAACCAGCTGAGCCACATGGGGCGCGTTCAACAAATAACCACCAATAAATCATTATAAGATAAAACAAGTTTTTAAAATTGAATTTCTGCACCAATTTCATCATCTTCTTCCTCAGGATTCGCAGGTTTTCCTGCGAATTTTCCCAGGGATTTTCCTGCGAATTCTCTTGCGTCTTGAACCTGCGAAATTCAAATACCATTCAACCAGTACAATTTCATTAAATCAATTATACCAATGAGTTCTTTATGACTCATACAATTCATCTATGTCCTTAGAATTCATTTATATTTGGTATTTCAGGAACCCCCAATTTGAAACACGAAACCCTAACAATGGCAGTTCATGTTCTAGGCTATGGTTCTTCGAGAAACTGTCCAGAAACCATCTATAGATCATGCCTAACACAAATCAAACAACAAAATTAGTTTATATTAGCTAAATAAGTGAAATCTAAAAACAATATTTTGAAGCACAAGAATGATTCGGTTAGCATGTTTCAATGCATGAAGGGATGATTTTATGATCCAAAAACATTCAGTGATCTTCCAAGAATGATTTGCAACCTTCAAAAGCTTTGGAAATAGCCTGGAAGTGAGAATCCGATTGTGAGCTTTTTTTTTGAAATTTTGAAGTTTTGTTCTTGTTCTTGGAGGCGGGATTTCGTGTCCTTGTGATTGTCTTTAGTTTGTCTATTTGTATGGGAGAGAATTAGATCAAAAGAAGCTGGATTTTTGGGCTTTGTAGTGATTGCTTGATCATGAAGATTCACACTTTCAAATATTGAAAATATCTCATCAAACCTTTTTAATTTTGGTCAATCTGATTTTAAATCATTCCCAATCATTCTAAATATGATTTAGATAATTTCCAATCACATATCTTGTCCAATATTTGATTTTTCATATTTATTTTATATTTAAATTGTATTTTAATGAATAAAATCAAAATAAATAATAAATAAATAATAAAAAATCAGAATTTGGTTGCTTTGGGTCGTGCTTGAGGTATTTGTATGGATTGGATCACAACTTTGCAAGCCCATTTGAAGAAATTTGGTTTTTAGGCCCTATTTGCTTCATAAACCTCCCAAAAATTTCCCAACTTTGAAAAGGCATATCTCCTTCAATTTTAGGGCTATGAGGGTGTTCTTTGACATTTTGGAAAGCTTAGAGAGTCCTCTAACCAACCTCATTGGTCTCATGTCCATATCCTTTACCATTTTCAAATTATGCCCTTTGGAAGATGTTGACTTTTTGTTGACTTTTAAAATGACCTATAATGTCTTAGATCATACCTTCCAAATGAAGAATTTTTAGGATTGGCTTGTGAGACACAAAGTTGTAGAGAATTCAATTTCCTTCAAAATGAGCTTTGGAGGGAAATTTTTTGATGAAGCATGTGAAAGTTATGGCTGGTCAAAGTTCAGTTGACTTTTCCTGTGAAAATCCTAATTTAGAAACTCCTGATTCTTGATGATCTGAGATCTCTTTGATGAATCATGATCAAACCTTGATCAAATGATGAATTTTACTTCATAAACTTGATGTTGGCAAAAAATCATGAAGTTTGACTTTGGTTTGACCACAGTTGACCTCAGTTTGACTTTTTAACCACTTTGATTTTTGCATATCTGATCATCTGACTGAGCAAACCTTTTGGGAAAGCCTTGAAACTTGACATAGGGATTCTTGAAGACATATAGGATGCTATGAATCTCACTTGAAGCCTTGGAAGTTCATTTGACCTGATGAAATTCAAAACCCTAGTTTAGGATGCATTACTTAGGAGGATGCTTTGTCTGAGGGAATTGTCAAACTTTTTGACTAATTGTGAACCTTGTGAACCTCTTGGAATACCTTAGTACACAATGTCTGGTCTAGGTGAGGGAAAATTTTGGGGTGCAACAGCTGCCCCTGTTCAATTTTCTGAAACTTGAGGAGTTAGATTGGCCTGTGTGCCATTCGTGACTTGGAAGGTTGAAGGGGATTGAACACAAAAGCCCAAAAATTTGCACTCGTCGGTGCGTAAAGTAACACTGCTGATTGGTTGCATATGTTGGAGTGGGCTTAAGGATGCCACTTAGAGGAACTGGAGATGGGCTTATAGATGTCATCCATAATATCAGAAGGTGGTAGTATCAAAAGGTTGTTACTGACTATCAGTACTAGGTCTTCGTATAGGCCATCTCTGAATCATTCTTGTAACATGGTTTGAGTTGAATGTCAGTACTAGATCTTCGTATAGATCGTCTCTACATTATCTCTGGGGAAAAGAATATCCTTCATTAGGTGTTAGTACTTAGATCTTCGTATAGATCGGCTCTGAACCATCTTTAGGAACATACTTTAACTTAAGCATCAGAATCAAATCTTCGTGGCGATCTCCTCTGAATTGCTTTTGGTAATATCCTGGGCTAAGTACAAGATCTTCGTATCGATCATTTATGTACCATCCCAAGATAAACTGTTGTATAGACCATTAGAAATAAATCTTCGTAGCGATTATCTCTTCTAGAAATATCCCGGATTAGGTAATAGATCTTCGTATAGACCATTTATATACCATCCCAAGGATAGAAAGAATATCAGGATTAAATCTTCGTGACGATCTCCTCCTGAACTTCTTCTGAAAGAATCTCTTAGACTAAGTGCTAGATCTTCGTGTAGATCATTTACACACCATCCCAAAGATGGTTGACCATCAGAAATAAATCTTCGTAACGATTATCTCCTCTGGAAATATCCTGGATTAAGCACTAGATCTTCGTATAGATCCTTTACGTACCCTCCCAAGGACAACTTGAGTATTGATCATCAGAAATGAATCTTCGTAGCGATTATCTCTGAATTAAGTGTTAGTACTAGATCTTTGTATAGATCGTCTCTGAACTGTTTCAAATTTCAACTATCCTGAAAAGAAAAGGTTAGTTTATGCAACATGTATGCATGTATGACATGATGTACTTAAGTAAATGTCTTATGCATTATGGATGCGTATGCTGTGATATGATGTAAATGATGTATGTGTGAATCATGTAGCCTGAAGCGTCTGAATATCTCTGTATAACAACTGCTGGCTAGGGAAAATAAATCCCGGTTCGTTGCTGAAGAATATGAGGACATTGTTCCCGTCTTGTTTGATAGTATGGTACTTACAACCTCCCGTCTTTGTTCGTCGTACTTCTCATTGAAAGAATAAATTCTTGAGTATCCTGACTGAGGATAAAAGAGATGGACATATATCCGAAGGGAGATGTTACTTGAAGTATCTATAAAGATTACTCTGTGGGGATGAACCGACGAAGCTTCGTTGAATTCCTACCTTCATTCGTCCTTAATAAATACTATTACTGCATTTTATGCATTTCTGGTAAACATCAATCATATTCAAAAGCATACATACATTCAAACACAACCAATGGACGTTTTCGTTTAGGTAAACAAGGTAAAAGTAAATCTGGATTCAAAGACGAGATTTTATTTATTTTAGAAAGTAGCCTATACACAGGCAAGTTTGTACAAGGATACAGAAGTCCTAGTAAGAGGAATTCGTCATAAAAGTTTTACAAAAACAAAGAAAAACAGCTATGTGAGAAGTAATCCTATTGAGTTTCAATTCCACTATTGCCATTATCTTCAAGTATCTCATCCTTTGCTGTTGAGATGGAAAAGATTGGATTGAGCTTTATCTGTTTGAACTTGATTCAGGTATCATAACTGGTTGGGGTTACATGAGTGATCCAAACAAGACATAGTCATACGCTTTAATCCCTAACTTTTGCCTGGATTTCCCTTTCAAGTTTTCAATCCACCGGGATACCCTTTTTTGCCCAAGCTGGCCTTTCAGGTTTTCGACTTGCCGGGTGTACAATCTTTTATATATATATATATATATATATATATATATATATATATATATATATATATATATATATATATATATATATATATATCCCTAATTTTTGCCCGAACCTTTTTGGTTCGCCGAGATGCCCTTATTTTTGCCTAGGCCAGTCAACCTAGCAGGTCTCTTTTTATGCGTAGTATTTTTTAACTATGTCTGCGTTTACGGGCTGTGGGAAATCTTTACCATCCATAGTAGTAAGCATCATGGCACCTCCTGAGAACACCCTCTTGACTACAAATGGTCCTTCATATGTAGGAGTCCACATGCCCCTAGGATCACCCTGTGGTAATATGATACGTTTTATTACCAAGTCACCGGCCTGATATACCTTTTGCTTAACCTTCTTATTAAAAGCTTTGATCATCCATTTCTGGTACATCTGACCGTGACAAACAACTGCCAACATTTTCTCATCAATCAAATTTATCTGGTCAAGTCGAGTCTGAATCCACTCATCTTCATCCAAGCCTGCATCCTTCATGATTCTTAAGGAGGTGATCTGAACTTCAATGGGCAGAACTGCTTCCATACCATAGACTAAAGAGAACGGGGTTGCCCCTGTTGAAGTACGTATTGTAGTATGATAACCATGAAGAGCAAATGGTAACATCTCATGCCAATCCTTATAAGTAACAATCATCTTTTGTAGAATCTTCTTGATGTTCTTATTAGCAGCTTCTACTGCCCCATTCATCTTGAACTGCGTGTAGAGATCAGTAATCATAGTGTTGTTCAAGTTAGAGCCATTGTCTGTGATAATCCTTTCAGGGATGCCATACCTACATATGAGATTATTCTTAATGAATCGAGCCACAACATTCTTCGTAACAGATGCAAATGAGGATGCTTCCACCCACTTTGTGAAGTAATCAATGGCAACCAGGATGAAATGATGCCCATTGGAAGAAATAGGCTTGATCTCACCAATCATATCTATGCCCCACATGGAAAAAGGCCAAGGAGCAGTCAACACATTCAATGGAACTGGAGGTATATGCACATAAATCTGACATTTGTGACATGTTTTAGAATGTTGATAGCAGTCAGCTTCCATGGTAGACCAATAATAACCTGCTCTCAATATCTTCTTTGCCATGGTATGACCACTAGAATGAGTGCCAAAAATCCCATCATGCATGTCTTCCATAATCTCTGTTGCTTCTTTCTTATCTACATAACTAAGCAAAGTCGAATCATGATTGCGTTTGTACAAAATTCCATTACTCAAGAAGAACTTAGTAGAAAACCTCCTCAAAAACTTCTTATCTTTGACAGATGCCCCTTTAGGGAATTCCTGAGCTTAAAGATATCTTTTCACTTCATAGTGTAACACCCCAAATTTGCCCCCTTCTTTTTAATCATCATATCATATCATATTCATCATGAACATATCATATTCTTGGCATCTTAACATAGAAAGATGAGGCATAATATTCTCATGACCTAGCATTAGGCATATGATCATCTGTGGAGGTTTTTGAAGCATCACAAGCTATGACAAGGAGCCCAAGGGATTTGTCCAAGTCCTATGAGGGGTCTATGTTGCATTCACAAGTTCAAGTTCATTTACAAAAGCTCAGAAGGTTGGAAGATCATCAGGGAATCCAGGCTAGGGCAAAGCTCCTACACAATGATCCCAAATTAGGGTTTGAGTTTCAAGCAGGGAAACTTTGTGACTTTGACCATTTCATTTGGGCAAAGTCTCTCATATGACAAGAGGATCCTAAGGGTGAAATTTGGTGAGAAAATTCCTCAGGGAAGTCAGTTATTTCATCAGAAGTTCAAGATGCAACTTTTCTCCTGTACAAGGTAATCCTGATTACAGTTTTGGGCAAGATACTCATATCTTCTGAATTTTGACCATTTCTTGAGGGAAAAGGCTTTTATTTCAAGATGCATTACCTTTCCCATTCTTTCGGGATAAAAATGTCTGGCTGGCGACTCTACCTTTTCCGCGCCACTTTCGCGTTTGTACTAGGATGAAAATCCCGGGAGCGACACACACGCCTTTCATTATTGGCAACCAAGGAGGATTTATTTTTCCTCATGTACATGGACTCACGTTTTTGGCACAAGAGAGGAAGGAAGATCACTTGTTGGTCCCGTGTCATGCAGCCTCAAATGTAGCCAATCACCATCCTTTGTTTTTGATATTCTCATCACCATCCAATACTCATATTGCCAGCACAGAAGGCACACCACTATTATCATGCACTCTTATACACTGGATTTGTTTTGAAAATGGATAGAAAGTTGGGGCGAGATCACGGTTAATGTGCTGTCGTTTCGTTGGCAAGAGTTTTGGGCTCAAAGACTCCTCATTTTTTACACTCCAAATACCCTAATGTAAGTGGACGAATACAAAAAGGAAGTTGAGGAAGAAAAGGGACGGCCATCACTCTAAAACCGCATCATAAACTTTCTCTTTCACTCTTTGAAATATACATCACCCTCAGGTTTCAGATCTGATCCTTTGGTGCTAAGCATCATCCTTTTCCTTCTTTGAGGTTCTTGAACATCATCCTCATTATCAGCATCAGCACCACCGCATCTCCATCATCATCTTGAGTGCTGTGTGCAGCTTTGAACCTATCCTCTATTTCGGATTGCTCATATTTCATTATATCTTTGCATCTTAAGTCTTTGTTTGGCTATGGAGAGGAACACGGAGTCATAAGGAGCTCACAACATCACTGGATTTCTCTAAAATTCCTCAAGAAGCTTCACTTCAGGTTTTATGCTCAACCTATATTTGCTTCGGATTTGTTGTCTTACTGCTTGTTTTGAGTTCTTAATGCTTGTTATCATTTATGTGAAAGGATTAGAAGCTTTATGAGGCTTTGAAGTTGGATTTGTAGTTTTATGGTCTGAACTTGTTTGGTTCGATCTTCTCTCTGTATTGCTTGTTTGGGGAAACCAAATGCATGGTTGTGATTCTCTCATTTCATACTTCAACTTTGGTCTTTGTATTTTGTGATTTCGTTGAGAATTGATGGAGTTATGAAGACTTGATGTTAGTGTGTTCTTGCTGTTTTTTTTCGTGCATATGCTCTGTTTCTTGTGTTTGCTTCAAACTTCTTCATGTGCATGAGGAAGGGGATGATGTGGTGGCAGCCACTGGTTGGTCCTGTGCGTTTTCATTGTTTATTTTATTTTTCAATTATTGCATTTTTACTTAGGGTCACTTAAACCTGGGACGGTCCGATTGATATTGAAGTGACATATTATTTTGTTCATTTTTTCGTTTTGTCTAAAAAATAATAATAAAATAAATAATAATAACAGCTAAGTTAATTTGATGTAAGTGAGATTTTCGATTGGGCCTAGGGCCATCCGCTAAGCACACCCCCCTGTTGGGCCCAAGCCATATCTGAACTGATCCATCCTGCTTTTCGCACCTCCTAGTCATTTCCATTTTTATTTCTTTTTCTTTTATTTCATCTTATTTCAGTTTTGGATTTTAATTTATAAAAATAGTTTTAGGCTATTAAAAATTCTAAAATAATTCATGAGTGTTTGTTTGAATTTTCTTTAATTTTTAATATTTTTATTTTTCATTTATTTTGTTTTGACACGTGGATATTAATTCTTTTTCTCAATTAATTCATTTTAATCCATTTTTGAAGCATGCTGACTTGCCCATTTTCTATCTTGTTCATTATTTTGAATTTTTGGATGATTCTTTTTGCTCTGGATTCGTGAGGAGATGTAGTTCATGTGTGATTTTTGTTCTGATTTTTAGAAGCTTGTTCATTGGTTTTGGACCTTGACTTGTGAGTGAAGTTTCTTAACCCTAATTGATGTTTGCTCCTCATTTGACTTGTATAGCTTCTGAATTTCTTCCTATCCTTTTGGCATGTTGTTATATCATGATTGAAGATCTCTTGTCCAAGGTTGTGGAATTTTTGGATGCATATTTGATTTGATTTGAATTTCTGTTCTTAACTTGTCCCATTTTGCTTCTTTTTGATCATAAGTCCTCTCTTTAGCTTAGAAGGGCACTTGTGCCAACTTCTTCACCTTGTTTAGGGTCTCTTTAGGGCATTGTTACCTTTCTGATCTTGGGTTGGGGTTTGTGTTTTGGAAATCTTGTAATTGGTTTACCTTTGAAGTTCTTTCTTTCTTTTGTATATCCATCTCACCTCCTTTTTTTCTTTCTTCCCATAATGTGTTTGCTTAGCTTTGTGCTTCTCTTCTCTTCACCTCTCATTATCTTTAGACATTTTCCTAACTTAATTAGGGTTCTGATTTTGTGCCTTGAGTTTGTAATCTGTTTATTTTGCTTTACATCTTCTCAGGTTTGCTTTGCTTTGTTTTGTGATTCATGTTGCCTCATGTTGATTGGTGTGCTTCTTTTCTCATTTTTGTGACTTATGTTTGCATTGAGCATTTATGTGTATGACTTCACTTCTGTTTGTATGATGTTGGTATGGCATTGTGTTCATTTTGTTTTGCTTGTATGCTTTTGTCACTAACCATTTCAGGGGCTATGGTAAGTGAGAGATGTGGATGTGATTCCCACATCTCCAAATCTCATCTCTTCTCTTCTTATTCTTATTTGTACTAACCTTGTGATTGTTGGGCTTAGGCCTTACTTCTTCTTCTCCTCTTCTTCTTCTTCTTCTTCTTTTCTTTCCTTCTTTTTCATTAGGATAGAATTCAAACCTCACTAACCTAGGTTCATCCATGCATGATAACAATTAGGATTCTTTAGTCTCCCTTAGATTCCTTACCTTTGAGATCCTTTTGGTGCTCTCTCTTCTCATCTTCAAACTTAATTTTAAACCACTCTAATAAAGGTTGAGTTTTCTCATGTGACACGAGACTTTGCTATGAGATACTTGCACACGTTCCGTCTCGGGGCGAGGTGTAGGTTATCCCTCGTGGTGGATAGGTCTTAGCATGAGATTACTTCACAAAGAAAAGCATAAAAAATAGTTCTTAACCAAAAATCACAAAAACACTTAATAAATGTCAATAGGTTAGTGTGTCTGAGCCTTCACTTGTGGGACTAGATTTGGGGATTTCCTCCATAGATAGGTGTGCCTCTTGCGCATTCCATTTCGGGATGATGTGAGACGTATACATCCCAATAAGTAAGACTTAGGTACACTTACCTATGCAAACTTCACTCATAATAAACTCATAAAAAACACCAAACAAACAATAAGCGTCTTTCCTTCGGGAATTCTCTTCTCATCTCCTTCGCTTCGTACGCGAACTTGCTCCTACTTGTCATTTTGCAAGACGGTTACGCACTCGTCGTCTGAGCCTGCAACACCTGAGCATTGACATAGGCAGTTCAAGCCTTAATACACAAGAAATCCTTTCCACCCCTAGTTAGGGGAACTACGACGTCTCTGATCCTCATTTTCCCGATGAGGTACGTAGGTAGCGGGGTAGGGCCCGTTCAAGCACAATATTTATTTTCCCTACATTTTTCCTTTTCATTTCTTTTTCAGTCCCCTTTTCATTTCTTTTACCCAGTTCAGTTCATTTTCTTTTCAGCAGCTTTCATTTCTTCACCCTTTGAAACAGTTTCTTTGCAAGTGTGGATCCCGTCGGGTACGGCGGACGATCTGGGGTGCTAATACCTTCCCAGGTCGTAACCGACTCCCGAACTCAGTCTCTTTGGTTCGCAGGACCCGTGTCTTTCCTCTTCTTTCTTCTGGTTTGTGCAGCATTACCATTCCCGTTCCTTCGGGATAAAAATGCCTGGCTGGCGACTCTATTCTTTTCCTCGCCACTTTCGCGTTTGTACCAGGATGGAAATCCGGGGAGCGACAACTGGCGACTCTGCTGGGGATCGAACCTAGAATCTCTGGTTCCCCTGTGAGTCTCTCCTAGCGCTTGCGTGTTTCTGTTTCTTTGGGTGTTGACTGTTTGTTGTTGTGTGTTGTATTTTACTGCTATTTTATTTACAGTTTTATTTACAGCTTTATTTACAGTTTTCAGTACTTATTTTCCGCATCATATCTATCATACTGGACTGTCTGGACTGGTTTTCTGTTTGGTGGGCTCGGGTGATACTGTTTTTGAGAGATAAGCCAACTACCCGGCTTGAGTGCACTATAGGATTAGAGTGGACATATTGTACTCACATGTGACATGATGAGTGGTGATGTGTTTCATGCCCAGATTGCGACCGTCTTGGAAATATCTTGTGTGGGGATTTCCTCCACTTCGGGATAGGACCTTGATAGTTATGTGCATCTGGGGACCGATCATTGAAAACCTTTGTGGAAACAACCCTCTCCAGTGGTGGCAGTGGCATACCACATTTTGTGGCAAACCCATTCGCACCCGAGGGTCCACTGGGGACTCGCATAGGATGGCCTGGTTCTCTTGTAGGAACTCAGTCAAAGCATCTGGTCGTATGACAATAGTACTGTATCCTACGGGCTGAATGTACTATTGTTTCTCGATTTCAGCGCTCGAAGCTGGGGACTTATAAGGGA
This sequence comes from Lathyrus aphaca, assembly GCA_963966055.1. Lineage (NCBI taxonomy): Eukaryota > Viridiplantae > Streptophyta > Magnoliopsida > Fabales > Fabaceae > Lathyrus > Lathyrus aphaca. The sequence continues at coordinate 405,717,904 of OZ014522.1, read as the reverse complement.
TGCTTGTTTTTCCCGGACTCAGCTGAGGCCTCCCTGCGTAGTACATAATGCCAAACCGATTCCCTGATTTAGTCATGAGCTATTTCTCGGAAATGGTGAAAGTATTATTGCTATTCGGCTTTGAGAGTCCGTGATGTTTGACCCGGAGCACACCCGTGAGATTGGGGGGGTTTACAGGTTTGCAGGAACCCTTGACTCCATCATACCCTCGTTACCAATGCAGTTTCATGTTCTGATGCAGTTACTTTGGTTCTGGAGTTCTTGAGCTTATCTGGTTCTTAATTGGGTGTATCTGAGACTATTTGAGTGTTTGTGGGTTGTTATCCAGAGGATTTGGGTTTATGATCACTTGGCCTTGGCATCCAGATTCCAGACAGTCCCAGATTGATCATATGTCTTTGCATTTGCATGCATCATTTCATCATTAATCATGTTTTGTTTTCATTCACAGGTTCATATCTTTGCTTCCGGTTCCGGTATCCTGTTCAGAGATGGAAGATCCTCGCAAGCAGAATATTCATTTCAAGTTTTTCGACACTAAGGTTGGCCTGTTAAAGAAGATGGTGAAGCTGATCACACCCAATCATGTAGAGAGGTTCAGGAAGGCTTATGGGAGTATTCTGGATGTGGTGGTAGAGCTAGATCCTTCTGAGAGAAGTGCCATTCATACCCTGCTTCAGTACTATGATCCTCAGCTTCGTTGTTTCACTTTTCCTGATTTTCAGTTAGGTCCTTTGCTGGAGGAGTATGCTTTGATCTTGGGAGTTCCTGTTCGGGACCAGATTCCATTCAATGCTGAGATGAGTAGACCTGCACCTGAGGCTATTTCCAAGGCTCTTTATTTGAGCACTTCTGCTGTGAATTCTATGACTATCACTTTTCCTTATTTTCAGTTAGATCCTTTGCTGGAGGAGTATGCTTTGATCTTGGGAGTTCCTGTTCGGGACCAGATTCCGTTCAATGCTGAGATGAGTAGACCTGCACCTGAGGCTATTGCCAAGGCTCTTTATTTGAGCACTTCTGCTGTGAATTCTATGACTATCATTAAGGGAGGCGTATCTGGGTTTTCTTTGGAGGCTTTAGTAAAGAAGGTGGAAGAGTTGGCTGTTGAGGAGGAATGAGACTCTGTCTGTGCTATTTTGGCTCTTTCTATCTATGGCATGATTTTGTTTGCAGATATGGAGAAGTTCATAGACATGAATGCCATACATCTCTTCTTGCTGAAGAATCATGTGCCTACGCTGCTCGGAGATTTGTATTACTCGGTGCACTACAAGACTGAGAAGAAAAAGGGAGGTTTAGTTTGTTGTTGCGCTCCTTTATTTCACATGTGGTTCATGAGGCATCTGCCTAGTACTGGAGTGTTTAGTGACCATACCTTGGTATGGGCTCAGAAGCTGGAAAAGTTGCTTGCCAAGGATGTCAGGTGGATTACTCAGAGGCTTTAGGGTGCGCGTTTCATCACTAGCTGTGGGAGCTATCTTAGTGTACCTTTGTTGGGGGTAACTGGAGGGATCAATTACAATCCGATCTTGTTGAGAAGACAGTTGGGATATGCCTTGAGAGAGGTACCAGAAGAATTGAAGTTGACCCCTATTTTCTACTTCCCGGTAAAGGACAATTTGCGTTTATTAAGGAAAGCTGTTGGAGCTTGGAAGTGCATCAAGGGAGAAGGGATAGCTAGCTTTGGAAAGTGCAACAATCAGACCTTCCCGGAGTATGAGGCTTGGTTGAAAGACAAAGCCAAAAGGATATTGCTGCCATTCTCACCTCCAGTTCCTCCAGCTACTGAGTCTAATGATACTGTGTCTTTGGAATAGTTCAAGAAGTTGGAAGCCCAGCTGCATGAAGTCAGGGTGGAGAACACTGAAATGGTTAATTTGTACCATCTTGCCAAACCGGGCCAAGAATGAAGCTGAAGAGAAATTGCTGAAGATGCAGACCACCTTGGAGGCCAAAGAGAAGGAGTTTGCTGGAAAGGAAGCCCACTTTCAAAGACTAGGTCTGATGGAATCCAAAAGAGAAGCAGAACGAAAGAAGAATTCGAAGACTCTCAAGGAAGCTCGTCAGTCTATTGTTTGGTTGCAGGGCCAGAGAGAGCAAGAGCTGAAGAGATATAAAGAAAAAGAAGAGTTTTTCGAAGTGCAAATGACTTTCAAGAAGGAAGAAGTGGAACAAGCCCACCAAATTCGAAGGGAGAAGACTCATTGGTTAGCAGATAGTCAGCAAGCCTTAGAAGTAGCACTTAAAGAGATTGAAGACCTCAAGTTGATGGCTGGAGTCAAGAAGGCTAGGTCTGAGTTGGGACTTAGTGAGGGAGGTTCAGGGTCCTCAGGCAGTGGTCTTGCTTCTTAGTTTGTTTCCCTTATATTTGGATTACCTACAGACATGTTGTAGGAATCCTGGTTGTTTGTTTTTCTTCTTAGAAACTTGTACCCTACGGGGAATTATGTTATTTTTGCCTAATATGCTGATTTATGTTATGCAGTTTTTTCAGTTCACCTTCTTTTTTCTGTGCCTGTTGTTAGGGTTTGAATGTGGTTTCTATGCGAAGGTTTCTGAAAGTCGAGGATCAGCATCCATCTAGTTTTCTTTGTTAAATACCGGAGCCAGGGCATGAATGACCTGTTATTGAAAACATAAACAACTGCATTGCATACATATCACCTGTTTCTTGTTTTGCAGGTATGGCCACAGGGTTCCTAATGTCTTTTCTGTTTCAGGCACTATAGCTCCCAGGAAAGTTCGAGAACAGCCAATCATACACAGATATCCCACAAGAGTTAACAGAGAAAGAGTCATGGATCAAATGCAGGCTGATTTAGCTGACTTGAGACCGAGGATGAACAATTTTATGACCCTTATGGCGGGAATGGGTCAGAATCAGGAACGTCTGCGTGAGTTGATAGAAAATAGTCAGGCCAGGAACAACGGTACTGCTGATGGAGGTAATCGTAACGGTGCTAGCGCCCGTCAGGTTGAAATCCCTATAGCACAGCCAGGGGTTACCATTACCAATGATGGACTGAACAATGTACAGATGGACGGTCAAGACAAACAGTTCACTCTGCTGGACGAAACTGAAGGCCAGGGGGCTGAAATGAACAGGAAATTTGAAGAGATGGTTGAACAGATCAAGGCCATTCAATCCCAGAACTCTTTGGGGTTCGACATTACTGACTTGGGCTTGGTTCCAGGGGTTAGAATCCCTTACAAGTTCAAGGTCCCGACTTTTGAGAAATACAACGGCACAGTGTGTCCAAAGACTCACCTTCAGTCCTTTGTAGGAATGATTGTTGCCCACACTGATGATGAAAAGTTATGGATGTACTATTTCCAGGACAGCCTAGTTGGGGCCTCTTTGGAATGGTATATGAAGCTAAGTAGAGTCAACATTAAGAGCTGGAAGGACCTGGAAGAGGCTTTCGTGAGACAATACCAGTACAATTTGGACATGGCTCCAAATCGCACTCAACTGCAAAACATGTCTCAAACTGCTAAGGAGGGGTTTAAAGAATATGCTCAAAGGTGGCGTCAGCTCGCTGCCATAGTACAACCACCATTGCTGGAGAATGAGATGGCTGATATGTTCATGGGGACATTGCAAGGAGTGTTTATCGAAAGATTGGCGTCTTGTTCGGCTCCCAAGTTCAATGATATAGTAATTGCTGGAGAGAGGGTCGAGACTCTGTTAAAAATGGGAAAGATTCAGGATACGAGTGCAAGAAGTTCTAGTGGAGTAAGAAAAGCTTTCAGCGGACCCCCGAGAAGGAGGGAAGGTGAAACCAATGTTGTGTTTGGCCGAGGACGGGGCCGAGGATATAGAAGATCATATGAGCAAGTGGCAGCTGTCACAATCCCTTCCAATCCAGTACAGCAGGTGCAGCCTCAACAACAACAACAACAACAACAGCAGCCGCAACGCAACAAATATCAACAAAGACCTTATCAGCCAAGACAAGCTCGTCTGGCTAATAGGGTGCTTGAAGCAATTCCCATGACTTATACTGCATTGCTGCAGAGATTGCTGGACCTGATTTGATACAACTGAGGACTTTGGCACCACCACCACCTGGAGAGCTTCCAGTGGGGTACGATGTCAATGCCAGATGCGCTTTCCATTCAGGGGAACCCGGGCACTCAACTGAAAAGTGCAGGGCGCTACAGCACAAAGTTCAATATTTGATCGACTCCAAGGCGATTAACTTTGCACCACCGCCGAATGTTACTTCAAACCCTATTCCGAACCACGGAGGGGCTAGAATAAATGTTGTTGAGGGTGGTGAGAAGTTAAGTTTGATTCTGAGTATAGAAGAAGTGAAGACTCCGTTGCTGGTAGTGAAGGAGAGGCTGTTGAGAGGATAGGTGTTTCCGGGATGTAGTTTTGATTGTGAAAAGTGTGTGAATTCAGTGAATGGTTGTGAAGACCTGAAGATGGGATTGCAGAATCTGATTGATGAAGGGTCATTGCAGTTTAATAAAGTTGATAATGAAGTTGATGATGTGTCCACTATAACCATCTACTATGATCCAGCTGAGATGCCTGCTAGAAGAGAACCTGTGACCATTTATGCTCCTGAAGTTAGTCTTGTGACTATCATTGTGCCTGGGCCTGTTCCTTATACAGATAATAAAGCCATCCCATGGCATTACGGCTCAGATGTGTACGTGGAAGGACAGAAAGTGGAGAGTAAGACAATAGTTATTGACCCGACTATAGTGAACGTCGGAGGGGTTGGAGGTTTTACGAGAAGTGGTCGTCTATTTGCTCCCCCAGTTTTGAGAGGAGATCCTAAGGCTGAAGCTTCAGCAAAAGCTAAAGGAAAGCAAACAGCGACTGAAGAAACAATAACTCCTGCTGCTGGACAGGGTACCTTTGAGAAGGAGGTGGAGGAATTTATGCGCATAATTATAAAGAGTGATTATAAGGTGGTCGAACAGTTGAACCAGACGTCGTCCAAGATCTCAATTCTGTCTTTGCTAATGTGTTCTCCTGCACATAGAGAAGCCTTGCTGAAAGTGTTGCAGATGGCGTATGTTCCTCAAGAAATAACTGTTAATCAACTGGAAGCTGTAGTGGGCAGTGTGAATGCAAGCCATGGGCTGGGCTTTACAGATAGAGACCTTACGTCAGAAGGCCGTAACCATAACAAAGCACTGCATATTACTATGGAGTGTAAGGGCGCTGTTTTGTCGCATGTCCTTGTTGATACAGGCTCTTCTCTTAATGTACTTCTGAAGAAAGCATTAATGAAGCTCAATGTTGATGGTATTGTCCTAAGACCCAGTGACTTGATAGTTAAAGCTTTTGATGGGTCCAGAAGGTCAGTGTTCGGAGAAGTTGAGTTACCCGTGAAAATAGGGTCTCAAGTATTCAAAAGCACCTTCTACGTCATGGACATTCAGCCCGCGTACAACTGCTTGTTGGGACGTCCATGGATTCACGCTGCCGGAGCTGTAACTTCCACTCTGCATCAAAAGCTCAAATATGTGGTTGATGGCCAAGTAATCACCGTGTGCAGAGAGGAAGACATCTTTGTAAGCCACTTATCAACTTTCAAATATGTGGAGATGGACGGAGAGATCCACGAGACTCTGTGTCAGGCTTTCGAAGCGGTTAATGTCAGCATTTTGACTCTAGTAGAGAAGAACAATGAGAAAGAAGGTACCTCCATTCACTCCTACAAGCAGGCGAAGGAAGTGGTTCAGTCAGGAAGCGCCTAAGGCTGGGTCAAATTGCTGGAATTAGAGAAGAAAGATGATAAGTTTGGTTTGGGTTATCAGCCTAGTGGGTCTAATTGGCCTCAGAGTGGTAAAGCTATTACTTTTACAAGTGTTGGGATGCTTGACCGCAACCATATCTGTATGACAAGCCAAGAAGAGGGAGACAGTGATGGTGACTGGGACAACTGGATTCATCCGTGTGCGCCCGGAGAGGAGCTGAAGAACTGGTCTGCTGAAGAAATTGTCCAAGTTACCTGGCAATCAAAGTAATTTATTTGTTTCCTTTTCTTATCATGCTGCATTGTCAAATCCTGCACTCTGCCCAAGGTGCTAGGATCCATTGTATGGGCCACCATGTTTTGTATGCATTTATTTTACCATGAAATAAAGGACATTTTCATACAAATTGTGTTCTATTTCTTTTGTTTTAAATTTTTCACAAAAATAAAAAAAAATGGCAATGTGTTTTTCCTTTTTGTTTTTGTGTTCGCATCTCTTTTGAAAAATAAGCAGATTCTGAAATAAGCACATCATTTGTGCAGTGTTGATCATTCGGATTCTATTGATAACGTTCCTGCTATGACCACGCATGACTTTGACAATCCTATCTACCAAGCTGATGAAGGGGTTGAGGAAGACTGTGAACTCCCTGAAGAATTGGTCAGATTGTTGAAACAAGAGGAACGGGTTATTCAGCCTCATCAGGAAGAAATTGAGATCATCAACATCGGCACTGAAGATGTAAAGAAAGAGATTAAGATTGGGGCCAGTCTGTAGGCCGAAGTAAAGAAAGAGCTGATTGGTATGCTGCGTGAGTATGTGGATATCTTTGCCTGGTCGTATCAAGATATGCCAGGATTGGATACCGACATTGTTGTGCATAAGCTACCATTGAGAGAAGGATGTCCTCTTGTGAAACAGAAGTTGAGAAGAACCCGTCCTGACATGGCGATGAAGATCAAGGAGGAAGTTCAGAAGCAATGGGATGCCGGATTCCTTGCCGTAACTAGTTACCCAAATTGGGTAGCTAACATTGTACCTGTGCCAAAGAAGGACGACAAGGTCCGGATGTGCGTTGACTACCTGGATTTGAACCAAGCAAGCCCAAAAGATGACTTTCCATTACTTCACATTGATGTGTTGGTAGATAATACTGCTCAATTCTCGGTATTTTCCTTCATGGATGGCTTTTCCGGGTATAATCAGATTAAGATGGCACCGGAAGACATGGAGAAAACAACGTTCATTACCCCGTGGGGTACATTCTGCTACAAGGTCATGCCCTTTGGTTTGAAGAACGCAGGGTCAACTTATCAGCGGGCTATGGTCACATTGTTCCACGACATGATACACAAGGAGATAGAATGCTATGTGGACGATATGATTGCCAAGTCCCGAGACGAAGAAGAGCATCTGGTCAATCTCAAGAAGCTGTTTGATAGACTGATAATGTAACACCCTTCTACCCCAAACATAATATTGAAATAATATCAGAGTAATCATCACAAAGGGTATCACATTTTCATCAAAAATACACAACAGTGTCCTGTCCCGTAACACGGGTTAATCAACATCAAAATATCATAAACATTTCACAGCGGAATTTAACTTCAAAGTTCACAACCTCATAAGTATAATTTTCACCATCCTGAATTCAACATCATATAAATAGGAAAACATATATCCAATTATAACATAACTGAAACAGTTAACAGAATAAAACCCATCCCATTGTTACATGACACAGAGCAGGACACATAAACCATAACCACTCCTAAGGAACACTAAAGCACGCTCCGAGACTCATGCATTACTCCTATTGCACTGCATGACTATTCTTCGACATCTGCAAGTTACCCACGAAAGAGGCAACATTTCCAAGCAGGCAGGGTGAGTAATCATAATATATCATAAACATATAAGAATATGAAATATAAATAATTAGATTAACATATCATAACATCATTAACAATTAAACTCAGCAACAACCACAACACTATCATAAAATAGATCAACACCAACACAGTCATGAAATTCATCCAGAATATGCAGTTCTAACATCCTGATATGCAATATGCATATGGTACCAATTTCACCATAAGATGGATACATGACCATCAACCCTCCACAAGGGAGCACACCATAATCACCAAGACACTCCAATCCACACAATGGGATTGAAGCAAATAAACAGGCCGAAGCCCCACCGTGAATGTTATGAAATGCAATGATGCGTTACACCAAGAATTCACCAAAATAAATCGCATCATTCATTTCAATCAACAAAACAATCATCAAATAGTCATATATATCATCATGACATTACACCCTGAACACTGGTTTCCTAACCACTCTAACACCTCAAGAATTAACCCATACCCGGTAATTTATAAGGTAATTATAAAGTTATTTCACAAATTCATTTATCAAAACTATTGCATTTTTCTCGTTTCTATTCATTAAAATAAAGTTCAGTTTGTATTCGTTCCGACGCTTCAAACGGAAAGCTAATCGGACTTACGGTTCAAAAGATATGAATTTTTAAAGAAATAAAAATTGTTGTTCCAACAGTGTTAACCGGTTAACCAAAGCGTTAACCGGTTAACGCCTGCGTATTTTCATAAAATGCCCAAAAAATTTCAATGGTTAACCGGTTAACCAAAGCGTTAACCGGTTAACGCACGCGTTTCAGCAGTCTTCTGCTACACAATTGCAGACTGTTCCAATTTTTCCAAAATTCCCAAACCCCCTTACGGATTTCACATCATAACACCAAAAATCCATTCAAAAGCATCAATTAAACCTCAACAACATCCAGACAACAATTATACAGACAAATATACGATTACAACTCATTCTAATCACTCTAATTCATCGAGATTTCTCCTAAACTCAACCTAATTCAAAAACCCCAAAACTCATAAAATTCATACCATCCTAATCCATTCATATTCTAATTCCTATACGTTTATCATAGATTATGAAAACTCCCCATACCTTAGAGAATTTCGCCGCTTTACACGCTTCTCTTGGGTTCTCCACAGCCTCCTGACTCTGAGTTCCTCTTTCTTCAGAGCGCTTCCAAAACACGATAGAAACAACAAATGAGAAACTGATCGTATTCTCTTTTTTGGCTATAATATCCCAGTTTAGCCTTTTCCCATATTACCCTCATAATTTCACAAGAAGACCACCTTACCCTTTTCTTTAATATATTTTTAATAATAATAATAAAATAGCATAATAAAACACTATTCATCCTTATTATATAAAAATACTCATTTTCTCCAAAATTCTCAAAATAGTCCAAACTCTCCAAATTTTCTAAATTAATTAAATAAATGATTAAATAATTAAATTTAGATTTTCGGGGCGTTACAACTCTCCCCTACTTAAAGAATTTTCGTCCTTGAAAATTACCTGAAGTAAATAGAGTCGGATACGACTCCCTCATCTGATCTTCGCGCTCCCAAGTCCAACTTTCTCCAGCTGGTCCTCCCCACGATACCTTCACTAAAGCAATTTCCTTACCTCGAAGTCGCTTCAATTCTCTACCATCAATCCTCACTGGTAAAGCTTCAACCGTCAGATTATCTCTCACTTGAACATCATCTATCTGAATTACATGCGACGGATCTGGAATGTACTTCCTCAACTGTGATACATGGAATACATCATGTAAATTCGCAAGAGAGGGAGGTAAAGCCACCCGATAGGCCACTTCCCCTATCCTCTGCATAATCTGATACGGACCGACGAAACGTGGAGTGAGCTTTCTGGACTTCAAAGCTCTTCCCACACCAGTCATAGGAGTAACTTTCAAGAACACATGATCTCCCTCTTGGAACTCAAGTGCTTTCCTTCTCTTATCGTGATAACTCTTTTGACGACTCTGCGACGTTTTCATCCTTTCCTGAATCATTTTTATCTTTTCAGTTGTTTCTTGGACAATCTCTGGCCCAAGCACCAAATTCTCTCCTGACTCATACCAACATAATGGAGTACGACAACGTCTACCATACAATGCCTCATATGGAGCCATCCTGATACTAGCATGAAAACTGTTATTGTACGTAAACTCGACCAACGGCAAATGACTATCCCAAGACCCTCCTTGATCTAATACACAAGTTCTCAGCAAATCTTCTAAAGATTGGATTGTTCTCTCCGTCTGACCATCCGTTTGCGGGTGATAAGCAGAACTCATCCTCAACTTAGTACCCAAAGCATCCTGCAAACTCTTCCAAAACCTCGATGTAAACCGCAGATCTCTATCCGATACAATGCTTGAAGGTACACCATGCAACTTCACAATTTCTTCAATATAAATCTCAGCTAACCTTTTCATGGAATGGTTAATCCTCATTGGCAAGAAATGTGCCGACTTAGTTAACCGATCGACAATTACCGAAATCGAATCATTACCTCTAGTAGTCTTAGGTAACCCAGTCACGAAATCCATAGAAATGCTATCCCATTTCCACTCAGGAACATTCAATGGTTGCATCATACCTGAAGGTCTCTGATGTTCTATCTTTGACTTCTGACATGTCAAACAAGCATATACAAATTCAGCAATGTCTCTTTTCATACCCGGCCACCAAAACATCTTGCGTAAATCCTGATACATCTTTGCAGCACCAGGATGAATACTCAGTCGACTCTTGTGCCCCTCTTCTAAAATACTCTTTTTAATTCCTGCAATATCCGGAACAAATACTCTATCTCGGAATCTTAAAACTCCATCTTCATCAACTCGGAAGTCACTTGTATTACCTTGATCAACCAACATCAATTGATCAACTAATTTCAAATCAGATTTCTGACCTTTATGAATCTCTTCCAAAATCTCACTGGTCAGCTTTAACATTCCCAATTTCACACTATCAGTAGTAGTTTCAACAAACTCATATCTCTGAATTGCTCGATCATTTCCAATTCTTTCACCATAAGCATTGAAATATGCAATGATTTCCTACTCAAAGCATCAGCCACAACATTTGCCTTACCCGGATGGTAATTCAAATCAAAATCAAAATCTTTCAATAATTCAAGCCACCGCCTCTGTCTCATATTTAACTCTTTCTGATCAAACAAGTACCTTAAACTTTTGTGATCACTGAATACTTCAAATTTCGAACCAAACAAATAGTGCCTCCAAATCTTAAGCATAAACACCACAACTGCTAACTCTAAGTCGTGAGTAGGATAGTTCCTCTCATGAACTCTTAACTGTCTAGAAGCATAAGCAACCACCTTATTATCCTGCATCAAAACTCCACCAAGACCCATCTTGGAAGCATCACAATAAACTACAAAGGATTCATCTGGATTCGGTAAGACCAATACTGGCGCGGTCGTTAATCTTTTCTTCAGTTCTATGAAACTCTCTTCACAAGCAACATCCCACACATACGCTTGACCCTTCCTAGTCAATTGCGTCAACGATAAAGCCATCTTAGAAAAACCTTCAATGAACTTACGATAGTAACCAGCCAACCCAAGAAAACTACGAATTTCTGTAGCTGACTTCGGAGTCTCCCAATGCAGTACCGCATCAATCTTCGAAGGATCCACCGAAATTCCACCACTTGAAATTACATGGCCGAGGAAACTCACTTCCCTTAGCCAAAATTCACACTTAGATAATTTAGCAAACAATTTATTTTCTCTCAACACTTGCAACACAACTCTCAAATGCTCGGCATGTTCCTCTTCTGATTTAGAATATACCAAGATATCATCTATGAAAACCACCACGAACTTATCCAGATACTCATGAAAGATCCTATTCATATATTCCATAAACACACCAGGCGCATTAGAAACCCCAAACGGCATCACCGTATACTCATAATGCCCATATCTCGTCCTGAAAGCTGTCTTCGGAATATCATCGGCTTTAACTCGAATCTGATGATAACCAGACCTCAGATCAATTTTACTAAAGACACAAGCACCTACTAGCTGATCCATCAAATCATCGATCCTCGGAAGTGGGTACTTATTCTTGATAGTCACTTTATTCAACTGTCGGTAATCGACACACAATATCATACTACCATCCTTCTTCTTAACGAGCAACACAGGAGCACCCCAAGGAGAAACACTGGGTCTAATGAATCTCTTCTCTAATAATTCTTCTAATTGTTTCTTCAACTCATTCAACTCTGAAGCCGACATTCTATAAGGAGCCATCGAGACAGGACTCGTACCCGGTACTAAGTCCACAGAAAAATCAATCTCACGTTCCGGTGGTAAATCACTTATATCACCAGGAAACACATCTTGAAATTCACAAACCACAGGAAACTCTGCACTGACAGTCTTATCATCGACTTGCAATGAGGTAGACACTGCAAACATCAAAGCTTCATCTAAAACCAGTTCATCCACTTGCTTAGCAGATAAAAACATCAACTCACCATTCCCGCTCAAATCAGGGAATTGCACCGTCTTACTATAACAGTTAATATGAACATAATTGAATTCCAACCAGTTCATACCAAGGATAACATTGATTTGGTGTAATGGTAGGCACACCAAATCCATCACAAAATTCTTTTCGAAAATTGACAGAGGACATTTCAAACAGACCAGCATGGTAGTCACAGAACCATTAGCAGGAGTCTCTATTATCATATTACCATTCATATTAGACAACTTTAAACCCAATCTATTAGCACACTCAAGAGAAATAAATGAATGTGTAGCTCCAGTGTCAATAATAGCAATCAACTCAATATTATTAATAAAACAGGTACCTCTGATCAAGTTGTCCTTCTTTGGAGCTTCTGAACCAGCTAATGCAAACACTCTTCCAGCACTCTGAGCAGTAGCAGCATTCTTCTTTGGTTTCTGGCATTGGGTGTTGATATGCCCCTGTCCACCACAATTGTAACAGGTTGGGCCTTCATTAGGACAATCACTCGCCTTATGCCCAAGCTTGCCACAACGGTAATATCTCATAACTCTGGTGGTACACACATCGGCCTTATGACCTGCCTCTCCACACTTGTAACACTTAACAGGTACATTAGCAGCTCCCCTACTTTGCTTCTTCTCATCATATGCCTTCTGATTCCCCTTATCACCAGTAGTCACATAAGGTTTTCCTCTATACTGACTCTTGTCTTTCTTCTCGCTCAGCTGTTTATAGTGAGCTGACCGAGCTCGACTGTCCTCATCATAAATACGACTTTTATCCACCAACTCTGCATACTTGCGAATTTGTTGGCATCCAATTCCCTGCTTAATTTCAAGTCTCAGCCCATTCTCAAACTTAAGGCACTTGGAAAGTTCAGCATCTGCCCTGTTGTAGTGAGGACAAAACTTCACCAGCCTTTCAAATTTGGCAGCATACTCTGCCACTGTCAAGTTTCCTTGCTTCAGCTCAAGGAATTCTATCTCCAACTTACCACGAGCATCTTCCGGAAAATACTTCTTAAGAAACTCTTCCTTAAACACCGTCCAAGTCACCACAACAGCCTCATCCTCGAGACGCTGACGGGTATTATCCCACCAATCTTCAGCTTCCTCGGACAACATATGAGTTCCGAATTGAACTTTCTGCGCGTCAGCACACGCCATCACTCTGAAAATCTTCTCAATTGCCTTGAGCCACTTCTGTGCGCTCGCCGGGTCATGAGTTCCTTCAAACACAGGTGGATTATTCCTCTGGAACTTCTCCAATGCACGAAACTCATCATGCGCATTGTTTCGAGCAGCAGTCTGAGCAAGAGCTGCAATAACATCAGCGAGAGCACGCGAGTTGTTTCCAGCCATTCTGCACAACACTTACCACATCAGAAGAGAATAATCGTTAAATAAATAACGACATGACAACTAACTAACAACAACAAGACTTGGCCGTACAGACCGACCTGCTCTGATACCACTAATGTAACACCCTTCTACCCCAAACATAATATTGAAATAATATCAGAGTAATCATCACAAAGGGTATCACATTTTCATCAAAAATACACAACAGTGTCCTGTCCCGTAACACGGGTTAATCAACATCAAAATATCATAAACATTTCACAGCGGAATTTAACTTCAAAGTTCACAACCTCATAAGTATAATTTTCACCATCCTGAATTCAACATCATATAAATAGGAAAACATATATCTAATTATAACATAACTGAAACAGTTAACAGAATAAAACCCATCCCAGTGTTACATGACACATAGCAGGACACATAAACCATAACCACTCCTAAGGAACACTAAAGCACGCTCCGAGACTCATGCATTACTCCTATTGCACTGCAGGACTATTCTTCGACATCTGCAAGTTACCCAAGAAAGAGGCAACATTTCCAAGCAGGCAGGGTGAGTAATCATAATATATCATAAACATATAAGAATATGAAATATAAATAATTATATTAACATATCATAACATCATTAACAATTAAACTCAGCAACAACCACAACACTATCATAAAATAGATCAACACCAACACAGTCATGAAATTCATCCAGAATATGCAGTTCTAACATCCTGATATGCAATATGCATGTGGTACCAATTTCACCATAAGATGGATACATGACCATCAACCCACCACAAGGGAGCACACCATAATCACCAAGACACTCCAATCCACACAATGGGATTGAAGCAAATAAACAGGCCGAAGCCCCACCGTGAATGTTATGAAATGCAATGATGCGTTACACCAAGAATTCACCAAAATAAATCGCATCATTCATTTCAATCAACAAAACAATCATCAAATAGTCATATATATCATCATGACATTACACCCTGAACACTGGTTTCCTAACCACTCTAACACCTCAAGAATTAACCCATACCCGGTAATTTATAAGGTAATTATAAAGTTATTTCACAAATTCATTTATCAAAACTATTGCATTTTTCTCGTTTCTATTCATTAAAATAAAGTTCAGTTTGTATTCGTTCCGACGCTTCAAACGGAAAGCTAATCAGACTTACGGTTCAAAAGATATGAATTTTTAAAGAAATAAAAATTGTTGTTCCAACAGTGTTAACCGGTTAACCAAAGCGTTAACCGGTTAATGCCTGCGTATTTTCATAAAATGCCCAAAAATTTCCAATGGTTAACCGGTTAACCAAAGCTTTAACCGGTTAACGCACGCGTTTCGGCAGTCTTCTGCTACACAATTGCAGACTGTTCCAATTTTTCCAAAATTCCCAAACCCCCTTACGGATTTCACATCATAACACCAAAAATCCATTCAAAAGCATCAATTAAACCTCAACAACATCCAGACAACAATTATACAGACAAATATACGATTACAACTCATTCTAATCACTCTAATTCATCGAGATTTCTCCTAAACTCAACCTAATTCCAAAAACCCAAAACTCATAAAATTCATACCATCCTAATCCATTCATATTCTAATTCCTATACGTTTATCATAGATTATGAAAACTCCCCATACCTTAGAGAATTTCGCCGCTTTACACGCTTCTCTTGGGTTCTCCACAGCCTCCTGACTCTGAGTTCCTCTTTCTTCAGAGCGCTTCCAAAACACGATAGAAACAACAAATGAGAAACTGGTCGTATTCTCTTCTTTGGCTATAATATCCCAGTTTAGCCTTTTCCCATATTACTCTCATAATTTCACAAGAAGACCACATTACCCTTTTCTTTAATATATTTTTAATAATAATAATAAAATAGCATAATAAAACACTATTCATCCTTATTATATAAAAATACTCATTTTCTCCAAAATTCTCAAAAATAGTCAAAACTCTCCAAATTTTCTAAATTAATTAAATAAATGATTAAATAATTAAATTTAGATTTTCGGGGCGTTACAGATAAAGTATAAGCTGAGGTTGAATCCAAACAAGTGCACTTTCGGAGTGCGTTCCGGGAAACTACTGGGTTTCATTGTCAGTCAGAAAGGAATCAAGGTGGATCCTGCAAAGGTAAAAGCAATTCAAGATATGCCTGCACCGAAAACAGAAAAAGAAGTGCGCAGGTTTTTAGGGAGGTTGAACTACATTTCACGGTTCATATCTCATCTAACTGCCACGTGTGAACCAATATTTAAATTACTAAGAAAAGAGCAAACAGTCAGGTGGAATGAGGACTGCCAAAGAGCTTTCGATAAGATAAAAGAATACTTGCAGACACCTCCGATTCTAATGCCTCCAGTTCCAGGACGGCCACTTATCATGTACTTGACTGTGTTAGAAGGGTCAATGGGGTGTGTTCTAGGCCAACATGATGAGTCTGGTCGAAAAGAGTACGCTATTTATTACCTTAGCAAAACGTTTACCAACTGTGAATCCCGTTACTCACTGCTCGAGAAAACTTGTTGCGCTTTGGTATGGGCTGCTCGCCGACTGAGACAGTACATGCTGACCCATACCACACTGCTAATTTCCAAAATGGATACTGTCAAGTACATCTTTGAGAAACCAGCGTTAACCGGAAGGTTTGCTAGGTGGCAAATGATCTTAACAGAGTACGACATACAGTATACTTCTCAGAAAGCCATCAAAGGAAGTGTATTGTCAGATTATCTTGCACAGCAACCTCTTGAAGATGATTATCAGCCAATGAAGTTTGATTTCCCTGATGAGGACATCATGTACCTCAAAGCAAATGATTGCGAGGAACCACTTTCTGAGGAGGGGCCAGACCCTGAATCCAAATGGAAGTTGATGTTTGATGGGGCAGTCAATATCAACGGACGTGGAGTTGGTGTCGTTCTTATTACTCCTGAAGGTGTCCACTTTCCCTTCGCTGCCAGAATTACTTTTGGTTGCACCAACAATGAATTGGAATACGAGGCATGCATAATGGGAATAGAGGAGGCTATTAATCTTCGGATTAAGACCCTCGATATATTCGGAGATTCAGCCCTCGTTATTAACCAGGTTACCGGCAAGTGGTATACGCATCAAGAACATCTAATTCCTTACAGGGATTATGCCAGAAAACTGTTGACGTTCTTCACAACAGTTAAGCTTCAGTACATACCACGTGATGAGAATCAATTTGCTGACGCATTGGATACTCTTTCTTCGTCTATCAAAGTCTTGTGTTGGAATTATGTGCCCAGGATTGATATTTCCAAACTTGACGCACCAGCTCATGCTTTCTCTGTAGACGCAGTGTCTGACGAGAAACCTTGGTATTTTGATATCAAGCTATTCCTGGAAAAGCAAGAATACCCAGCTGGGGCATCATCCAATGACAAGAAGACCTTAAGGCGACTTGCTGCTAGCTTCTTCTTGAATATAGACGGGGTTTTGTACAAGAGAAACTTTGACATGGTCTTGCTCAGATGCGTGGATAGACACGAAGCAAGCATGTTAATGCAGGAAGTCCACGAGGGATCTTTCGGTACTTATTCAGGAGGGCATGCTATGGCTAAGAAGTTGTTAAGATCAGGGTATTACTGGATGACAATGGATGCAGACTGTTGTGCCTATGCCAGAAAGTGCCACAAGTGCCAGATTTATGCAGACAAAGTGCATGTTCCTCCTAGCCCGCTCAACGTCATGTCATCTCCTTGGCCCTTTTCTATGTGGGGCATTGACATGATCGGGAAAATAGAGCCTACTGCTTCAAATGGTCATCGCTTCATCTTGGTCGCGATTGATTACTTCACTAAGTGGGTTGAAGCAGTGTCTTATGCCAATGTCACTCGTCAAGTGGTAGCCAGATTCCTGAAAAGAGACATCATTTGCAGATACGGAGTGCCCGAAAGAATCATTACTGACAATGGTTCTAATTTGAACAACAAGATGATGGCAGAGTTGTGTCGGGACTTCAAGATCCAGCATCACAATTCTTCTCCTTACCGACCAAAGATGAATGGTGCGGTAGAGGCGACAAATAAGAATATCAAGAAGATTGTGCAAAAGATGGTTGTCACTTACAAAGATTGGCATGACATGTTACCATTTGCGCTGCATGGGTACCGAACGTCAGTCAGGACGTCAACTGGGGCAACTCCCTTCTCATTGGTGTATGGCATGGAAGCAGTCTTGCCTGTTGAAGTAGAGATTCCCTCATTGCGTGTGATGATGGATGTAAAGCTTGATGAGGCTGAATGGGTGCGTGCTCGTTATAATCAGCTATGTCTAATTGAGGAAAAGAGATTAGCGGCTATCTGTCATGGTCAGCTTTATCAAAGGAGAATGAAGCGGGCATTCGACCAACGAGTACGTACTCGGGAGTATCAAGTGGGAGAGCTTGTGCTCAAGAGGATTGTTCCTCCAGGTTCAGATCACAGGGGCAAGTGGACCCCAAACTACGAAGGATCATTCATAGTGAAGAAAGTTTTCTCGGGAGGAGCACTGATGCTCACCACTATGGATGGAGAAGATTTCCAATCCTCTGTTAACTCGGACGTAGTTAAAAAATACTTCGCATAAAAGACCCGCTGGACACAAAAACAGAATTAAAGTCCAGGCAAGAAAAGGGCATCCCAGGGAGCTAAAAACAGAATAAAAAGCTCGGGCAAAAGTTAGGGAAAAAATATAAAAAAATGTGTACACCCGCTGAGTTGAAAAGCCACATTGGACAGCTCAGGCAAAAAAGGGTATCCCGGTGGATTGAAACCCCGAAAGGGCGATCCACGCAAAATAAGGGAATAAGAGAACAACTGCGATCCGAGTAATCTGAACCAAATCATCATTTCGTACAACTTGACAATATCAGAAGGATAGGAATCAGTCCCCTCATCTTCTCAGAAAGCAAGGGCAAGAATGGAGAGTTTTGAAGACATACTGGTCATAGCAGAAAGGGAACTCATTGGGATGTCGTGTCCATTGCCCTTAGGATAGTTTATTTTCTCAACTTTATGGTGGCTACCTCTTTCCAGGTGGTTGCTTCCTGATGTAAAATATTTGCCTATTCAGAGGCCTTTCAATAAAAAGAATATTCAGTCAAAAAGTTGTGTTGTGTTTATTTTTGTTTGCAAAATGTCCTGAATTTTTGGCAAAAAAATAGCATTGCATTTAAAACATGGTGATAATTTGAAAGAAAATGATATTACAGGGAAACATTTGAAATCCTCTTTGAGTGTCGGGTGACGATGGATGAACATATCATACCATGCAAGTCCACGGGGCACATATCTGTTTTCTGTTGTTGCAGGTTGCAGGATGGTGTCACATTCTCCCAAGCAGAATTTTCCCCAGCTAAGTCATGGCAGGTGGGATCCCCAAGCAGTTTATTCTCCCCAACGGAGTATGCCCAGAAAGCAGTGGGAGGCCCATTCCCCATAGAGTTTATTTGTTGGAACTCTTTTCACTAACAAAGGATATTTGAGGAAGCATTTCCCCAGCCGTGTTGAAAGATCATCGTTCCCCTGCACTCATCTGTGTTCACATTTTATTGCCGCTCGTCTGCTGTAAACACCCCAAATTTTCCCTCACCCATTTTCACCATGGCTTGTGATCATTTCATATGCATAAATACAATCATATCATCTCATATCACATTTTTGAGTCACTGCATAGATTCTAAGTCATCTGCACCTAGGGTTTGTGATCTGAGCAATCTCAGGGCATCTTGGGCCACTCCAAAGGCCACCAATCAATTCAAAGGGGTCTAATTGTGTTCTTATATCATGTTATATCCCCACAAAGTCAAAAATGCAAGGGAATCACAAGAACTAGGGTTTGAGTGGATGCAGAGCCAGGATTGACTGCACAGTTGACCTAAAATTAGGGTTTTGGTTTCAGAGGCCATAACCCCAAATTTTTTTGGTCATTATTGTTTCCATTGGTCTCTATATGGTATAGGGAGTATGCATATCAATTTTCATGAAGAAATTCCATGGGGAAGTCATCTGATCAAGGGTTGACTTTTCAGACAAGTCAGTGTAAAATCAGGGCATCTGAGGCCCCCAATGACCCAACCAATGGGTGATCTTCATCATTTTGAGTGTATATGATCTTTATTTGATCATGGAAGAAGGTTGAAGTCCACAAAAATCAAGAATTTAGGGTTTTTGCAAATGTTGACTTTTTAGGTATAGTTGACTTTTCAAGAATGCTTCATTTTAGGTCATTTTTCAAGCCTTGATTCTTGATCCAAAAATGCTTCAAATGGAAAAACTTTGGTCATGAAAGTTGTAGATCTCATCTTTCCCTTTTCAAAAAGTACAAGAACATGACCTAATTCATTTTGGATCAAAAGTTATGGTGTGACAAAGTTGGCCAAAATCATTGATTTTCAAGGCATGCCTCAAATGGAAATTTTGCAAAGTCATGAACCAATGCCTCTTGTGACCTCTAGCTCACTTCAAACCAGTATGCAAACATCACATAGACACCAAAGATCATATTTGGACTAAGAATCCCTCATGTTTATGGTTTGTGTAGCAAAAATAGTCACATGTGAACCAAAAGCCACAACTTGCAAAAACTCATGATCATGCTTCCTACAACTTGCTGCATTGGTTACTGCACTTTGCTAGCCTCTCACCTCATCTTGCTGCACCAGAGCCATGCTTGTACTTGCCTAGATCATGAGCCATACTTCTCTTACACCAAATTTGACTTTTGAGCAAAAGCAAACTTACCAATCACCATAGGCCAGGTCACATCATCTGACCTATGGGATTAAAATATACTTTCCAAATGCTGGCCATTCCATACATCTAGCAAGGCTGAAACTCTCTCATTCATCACATTCACAAAAACACACCAAGCTGCAAGTTGCTTCGAATCTCTCTGCCCAGCCTTCAAACACTCAAACCATTTTCACCATTCAACTCATCACACTTCATAGACCTCAAACCACCAAGAGCCTGGCCTGAAACAAGCAAGAACATCCCACTGCCATTTTTCACCTCATTTTGCAGTTTCCTTCGAAACTCTCACCATAGCTCACAAACATACCAACAAACACCACAGACCTTCTCCATTCACCCTCAGGATCACAAACAACCCCTCACAATGACCTGAAAGTGCCAGAATCACCATAGCCATTTCTGACTGAGCTTGAGCAGGAGCTGTCGAAACTCATTATCCAGCCAACATAAACTCTTCTTGAGCATTCAAACATCATCTGGAGAGCAAGTGGAGTGGTTTGCACTGAAAGAAGAGGCCAGAAAGTCATCAGGTTGAAAGCTCCAAATCTCAGGTAGCTTGAAATTTATTTTTCCAGAAATCGTTTTTCATGTTATAAATTTGTTCCTTATGTTTCACTGAGTGTCCTGGTGTTTTTAGTTTTTGAAATGGCTTTGAAATGAATGTTTAATTAGCTTCTGAAACCTGCGTGCCCTAGATTTTGTTTTGTTCGATTCGTGGATTTGAGGAAGAAGAAATTTGTTTTGACTTAGGGTTTTAGTTCAGGGGATCATGGGAATCATTTTGGTGTGCTTAGGTTTCATTTTTGTTACGATTTGAGGGAGTTGGGAGTTTTTCAGGGGGGATGCTGGCCGGAGAAGACGACCGGAAGTCTTCTCCGGCCACCTGAGAGTGATTATGCCCTAATTACGTAATTAATTCCAGTTTGAATTTGAGCCGTAGATGGCCTTTGACTTGTTGACTTCCCTCCAGTTTGGATGGCTCAGATCATTTCGTTTGCCCTAATCCACTTAATTAGTTTTAATTAATTCGTAATTAAATTAATTTGGCCAGAGTGAATCCACACCCTTCATTTGCGCGCTGGTCAACAGATTCAAATCCAGAGTGCATCTTAGCCTTCCATTTGGTTTACTTTCATTTTTATTTGTTTTTAATTCATTTTATTGCATTAAACTTGCATAATTATTTTAAAATAGCAAAAAATGCATGAAAATTATGAAACTTTTTCCTTTGAGTTTTATTAATTTTCATTTCACAAAAATATTTTTATTTTATTTTTTATCATTAAAAAAGTATTTTTAAATGTTTAAAAGATTATTTTTAATTGATTAATGGAAATTAATTAATTAAAAATACTTTTAGGTATTTAAAAATTACAAAAAAATTCATGAATTGTTCTAAGACATTTAGAAACATTGTCCAACCTTCAAACCAAATTTCTTTTTTGATCTTGATGCATTTTAAGAATTTTTCATTGAATTAAATCATTTTTTATGCATTAATTTGATCCTAAGTTCAAAAATTCATTTCTGCCTATCTAAGAAGGTTTGGACATTGATTCTTCTTGCTTTGTTTTATGTTTAGCATGTAGTTTCTAGGATTAAATGGCCTTGTTTTGTTTCCTCAATTTCAATTTGTTTGGCATTTCTTTTGTTAAGAACCCTAAAAAACCCTAATAACTTAGAAAAATCATATCTTGAGATTGGTTAAGAGTTGAGACCTCCCCTTTGGACCTTGGTTTAGTATAGGTTTAGGGTTTCTTTGGGTGGCATTTTCCATTTTTTATCTTAGGGTTTGTTTCTGTTTTTGAGTCTTGTTTGATGTTTGTTTCATAAACCCTAATTTGGGCTTCCATTTGCATCCTTCTTGCATTCTCTTGCATAACATGACTTGTCTTAGCATTTCAAGCATTCATGTGTTTCATTTAACATCATAAGACATATAGAAAGCATCTTTGATCATTGCATCTTGCATTTTCCATGTTGTTTGCTTTGTATGCTTCCTAACTTTTCATGTGTATCCATGCTTCTAAGCTTGCTTCATTTGCATCCATGATCTTGTATGAACATCTCCATGCCTTGCCTCATGATTGTAGCATCTCATAACATCATTATCATCATCAACATGCTTCTGGTTTTGTTTAGCATCATACCATTTCATCCCATTTTACATTGCATTGTATTTCTTTCTAACATTTCAGGTGGTAAGTAACTTGAGAAGTGAATTTGCCTTCACTTCTCATAACTTTTCTTTCCATCTCTCTTGCATCCATTGCTGCATTTTTGTTTGTGTTTGAGTTTGAGCTTGATCATTCCTCTTCTTCCCACTTTCTTTCTTCAAGTGACTTGACTTCTTGAATGAAGCAAGTCATTTTGCTTCTCTTGATCCTTTCATCTGCTTCCTGGTGGTTCCATTGAAGACTTCTTTTGTAAACCTCACAAACCTTAGGAACAACCAAGCATGACAATGATTAGGGTTTTGATTAGCCTCCCCCTCTTAGTTTTACCTTTGAGTCTCTTTTGAGTCTTCTCTCCTCACCTCATAATCAGGGACTAAACCCTAAAGGCTTTAAGGCTTTGTGATTAAGCTTATGCCTGCATCCTTCTCTTAGGATGGAGTGTATAACTTTAATCCTAAGTGTTAAACCCTTAATGTGTTTAAATCCTTTAATCAATCCATCTAATAATCATCAAGACATTACACTTGTAACTTGGGCCTTGCATTAGGGTTCTAATTCTTCCTTAACTGGTTAAGAAGGACTAACCCTAGTGTTAATGGACAAGTCCCCCTCAAGTTGTCTTACAAATCATAAAATCCACTTCATCATCATATCACTAAATAAAATCCACTTAATCAAAGGCTTGTTTTGTCATGAGTTTAATCCCTAATCATGGATTAAGTTGAGGAGTTTTCCTCAGCTTAAACATTCTCATCTATTATCCTTCTATTAGGATAGTGTAATGAGTCTGTTTAATCCCTGATTATGGCTTAACCTCATTACTCAACACTAAACAAAAACACCAAAAACATCTAAATAATCACAAGTAGGTTAATGATCTTAATTCCACACCAAAGGTGATTAAGTGTGAGAATCTGACTTCACACTTAAGGTATCCTCATTACCCCTAATCAGAGGGAAGATGTGATGAGTTTACTAACCCATTGGTTTAGGCTTAAGCTCATTAACTTATGACAAACATTCAAAAGCAATAAAAGACTGAAAACTCAAAAACAAACAATAATCGTCTCCTTCGGGATTTTTTTCTCATCATCTTCACTCACGAGCGAGAACTTGCTTCTTCCGTCTAATGCAAGACAGTTTGCACCTGAGCCAGACAGGTCATACACTTGAGCATAGGCAAGTAAGCAGTTCACAAGTCAATTCACCTTTCAGTCTCTTTGGGTCGAACTACGGTGTTCTGACTTCCTCATTGCACGAGAGGATACGTAGGCATAACTTAACAGTTATCGAACAAAAGTCTCTGTATATTCCCCCTCTTTCCAACTTCATTCTTTAGCCTCATTATCATGAGCAATTCATTCTCATTCTTACACTTACACATCATTTACACACTTCACTTTCTTTTACACTGACACCTGTACATTCTTTTCCAGCTATTTCATACACAAACTGCAATGACACTACCCCTTTAAGACACAAATCTTTTAAGCGTGGATCCCGTCGAGTACGACGGACAATCTGGGTGCTAATACCTTCCCAGGTTGTAACCAACCCCCTTTCTCAGTCTCTCTGGTTCGCAAACCGTCTTATCCGTATCTTTCTAGGTCTATGCAGCATTGCCTTTCCTCCGGGATAAAAATGCCTAGCTGGCGACTCTATTCATCTCCAGTGAGTTCACGGCTGTGTGTTCTCATTGTCCCTTTCGCCGACCGTTCGCGTCTGTACCTTCATCTGACCCTGTTTCATTTGTCGGGAGCGACAGCTTGGCGACTCTGCTGGGGACCCTTATTTTGCAACCAGGGCTTCTGATTCTTTTTGTGGGTTCCTCCTAGCGCTTGTTTGATTTGTGTTTATTGGGGGTGTTATGTGCTATTTGTGTTTGTGTATTTGCTTTATTTTTGCTTATGTACAGTTGCTTTACTGCTTTCTTTATTGCTTTTGTATATATCATACTGTCATGCTGCTGGCTGGATCTGGTTTTTGTTTTGATGGGTGGGTGATTCATTGAGAGTTAAGGTCCTATACCTGGGACCTGAGTGACACCTAGGCTAGAGTGAATCATATTCTTTCCCATTCCATTTCGGTCTGGTGCGGGAATATGAAACACGGTTCAGATATGGGTTTCTTCTTGAGAACTCTGTGTTGCAGATTTCCTGCAATGCTAGGGCTATCTGGGAAGCCTGCTAAGTCTGGATGACCTTTAGTATTGACCTTCAGAAACTGAGGTGAATTAGAGGAGGAACTTTTATGGTTATTGTAAACACTGTACCTCCGGGTTAGAAGTGTTTACACTTCTCATAACTGATCCAAGTCTAAGGATCCTTGTTTTAGAACACCACCTGTGAGGGGGTTGGGCTGTTTACATGTTTGCAGGTACCTTGGCCTCAGAATACCCTGTTACTTTGCTTTGATTAAGAATACTCCATGTTGGAACAGTTCTTGTGATTCTAAACCCTGGACATGTGGCTCTTTATTTGAGTCCCCCACCGTGGTTACCGGATTTCTAGACCTCCAACTGGAATTCTTGAACACACTTGGACCTATATCAGAGTTTTGATCAGATCCAGCTCAGTCACAAACCCTTGCATATCATTTGCATACATAA
Organism: Lathyrus aphaca; assembly: GCA_963966055.1. Taxonomy (NCBI): domain Eukaryota; kingdom Viridiplantae; phylum Streptophyta; class Magnoliopsida; order Fabales; family Fabaceae; genus Lathyrus; species Lathyrus aphaca. Next base: position 405,692,820 of record OZ014522.1, on the reverse strand, counting down.
TCATTGCATCATATTGACATTTGCTTATTTGTGTTTCAGGGTATCCATTTTCATTTGGTTTTGGTTTTGACCCTATCTTCAGTATTGGCCCATCTTCACCAACACCTGCTTCAGTTATCAGCTGTCTGCTTCAGCTATCACCAGTACCAGCCAACCAGTGGCTCATCACTTCAGCATTGTCATCAGCACCTGTCTCTACTCAGTCTTCAGCATCATGGCTCCTAAAAAGAGCAATATCACATATCACTTCTTCCAACCAGAGCTATCAGACATCAGGAGGATTCAAACCCTGATCACTCCAGATCACATACCTTTGTTCAGGGAGAGTTATGGAGATATACTTGATATGGTTATGGATCTGGACCCATCACAGAGGAGCCTCATCCACACCTGCATTCAGTTTTATGATCCTCCACTGAGATGTTTTACTTTTCAAGACTTTCAGTTGGGCCCCTTATTGGAAGAGTACTCCTCATTAGTTGGTATGCCTATCAGGAGAGAAATTCCTTTCAACCCTGAGATGGTCTTTCCTGCTAATGGAGAAGTAGCAAAGGCTTTGCACCTGGAACCTGTCCTGATTGAGCAGCATATGACCTCTAAAGCTGGGATCCCTGGCTTTCATCTGGACTTCTTAATTTATCAAGCTAGTCTGAAGGCTTCCCTGGGGGAGTGGAAAGCTGTTTGTGCTTTGTTGGCCCTAAGTGTATATGGAATTGTGCTATTTGCAGATGAGCCTCGATTCATTAGCAAGAGTGCAATCCATCTGTTCATCTTGAAGAACCCAGTGCCAACTTTATTGGGGGATCTTTACTATTCAGTGCATCAGAGGAATGAAAAGCAGAGGGGGAGGTTAGTGAGGTTTTGTGCTCCATTGTTCCACACTTGGCTTCTCAGGCATCTACCCAGGACAGATGCATTTTTAAACCCTCATCAGTAGAGTAACTGGGCTAAGAGACTCACTACTCTAACTTCAGCAGATATCAGATGGTGCACTCAGAGCACCAAAGGCAGGGATATCATCACCAGCTGTGGACATTTTCCCAATGTGCCTTTAATAGGAGTTAAAGGAAGTATCAATTACAATCCTCTGCTGTTCAGAAGGCAACTGGGCTATGCATTAGTCCACACTCCAAGGGCACAGGACTTGGTGGAGACCCTTTATTGTGAGAACAAGATTAGTTTGGCTGTTGTTAGGCAGGCTGCCTGGGCCTGGGATAATGTTCAAACCAAGGGAGTCATCGTTCTGGGGAAGTGTAATAATGTGGCATCAGCACAATATTATGAGTGGTCCCGTGCCAGGGCCCAATTCTCTGGAATGCCCTTTACCATAGAAGACATGCCTGAGTCATCTTCAGCACCACCCCCTGCCACCATCAGTTTGGAGGAGTTTGAGAGCTTGAAGGAAAGAAATGAGAAGCTAACCCAGGCTTTGCAGAAGACCCTCCGGGAGAGGAGTGAAGGTATGAGGGAGATTGAGAGATTGGAGAAGTTGAGAGTGGAGCATTTGACTAAGATTGAAAAGTCTGGGGATTATATCAAAAAGTCTAAAGCTGGTGAACAAATTCTGAAGAATGCTTGCAAAGAAGCCCAGTTCCAGAGAGCAAGGACAGACTTGTACTTGAAGGAGAGTCAAGCCCGGTGGGTCAGGATTACCGAGGCTCGTACCCTGGAAGACAAGAGAGTTCAAGACAAGATGGGACAACTGGAAGCTAGTGCAAAAGAACAGCAAGAAGCCCTGGCAGCAGCCCAGAGGGAAATATCAGAATTGAAGATCAAAGCAGGGGTGAAGAGGTCCAAGGACCAAACTCAGCACAAAAAGCTAACAGCAGCTGTTACAACCCGGAATCTCCTCATCAGGAATCTCACGGAGCGTCCGGCTGATCCTGTGACCGAAGCACTTCTCAAGGAAGTTCGTGAGGATGAGTTTGGTCTTGGTGTTTGACCATTTGTTTGTTGTTGCTTTCTTTCCATGTACTTTTATTTTGTACTGTATTTTGACCCCTTAGTGGGCTTGTGTTGTAAAATGAACAAGTTGTATTATTTCACCTTATGTAATATATTCATGTTAGTTTACTTCGGAAGCAACATTCAACAGCATCTTCAAGGGTCTGGAGGGGTCAAAACTGAAGGCCAAACCGGATACCTTGAGAACAAATAAGCATAACTGCATCGCATGCTAACACTTTTGTTTGTTTTGTAGGTTTTGTTTTCTTGCCACTAACCTCTGTTGTGATGTTCAGGAATTATTGCTCGTCGCCGGGTATTTCCCCTCAACCGTCCGCACCGTTATCCAACCCGAAACAACCTTCCGGGAATTCAGATGGATCAGATGCAGCAGGACCTTACGGAGGTCAGAAACCAGATGGCCAACGAAAGGTTAGAGATGAGAACTCAGATAACACAGTTCATGGAAGTAATGAACAACTTAGCTCAAAGCCAGGAGAGGCCCAGAGCTTTGGTAGAAGGGAGGAATCAAGAGGAGCCCCATGTGGGGACTGCCGACACAAGTAACAACGAGAGGGTCCAACCTCATGTCAATCCCCCAGTTTTTGGACCCCATCTCCATCCAGAGGCCAACATCCCTGTCAATATACAAGGGACTGCCACAGCAGGGAGGGTACTACAGGAAGACCCTCAAGAAGACCAGTTCACAGTAATGGGTGCTGGGGAAGAGGCTTATGATAGAAGATTGGATGAAATAGCTGAGAAGTTGAGGTCCTTAGAATCTCAAAACTCTTTGGGCTTCGACGTTATGGACATGGGTTTGGTAGACGGGGTCAGGATCCCCCATAAGTTCAAGCCTCCTTGTTTCGAAAAGTATAATGGGACTTCATGCCCCCGGACTCACTTACAGTCATTTCTGGGAAGGCTGAAGGCCTATACAATGGATGAGAAATTGTGGATGTTCTATTTCGAAGACAGCTTAACTGGAGCGTCGAGAGAATGGTACTCTCACTTGACAAGGGCAACTATTAGATGCTGGAAGGACCTGGCAGAGGCCTTCATCAGACAGTATCAGTATAATCTAGACATGGCACCCAACAGGACCCTCCTGATGGGAATGTCACAGTCTTCAAGTGAGAGTTTCCGAGAATATGCCCAGAGATGGAGGCAATTGGCTGCTGCCGTTCAACCACCTATGTCTGAACGGGAAATGGCAGACATGTTCATGAACACCCTTCAGGGAACCTATATTGACAGGTTGGCAGCTTTCTCTTCCACTAGCTTTGCCGATGTTGTCATAGCCGGGGAGAGAATTGAAAGCTTGTTAAAAATGGGAAAGATCTCAGACAACGGTGCAAGCTCGTCCAGTAGTACAAGAAAGCCTTTTGCGGGCCCAAGAAGAACTGGCGAGACCAATGCCATCCATTCAAGCAGGGGCAGGCCCCAATATGTTCAGAGGTCAATAGCAGCAGTCACCATTCCTGCTCCAGCTCATCCTCAGCCAGTCTACCAACCTCCTCAGCAAAGCTATCAACAACAACCTCAGTACCATCAGCAAAATCAGTTTCCTCCAAGGAATTACAACAATAGCAACACCAACAACAACAATCAATAGAGGTCATTTCAGCAAAGGCCATCTCAAGCTAACAGAGTGATCGATCCGATCCCAATGCCATATGCTACATTGCTGCCACAGCTTCTGAAACTCAACCTGGTTGAGCTAAGAACGTTGGCACCTCCGGATCCCAACAGTCTACCAAGGAATTACGACTCCAATGCTAGGTGTGCTTTTCATTCAAATGCACCTGGCCACAGCACAGAAAAATGCAGGGCTCTGCATATGAAAGTACAAGACCTGGTGGACTCAAAGGCTCTGAATTTCGCACCACCACCCAATGTCAATAAAAACCCGATGCCAAACCATGGTGGTCCCCGGATTAACGCTATTGAAGAAGACAAGCCGTCTTATTTAATAACCAGTGTGGGACAGATCAGGACACCATTGGTAGAAATCAAAGCTCAGCTCTTTGAATGTCAAATGTTCCCGGGGTGTGAGTTGGGTTGTGCTTACTGCAATATCTCGGTAAATGGGTGCGATAATTTGCGGAATGGCGTAGATGGCCTCATTCAGAGTGGCCAGCTTCAGATCACCACATCATTTCCAACAAATCCAACAATATCATCAGCAACGGTTTCAGAACCTCCTACAACTGCAGCAACCATTGTTCCTGTCAATTCTTCGGTTTCATCAACAAGTACTTCATCCATCATCTCAACCGATCAGTCTTCAACAAATTTTCCTGCTACAACTTCAGCTTCACTCCATTTTGAACCTCCAACAACAACAACATCATTTCTTCCGACAATATCTCCTACAACACCAGCAACAAATCATGAAGACGTTTCAACTGTCACAATATTTTATGATCCTGAGAACAACTCTGCCTACCATTCAGAAAGTGCTGCTCCCACCAGAGCACCAGTTACAATCTTTTATGATCCACAAACAATTACAGTCCCTTCAGCAGCAGCAATCAGTCCAGTCACTGTCACGGTGCCTGGACCAGTACCATATGAAAGCAATAGGGCCATCCCTTGGCACTATGGCTCTGACGTGTACTGCGAAGGAAAAAGAATCACTCTGGAAACATCAACACCTGCACCACAAGTAGATAATGTGGGGGGAGGCGGAGGCTTCACTCGAAGCGGACGTCTTTTTGCTCCACCAATGCAAAGACCTACTGCCGAAGCAGAAGCTGCTGCCAAGGCAAAAGGAAAGAGCCCGGTGCAGGAGGATCAAACTGTTAAAGAAACCTTGAAGACACCGTTCGATCAAGAAGTTGATGAGTTTATGCGAATCATCAAAAAGAGTGATTACAAAATTGTGGATCAGCTTCACCAAACGCCATCCAAAATCTATATCCTCTCACTGCTTATGTGCTCCGAAGCTCATCGGAATGCATTACTCAAAGTCTTGCACGCAGCTTACGTGCCTGAAGAGATTACTGTCAACCAGTTGGAAACCGTGGTTGGAAATGTTACTGCTGGCAATGGGCTAGGGTTCACCAATACTGACTTGACAGCAGATGGCCGCAACCACAACAAAGCTTTGCACATAACCATGGAATGCAAAGGAGCTGTCCTTTCTCATGTGCTGGTAGACACAGGTTCATCCCTGAATGTCTTACCAAAGAAGGCTCTGGTGAAGCTAGAATATGATGGACTGGCATTGAGACCCAGCAACCTGGTGGTAAGAGCCTTTGATGGTTCTAAGAGATCGGTTCTGGGAGAGATTGAGCTGCCTGTGACAATTGGCCCACAGACCTTTAAAACTATCTTTTATGTGATGGACATTCAGCCCGCCTACAGCTGTTTGTTGGGTAGACCCTGGATTCACGCCGCCGGCGCAATAACGTCTACCCTTCACCAAAAGTTAAAATTTGAGTGGGAAGGCCAAGTTGTCACAATCTGTGGAGAGGAGGACATTTTTGTCAGCCACCTGGCAACCTATAAGTACATTGAAATGGATGGGGAGATCCATGAAACAATGAGCCAGGGGTTTGAAGCTTTGAATGTGAATGAAGCATCTGCTGTATCTGGTACTCCAATGTCATCTTACCAACAAGCCCGAAAGGTTGTTGAGGAAGAAACCGTCCTGGGCTGGGGCAAAGTTTTAGCTGTGGAGGAGAAGAAGGACAAATTTGGGTTGGGTTACAGACCAACTCAGCATCAAGCGAAGGCTGCTGGAGAGCCTGGTTTTGTCAGTGGGGGGATGCTTACCCCCGATGCTATCAACTGTCTGGAAGACGAGCTGGAAGAGGAGCGCAACCTGGAAAACTGGATTCGTCCAAAGATCCCGGGGAGCAGTGTCTCGAACTGGTCTTCCCAGGAAATTATAAGAGTTACTCGATCAGAGTAATTATTATTTCCTGTATTTTTATAAGCATGCATCAAAGTCTTGCATCTTGCCCAAGATGACAAGACTCATTTTGTAATCGGGCCATCTGTACTTTTTGTGCAAACAAGATCAATTAATGAAATATCAGACATCTTTTTGCAAACGCGTCTTTTTCTTTTCGTTCACTGTTTTTCCATTTTTCTTTTTGTACAAAAAAATAAATGGCAGTGTTTTCAAAATGACAATTTCCTTTCACTTTTTAAATAAGACTAAAATCAGATCACTAAAATGAACAAATTAAACCCTTGCAGAGAATGCCTTCCTGACAGCACCGACAACAGCACAGCTATGACATCGTATGACTTTGACAATCCAATCAATCAAGCTGATGAAGGGGTTGAAGAAGAATATGAGCTTCCTGAAGAGCTAGCCAGGTTGTTGAGACAAGAGGAAAAGGTTATTACTCCTCACCAGGAGGAGGTTGAAGTGATCAATCTTGGTACAGATGAAGACGTGAAAGAAGTTAAAATCGGGGCCTGCCTGCAAGACTCAGTGAAGAGACAACTGATTGATCTGCTTCAAGAGTATGTAGACGTGTTTGCTTGGTCTTACCAAGATATGCCAGGGTTGGATACCGATATTTTCGTGCATAAGCTTCCTTTGAGAGAAGAATGCCCGCCAGTTAAGCAAAAGCTACGCCGCACTCGTCCAGACATGGCAATGAAAATCAAGGAGGAGGTACAAAAGCAATGGGACGCCGGGTTCCTTGCTGTAACTAGCTATCCGCCGTGGGTTGCTAACATAGTACCTGTGCCTAAGAAAGACGGAAAAGTAAGAATGTGTGTTGACTACCGGGATCTGAACAGAGCCAGCCCAAAAGATGATTTCCCATTACCTCACATTGATGTATTGGTGGATAATACGGCTCAGTTCTCGGTATTCTCCTTCATGGACGGATTTTCAGGATACAATCAGATTAAGATGTCACCTGAAGACATGGAGAAGACAACATTCATCACACCTTGGGGCACGTTCTGCTACAAAGTAATGTCATTTGGGCTCAAGAATGCCGGTGCGACGTATCAACGGGCTATGGTAACATTATTCCACGATATGATCCATAAGGAAATTGAGTGTTATGTGGATGACATGATTGCCAAGTCCCTTACTGAAGAAGACCATCTGGTGAATCTGCTGAAATTGTTCAAACGTTTGAGGAAGTACCAACTGAAGCTGAACCCCAATAAGTGCACATTCGGGGTGCGATCTGGTAAGCTGCTGGGTTTTATTGTAAGCGAGAAAGGGATTGAAGTGGACCCTGATAAAGTCAAAGCCATCCAAGAGATGCCTGCACCGAAAACTGAGAAAGAAGTTCGAGGGTTCTTAGGTCGATTGAAATATATCTCACGGTTCATATCTCACCTTACAGCAACCTGCGAACCCTTGTTCAAGCTGTTAAGAAAAGAACAAACGGTCAGGTGGAACAAAGATTGCCAGAAGGCTTTTGACAAGATCAAGGAATATCTGCAAGAACCTCCAATCCTCATGCCGCCAGTTGAAGGAAGACCTCTGATAATGTACTTGACAGTATTAGAAGAGTCAATGGGGTGTGTGCTGGGCCAGCATGACGAGTCTGGTCGAAAAGAGTATGCAATATACTACCTAAGCAAAAAGTTTACCGACTGTGAACAACGATATTCACTGCTCGAGAAAACTTGCTGTGCTTTAGCGTGGGCTGCTCGCCGACTGAGACAGTATATGTTGACCCACACTACTTTGTTGATCTCGAAGATGGACCCAGTCAAGTACATATTTGAGAAGCCAGCGCTTACCGGACGGGTTGCAAGATGGCAGATGATTCTCACGGAATATGACATCCAGTACACGTCTCAGAAAGCCATCAAGGGCAGTGTATTGTCTGAATATCTTGCTGAGCAACCCATTGATGATTACCAGCCTATGAGGTTCGACTTCCCTGATGAATACATCATGTTCATAAAAACAAAAGATCATGAAGAACCTATTCACACCGAAGGGCCTGACCCGGAGGAAGAATGGATTATGATGTTCGATGGGGCTGTTAACATGAATGGCCGTGGTGTTGGTGCAGTCCTTATTACACCCAAAGGAGTTCACATGCCTTTCTCGGCAAAACTCACTTTCAACTGCACTAACAACGAAGCTGAGTACGAAGCTTGCATTATGGGTCTTGAGGAAGCCATTGACCTCAGGATCAAGACATTGACCGTATTCGGAGATTCAGCTTTGGTAATCAATCAGACCAACGGAAAATGGTACACCCACCAGGATCATCTGATACCTTACAGGGATTATACAAGAAGGTTATTGACTTTCTTCACAACAGTCAAACTTGAGTATATCCCTCGGGATGAGAATCAGTTTGCAGATGCTCTGGCAACCATTTCGTCCATGATCAAAGTTCAGGCTGCCAACTTTGTACCTCAGATTTCAGTGTCCAGACTTGATAGACCAGCATATGTGTTCGCAGCAGATGTTGTTAAAGATGATAGGCCTTGGTTCCATGACATTAAGTGCTTCTTGGAGGATCAAACATACCCATCTGGGGCATCTTCCAGTGACAAGAAGACTTTGAGAAGGCTTGCTGGAAGTTTCTTTCTGAACACTGATGGATCTCTATACAAAAGGAACTTTGATATGGTACTCCTCCGATGTGTTGACAAGACGGAAGCAGATTTGTTGATGCATGAAGTGCATGAAGGCTCTTTTGGTACCCATGCTGGAGGACATGCTATGGCTAAGAAGTTGTTAAGATCAGGCTATTATTGGATCACAATGGACGCAGACTGTTGTGCCTACGCCAGAAAATGCCATAAATGCCAGATTTATGCAGATAAGGTGCATGTGCCTCCCAATCCCTTGAACCTAATGTCTTCACCCTGGCCCTTTGCCATGTGGGGCATTGATATGATTGGCAAGATTGAGCCGACTGCTTCAAACGGCCACAGATTCATCCTGGTCTCCATCGACTATTTCACTAAATGGGTTGAAGCAGCCTCATATGCAAATGTTACAAGACAAGTGGTAGCCAGATTTCTGAAGAGAGATATCATTTGTCGATACGGAGTGCCCGAGCGAATCATTACTGATAATGGTTCCAATCTCAACAACAAAATGATGGCCGAACTGTGCCGGGACTTCAGGATCCAACATCATAATTCTTCTCCTTACAGACCAAAGATGAATGGTGCTGTTGAGGCAGCAAATAAGAATATCAAGAAGATTGTGCAGAAGATGGTAGTCACCTATAAAGACTGGCATGAAATGCTACCATTTGCCTTGCATGGGTATCGCACGTCAATCAGGACGTCCACTGGGGCAACACCGTATCAACTCGTGTATGGTATGGAAGCAGTCCTACCAGTTGAAGTTGAATTACCCTCTCTACGGGTACTGATGGATGTTAAACTGAGTGAAGCAGAATGGGTTAGGTCCCGATACGAGCAACTGAGTCTGATTGAAGAGAAAAGATTGGCTGCAATCTGTCATGGACAATTGTATCAGAAGAGAATGAAGAAAGCCTTCGATCAGAAAGTCAGGCACCGAGAGTACCAAGTGGGAGATCTTGTGTTGAAGAGAATCCTCCCTCCTCATACAGACCACAGGGGCAAATGGACTCCAAATTACGAAGGACCGTTTGTGGTAAAGAAAGTTTTCTCTGGTGGAGCACTGATGCTCAGCACCATGGATGGTGAAGATTTCCCGTCCCCTGTGAATTCAGATGCAGTTAAAAAATACTTCGCATAAAAATGACCCGCTGGACATAAAAACAGAATGTAAGTCCAGGAAAAATAGGGCATCCCGGCGAGTCAAAAACAGAATAAAAGACTCGGGCAAAAATAAGGGAAATAAATGAAAAATGTACACCCGCTGAGTTGAAAAGCTGCATTGGACAACTCAGGCAAAAATGGGTATCCCGATGGATTGAAAACCCGAAAGGGCGATCCATGCAAAATAAGGGAATAAGCGAACAACTGCACTCTGAGTTCGTCTGTATCACTTACAACTTGGAAAGCTTCGACGGAATCAAGCTTCAATCAGAATCAACTTTCTTCAGAAAGCAAGACGAGAAGAACGTCATTGTCATACGAGTCATAGCAGGAGAGGAAGCTCCTTAAAGCGTCATCAACACTGCCAGCACTTTGTTTCTCAATTTGTAAACAATTTCCTCATTTCAGGGGATATGTTTCTTTGGTTGTATCTTGCCGATTCAGGGCACATGAATTAATAAAATCAGATTTTTCAGTCATGTTTCGTTTTGTATATTTTTATTTGCTAAGGATGTCTGATGTCTCTAAAAAATCAATTGCATAAGTACAGATGCTTTTCTCCCAAAAATAATAATAATAAAACACATGCTTACAGGGAATATACTTACTCTCGAAAGTACTTAACTCCTATGACGGAATCCAGTAAAGGATACCTCGGGACCTTTTGTGCGTTTCTTTCGCAGGATTGCAGGTATACAGGACGCAACTTGGGGCATGTAAGCTTCACCCCAGCAAGCTGGCAAATCAGCAAAAGATCTCGGCATCCGAAATGCTCTATTCCCAGCTGAGTTGCCTCTTGTTGCTCTCCCCAGCTGAGTTGCCATTTCATCCCCAGCTGAGTGCAGAAGTCAGGGAACCATCTCCCCACAGAATCCCCAGCCTCTATCCAGAAGAGCGGCGCATAGAAGATCACAACGGAGTGAAGAAAGCTTCTACAAACCCCAGCTGGGTCCCGTATTACAAGGATATGTCAACCAGTGACCTATATCCCCAAATGAATACATCTCACCAGATCTACCAATGATCTCATCCCCAGCTGGGAGGCCCTTTTCAAACCGATCAGCCAGAGATCTCCGCAGCAACGGGATCCGAATCCCGGTTTGATATCTTTGCATAATCATGGCATTCGCATCATATTTTCCCCTCAGAGCGTAGCATTCCGTCTAACACGGAGCATTACGGCAAAAATCAAACGCATAGCATAATCATAAGCCATGTTCAGAATCAATACTTGTGAATAATAATCATATACTTCCCCAAAAATCCTCACCAGAGTCCCAGCAAAAGCAGTTGCCTCATATTCACAAATACCAGCATATTTCCTTTTGATACCCGTCCGTATCATCACTCCCCAGTAAAGTCGCCAGAACACTCTTTACGAACAAAATCACCTGTGTTACGGATACTTCATGACACTCGTCCGTGTCATATTACCAGCAGAAAGCCAAAGACATCCTCTTTGCACCCACACATACCTATATATACACTTTCCTGACACCCGTCCATGTCATATCCCCAGTGCAGTCGCCTAGACTTTGTATAGCAGATACTTGTTCATATTACACTTTTCTCTCTTGGCACCCGTCCGTGTCATTCTCCCCAGCAGATAACTATTCATCTATATACCATTCTCACTACTCATGGTACACTTATACAGATACTCGTCCGTATCTTGTGTACATCATCACTCATATCCCCACAGATTCGACAGTAGTCCTTGTTCTTTGTTAACCAGTTGGTACTCGTCCGTACCATCATCTCAGAACATTGCGTCTAGTGTTTGTTTCTACATGATACTCGTCCGTATCATAGCCTTAAGGACGCTCGTCCGCATCTTTAACCCATACACCGTGTCAAACACTTATGTCTTCTTGAATATAGATACTCGTCTGTGTCTACTATTCCCTGGAGGGATTCTTTCAGATGCAACACTCGTCCGTGTTCTTTGTTAACCAGATGGTACTCGTCCGTATCATCATCTCTGAACATGTGTCAGTTTGTTTCTACATGATACTCGTCCGTATCATAGTCTTGAGGATGCTCGTCCGCATCTTTAATCTATACACAATACCAAACACTTATACCTTTCTTTTCTTGGTTGTAAACACTCGTCCGTGTTTACTATATCCCCGATAGATCGCCAACAAAGCAAATCTTTTCCTTCTTATCTGACACTCGTCCTGTGTTATGATAAACCTTGAGAGCAGCCGTCCCCTGCTGAGTGGTCGTCCTCCACTTCTTGATGGTCGTCCTCCATCATGCTCGTCCGATGGCCGTCCCCATCGTTGACCTTTTTATCCGGCATTCGTCCTATGTTGCGATATTTTCGGCAGCCGCACCCTGCCAGGTGGTCGTCCTCCACCTTTGATGGCCGTCCCCATCATATTTCTTTTATCCCCAACAGAGCAGCCGTCCCCTGCTAGGTGATCGTCCTTCACCTTTGATGGCCGTACCCCATCATCTGTTTATTTCGTTTATTCTTTAACCCGATGGCCGTCCCCGTCGTGGTCCCTTTTCCTTTTCTTTTAGCCCGATGGCCGTCCCCATCGTTGGTTACCTTGCTTTATGAACTTGATGGCCGTCCCCGTCATGTTTCATTAACCCCCAGAGAATTTTACAGCTTTACCTTGATGGCCGTCCCTATCGTAATCTTATTTTTCCCAGCTAGTCGGCCGTCCCCGTCTTAGCTTTACCTTTTATCCCCAGCATGTCGGCCGTCCCCGTCATTGCTTTATTTTCTGCACTTCTCCCAGCATGTCGGCCGTCCCCGTCATTGCTATTTACCCAGCAGTCGTCCTCTGCTCGACGGTCGTCCTCCGTCGCCCACACCTTACAATATACTTTGTGTTCTTTTACAATCTATATCCCTTTTCTTCTTCTTTCTGTGAGTGCAAATTTTGGACTGTCTTTGGTATTCAACCACAAGTTATCTTGTTTGCCTGTGAGCCGTCGCTTACATCCTGCACAGCTAACTCATGTTTGAATAGGGGCAGCTGTAAACACCCCAAATTTGCCCTCACCCATTTTCACCATGGCTTGTGATCATTTCATATGCATAAATACAATCATATCATCTCATATCACATTTTTGAGTCACTGCATAGATTCTAAGTCATCTGCACCTAGGGTTTGTGATCTGAGCAATCTCAGGGCATCTTGGGCCACTCCAAAGGCCACCAATCAATTCAAAGGGGTCTAATTGTGTTCTTATATCATGTTATATCCCCACAAAGTCAAAAATGCAAGGGAATCACAAGAACTAGGGTTTGAGTGGATGCAGAGCCAGGATTGACTGCACAGTTGACCTAAAATTAGGGTTTTGGTTTCAGAGGCCATAACCCCAAATTTTTTTGGTCATTATTGTTTCCATTGGTCTCTATATGGTATAGGGAGTATGCATATCAATTTTCATGAAGAAATTCCATGGGGAAGTCATCTGATCAAGGGTTGACTTTTCAGACAAGTCAGTGTAAAATCAGGGCATCTGAGGCCCCCAATGACCCAACCAATGGGTGATCTTCATCATTTTGAGTGTATATGATCTTTATTTGATCATGGAAGAAGGTTGAAGTCCACAAAAATCAAGAATTTAGGGTTTTTGCAAATGTTGACTTTTTAGGTATAGTTGACTTTTCAAGAATGCTTCATTTTAGGTCATTTTTCAAGCCTTGATTCTTGATCCAAAAATGCTTCAAATGGAAAAACTTTGGTCATGAAAGTTGTAGATCTCATCTTTCCCTTTTCAAAAAGTACAAGAACATGACCTAATTCATTTTGGATCAAAAGTTATGGTGTGACAAAGTTGGCCAAAATCATTGATTTTCAAGGCATGCCTCAAATGGAAATTTTGCAAAGTCATGAACCAATGCCTCTTGTGACCTCTAGCTCACTTCAAACCAGTATGCAAACATCACATAGACACCAAAGATCATATTTGGACTAAGAATCCCTCATGTTTATGGTTTGTGTAGCAAAAATAGTCACATGTGAACCAAAAGCCACAACTTGCAAAAACTCATGATCATGCTTCCTACAACTTGCTGCATTGGTTACTGCACTTTGCTAGCCTCTCACCTCATCTTGCTGCACCAGAGCCATGCTTGTACTTGCCTAGATCATGAGCCATACTTCTCTTACACCAAATTTGACTTTTGAGCAAAAGCAAACTTACCAATCACCATAGGCCAGGTCACATCATCTGACCTATGGGATTAAAATATACTTTCCAAATGCTGGCCATTCCATACATCTAGCAAGGCTGAAACTCTCTCATTCATCACATTCACAAAAACACACCAAGCTGCAAGTTGCTTCGAATCTCTCTGCCCAGCCTTCAAACACTCAAACCATTTTCACCATTCAACTCATCACACTTCATAGACCTCAAACCACCAAGAGCCTGGCCTGAAACAAGCAAGAACATCCCACTGCCATTTTTCACCTCATTTTGCAGTTTCCTTCGAAACTCTCACCATAGCTCACAAACATACCAACAAACACCACAGACCTTCTCCATTCACCCTCGGGATCACAAACAACCCCTCACAATGACCTGAAAGTGCCAGAATCACCATAGCCATTTCTGACTGAGCTTGAGCAGGAGCTGTCGAAACTCATTATCCAGCCAACATAAACTCTTCTTGAGCATTCAAACATCATCTGGAGAGCAAGTGGAGTGGTTTGCACTGAAAGAAGAGGCCAGAAAGTCATCAGGTTGAAAGCTCCAAATCTCAGGTAGCTTGAAATTTATTTTTCCAGAAATCGTTTTTCATGTTATAAATTTGTTCCTTATGTTTCACTGAGTGTCCTGGTGTTTTTAGTTTTTGAAATGGCTTTGAAATGAATGTTTAATTAGCTTCTGAAACCTGCGTGCCCTAGATTTTGTTTTGTTCGATTCGTGGATTTGAGGAAGAAGAAATTTGTTTTGACTTAGGGTTTTAGTTCAGGGGATCATGGGAATCATTTTGGTGTGCTTAGGTTTCATTTTTGTTACGATTTGAGGGAGTTGGGAGTTTTTCAGGGGGGATGCTGGCCGGAGAAGACGACCGGAAGTCTTCTCCGGCCACCTGAGAGTGATTATGCCCTAATTACGTAATTAATTCCAGTTTGAATTTGAGCCGTAGATGGCCTTTGACTTGTTGACTTCCCTCCAGTTTGGATGGCTCAGATCATTTCGTTTGCCCTAATCCACTTAATTAGTTTTAATTAATTCGTAATTAAATTAATTTGGCCAGAGTGAATCCAAACCCTTCATTTGCGCGCTGGTCAACAGATTCAAATCCAGAGTGCATCTTAGCCTTCCATTTGGTTTACTTTCATTTTTATTTGTTTTTAATTCATTTTATTGCATTAAACTTGCATAATTATTTTAAAATAGCAAAAAATGCATGAAAATTATGAAACTTTTTCCTTTGAGTTTTATTAATTTTCATTTCACAAAAATATTTTTATTTTATTTTTTATCATTAAAAAAGTATTTTTAAATGTTTAAAAGATTATTTTTAATTGATTAATGGAAATTAATTAATTAAAAATACTTTTAGGTATTTAAAAATTACAAAAAAATTCATGAATTGTTCTAAGACATTTAGAAACATTGTCCAACCTTCAAACCAAATTTCTTTTTTGATCTTGATGCATTTTAAGAATTTTTCATTGAATTAAATCATTTTTTATGCATTAATTTGATCCTAAGTTCAAAAATTCATTTCTGCCTATCTAAGAAGGTTTGGACATTGATTCTTCTTGCTTTGTTTTATGTTTAGCATGTAGTTTCTAGGATTAAATGGCCTTGTTTTGTTTCCTCAATTTCAATTTGTTTGGCATTTCTTTTGTTAAGAACCCTAAAAAACCCTAATAACTTAGAAAAATCATATCTTGAGATTGGTTAAGAGTTGAGACCTCCCCTTTGGACCTTGGTTTAGTATAGGTTTAGGGTTTCTTTGGGTGGCATTTTACATTTTTTATCTTAGGGTTTGTTTCTGTTTTTGAGTCTTGTTTGATGTTTGTTTCATAAACCCTAATTTGGGCTTCCATTTGCATCCTTCTTGCATTCTCTTGCATAACATGACTTGTCTTAGCATTTCAAGCATTCATGTGTTTCATTTAACATCATAAGACATATAGAAAGCATCTTTGATCATTGCATCTTGCATTTGCCATGTTGTTTGCTTTGTATGCTTCCTAACTTTTCATGTGTATCCATGCTTCTAAGCTTGCTTCATTTGCATCCATGATCTTGTATGAACATCTCCATGCCTTGCCTCATGCTTGTAGCATCTCATAACATCATTATCATCATCAACATGCTTCTGGTTTTGTTTAGCATCATACCATTTCATCCCATTTTACATTGCATTGTATTTCTTTCTAACATTTCAGGTGGTAAGTAACTTGAGAAGTGAATTTGCCTTCACTTCTCATAACTTTTCTTTCCATCTCTCTTGCATCCATTGCTGCATTTTTGTTTGTGTTTGAGTTTGAGCTTGCTCATTCCTCTTCTTCCCACTTTCTTTCTTCAAGTGACTTGACTTCTTGAATGAAGCAAGTCATTTTGCTTCTCTTGATCCTTTCATCTGCTTCCTGGTGGTTCCATTGAAGACTTCTTTTGTAAACCTCACAAACCTTAGGAACAACCAAGCATGACAATGATTAGGGTTTTGATTAGCCTCCCCCTCTTAGTTTTACCTTTGAGTCTCTTTTGAGTCTTCTCTCCTCACCTCATAATCAGGGACTAAACCCTAAAGGCTTTAAGGCTTTGTGATTAAGCTTATGCCTGCATCCTTCTCTTAGGATGGAGTGTATAACTTTAATCCTAAGTGTTAAACCCTTAATGTGTTTAAATCCTTTAATCAATCCATCTAATAATCATCAAGACATTACACTTGTAACTTGGGCCTTGCATTAGGGTTCTAATTCTTCCTTAACTGGTTAAGAAGGACTAACCCTAGTGTTAATGGACAAGTCCCCCTCAAGTTGTCTTACAAATCATAAAATCCACTTCATCATCATATCACTAAATAAAATCCACTTAATCAAAGGCTTGTTTTGTCATGAGTTTAATCCCTAATCATGGATTAAGTTGAGGAGTTTTCCTCAGCTTAAACATTCTCATCTATTATCCTTCTATTAGGATAGTGTAATGAGTCTGTTTAATCCCTGATTATGGCTTAACCTCATTACTCAACACTAAACAAAAACACCAAAAACATCTAAATAATCACAAGTAGGTTAATGATCTTAATTCCACACCAAAGGTGATTAAGTGTGAGAATCTGACTTCACACTTAAGGTATCCTCATTACCCCTAATCAGAGGGAAGATGTGATGAGTTTACTAACCCATTGGTTTAGGCTTAAGCTCATTAACTTATGACAAACATTCAAAAGCAATAAAAGACTGAAAACTCAAAAACAAACAATAATCGTCTCCTTCGGGATTCTTTTCTCATCATCTTCACTCACGAGCGAGAACTTGCTTCTTCCGTCTAATGCAAGACAGTTTGCACCTGAGCCAGACAGGTCATACACTTGAGCATAGGCAAGTAAGCAGTTCACAAGTCAATTCACCTTTCAGTCTCTTTGGGTCGAACTACGGTGTTCTGACTTCCTCATTGCACGAGAGGATACGTAGGCATAACTTAACAGTTATCGAACAAAAGTCTCTGTATATTCCCCCTCTTTCCAACTTCATTCTTTAGCCTCATTATCATGAGCAATTCATTCTCATTCTTACACTTACACATCATTTACACACTTCACTTTCTTTTACACTGACACCTGTACATTCTTTTCCAGCTATTTCATACACAAACTGCAATGACACTACCCCTTTAAGACACAAATCTTTTAAGCGTGGATCCCGTCGAGTACGACGGACAATCTGGGTGCTAATACCTTCCCAGGTTGTAACCAACCCCCTTTCTCAGTCTCTCTGGTTCGCAAACCGTCTTATCCGTATCTTTCTAGGTCTATGCAGCATTGCCTTTCCTCCGGGATAAAAATGCCTAGCTGGCGACTCTATTCATCTCCAGTGAGTTCACGGCTGTGTGTTCTCATTGTCCCTTTCGCCGACCGTTCGCGTCTGTACCTTCATCTGACCCTGTTTCATTTGTCGGGAGCGACATCTGCATTTCTCAACACTCGTCTGTGTTATCACTTTGGTTTTGCTCGTTTTCTTTCCCCAACAGTTACCCATGGTTGTAAATGTTGTTCGCTCGTCTGCACTCTCCAGCACTCGTCTGTGTTTGGTGTCGATTACTTTATGGTTGCTCGTCTGCACTTTCCAACACTCGTCTATGTTTAATCTTTATGGTTGCTCATTTGCACTTTCCAACACTCGTTTGTGTTTAATCCTTATGGTTGCTCGTCTGCACTTTCCAACACTCGTTTGTGTTTAATCTTTATGGTTGCTCGTCTGCACTTTCCAACACTCGTCTGTGTTTGAGATTTGTTGTGCTCGTCTGCATTCTCCAGCACTCGTCTGTGTTGATTATCTGTTTGAAGCTCATTTACACTGTTTGAATACTTGTCTGTATCGTCCCTTACACTCGTCTGTATTGCTACTCCAAATGCTCGTCTGTGTTGGATTTCTGGTATTCGTCTGTACCAACGGCTGATATTCGTCTGTGTCGTTGCTTGAAGTGTTCATTTGTGTTTCTCAGATCATCGTCTGATATCCGTTTATATCATTGACTTATGACACTCGTTTGTGTTCTCTTGATGATCATCCAATACTTGTCTGTATTGAAGAGGTTTGAAATCCTGACTGTGGTAATAAACGTCAAAATAGTTACCGGCCCTGGCGTAACAGGTTTATCCGAAGGAGGCTCGTCTCTCTCAAGTACCCCTTATTGTTGTTGCACCTGGCATAATAGGTTTTCTCGAAGAAGGCTCGTCTGTCTTAGACCATATATCCACGAATAATATATGAAGAGGGTTCGTCTACCTTGATTATGCATGTCTATCCCACAGACTTAAGTGCATCACCGGTCCTGGCGTAACAGGTATATCCGAAGGAGATTCGTCTGTCTCAAGTTATAGGTCTTGTAGAGTATGTGAGGGCTCGTATGTCCAGTTCCTGGCGTAACAGGATTGTTCGAAGAAGACTCGTCTGTCAATGTGTTCTGATTCCAGATATTAGTTTCAATTTAGAAGGAGCTCGTTTGCTTTCTCTTCACTTCAGTCGCCAAAGCGTCATTTGGTTGGGTTTATTTCCCAGTTTCTGCATTCTTCGTCAGAGTGCAAATTTCAGGTCTTCTTGGTATTCAACCACAATTTATCTTGAACAGTCGATAGCCCGTGCTACCGTCCTTTTCAGAGTAACAGTTGCTTGAATAGGGGCAGCTGTAACACCCCAAATTTGCCCTCTTCTTTTTAAGAACCATATCATATCATATTGATCATGAACATATCATATTCTTGGCATCTTAACATAGAAAGATGAGGCATAACATTCTCATGACCTAGCATTAGGCATATGATCATCTGTGGAGGTTTTTGAAGCATCACAAGCTATGATAAGGGGCCCAAGGGATTTTTCCAAGTCCTATGAGGGGTCTATGTTGCATTCACAAGTTCACGTTCATTTACAAAAGCTCAGAAGATTGGAAGATCATCAGGGAATCCAGGCTAGGGCAAAGCTCCTACACAATGATCCCAAATTAGGGTTTGAGTTTCAAGCAGGGAAACTTTGTGACTTTGACCATTTCATTTAGGCAAAGTCTCTCATATGACAAAAGGATCCTAAGGGTGAAATTTGGTGAGAAAATTCCTCAGGGAAGTCAGTTATTTCATCAGAAGTTCAAGATGCAACTTTTCTCCTGTACAAGGAAATCCTGATTAGAGATTTGGGCCAGATACTCATATCTTCTGAATTTTGACCATTTCTTGAGGGCAAAGGCTTTTATTTGGTCTACATAGCTTATGTATGAAGTTTGAGGCAAAAATTCACTGAAGAAGTCAAGACTTGGTTCAGTTGCTTGGAGGTGAAGCAAGAAAGTCAACTGCGCAGTCAGAAAAGTCAACATGACAATTTCAGAGTTTTTTAATCAAGATTATCACTTTTTGAGGTCATATTATGTCAAGGAGTATTTCAGTTGAGCTTAAATGTCAAAAATCGGGAGTATGCAAAAGTTACTAAATTTGGAAGTTTCTATTCTTAGAAATTATTTGGTCCTAACTTCAGGCTATTATTTCATGTGCGAAAAAGCTCCGAATGATTTTCCGGTAAACACGAAAGTTGTAGAGCACGATTTTCCCTTTCCGAAAAGTCGTAGAACACTTTCATAGAATTTATAGAACTCAAGATGTGATTTTTTTGAAGTTTGGAACTCTTTTAGGGTTTTTGTGCACATGTGGCAATTTCTCATTGGCCTATTTTTCTATCCTTTTATTTTTGGTGTACCACATGGGATAAATATTATTTTTACACTATTTTTAATGGGGCCATTCTTTTCATGCGTGACCAAAGGGATATTTGCTACATGTTATTTTGTGTGGGTTTTAGTGGAAAGGATAGTGCAAGAAGGGTGGTATGTGCGTGCATGTGATTGGTCATGGGGAAATATCAGTACACACACTCCCACCACACTGTAATACCTCAAAATTTTCCCTCATTATTTATTACCTTAACTGGCTTATCGCTTCGCATTCATCTGCATTTCTCACTAGATCATAACATCACACTCATATATTTTCATTGGCGCCTAAGACACATGATCGAGGTATTTCTTGTGATTTGAACTTTTCCTCATTTAAAGATATGGTTACTAAGATAAGGGTTGAGCCTGTACCATCGCGGTGTATTCCTATTCAGAGGGTCGTCAAGTAAAAAAATAATAATAAAGAAAAAGGTTCCTGTTCTGAGGTTCCATCATAAGCGCTGGATCAAGAATAGCTGGTTGAGTTGGATTTTATAGGATATTGGTTTCTATGGTGATGGAGTTTCAAAATCAAATATTTCAGTTGTGATTAAAGGTCTTATATCCTCATGTGTGATTAAATGGGCCGGTGATATGAATTAATGATTATTCCATTTCATGTTGAATATTGAATTCAAAACAAGAAGAATAGCAATGCGGCAGCAGCTTGTTTCACCAAACAAAAAAGAAAGAGGCCAATATCATTTTGCAGTGGAAAGAAAGATTTAATAGAAAAACGCAGCATATCATGAAGACAATTACAAAAGATGATGACCAGATTCACTTCACACTCCAATAGAAGTTTAGGATTTAAAGTCTTCAAATATGCCTCAATCACCAATTGCTCAAAAAAAAAAGGGGGGGTTCCAACCGAATGATTCAACAGGAAATGGCCTAAGTTCATTTGCAATTTTATGACATAAATTCAATTCTAAATTACAGGATCACACCAGAAATGTTACAGAGATACCAGAACAGAAGTCCAAAAGAAAAAACTGAGTTACAAAACTCCAAGAAATTCTCAAAAAAAATTCAGAAGCAAAGATAGCATAAAATAAAAAAAACCGCCGCCATTCTCTTCATCTTCATCATCCTTCAAGTTGGAATCATTACTCTTCATATCTCCAACCTCTAACACTTCAATACCGCAACATAAACCACACTCTTGGTTCCAATTTCAATCGCCATTCCAAAGCTCCGTCGTTGTCTAAACCTGCAAATATCAATAGCAGAGCAATGCTCCCAAATCAGAACCAGAAAGAAAGAATGGTGGAAAAGGGTTCATGGTCTTGCAAACCTGAAGATCCGTTTTCTCCGTGTAATTGTGGATCAAGCAAAGAACAAAAAAGGCCAGCATCACCAAGTATGTCTGCTCGTTGTTTCAAGAGCGGTAATATAGATTCTAGCAGTTGTGAGCTTTGTGCAAATGATGGTATCTTAGGAGACAAGAGTTTGATGGAGGATGATAATGTGTCTCAATATTCAATTAATCATATATCGCAACCTGACAATGAGCTTAGCTTTCCTGATACTAATAGATGGCTTGATATAGACAGCTTTGAAGATGTTGATAGGATGATGTTAAATTATGACTCAACTTTTGGAATGGGTAGCCTCAGTAACGAAGATGAATTCAGCTGGCTCTCATTATCACACGGAACTGAAGGGCCCATTGGCGGTGCCTTGAAATCTGACTTCAAGTTTTCACCTGCTGATGCAAGTTCGCTGAAAAGTATATCAGAATCAGATTATGATATGGATTTGAAGGACAATATTGAAGGTCTTCCAATTCTTGATTGTGATAAAAAAGAACCATAACAATATATAGAGGAAGGATTAGCAAGAAGAACGATAGAGAAACGGACAATTGATTGAAAGTATTTTGAGGAACTCTCCAACTTCAGTCTCCCTTCTCCAATCCACCAATCAATGTCACACTGCACCCTCAATCTTCGCATCCTAAAGGCTTCATCATCATTTTCCTTCAACAATTTTCATCATCTTATCAATTCACCAACAACCTATATTAACCAAAGAAAAAATCAAAGTTAACGAAAAAACTCAGGAGAATGAATCAAAGTCAAATCTCTAACACAACTCATAACAGAATGCCAACTGAAAAACTAACCTCATAACAGAAATAACAAATTGTTTCTGGAAACTTCACCTGAAAAGCTTCACAAGCTGGATTTCGCATCTATAAATCAGAACAATCTCACTCCATTTTGGATCTTCTTCCACAATTTCCCAAATCCTTCTTCTTCCCAACCTTTTCTTCTTCAATCTTTTCCCCATTTTCTTCTTTTCTTCTTCATTCTTCTCCATTCTTCTCTCTCATAACTTCAATCATTTGTCTTCAACCTCTCTCCTTCCATAACCTTCCTCAATCCGAATCTTCTTCTTCTCCTTCACTCTCCTACACAATTCCTCAACCATTTCATTTTTCTCTCCCCACACTACAATCTTCCTCTTCCTTAATTTCGTTTCTGCATTCATCTTCATCTTCCTCACTTCAAATATTCATCTCTCTTTCATCTTCTTCATCACCTTCAAGGCCTGCAAATCGAATCAAGAAGTTATCACTACAAATTCATCAATGACAACACCAAAATCGCACAGGAAGGAAAACGGAAGAACTTAACTGAATAACAACCTCTGAGATCCTCACCATTGCCATCGTTTCTCCTCAATTGAGCCTTCAATCTTTCGACTTCGATTCTCTCGCAAACCTGTTAATCCTCATCCTTACCGCATACTTCGTCATCTTCAGCTCTCACAGAACACAATCTTGAATCAATTATGCATCATCAATTGCATCTTCAAGCGTCATCCAATCTTTTCTATACCAACAGCAACCTGTAATCATCAACAAAGGGCAGAAGTTCGAATCGTCAAATCTGCAAGCCACAATAAGAACCTGCATTAGTTATCACGAAGCGCATTTTTAAAGAGGATTCAATTCGACAACAAATTAGCTCACGAATACGATTCCGAAACGGACACGAGATCACAGAATAGAAGAGGAAGTCACAAAGTAATCAAGACGAACGAGCTCTTGAAACGTACCTGACAGAGCTTCTTTTCGCTCGACATTGAAGAAGTGCTTGCGTCTCCATCGCTAAAGCTTCAATTCAAGGTATGAGCTCAAAATTGTTTACATACATGAGGTCGTGGTCATGTATTGTGTGTTGTTCTTGACTCTTGAGTGAGGGTTTGAGATTCTGTGCGTGTTTTGGCTTAGGTTAGGAAGTTGTTAACAGTAGAAAGGTTACGAGCTTCACCGTCGAGTTATTTTGTTCCCAGATTTCGTTCACGGCGGCGTTAAGGGTTAGATTGTTGAGGATTCATAGAGAGGAGAGTTATTTAGGGTATGTTGTTAGGTGATTCTCCGGCGGAGTGTGGCGGTTTGTTTGAGGTTGAAGAAGAAGGGGAAGTAAGCGGCGGAGGGGTCGTGAGAGAGGAGAGGCGAAGACCTAGGGTTCTTTTAATTTTCCCCTTTGTTCAGCATTATACTAATAATGTTTAATTTATGATTTAATCATAAAATGATTGAAAGGATTGATGGATATTAAGTCAATTAATCCACCATAAAAACCATTAAAAACTCTTAATTGTTTTGTTATTTAAAGATTTGAATAGCCATAAAATTTAAATATAAAAAACGTCAAATTTGTTTAATTTCCACCGCCCAAAATGTGTTAGGATAGGATCTAGTTTTTTTGGTCCACTCCGGCAGTGACAAGTGTCACCGTCCGGTTGGACCTTCATATTTCATTCCCACGTATACCCTTCACCGTAACACCCATACTCCCACGCCTTGCAAATCACATGATTAGAGTACCAATAGAAACCCTAGATCAGACGGCTTTGATTAAGTCAACATAATTGACTGATGGTCCATGTTGTACACCCTCAAAGGGCCTGCGTGTGGGCTTTGTTGCCTTTGCTTTTCGTACCCCCTTTTAAGCCCATAATGGAAAAATAGCTATAAAAATATTTCCTGAACCCCCTCCTTATTTTCTTTTAATTTTAGTTTTTGTTTAATAGAGCTTAGAAATAAATCATGAAAAAATAGGAAAACTCATAAGAAAATTTTCCAAAAATTCAAGTATACTTTTAATTCATATTAGAAATAATTGACATTTTATTTTTCTGTTTTTACTGTATTTTTTATTTTATTTGGATTTTTATTGTAATTAGTTTTTTAATGGATTTCTTTAATTGTATACAAGTTTGTAGATTTTATATTTTAATCTTCCAGTAACTTTTTTTGCCCATTCTTTTTACTGTAGTTAGAAGACTTATAATAGTACTTAGAGTAATTTTAGTGGATTTTTTAGGACCTTTTATCTTAGGTTTTAGTGGTGTAATCCTTATAAATTAATGGCTAATCCTTAGGTAGAAATAGACAATTTTTAGGCATAGCAAAAATATGATTTTTTTAGAATTCCTTTTAACATAATGTTATAGGTAATCATAGGACCCCTTAGGTTAAATTTCATAATTTTTCCATAAGTTTTGATATTTTTTAGAATATTAGTTCTTAGGCTTTGTTACTTATAATTTCCATTAGTTTAGGCCATGAAGATAAAATTCAATAAAAAATGGTTTAGTTTAGATTTAATTTTAGAATTTAATATGGACTTAGGTTAGTTTAGATTCTGATTTTTTTAGAAGGAAAATATTAGGTATGACCTTAGTTTAGAATTTAGGCTTAGAATTTCTTTTAATTAGAATTAGAATAAATAAATAGGACTATTTTAATTCATGCCTTCAATTGAATTGTTTTTTTTTTAATTCTATTTTGTCATTCAATATTAATGTTTTGTATGTTGTTCAATATTCCAATTGCTTTAGGTTTTCCCTTGGCTTTAGAATCAACTTATCTTCCTTAGGAAGTAAGTTGCATTCTATTAGTTCTAGGTGTTTTTTCCATTAGGTTTAGAAAACCCCACAAACCATAAGATCTCCCATGTAAATAAATCAAATAAAATTAGGGTTGTGTCTTAGTTCCCATTAGATTTTCCCTTTTCCAATTTGAGTCATTCTTTCTCTCCTCGTGAAGAAAATAATAAAACATCTAAGGATAAGCCGAACAATCTTGTACGACACGAGACTTTGTTGTGGAGTATTTATACCCGTCCTGTTTCGGGGAGAGGTGTATATGCTTCCCGCGATGGATAGGTCTTAGTACAAGACAGTTCACAAACAAATTCAAAACACTTCTCATAAAAAACAAAAACAAAAACAAATAACAAGCGACTATCCTGCGGGAAATTCTTTTCTCATCTCATTCACTCACAACGCGAACTCGCGGCGACTTGTCTTTCATGTAAGACGGTACACGCACTCGTACCAGACGAGCCTGCAACACCTGAGCATAGACATACTGTAAACCCATAATTTCGACAAGACTGAAATTAAGGGTTTTGAGATTATCTTTGTCGAAAGATAATAAAATGAAGGAATTTCAAGGATTGCTGACAGGGTTTAAAACCCCATTACTTCGACAGAGAGATAAATGTTGTTCTGGCAGAATAAAGTTGGGAAGGTATTTGTGACTAAGTATTTGGTAGAAGAAAGTTCTCTTTCGACGGTTCGACAGAAGATAGTCTTTCAATGATTTCGACAGAAGAGGACATCTGACAAAAGAATATTTGGCAAGTGTTGAAGAATTTTGTTCTTCTTTAAAAGGGTTTCGACAGTTTTGAAGAGTTACAAGGTTTTCGTCACCAAGGAAGAGATTCAAATTCAAAAGGTTGTAACCTTTGGCAGTTGGACACATGGAGGTTTCAGAGAAGAAATTTACATGCAGGCTGACACTTGTCGTTTAGTTATAGTTTTTCCGTTCTAAGCAGTTATTTTGTTTATGTATAAATAGGATAGTTTGTGGTTAGAATGGGTGTGTGAAAATTGATACAAAATTCCTGTTTAAAAACTCTAAGTACCCAGTGTGAGAGAAAATGAGTCTAAGATTTGGAACAATGTACGTTTGAACACCAGTTATATTTCAAAGTCATTTAAATTACTTGTTCATTTATCAAGTTTAATGTCATTTTCAAGCTTTATTTATTTTTTCTGCAAGTTTACAGCCTTCGACACGTCTTTTTGTTCTTGTTTAAACTTTTAACTTTATTTCATCTTTAAGTTCAAACTTTACTTTACTTGCAAAAATCAAAGTTCTTAATACTTTGACAATCTTGATAAAACAAACCACAAATTTATCACAAACTCTAAGAATAGTTCGACAGAATCAAATGCACATGTATCCTAGGACTTGTTTGGTTGGTCCTGTAAGTAACCCAGTTTTCTGAAGAAATTGGTTAACCAGAGGTTGTTCGCCAGAAATCACAGCGAACAAATTGGCACACCCGGTGGGACCAGTGCATTAAGACAATTATCTAATAAAGAACTTCTTAGACAATTTGTTCCTTGCTACGTTGTATGATTCTTAGAAGCGGTAAACTAGCCGTAACCGACGTAGAAAGACCAAAGAGAACAAGAAGAAGAAACATGGCTAACTTGCCAAATACTTCAAACATTCCTGACGAAACAATACCAGTTTCCAACCCTATCCCTTCGTCAGGAGCAATACCAATGTCTGGCCCTGTTTTAGAACAAATTAGGCCTCCTTTGGGAGATTCCATACCAACGGGTTCAGGATCCCAAAATATGCCTAGTTCTTCCACCATGGGACAAGCCAGACCCCTTGGAACCCCTCCCCCTGGAGGAAATACATTCAGGCCATATCTGAATTATTCTCAGCCTTTGACTGGGAGGGAACAACCGTATGGAATGCCAACTTCAATGATGGCAAGCCTACATAATTCGTCACCATTATTCTCTGATGCTATGGTTCAAGTGTCATCACCATTGCAGGGATCAGGATATGGTGGAAATGGAAATAGAATGAATCAAATTCCACCAGGTTTCCATATGCCCGCTTTGACAAACCATTCTGCACAAGTAATTCGTCAACAGATGGATGAAAGCAATCATGATATGGTGCAGGCTTTGACACAACAAATGGGAGACGTGTTCAATCACTTAATACAAAACACTACCCAAACAAACCAAATATTGGCAGAACAGATGGCACGCATTGCTGACTTTTTTGGAGTCCCGCAAGCACAACAAAGAATGCAATTAAACCAGAATCCTGCCAATAGGGCTGTCGAAGAGGAACTTACTATAAACCAAAGGCCCTTAGGGAACCCTCATGAAAATCCCAGGGGGCAAGAGGTGATAGTCGAACAACCTAATGTAGAAGAGCCTATTCGACAGGAACCAAGAAGGATAATAGTCTAGAGAAACCAAAATGCTGACGAAGTATTACAGCAGAGAATGCGTCACAATAACATGCCTGTCGAAAATAATATTGCCACCATGGTTGAGAGAATAATGGCACAAAATGGAGTAAACGTAGGATTACAAAGGCCTAGTTATACTTCCCCTTTGTCTGAATTCGTCTTACAACAAGAGTTACCACCAAGGTGGAAAGTCCCCAAATTCACAAAATTCTCAGGGGATACTAGTGAATCCACCATAGAACATGTGGCGCGTTATTTGATAGAGGCAGGAGAGATTGCTAATAATGAGAACTTAAGGATGAAATATTTCCCAAGTTCTTTGACGAAAAATGCTTTCACTTGGTTTACATCACTTCCTGCAACTTCAATCTTTACTTGGACCCAATTAGAGAGATTGTTCCATGAACAATTTTATATGGGACAAACCAAGATAAGTTTGAAAGAGTTGGCAAGTGTCAAAAGAAAATTTTCTGAACCTATAGATGACTATTTGAATAGGTTTAGATTATTAAAAGCCAGATGCTTTACGCAAGTGCCGGAACAAGAACTAGTCGAAATGGCTGCAGGGGGTCTAGATTATTCCATAAGGAAAAAACTGGATACCCAGTACTTGAGAGACATGGCACAACTGGCAGACAGAGTGAGGCAAATAGAAAGACTAAAAAATGAAAAATTTAGATCAAATAAAAACAAGAAGGAAAGGGTGGCCTACGTAGGAGTAATTCAAGAAGATGATTATGACAAAAACGAACCAGTCATTTTCGACCAGCAAGAAATTGATCTTGCAGAATTAAAACAAGGCCCTCCATATTCTTGTAAAGTTTTAGCCCCGTCGAATGGAAAAAATCCAGTCGAAGTGGAAAAGAATGACAGGTTCCCTAAAAGAACCTATACATTCGACATCACTAAGTGTGATGAAATATTTGATTTATTAGTCAAAGATGGTCAGTTAATAAAACCAGCAGGCACTAAGGAGCCTCCTGTAGACCAACAGAAAAAGAGAGGTTTTTGTAAATACCATAATTTTTTAGGTCATAAAACTTCTCAATGTTACCTTTTCAGGGATCTTGTCCAGAATGCAATCCAAAATGGAAGGCTGAAGTTTGGAGACAAAGGCAAGCAGCAGATGAAGATTGACTCCAATCCCATGCAGATTGTGGAGGCCAATTATGCTGAACCAGAAATGGTAAACGTGGTCGAAATGGAGATCATGGCAGAAGAAAATTTTGAAATGGTAGAAGTTACTGAAA
This sequence comes from Lathyrus aphaca, assembly GCA_963966055.1. Lineage (NCBI taxonomy): Eukaryota > Viridiplantae > Streptophyta > Magnoliopsida > Fabales > Fabaceae > Lathyrus > Lathyrus aphaca. The sequence goes on along the minus strand of OZ014522.1, from coordinate 405,664,189 downwards.
GCTTCGACACCAACTTCACCATGATAGAAGCTGCTGAAGGTTTCGACACCCATGTCAATGTGGTGGAAGAAGGTGATAATTCTGCTGACCAGGCTGAGGCAAAAGAAGTCAAAGTTTCTGAAGACTTCGACAGTGAGAATTCCACTGAAACTACTGAAGGTTTCAACGGAAGAAATGCAGTCAAAGTGGGAAGAAGCTTCGACAAGAAAAACTGTGAAAGAGATGCTGAGCAAGGGGTGATCTGGGACACTTTGGGAGAGTCAAATGGGAAGTTCGACTTCATGGTGAAATATTCAGCACCACCAAGCTCCAAAACAGATATCAACAAAATCAAACCCACAGGATGGGGAGATTCTTTCAAAAGGGATGACGAAGAGGAGGATAGCAAAACCCTCACTGTCCAAACAGAGGCCACTGAAGGCCCTGACCAAGAGGAGATCAAAACAGCAGGGGCTGATGACAATCCCCTCACTGTCGAACCAATAAACAGTGGTACCACCAGAACTGAAGGACATCCTGTCGAAAGGGTTGCACATTGCTGCAAATATATCTATAAGGGCTTACACCCAAAAGGCAATGTAAGTCAGTCAAAGGAGGACATCCTAGAGGAAATCAGGCTAGTCGAAAAAATGAACAAATTGAAAATTACAACTGAACAGAGTGCTGGGATTCATATGGTGGAAATCACTCAAAAGGGAGGACCAGACACCAACAAGGGAAAGAAACATCAAGAAAAGCATCAGAAGTTGGTTTACCCAGAAGAGAACGAGAGTCTTGTCGAATTCATCCAGAGGTGTCAAAGGAAAAATGCAGAAGTCATGCTTTGCCCAAGATGCAGTGCTGTGTTCGACAAGAAAGCAGCTGATGACTTAGAAGCAGCAGAAAAGACCCAGAGGAAAAGAAATTGGGGAACAGTCCCACCAACCAGAGATGAAAGATTTGACCCAAGAAGAGGGAAGTATCACAGTCAAGGGGTGAGAGAAAGACGTTTCAACACCTACAAACCATCCAACAGACCCAATGATGACAAATGGGTTCAACCTATAAGGGATGCCCAAGGTCAGAAGAGATGGAAGAGTTTTGAAGTGAACAGGGGTCCCTCATTGGAAGTTAAAAAGGAGGCAAAGCCAAAATACGTCTCTGAAAACTACAAAGGGAAGAATCCTATGTCCAGATCCCAATGGAGAAGATTCCAAAGGCAGAAGAAAATTGGAAAGGAAAGTGTGGAACACAAAAAGGTTGGGCAAAAGGAGGCTGAATCAAGCAAATGTGTGCAGATCACAAACAAGGGGATACCTCTGGCAGAAAAAGAAACCCCTCAGAAGAATGGATCTAGTGACACCACAGAAATGCAGAAAACAAACAACAGAATGCCAGTAGACGAAGAGGTCACAGATGAATTTAGTTCAGAATCAGATGCCTCTTTCGACGTAACTTGTAATGTGGTTTCTGTGCTGCCCAGAGACTATGACAGGATAATGGAAGTCGAAGATGAAGAGGATGACATGGCAGATGACAGCATAGGCTTGAAGCCTGTATGCTACTACATAATGAACAATGGTTGTGTCGAAGAGCAAAATGCTTTCTTCGAAAAGCCAGATGATGCAATGAAGGCTCACTTGAAGCCTCTCTTCATAAAAGGAAAGGTAGAAAACGTGGGGGTCAACAAAATTCTGATAGATGGTGGAGCAGCTGTAAATTTAATTCCTCATTACATGATAAAGAGGATTGGAAAAGATGACTCCGACACTAAGCCTCACAATATGGTGTTATCCAACTATGAAGGTAAAGTAGGGACAACACTGGGAGTAATACAACTGAACTTGACTGTAGGATCCATCACCAGACCTACAATGTTTGTGGTGATAGCATCAAAGGCAAATTACAACTTACTGTTGGGAAGAGAATGGATCCATGGGATTGGGGCTGTATCATCCTCCATGCACCAGAGGATAGCAATCTGGAGGCCAGATGGGATTGTCGAAAACATTGAAGCAGATCAGAGTTACTTCACAGCTGATGTGAACAATGTCACTAGTCGTAACTTCGACAAGAACCTAGCCCATATAGCACCATGCAATCCTGCTGCTTTCGACCTGACAACTTCCGACAACGCTTACTGTTCCATGTACCTCCATCCTACACATGGTTTCCAGTGGGATAAAGAAATAATTGGGGAAACAAATTACACTTGGGAAACTGCCCATGTCAACCCAACTGGGTGGGGAAGTGAATTCAGTGAAAATGACTGAAGTCTCAGTAATGGAAAGGATTTCGGCTTATATAGCCGAAAAACAACTCAGAACGGCCCTTGAGGCTGAAGTTAGAAATATGGCTGTCGAAGCCAGCACTCAGGTTGTCGAAGGGCAACATCCTCAAGAAAATATTGAGGAGCAGCATCCAAATCAGAGTTTTGAAGAAGACTCAAATGGCGAATGGCAGAGTCAAAGGCTTGATGCCATTTATGATGACGAACCTTTGGGGTTCGAAAAGGATCCAACCTCAACCAATATGAAAATGGTGGCACAGGACCCTTTAGAGGAGATTAATCTGGGACTGGGGGCAGAGAAAAGGCCCACTTACATCAGTGCCAAGTTGAATCCTCAACTCAGAATCGAAATAATCCAACTGCTGAATGAGTTTAAAGACTGCTTCGCCTGGGATTATGACGAAATGCCTGGTTTAGACAGAAGTTTGGTGGAATTGAAGTTGCCAATACTGGAAGGGAAGAAGCCAATAAAGCAGACCCCCAGACGCTTTGCACCTGAGATTCTGTCGAAAATCAAGGAAGAAGTCGAAAGGCTTCTAAAATGCAAATTCATCCGTACAACAAGGTATGTCGAATGGATTGTTAATATTGTTCCTGTGATTAAGAAAAATGGCACATTAAGGGTGTGTATTGATTTTAGAGATCTGAACTCAGCCACCCCTAAGGATGAGTATCCTATGCCAGTAGCAGAAATGCTAGTAGATTCTGCAGCAGGCCATGAGTATTTAAGTATGCTTGATGGCTATTCTGGTTACAACCAGATTTTCATTGCTGAAGAAGACGTTCCAAAAACAGCTTTTCGTTGTCCAGGAGCAATAGGAACATATGAATGGGTGGTCATGCCCTTTGGTTTGAAAAACGCCGAAGCTACTTACCAAAGGGCTATGAATTCTATTTTTCATGATTTCATCGAAACATTTATGCAAATTTATATAGATGACATTGTGATTAAATCTGCTTCAGGCTTGCACCATATTAACCATCTTCGACAGTCCTTTGAAAGGATGAGGAAGTTTGGTTTAAAAATGAATCCTCTTAAATGTGCTTTTGGTGTGCAGGCTGGGGACTTCTTAGGCTTTGTGGTCCACAAGAAAGGGATTGAAATTAACGAGAACAAAGCTAAAGCAATAATTGAAGCAAAAGCGCCATCGACAAAGAAGGAATTGCAGTCTCTACTAGGGAAAATCAACTTTCTCAGAAGGTTCATCTCCAACCTTAGTGGAAAGACTCAGGCCTTCTCACCTCTGCTTCGACTGAAGAAGGAAGGTTTCACTTGGGGGCAAGAGCAACAAGATGCCTTCGACAAGATCAAGGAGTATCTGGCAAATCCTCCAGTTTTAATATCTCCTTGTCGAAAAAGAAGCATGAGTGTAATACCTCAAAATTTGCCCTCATATTTGTTCCCGTAATTGGCCCGCTTCGCATTCATCTGCATTTCTCCATTTTTATCATAACATCATAATCATACATTTCATGGATCCTTAAGGCATGTGATCAAAGATTTTTCCTGGTATTTTGAATTCTTATATTCATAAATGATCTATCTGGCATTTAAGCTCAAGATGAGGCAAATGTCGAGTTCGCATCATCGAAAGCATTTTCCTATTCAGAAGGTCATCAAACTTCAAGGTTTTCTTATTTAGAGGACTATTCGAAGGTGTCATATCAGGAGGTAATTGGCGTGAATTAAAAGGTCTCTTGAGAAAGGTATATTGAGGTTCTTGGTGTAAGAGATCGGATTCCGGAGGCGTATTAGTATTCTTGGGGCAAGAATTTGTTTCAAGTTGGGGGATAGAAAGTGCGTGGGTTCAATTTATTTGGAAAATCTCATTCAACTTCCAATTATCATTTTAAGTTTTTATTTACTATCCATTTCAAATATAAGCCCATTATCCTTTTAAATCCATGGCTACCATCTTTAATTTCTCGTATTTCATTTCAATTAGATCCATCATCCATAATTCATTTTGAACCACCCTTTTGAACCAATACCATATTTTTGGGGCCCAAGTTTAATTTTTTACCCAATTACCATAAACCACTTTTTACCAAATTTCCATCCTTTCTTAACCATCTGAAAAGTCATTGATAATTATCCAAAAGAAAAAAGGAAAAGTTCTAAGCCCAATACCTATTTTCACATCCCAAAAATAATAGAAAAAAATAGAGATTAATTTTATACAAACTGCAAACCAGAAAACAGTTACATATATAACAGGAAAAATCAGTTATAAAAAAATGAGTGATAACAAACTGATAAGGGGATCAAAGGGACAGAAGAAAGAAAGAAAAAAAAAAGATAGAACAATGGAGAGTCAGTATCATTATCAAAATTCAGCTCTAAAGGAGACATTCCAAAAAGAAAACTCTTCATCCCCAATCCTAACTCTCTTAACAGAATCCTTTTCTCCACCATTTTCATCAAGCATCTAAAACTCAAGAACAGTTAACCTTGATCTGAATCCTCAATCATTCATCATTGCTTTTCTTCAAATTCTGCTTCAATGATAACCTGCAGAAAAGATCCAGGATGCATCATTTTCATCAAAAGCACGTATCCTTCACCATCAATCATCATCTCCAAGGCATCGATCTTCATCAATCTTGATCACAACCCAATTCCTTCACCCTCAACAAAAAACTTCTTCATCTTATTCTTGGATCACGACTCTTAAAATCATCTTCTACAAAAAGGGCTCTCCAACCTTCAACCAGGGGATAACTGAATTCAGTTAACAGAATCATAAAAAAGGGTTACAAAGGGAATTGATCAGAATTCAGTGATAAGAGAGAAAACCAGAAACGAAAAGCAAAAAAAGAAAACCTTGTCCAATCTCAATCTGGAAATTTCTGGATTCTTCTCATTCTTCTTCATCATGATCTCATTCTTAATCATTCTCTCTCTCTCTGGCCGGCGTTATCATCACCAAACAGAAACGAAAAAGCACCTATCTTCATCTACAACGAGATTTTCTGAGAAATCTCAATCATCAACCACACTTGCGATTTCAATTTCAATCTGCATCACCATCTTCAATCATCGATTCCACGGTATCATTATCACCACCAATTCTTCCAAACTTTCATCAATCTTCAGTCGGACAAACCAATCTCCATCAATTCCAAGACCTGCATCAAATTAGAAGACCGCACGCATCAATATCATTACTACAACCTCACATCTTCAAGAACACGATCCAGATTGTGTCTCCGCAACAAGGTGAGTTCATTGAATCCACAACAGACGGAAGCATGAAAAAAGATGAAGAACAGAAATGATATTAAAAAAAAAACTCGCATCCTTACCTTTTGTGACCGTATATTCGCACGGTGGTAAAACTCCTTCTGATGGATTGAGGTCAAGAGCGGGCAAGATATGGCGTTAGACATTGGATCGGTGACAAATCGAGGAAGACAAGCGCGACTACGTCAAGGTCGTGTCTCTTTGACGGCGAAGGTGTTTTTTCTTTGACGGCGAGCTTCGATTGAGGATCGGAGTGAATCAGTGGCGGTTTCACCTCCTAGGAATCGGTGTTGTGCAATTCATGGAGGGTCTTGGTTGGTGTGGGTGATGGACGACGAAGTTGGTGGTGGCGGCGAAGCTTCTTTTGCCATGTTTGTCGGCGATTCATCGGAGATAATTGAGAGTAATGGAGCTTCGTCGGCGTGTTTTGAGAAGAATGACGGCACGACGGCGGACAAGGCAGGGAGAGAGGTTGCGGTAGGAAGAAGGAGAAGCAGCCATGTGCGTGTGTGCTGAAGAAGAAGATTGTGGACATTTCAAATTTAGGGTTTCATTACAAGGGCATTGTTGGAATGGGCTTCTGAGCCCACGATTCTACTATCCACACCACCTCAATTTCAGATTCATACCCCTCCCTGCGAAGTCCTACATGAATTGGGCCTGAGCACCATTGGAATTCATATCCACACATTTCAAATTCAGTTTACACCCGTTCTATTATTATTATTACTTCCTTTATTTTCCTCAAATGGTTGTTAATTTTCAAGCCTAATTTGGTGATTAGTCTTTGATTAAGTCATGGTTAATTTATTTTAATTGTAGTTAATGGTTCCCATATCAATTAGTCGAGTTCTTGCTAGATTTTATTTTTTATTTCCTTGTTAGCTTCTAAAGTTTTCTCAAAAATGTCGATTATCATTTCGCAAGTTTTTGTTAATTAATGCTCTTGTGAGAATGTCAATTAAATTAATTGTAAATTGTTCTTGGCAATTATTGATATAACAATGATAATTCTAATTATTTGTTTAGTGCTAATTTATATTAAATTGTTCATGGATTTTTGATTGATATTGAATCGATTTCGATTAGGGCCAAAGCTTCACAAAGCAAATATGGATGATAAGCATTTATTTTGCTTATGGGAAACTACAAGACATTGCTTAAGGTTTTTTTCGGATTTCTTTTTGTGAGGAATCGGCACTTCGATCAAGTAAGTGATTTCAAGCCTTTAAGCATCATTTCAGTTGTATGCGGCTTAGGACCATATAATTTAAGATGCATCTGAGCCCTCCCACCTGAGGCATTGGTTATATTTGTGATCTTTGATGATATGTATCGATTTCGGAGCTTAGGGATTAGGTTACGAACCATTAGGATCGATTCCTTTCATTTCCCCTTAAAATCCACTTTTTTGCCCGTTTCGTAACATTTATTAAAAATAGTTTTAGGTGAGATAAAATTCTGGAAAAATTCATGAGTGACCCTCATCCTCTTAATTAATTTGTCATATTTTTTATTTCCAGATTTGGGTGGTTTTAATATTTAATTTGGATTTTAGTTCGCAAGCTGTCCCAAAAAGGAAGGTTTTGGCATAAGGGACCAAAAAACAATTTTTTCCCCATAGGTGTGAAACTTATTTCTTGAGTATGATTAAGCACTGTAATTTGTGACATTTTAATGTTCATTAGGCATTTTTTTCATAATTTTTAGTGCCCTTTTTGATCCACTTTGTGGAGTTGTCTTTTGGTAATCATGTTTTTGTTACCTTGCTAATCAAGGAATTGTTTTGGCACTTTGGTGCATAATTTTGTAAAATCCTTTTGGACAATGTGAGATAATGACCTTATTATTCCAGGGATTTAAGTTCATAATTTTTAAAGGCTTTTTGCTATTTTTTCCATGTCACCTAGATCCTAGGTTGATTCATGTGTGTATATGCTCCATATCCTAAATGTTAAGAAGGCATTCATGCCATTCTCTTGAGGGAATTTTTGGTAGCTTTTAGGATTTGATTATAGGTCATTTGTATGCCTTTAATTCCAGTCATAGATCACCTTTTTGAACCATATTCTTTTGGTTTGTTTTAGTGTTTCAAAGTGCATACTTATGTGAATTAACTTTAACATAAACTAGTTTCTTTTCTCCTCTATTTGTTAACTTGAATTATGTGCAAATCATTAATGCCTATTCATGCATTCTAATTGCATCTCATAACTTGTATGCTACTGACCCATAATCATTTCATTCATATTCACATGCCATCCTTCCTTAACTTTCATCATGTGCGATCTTATGCGGTTTTTGTCCATTTCATCTCACATATTCTTCTCATTGCTCCATATGCCTAATCCATTGAATCCATGATTATATATTCATTCATCCATCTTCATAAGCATTCATTACTGACTTTGATACTCATTTCATGTATTAATTCATGTTTGTAAGCCATATGCATTCATACTTCATCCATAAGCCCTAACTTGCATTTAGGTGAACTTAGGTGAACTTTTTGTACATAGTTTGACATAGTTTGATCTTGTGAGATATCCTAGCATACTTAGGGACCTATATCATGTAGCTACTGACTTTAGAAGTCATGTAACCTTTAGGTACCTTCACCTTTAGACTTAGGTCTTATTTTTAACCCTAGTTCCATTCTAGGACGTTTATGGTACTTAATCGCTTTCATGCTTTGATTTTACTTCCAATATGCGTTGTCATGCTAACTTTTGTTTTGTAGGGGGGAAGATTGAGGTAAGCATTACTTCATTCCCATCTCTTATGCATTTTAATTTTGTTTGCCTTAGCACTTTGTGCTTTGCTTTTAGGTTTTCCCTTTCTTTAGAGACAACTTAACTTCCTTAGGAAGTAAGTTAGTTTCTAAGCTCTCTTTTCTTCTTTTCCTTTTCTTTCTTAGGATTAGAATACCTCATTAACCATAGGACCTCTCTTGTAAATAAACAAATAAAATTAGGGTTGTGTCTTAGTCCCCTTAGTTTGTCCTTTTTGCAATTTGAGTCATTCTTTCTCATCTCAAAAGAAAAGCAATAAAACACTTAATAAAAACCGAACAATCTTGTACGACACGAGACTTTGTTGCGGAGTGTTTATACGCGTCCTGTTTCGGGGCGAGGTGTAAATACTTCCCGCGATGGATAGGTCTTAGTACAAGACAGTTCACAAACAAATTCAAAACACTTCTTTTAAAAGCCAAAAAACAAACAATAACCGACTATCCTACGGGAACTTCTTTTTCTCATCTCATTCATTCTTAACGCGAACTCGCGACTACTTGTCTCGCATGCAAGACGGTAAACGCACTCGTACCAGACGAGCCTGCAACACCTGAGCATAGACATACGCAGTTCCAGCTGTAAAAAACACAAACAAATAGTTCCCGCCTAGGTTAGGCGAACTACGTCGACTCTGATCCTCATTATCCCGATGAGGTACGTAGGCAGCGGGGTAGGGCCCGTTCGAGCACACTCTTTATTTTCCCTACATTTCCCCATTCTTTTTTTCCATTCTCTTTTCTTATTCCTTTTCTCATTTCAGTTCCATTCCAGTAGCAGTTCATTTGTTCAGCAGCATCTTATTTTCTCACCCTTTGAAACAAACAAGCAAGCGTGGATCCCGTCGGGTACGACGGACGATCTGGGGTGCTAATACCTTCCCAGTTCGTAACCGACTCCCGTACTCAGATCTTTGGTTCGCAAGGCCTCGTCCTTTCCTTCTTCCTCAGGTTTGTGCAACATTACCTTTCCCATTCATTCGGGATAAAAATGTCTGGCTGGCGACTCTAACCTTTTCCGCGCCACTTTCGCGTTTGTACTAGGATGAAAATCCCGGGAGCGACAGCTGGCGACTCTGCTGGGGATTAACCTGATTCTTCCGGTTTCCCTTGTAGAGTCAATCCTAGCGCCTGTTTGGTTTTGTTCTTTGGGTGTATATGTGTTTGTTGCTGAGTGCTTTAGTTTAGCTTTACTGTTTTATTTACAGTTTTATTTACAGCTTTACTTTATTGCATTTATTTACCGCTTTCAGTATTTTATTTTCCATGCATCATATTATACTGGACTGTCTGGCTGTGCTGGTTTTCATTTTTTCTGTGGGATGGGAGTTACTGTGAGATAAGCCAAATACCCGGCTTGAGTGCACCATAGGATTAGCGTGGACAGACATTGTACTCTTATGGTATCTCACCATGATGGGTGGCGATGTGTTCCACACCCAGATTGCGACCGTCTTGGAACTATTCTGTGTGGGGATTACCTCACTTCAGGGTACGACCTTGATAGTTATGTGCATCTGGTGACCGATCTTCGAGGACCTTAATGGGAACACCCCTCTCCAGTGATGACAGTGGCAGACCACATTTGTTGGCAAACCCACTCGCATCCGAGGGTCCATTGGGAACTCGCATAGGATGGCCTGGTTCTCTCATAGGAATCCAGTCAAGGCAAACTGTTCGTATGACGGTAGTATTGTACCCTTCGGGATGAATGTACTATTGTTTCTCGATTCAGTGCTTGAAGCTGAGGACTTATGAGGGATGCTTGTTTCCTTGGACTCAACTGAGGCCTCCCTGAGTAGTACATAATGCCAAACCGATTCCCTGATTTGGTCATGAGCCATTTCTCGGAAATGGTGAACGTATTATTGCTATTCGGCTTTGAGAGTCCGTGATGTTGACCCGAGTAGCACACCCATGAGATTGGGAGGGGTTTACAGGTTTGCAGGAACCCTAAACTTCAACATACCCATTTTGCCAGTATTGTTCAGTGTTCTATGGTTCTTTGATTCTGAGATCCAGGATTTCTATTCAGAGAGATTGTTACTGTGATTACCATGGTGACCCAGATATTGTGACTGTTATTATGACTCTCCACAGACACTTGGATTATTGTTCAGCTTCAACACCATCAGTGACTGTTCAATTATGTGATCCAGTTCTACAGTTATTGGGTTCTTAGTTATGGGGTTTTGTACAGAGATGGTGCTGCTATTATGGTTCTATTCAGACAGTTGGTTCACTGCTCAACACCAACATCAGACTATTGATCACATCTGTTGCATACATGACATCATAGCATTTCTGCATACATGTTCAGTTATTTCCGAGGATCACATATCTGAATCATGTTGTTGTATTTTTCTGTATCAAAACTTGAATTAAAGCATATAGATTCCTCAGAAATAATTGAACATGACATTTGCATACATCCTTGCATTCTTGACAGGTGTTCAGAGACAAATTCTTTTCCTGACTTGATTTCTCATCAGAATGGACAACTTGAATCACAATCATCAAGGTATATATTTGAAGCAACTCCGGGCGGAGGTAATCGAAGGAAGACCCCGCTGAGGCCATTCAGGGCAGAGGTATAAGCTTTATTTCAGAATCAGAAACTGCTGTAACAGGAAGTCAACCAGATGAAGACTCAGATGAGATTGGTTATGGAAGTTCTGAATGAAGCTATTTTTATCCCTAGTGAGGGGAACTACGCTGCTCTGATTCTCCATTGGTCAATGGAGATACGTAGGCAGGAGATCACATCAGATCTTTCCGAGCAACCTTATATATTAACTTTATCAACCTCTTCCCTCCAGATGTCGTTTGTCAGCATCCAACCTGAGCTTCCCAAGAGAATCCTAGGGGCAGAGAATACGGGTAAAAGCCAAAACAACTTGAGAAGAAGTTTGATCATATTCTGATGACGTACGTGCAACAAGTTTCCTCATTTATGCAAATTCGGAGTGGTTGAGCTAATTGCATCAGGATCATCTTCGACAAAGCTTCCTTTGGGGTTTCAATGCCAAGTATGATTACCATTCTGGGGCACCCGACCTTTTAATTGAAGATTGCAAGTCTTTCAGAGGCAAAGGTGAAGACAAGGTCCCGAAGTTGATCGACTCAAAGGTCATCATGCCAGAGGGTCTGCTCACATATTGAAATCTCCTCATCAAATTGGCATCCTAGTTTGCAAGGGCATCTTCAGAAGCAATAAGTCCAGACGGAGTCAAGTCTCCTCAATGATGGCAATGTTCAGCTTCTTTACTGCATTTTCATTTGTAGTTTATATTGTTTGTTTAAACATTTGTATGCATGCATGAAACTTATTTGTTTTTGAATGATAACCATAATAAAATGCACATGTTTCTCTTGAAGTAATCCATTCGTATTCACTCATGATTTTGTGTATGTGCATTGCAATACCAACTGTTGTGATTAAACTCTATCAGGGAGGACGACAAAATGAAAACGCAAAAATCTCTAACTGTGTACTTTTGAGAAAGACCCTGTTGACGATGTACAGGCATTGTTTCAAGTCCTAAACACCGGAGATATAAGGGAGATAGACCCTCGCCAACCCATTTGAGCCTTGAAGTAGGAGTTTATTTTCGCATGAAAAAACCCTTGCATTTAACCCAGGGGCAGGGTAGGTGTCAGCTAGCTGGACCGATCGTTCAAATTTCGAAAAGGAGTGCAAATCTGAGGATCCATTACCTTTCGTTGTACCAAATCAAGAGGTCCAATGACCAGGAACCACAATGGTTATCCCAATCAAGAGGTCCAAAGACCGGAGATCACAATGGTTATCCCTCAACAACCAAGAAGTGAGACAGTCACGACCCTTTCAAAGCAATCAAGACAAACAGTGTCACACGATTTGTTCAAAAAAAAAAGAATTGAAAAAATGAATGAAAAAACCCGCTAAGTCGAAACTTGAAAACAAACGACTTAGGCAAAAATTAGGGCATCCCGCTGGACTTCACAATCAAAGATTCACAAGAATCAGTCCAGGCAAAAGTTAGGGATAAGGAAAATAATGCAAAAGTTAAAGACGGAAAGGATTACACAAGAAGGATCCTTGAACAAGAACAAGGTCGTGTGATACAGACACCAAAGATAAGAGGGTTGACTGACTCCAAACAACAATCTGATTGGTGCTTAAACCGTTAGTGTAATTGGTTCCTCAACCATCACAAAACCCTTTTTGAGAAGTGAACGCTTGTGAAAGCTAGCTGAAAATAGGAATGGAGAACATCACGAAGATGGGTGGGCACAAATAAATTTCGAGCCTATATCCTTTATTTTTATAACCGTGAACCAGGCCACGATACAACCCTTAAAAGTCCTAACTGAAACAGGGTTATTTTTGAGAGCGTACTACCACAAGATCGCGTTCCTGACTCCTATGAGTTGTGCTAAAAGTTCTTTGTTGGTGTTGCATGTGCATGCTTTCATCCATCAAAAATCAATGTCGTATCTTAACCAGTGATTCACTCACAAAAGTTTGCGACATCTTTTTCAGTAAAACTTCAAGATTAATATGTGTGTTGCATTAGAATTTTCATTCTTAAAATAAACATTTTCTGCTTGCATACATTTGTTTGGCATCATAAAAGTCCATGTAGGGAATCTCAGTCCAGGAGCTTAATCTTGCCAAGTTGAGAAGTCTGAAACTTCCGAAGGACAATCGGTCGAGATGCACTTTTTAAGAAAACTCCTTTGAGTAGGGACTTTCCCAACATTCCTGGTAAGAGCCAACTAATCCGGGGCAATCATGTCGAGCAATCTCTTCAAAATTCAGCCAAGCTGGGGCAATCATTTCGAGATCCAATCTCTCAAAGAACAATTGATCCGTGTGTTTTCTTCAAAGCACAGTCATTCAGAGGTGATCACTTCAAGGCTCGTACTGGGGCAGGCCACCCCAAGAGCACTAGAAGTTATTCTCTCCCGATGACGGTTTATCAAAAGCACCTATCCGGAGTTCAATATACTGGGGCAGAATATCTCACAGTGATATGAGGTTCTTCATGAATCCTTGCGAGGCAAATTCTTGCACAAACCATGCAGTCTGGGGCAGTTATTTCGAGATCCGACGAATCTTTCCAAGAGTTTGAAGACACTGAGGCATTTCATATGCCATGTTTTCTGTAAAATCCTCTTGAGACATTTACTTCTGACGGACCTTAATTTGAGGCGAGTTGAAAATTGCAAAGAACCATTGTTCACTCATGATTAGTTGACAACCTATCAACCCGGGGCTAGGGGCAAAGCCATTGTTAGCACAGTACTTCAAGAGTTATTTCATCAGCAAGCTTCATTGATCAAAATTCTTTAGCAAGTCTCATTAGACAATCCCTTCTCCAGTAGTGCGGCAAATGGAAGATTACTTCTTGAGCAGAAGGATATCATCGTCTCTCATCCCCGGCATGAGACGCCTTACATCTCTCATTCTCAACATGAGAGGATTTATCTCTTATCCCCAGCAAGTGGCAGCTTGAACTTTTATCTTCAGCAGGAAGCTTTATCATTGATATCACCCGTCATCCCCAGCCATGTGGAAGTTGAAATTTCACCCCGCAAGGTAGCAGAGAGTGGGTGTCGTCCCCAAGCAGAAGTTTCCCTTCAGACAGGGGCAATTCTCAGCCGTATAAGGACTTCTTTCCTCCCCAGCAAGGTGTTTCCTCAACAGTGTCATGCCTTTGGTTCTCAGCCAAGTCAGAAAATCCTCACTTCCCCATCAGAGTTCAAGAAAGGTTCGCCTCCAGCAGGGTCTTGGCGATCCAATCTCAAAGTCCAATTTATTTTTGGCAGTGGCGGCTATTCTGAGCCAGCGAATTATTAGTAGCTCTCCCCGCAGAGTTATTTCCTCCTCATCAGGATGAACTAGATTAATGCAGTGATCATCATTTCTTCCTAGCCAAGTTATCTGGAATTACCTGCAGTTTCCTTATCAGGAGATCTTTTTGCATTGTCATTCGCATAATCATCATTGCGTCTGCATCCTCCAAAGCGTAGCATTTCCATCATCATGGAGCATTACGCCATAAATTCAAATATATGCATACCAGCATGGGCCAGTTTTGAGGTATATTACATGAGACCTGTTATATCTCCTATCAGATTGATATATTCCCCATAGAATGCAACTTCATTTCCCAGGATGGATGCTTCTACCAAGTTTTGTTGTTATCCCCAATTGAGTCTTGTTTCAGTACAACAGTCTCACATTTTTTCGCGTCTCCGTTTCAGTACAACGGTCGCGTCTTGGGCTCTCGTTTAAGTACAACGACCCCATTTCATTCGAGTCTCCATTTAAGTACAATGGTCTCGTATTTGAGTCTTGTTTCAGTACAACAGTCTCATTTCCTTTCGCGTCTCCGTTTCAGTACAACGGTCGCGTCTCAGGTTATCATTTAAGTACAATGATCCTGTTTTCTTGGGCTCTCGTTTAAGTACAACGATCCCATTCCTTTCGAGTCTCCATTTAAGTACAATGGTCTCGTCGTTGAGTCTTGTTTCAGTACAACAGTCTCATTCTTTCGCGTCTCCGTTTCAGTACAACGGTCGCGTCTTGGGCTCTCGTTTAAGTACAACGATCCCATTCCTTTCGAGTCTCCATTTAAGTACAATGGTCTCGTCGTTGAGTCTTGTTTCAGTACAACAGTCTCATTCTTTCGCGTCTCCGTTTCAGTACAACGGTCGCGTCTTGGGCTCTCGTTTAAGTACAACGATCCCATTCCTTGCGAGTTTCCATTTAAGTACAATGGTCTCGTACTTGAGTCTTGTTTCAGTACAACAGTCTCATTTTTTTCGCATCCCCGTTTAAGTACAACGGTCGCGTCTCAGGTTATCATTTAAGTACAATGATCCTGTTTGCTTAGGCTTCGTTTAAGTACAACGATCCTATTCTTTCCGAGTCTCCATTTAAGTACAATGGTCTCGTCTTTGAGTATGGTTTCCGTACAACAATCTCATTTCCTCGTGTCTCCGTTTCAGTACAACGGTCACGTTTCGGGTTATCATTTAAGTACAATGATCCCGTTCCATCTTGTCCTATTTTCTTTTTGTGTTTGGTTATCAGTCGAGGCTGGTATACCTGTGCGTCTCCATTCGAGGATGGCGTTCTTCCCAGCATATCTCCACCTGGTCTTATTTTCCGTTACCTATTCAGGGGTCAAAATCAAAAAATATATAAATAAATAAATGGGCAGGTGGCATTCCTGTTATCCCGAGTTCAACTTTTCAGGTTTTATTCGAGTATTCAATCACTCCATACCTTGAACGTCTAAAAGCTGTTGCAATTATCCGTTCAGGTCTGCAGTTGATTGAATAGGGGCAGCTGTAATACCTCAAAATTTGCCCTCATATTTGTTCCCGTAATTGGCCCGCTTCGCATTCATCTGCATTTCTCCATTTTTATCATAACATCATAATCATACATTTCATGGATCCTTAAGGCATGTGATCAAAGATTTTTCCTGGTATTTTGAATTCTTATATTCATAAATGATCTATCTGGCATTTAAGCTCAAGATGAGGCAAATGTCGAGTTCGCATCATCGAAAGCATTTTCCTATTCAGAAGGTCATCAAACTTCAAGGTTTTCTTATTTAGAGGACTATTCGAAGGTGTCATATCAGGAGGTAATTGGCGTGAATTAAAAGGTCTCTTGAGAAAGGTATATTGAGGTTCTTGGTGTAAGAGATCGGATTCCGGAGGCGTATTAGTATTCTTGGGGCAAGAATTTGTTTCACGTTGGGGGATAGAAAGTGCGTGGGTTCAATTTATTTGGAAAATCTCATTCAACTTCCAATTATCATTTTAAGTTTTTATTTACTATCCATTTCAAATATAAGCCCATTATCCTTTTAAATCCATGGCTACCATCTTTAATTTCTCGTATTTCATTTCAATTAGATCCATCATCCATAATTCATTTTGAACCACCCTTTTGAACCAATACCATATTTTTGGGGCCCAAGTTTAATTTTTTACCCAATTACCATAAACCACTTTTTACCAAATTTCCATCCTTTCTTAACCATCTGAAAAGTCATTGATAATTATCCAAAAGAAAAAAGGAAAAGTTCTAAGCCCAATACCTATTTTCACATCCCAAAAATAATAGAAAAAAATAGAGATTAATTTTATACAAACTGCAAACCAGAAAACAGTTACATATATAACAGGAAAAATCAGTTATAAAAAAATGAGTGATAACAAACTGATAAGGGGATCAAAGGGACAGAAGAAAGAAAGAAAAAAAAAAGATAGAACAATGGAGAGTCAGTATCATTATCAAAATTCAGCTCTAAAGGAGACATTCCAAAAAGAAAACTCTTCATCCCCAATCCTAACTCTCTTAACAGAATCCTTTTCTCCACCATTTTCATCAAGCATCTAAAACTCAAGAACAGTTAACCTTGATCTGAATCCTCAATCATTCATCATTGCTTTTCTTCAAATTCTGCTTCAATGATAACCTGCAGAAAAGATCCAGGATGCATCATTTTCATCAAAAGCACGTATCCTTCACCATCAATCATCATCTCCAAGGCATCGATCTTCATCAATCTTGATCACAACCCAATTCCTTCACCCTCAACAAAAAACTTCTTCATCTTATTCTTGGATCACGACTCTTAAAATCATCTTCTACAAAAAGGGCTCTCCAACCTTCAACCAGGGGATAACTAAATTCAGTTAACAGAATCATAAAAAAGGGTTACAAAGGGAATTGATCAGAATTCAGTGATAAGAGAGAAAACCAGAAACGAAAAGCAAAAAAAGAAAACCTTGTCCAATCTCAATCTGGAAATTTCTGGATTCTTCTCATTCTTCTTCATCATGATCTCATTCTTAATCATTCTCTCTCTCTCTGGCCGGCGTTATCATCACCAAACAGAAACGAAAAAGCACCTATCTTCATCTACAACGAGATTTTCTGAGAAATCTCAATCATCAACCACACTTGCGATTTCAATTTCAATCTGCATCACCATCTTCAATCATCGATTCCACGGTATCATTATCACCACCAATTCTTCCAAACTTTCATCAATCTTCAGTCGGACAAACCAATCTCCATCAATTCCAAGACCTGCATCAAATTAGAAGACCGCACGCATCAATATCATTACTACAACCTCACATCTTCAAGAACACGATCCAGATTGTGTCTCCGCAACAAGGTGAGTTCATTGAATCCACAACAGACGGAAGCATGAAAAAAGATGAAGAACAGAAATGATATTAAAAAAAAAACTCGCATCCTTACCTTTTGTGACCGTATATTCGCACGGTGGTAAAACTCCTTCTGATGGATTGAGGTCAAGAGCGGGCAAGATATGGCGTTAGACATTGGATCGGTGACAAATCGAGGAAGACAAGCGCGACTACGTCAAGGTCGTGGCTCTTTGACGGCGAAGGTGTTTTTTCTTTGACGGCGAGCTTCGATTGAGGATCGGAGTGAATCAGTGGCGGTTTCACCTCCTAGGAATCGGTGTTGTGCAATTCATGGAGGGTCTTGGTTGGTGTGGGTGATGGACGACGAAGTTGGTGGTGGCGGCGAAGCTTCTTTTGCCATGTTTGTCGGCGATTCATCGGAGATAATTGAGAGTAATGGAGCTTCGTCGGCGTGTTTTGAGAAGAATGACGGCACGACGGCGGACAAGGCAGGGAGAGAGGTTGCGGTAGGAAGAAGGAGAAGCAGCCATGTGCGTGTGTGCTGAAGAAGAAGATTGTGGACATTTCAAATTTAGGGTTTCATTACAAGGGCATTGTTGGAATGGGCTTCTGAGCCCACGATTCTACTATCCACACCACCTCAATTTCAGATTCATACCCCTCCCTGCGAAGTCCTACATGAATTGGGCCTGAGCACCATTGGAATTCATATCCACACATTTCAAATTCAGTTTACACCCGTTCTATTATTATTATTACTTCCTTTATTTTCCTCAAATGGTTGTTAATTTTCAAGCCTAATTTAGTGATTAGTCTTTGATTAAGTCATGGTTAATTTATTTTAATTGTAGTTAATGGTTCCCATATCAATTAGTCGAGTTCTTGCTAGATTTTATTTTTTATTTCCTTGTTAGCTTCTAAAGTTTTCTCAAAAATGTCGATTATCATTTCGCAAGTTTTTGTTAATTAATGCTCTTGTGAGAATGTCAATTAAATTAATTGTAAATTGTTCTTGGCAATTATTGATATAACAATGATAATTCTAATTATTTGTTTAGTGCTAATTTATATTAAATTGTTCATGGATTTTTGATTGATATTGAATCGATTTCGATTAGGGCCAAAGCTTCACAAAGCAAATATGGATGATAAGCATTTATTTTGCTTATGGGAAACTACAAGACATTGCTTAAGGTTTTTTTCGGATTTCTTTTTGTGAGGAATCGGCACTTCGATCAAGTAAGTGATTTCAAGCCTTTAAGCATCATTTCAGTTGTATGCGGCTTAGGACCATATAATTTAAGATGCATCTGAGCCCTCCCACCTGAGGCATTGGTTATATTTGTGATCTTTGATGATATGTATCGATTTCGGAGCTTAGGGATTAGGTTACGAACCATTAGGATCGATTCCTTTCATTTCCCCTTAAAATCCACTTTTTTGCCCGTTTCGTAACATTTATTAAAAATAGTTTTAGGTGAGATAAAATTCTGGAAAAATTCATGAGTGACCCTCATCCTCTTAATTAATTTGTCATATTTTTTATTTCCAGATTTGGGTGGTTTTAATATTTAATTTGGATTTTAGTTCGCAAGCTGTCCCAAAAAGGAAGGTTTTGGCATAAGGGACCAAAAAACAATTTTTTCCCCATAGGTGTGAAACTTATTTCTTGAGTATGATTAAGCACTGTAATTTGTGACATTTTAATGTTCATTAGGCATTTTTTTCATAATTTTTAGTGCCCTTTTTGATCCACTTTGTGGAGTTGTCTTTTGGTAATCATGTTTTTGTTACCTTGCTAATCAAGGAATTGTTTTGGCACTTTGGTGCATAATTTTGTAAAATCCTTTTGGACAATGTGAGATAATGACCTTATTATTCCAGGGATTTAAGTTCATAATTTTTAAAGGCTTTTTGCTATTTTTTCCATGTCACCTAGATCCTAGGTTGATTCATGTGTGTATATGCTCCATATCCTAAATGTTAAGAAGGCATTCATGCCATTCTCTTGAGGGAATTTTTGGTAGCTTTTAGGATTTGATTATAGGTCATTTGTATGCCTTTAATTCCAGTCATAGATCACCTTTTTGAACCATATTCTTTTGGTTTGTTTTAGTGTTTCAAAGTGCATACTTATGTGAATTAACTTTAACATAAACTAGTTTCTTTTCTCCTCTATTTGTTAACTTGAATTATGTGCAAATCATTAATGCCTATTCATGCATTCTAATTGCATCTCATAACTTGTATTCTACTGACCCATAATCATTTCATTCATATTCACATGCCATCCTTCCTTAACTTTCATCATGTGCGATCTTATGCGGTTTTTGTCCATTTCATCTCACATATTCTTCTCATTGCTCCATATGCCTAATCCATTGAATCCATGATTATATATTCATTCATCCATCTTCATAAGCATTCATTACTGACTTTGATACTCATTTCATGTATTAATTCATGTTTGTAAGCCATATGCATTCATACTTCATCCATAAGCCCTAACTTGCATTTAGGTGAACTTAGGTGAACTTTTTGTACATAGTTTGACATAGTTTGATCTTGTGAGATATCCTAGCATACTTAGGGACCTATATCATGTAGCTACTGACTTTAGAAGTCATGTAACCTTTAGGTACCTTCACCTTTAGACTTAGGTCTTATTTTTAACCCTAGTTCCATTCTAGGACGTTTATGGTACTTAATCGCTTTCATGCTTTGATTTTACTTCCAATATGCGTTGTCATGCTAACTTTT
Source organism: Lathyrus aphaca (assembly GCA_963966055.1). Classification (NCBI taxonomy): domain Eukaryota; kingdom Viridiplantae; phylum Streptophyta; class Magnoliopsida; order Fabales; family Fabaceae; genus Lathyrus; species Lathyrus aphaca. The sequence continues at coordinate 405,643,936 of OZ014522.1, read as the reverse complement.
GTTTTGTAGGGGGGAAGATTGAGGTAAGCATTACTTCATTCCCATCTCTTATGCATTTTAATTTTGTTTGCCTTAGCACTTTGTGCTTTGCTTTTAGGTTTTCCCTTTCTTTAGAGACAACTTAACTTCCTTAGGAAGTAAGTTAGTTTCTAAGCTCTCTTTTCTTCTTTTCCTTTTCTTTCTTAGGATTAGAATACCTCATTAACCATAGGACCTCTCTTGTAAATAAACAAATAAAATTAGGGTTGTGTCTTAGTCCCCTTAGTTTGTCCTTTTTGCAATTTGAGTCATTCTTTCTCATCTCAAAAGAAAAGCAATAAAACACTTAATAAAAACCGAACAATCTTGTACGACACGAGACTTTGTTGCGGAGTGTTTATACGCGTCCTGTTTCGGGGCGAGGTGTAAATACTTCCCGCGATGGATAGGTCTTAGTACAAGACAGTTCACAAACAAATTCAAAACACTTCTTTTAAAAGCCAAAAAACAAACAATAACCGACTATCCTGCGGGAACTTCTTTTTCTCATCTCATTCATTCTTAACGCGAACTCGCGACTACTTGTCTCGCATGCAAGACGGTAAACGCACTCGTACCAGACGAGCCTGCAACACCTGAGCATAGACATACGCAGTTCCAGCTGTAAAAAACACAAACAAATAGTTCCCGCCTAGGTTAGGCGAACTACGTCGACTCTGATCCTCATTATCCCGATGAGGTACGTAGGCAGCGGGGTAGGGCCCGTTCGAGCACACTCTTTATTTTCCCTACATTTCCCCATTCTTTTTTTCCATTCTCTTTTCTTATTCCTTTTCTCATTTCAGTTCCATTCCAGTAGCAGTTCATTTGTTCAGCAGCATCTTATTTTCTCACCCTTTGAAACAAACAAGCAAGCGTGGATCCCGTCGGGTACGACGGACGATCTGGGGTGCTAATACCTTCCCAGTTCGTAACCGACTCCCGTACTCAGATCTTTGGTTCGCAAGGCCTCGTCCTTTCCTTCTTCCTCAGGTTTGTGCAACATTACCTTTCCCATTCATTCGGGATAAAAATGTCTGGCTGGCGACTCTAACCTTTTCCGCGCCACTTTCGCGTTTGTACTAGGATGAAAATCCCGGGAGCGACAATGAGGCTCTATATATCAGCATCTGACAGAACATTAGGAAGTATGCTTTGTCAAGAGGATGAACATGGCGTCGAAAGGGCCATTTATTATCTCAGCAGAGTCTTAAATGATGCTGAAACTAGATATAGTATGATAGAGAAATTATGTTTATGTGTATATTTCTCTTGTATAAAATTGAAGCATTATATAAAACCCGTTGATGTACATATATCTTCTCATTTCGACGTAATAAAACATATGTTGTCTAAGTCTATTTTACATAGTCGAATTGGAAAATGGGCTTTAGCCTTGACTGAGTATTCTTTAAAATATATGCCTCTAAAAGCTGTTAAAGGGCAAGTAGTTGCTGACTTTATAGCTGACCACTCCATACTTGGAGATGAGACAAATTATGTCGAAAAAGAGCCTTGGAGGTTATATTTTGATGGTTCCAGTCATAAAAATGGAACAGGTGTTGGGGTATTAATTATTTCTCCCAATAAAATTCCAACAAAGTTCAAGTATAAAATAGAAGGATTCTGTTCAAATAATGAGGCAGAATATGAAGCTTTAATTGCTGGACTTGAAATTTTGTTGGAACTGGGGGCAACAGAGGTCGAAATAATGGGTGACTCTGAGTTGGTGATAAAACAATTGACGAAAGAGTACAAATGTGTCAAAGAAAATTTGATCATGTATTTTGTGATAGCCAACAGACTCCTCAAGAGGTTCGACAGTGTAGTTTTTAGACACATTCCCAGATTAGAAAATCAGGAAGCAAATGACTTGGCTCAGCTGGCTTCAGGGTATAAAGTGTCGAAAGAAAATCTGTTGAAGTTTGTCGAAGTGAGAGGTAAAGTCTTATCCACCAAACTATCCCCATCTGATTTGGATACAATGAGATTGGGATATGGTGACGAAGAGAACTTTGAGATTTTCAATGTAGGTGATCTAGAAGTTGGAGATTGGAGAAAACCCATCAAAGATTATTTACAAAATCCAAATCAGACAGTCGAAAGAAAGATAAAGTACAGAGCCATAAGCTATGTCCTCTTGGGAAATGAATTGTTTAAAAAGACTGCAGAAGGAGTTCTACTAAAATGCCTAGGAGAGACTGAAGCTTATATAGCTTTGTCGAATGTGCACAGTGGTGCATGTGGTGCTCACCAAGCAGGACATAAGATGAAATGGCTATTATTTCGACAAGGAATGTATTGGCCAACCATGTTGAAAGATTGTGTCGAATTCGCAAAGGGTTGTCAGGAATGTCAAATCCATGCAGGCATACCTCATGTGCCAGCAAGTGAGTTACATTCTATTATAAAGCCTTGGCCATTCAGAGGTTGGGCTTTAGATTTGATTGGTGAGATTCGACCAGCTTCTTCAAAAGGGCAGAAGTACATTTTAGTAGGAGTAGACTATTTCACTAAATGGATTGAAGCCATACCTTTGACAAATGTAGATCAGGAAGCAGTCATAGATTTCATCCAGAAACACATAATGTATAGATTTGGAATACCAGAGACTATAACCACTGATCAAGGATCTGTGTTTACTGGCAGAAATATGCAAGCATTTGCAAGAGAGACAGGTTTTAAGTTGTTGACTTCGACACCCTATTATGCCCAAGCAAATGGACAGGTCGAAGCAGCCAACAAAGTGGTAATAAACCTGATAAAGAAGCATGTGGGTAAAAAACCCAGAAATTGGCATAAGACCCTGGATCAAATCCTTTGGGCTTGTCGAACATCTCCTAAGGAAGCAACTAATTCCACCCCATTTAAATTAACCTATGGACATGATGCAGTATTGCCTGTCGAAATTTGTTTACAGTCAATACGAATTCAAAGACATCATGAGATTCCATCTGAAATTTATTGGAGTATGATGATGGATGAATTGGTTGATTTAGACGAAGAAAGGTTGCGTGCTTTAGAACTAATAAGAAGGCAGAAAGAAAGAGTTGAAAAGTTTTATAACAAAAAAGTAAAATTTAAAGCCTTTTTAGTGAATGATTTAGTTTGGAAAGTGATCTTGCCCATGGAGAAGAAAGACAGAGTGATGGGAAAATGGTCCCCTAAGTGGGAAGGACCTTTTAAAATTCTAAGAGTTTTTTCCAATGGTGCGTACGAAGTCGAAGAAATAGAAAAAGATAGAAGAGTGATGAAAATAAATGGGAAGTACTTAAAGAAGTATAAACCAACACTGCACGAAATAAAAATAAGAACAAATTAAAATTGCAAACGAAACTTGTCTTCGCCAAACAAATGGCGTAAAATAGCATTACATATAAAAGTGCTAAAAGGAAATATCCCAAAACAAATAAAATCCCTAAGTCCTATTACAAAATCACTGTCGAATGAATGTGGCTTTGAGCTCGTCGAATTTTTTCTTTTGGAGTTGAATTCGACGCTCACAAAGGCTCTTGCTGACAGTCATTTCGTCAAGCTCCCTGTGAAGTTGCTGGGCTGTTTCTGCATGTTGTAGCCCCTTCTGGAGTTCACTGTCTATGGCTTCCTGATTTGGTTTTTGGAGAGAGGCCTGGCGTTCTTTTTCGTGAAGGATTTTCTTTTGCAGATCAGCAATCTGGGCCTGGTAAGCTTGAATATTACTTTCACACTCAGCAGCAGCCTTAGTATATTCGTCAGAAAGCTTGTTCAGCTCTGAAATCTTTTCTGTCGAAGAAGCCACTGTGTTCCATGCTAAAACTTGCTCTTCAGACTTGGTTGTGATTTTTTGGGAGAAGTCTTTTTGTCGAACCAGATCAGCGCTAACAGAATCAATTAAAGAGATCAAATCCATCACCAAACGGCTTTCCTCAGTCGAAGCCTCCAACAAGTTGGCACTTTTCAGAAGCTTCTTCAGATCATGTTGAGCAGAAGCATTCTCAGCCAAGACTTCAAACAGGTCAACTCCAAGGATCCTTGTCTTGATCTCATCCATAATGACACTGATTGGTTGAAGGTCAGAAGTAGCCCCTGAAGCTGTCGAACCACTGGGAGAGGAATCTTGGAAGTTATACCTGGTGTCGAGCAAAGCTTTCAAGTATTCAAAGGGTTTTCTGACCTTCAAGCTCTCAATCTCTTCATGTGATAAACTTGTCGAATCAGTACCCAGAGAGGTTTCGACAGGAACCTTTGATGAAGAAGGAATGTTTTGAGAAGTTCCTCCAATGCTCAGGTTGACTTCTGGTTGATTCGACAGAGTGACCTCTTCTTCGACATTTTCTTGGTCAGCTGGTGTGGTGTCAGTTGGGTCTGGAGTTGGTACATTTTGAGCAGGGACATCTTCATTAATTTCTGGTATAGCAGCTGGTGGTGGAAGTGGTGCATCGTGATCTGGACTTATTTTTTCCGCAGTAGGGTCTGGTCGAAAAGGAGAGTTGTTGTCAGAACACTCAGAATCACTGAAGTCGAATTCATCCAAGGTTTGAGGTCCATGGACACCTGCATCTGGAGTGGCATCATCTTGGAGTCTTTCAGCCAAAGTCCTCTCAGAGTTAGAAGGAGCATGCTCTTCTTGGATTGTAGAAGTCTCTTCGACATCAATGACAACCTGCAGAAAACATGAAAGAAAGTTATAAGATAGATACATGCAGTCAAGATATGGGAATATTGTTTGTCGAAGTAATTACTTGAGGGATTTCAGTGTGTGCACTTGAGTCTCCACTTCTTTCACTCCTTGTAGGAATTTGGTTGACTGGGCTGGCAGGTGGAGTTCGTCTTTGGACTATTGATCTTTGAGATGCTACTGTTTTGATCCTTAAACCTTTGTTTCTTTTCAAAGGCTGGGGTTCAGGGGATTCGTCTTCAGACTCTTCGACGCTTGCCTCCTTTTCTTCTGTTTTCCTTTTCTTTGCTGGGGTACGAGTTACCTACAAGAGAAAGAAAAGAAATGTTCAGTATAAGAAAATATGAAGTGCACAAATAAGGAGGGATGTTTTTTTTTGTTTTGTCGAAACCTTCTTGGCAGTTGTAGGAGACTTTTCGACTGTCTTAGAAGAAGTTCCTTCACCAGCAGTCTTCCTGACAATTCTAACAGCTGAAAAAGAAAAGTTGCATGAACATTGATATAATAATAAAAGGAGTTAGAAGCAAAAAGAAAAATGTAGTCTCTTCGACACCTTCAAGAATGGGTTCGTCTACAGTAACATGTTCAATCCCAATATGAAGGTGCCCAGTGAAGTTGTGCAGATGATACTTCGTCGCAACCACGCGTTCGGCAAGTTTTTTGTTTCTTTCACGGAGCAGTTTTAAGTCTGATCCACATACAAACCAATCTGGAAATGGAGGACACAAGGCCACTCCAAATTCTGCAGAAGGGAGTGGAGGGAATTTTGGAGGAAAAGTTGTGAATGCAAAGTCGTAGTGTGCATGTGGTGGAAGGGATGAAGGAAACCACAACTTATTTAATTTCTCTGTGAATTTGAATTTTAAAGATACTGCTGCTTCAGCTATGGTTCGACGAAGATCATCAGGCCTGTAAATAGTTTCAAAATACTTTTGAAACTTTTGAACTTCTTTGATGTGCTGATCTGTACCTTTTTTCTTCTTGTCCTGCACAAAGGTAAAAGCATTTGTCAGAAGAGTAGTGAAGGTTGCTACGTCGAAAAATCTGTTGATGTAATATTCTTTCCACCAGACGTCGAACTCTTCAGTACAGAGGAAGTTTGGTATAAAGATGGTGGGATAGACTTCAAGAGTTGGGTCGAAAAACTTGTTGTACAGCTCTAAACTTCTGTCGAAATGGTGAAATGAGTTGTAGAAGATGATAGCACCTTTCTTGTGGTAGATAGGCTTCGTCTTCGTCTGGATTAATCCAAACTGCCTAGCTACCAGATTGGGTTGGTAAACAATGAGAGATACCTTTGTGTTGTTAAGGCTATGATGAGAAAAGAAGTGTCTGGGCATAAGAAAAGCTTCCCAAATGGAGATGTAGGAGTCTTCATCTTTCTGATTCTCTACTGGGAGTCTTCTGGTAAACCATCTTGGGCCTACTTGTCTTTTGGCGAATGGTGCCATTGAAGGGGAAAATTTGTAGCGTTTGGCGAACATCATGATGTAGCCAGTGAATGCTTGTTGAAGACTTATGTTATCATCTGTAGGGGTCAGTTGAACTAGCCTAGGCCATTCGACACGCCTTTCCTTTACTGCTTCTTCGACAACTGGCATTTTGAGGGGGATGAAGTGTTCAAAAGTGGCATTCAGCCATAGTTGCAGGAGCCAAAAAGGGCCTGTAAGGCTAATGTTACCTTTATCCTTAAGGGTTTTGAGGTTGCTTACACTCTCACTTAAGGATTCATAAAGGTTTGCTAGAAGTAGCTCACTCAGGCAGAATGCAACTCCATTATGAAGCTGATTAGCCATAATGATGAAACTTCTGGCCACCTGAAGGGACCTTGTACAGAAGACAAATTTGGACAACCACAGGCTGAGGAAGGCAATGTGCTCTCTATCAGAGACTTCTTCATTGCTTTCACCTTGGTGATGGGCTATGAAAACAGAATACCCAGCATGTTTTGTGTCGAAGCCTATGGGATCCTTGTTCAAGTGTTCAGGGTTAAATATCTCCCCTAAAGGACTAAGGCCAGTTATGGCTGCTATGTCGAATAGGGTGAGAGTCATCATTCCACAGGGTAAGTGGAAAGTATTATAAGTACTATCCCAAAAGTACAAGGAGGCTAACAGCATATTTTGGCAATAACGGGGACCTTCCTTCGACAATTGGATTAAGTCATAAATACCAGTTTTCTTCCAAAACTTTTCTTTGGCTTTTTCGACCCTGGAAAGCCATGTTTGGTACTCAGAGGGATCTTTCGTCAAAGGGGGACTCCTAAAAATCCTATTTTGATTTAGATAAGACAGATCTATCTCTGTCGAAGCCATAAGGACTTCAGGTTCTTTTGATGAGGCTTCGACAGGTTTAGGGTTTTTGTTAGCAGCTATGGGTTTGGAAGCAGAATAGCATGGGTAAAATTCTTTTAAACGGTTAGGGTCCACAGTGGGATCAAAAATAGGACCTAACATAGCATGATGAATTCCAGAAACAGAAATGGGGATCATTACCTGTGACCTGTAAATGCTTGCCTTTTCCCTTTCATTTGGGGGTTCTGGGAAGTATTGTTGGTGCTGTGTTTGTGTAGGCCCAGATAACACGTGAGCAGGAGGAAGATTCATGCTCTTCTTTGTCTTCTTTGCACTTTGTCCAGTGGTAGTCTTTGGAGGAGCCATTGATTTGATGAAGAGTTTGAAGAAACAGAAGCTTGAGAGGTCTTAAAATGGAGTCTTGCGTTTGGAAGAGAAGAGTTGAGAAGGTGGAAAGTGTGAAATGTTATTGAAAGTGGTATTTATAGAGTTTGAAATAAATGATTAATATTAAATAGAGGGAAAATGAAAAGATTTCTTTTAATTGGGAAGTGGAAACGTATGTTCTTGAGCCCTTAGTGGAAGTTAGAAAATGGCAGTTGGTGGGAAGCCATGATTTGCCTACAATCTAGGGTTATGGGAGATTGTGTAAAAACGTGGGCTAGACATGACGTTTTGGTAAAGTGGAAATCATGATGTTTTCTTGGGACTCAACAAAATCACTTTACAATAAATGCAACTGACAGGAAGTCAAAGGTCATTTCGACAGCAAAAGATATTTCTCCAAGGATAGTCGAAAACATCTTTGCTGGGGGGGCAATTTGTAAACCCATAATTTCGACAAGACTGAAATTAAGGGTTTTGAGATTATCTTTGTCGAAAGATAATAAAAGGAAGGAATTTCAAGGATTGCTGACAGGGTTTAAAACCCCATTACTTCGACAGAGAGATAAATGTTGTTCTGGCAGAATAAAGTTGGGAAGGTATTTGTGACTAAGTATTTGGTAGAAGAAAGTTCTCTTTCGACGGTTCGACAGAAGATAGTCTTTCAATGATTTCGACAGAAGAGGACATCTGACAAAAGAATATTTGGCAAGTGTTGAAGAATTTTGTTCTTCTTTAAAAGGGTTTCGACAGTTTTGAAGAGTTACAAGGTTTTCGTCACCAAGGAAGAGATTCAAATTCAAAAGGTTGTAACCTTTGGCAGTTGGACACATGGAGGTTTCAGAGAAGAAATTTACATGCAGGCTGACACTTGTCGTTTAGTTATAGTTTTTCCGTTCTAAGCAGTTATTTTGTTTATGTATAAATAGGATAGTTTGTGGTTAGAATGGGTGTGTGAAAATTGATACAAAATTCCTGTTTAAAAACTCTAAGTACCCAGTGTGAGAGAAAATGAGTCTAAGATTTGGAACAATGTACGTTTGAACACCAGTTATATTTCAAAGTCATTTAAATTACTTGTTCATTTATCAAGTTTAATGTCATTTTCAAGCTTTATTTATTTTTTCTGCAAGTTTACAGCCTTCGACACGTCTTTTTGTTCTTGTTTAAACTTTTAACTTTATTTCATCTTTAAGTTCAAACTTTACTTTACTTGCAAAAATCAAAGTTCTTAATACTTTGACAATCTTGATAAAACAAACCACAAATTTATCACAAACTCTAAGAATAGTTCGACAGAATCAAATGCACATGTATCCTAGGACTTGTTTGGTTGGTCCTGTAAGTAACCCAGTTTTCTGAAGAAATTGGTTAACCAGAGGTTGTTCGCCAGAAATCACAGCGAACACATACGCAGTTCCAGCATAAAAAAACACAAACAAATAGTTCCCGCCTTAGTTAGGCGAACTACGTCGACTCTGATCCTCATTATCCCGATGAGGTACGTAGGCACCGGGGTAGGGCCCGTTCGAGGACATTCTTTATTTTGCCTACATTTCCCTCTATTTTCCAATTCCCTTTCTTATCTCCAGATCCATTCCAATAGCAATTTTATTCAGCAGCATCTTATTTCTCACCCTTTGAAACAAAACAAGCAAGCGTGGATCTCGTCGGGTACGACGGACGATCTGGTGTGCTAATACCTTCCCAGGTCGTAACCGACTCCCGAACCCAGATCTTTGGTTCGCAGGACCTTGTCCTTTCCTTCTTCCTCAGGTTTGTGCAACATTACCTTTCCCATTCTTTCGGGATAAAAATGTCTGGCTGGCAACTCTACCTTTTCCGCGCCACTTTCGCATTTGTACTAGGATGAAAATCCCGGGAGCGACACACACGCCTTTCATTATTGGCACCCAAGGAGGATTTGTTTTTTCCTCATGTACATGGACTCACGTTTTTGGCACAAGAGAGGAAGGAAGATCACTTGTTGGTCCCGTGTCATGCAGCCTCAAATGTAGCCAATCACCATCCTTTGTTTTTTATATTCTCATCATCATCCAATACTCATATTGCCAGCACAGAAGGCACACCACTATTATCATGCACTCTTATACACTGGATTTGTTTTGAAAGTGGATAGAAAGTTGGGGCGAGATCACGGTTAATGTGCTGTCGTTTCGTTGGCAAGAGTTTTGGGCTCAAAGACTCCTCATTTTTTACACTCCAAATACCCTAATGTAAGTGGACGAATACAAAAAGGAAGTTGAGGAAGAAAAGGGACGGCCACCACTCTAAAACCGCATCATAAACTTTCTCTTTCACTCTTTGAAATATCCATCACCCTCAGGTTTCAGATCTGATCCTTTGGTGCTAAGCATCATCCTTTTCCTTCTTTGAGATTCTTGAACATCATCCTAATTATCAGCATCAGCACCACCGCATCTCCATCATCATCTTGAGTGTTGTGTGCAGCTTTGAACCTATCCTCTATTTCGGATTGCTCATATTTCATTATATCTTTGCATATTAAGTCTTTGTTTGGCTATGGAGAGGAACACAGAGTCATAAGGAGCTCACAACATCACTAGATTTCTCTAAAATTCCTCAAGAAGCTTCACTTCAGGTTTTATGCTCAACCTATATTTGCTTCGGATTTGTTGTCTTACTGCTTGTTTTGTGTTCTTAATGCTTGTTATCATTTATGTGAAAGGATTAGAAGCTTTATGAGGCTTTGAAGTTGGATTTGTAGTTTTATGGTCTGAACTTGTTTGGTTCGATCTTCTCTCTGTATTGCTTGTTTGGGGAAACCAAATGCATGGTTGTGATTCTCTCATTTCATACTTCAACTTTGGTCTTTGTATTTTGTGATTTCGTTGAGAATTAATGGAGTTATGAAGACTTGATGTTAATGTGTTCTTGCTGTTTTTTTTCGTGCATATGCTCTGTTTCTTGTGTTTGCTTCAAACTTCTTCATGTGCATGAGGAAGGGGATGATGTGGTGGCAGCCGCTGGTTGGCCCTGTGCGTTTTCATTGTTTATTTTATTTTTCAGTTATTGCATTTTTACTTAGGGTCACTTAAACCTGGGATGGTCCGATTGATATTGAAGTGACATATTATTTTGTTCATTTTTTCGTTTTGTCTAAAAAATAATAATAAAATAAATAATAATAACAGCTAAGTTAATTTGATGTAAGTGAGATTTTCGATTGGGCCTAGGGCCATCCGCTAACCACACCCCCCTGTTGGGCCCAAGCCATATCTGAACTGATCCATCCTGCTTTTCGCACCTCCTAGTCATTTCCATTTTTATTTCTTTTTCTTTTATTTCATCTTATTTCAATTTTGGATTTTAATTTATAAAAATAGTTTTAGGTTATTAAAAATTCTAAACTAATTCATGAGTGTTTGTTTGAGTTTTCTTTAATTTTTAATATTTTTATTTTTCATTTATTTTGTTTTGACACGTGGATATTAATTCTTTTTCTCAATTAATTCATTTTAATCCATTTTTGAAGCATGCTGACTTGCCCATTTTCTATCTTGTTCATTATTTTGAATTTTTGGATGATTCTTTTTGCTCTGGATTCATGAGGAGATGTAGTTCATGTGTAATTTTTGTTCTGATTTTTAGAAGCTTGTTCATTGGTTTTGGTCCTTGACTTGTGAGTGAAGTTTCTTAACCCTAATTGATGTTTGACTCCTCATTTGACTTGTATAGCTTCTGAATTTCTTCCTATCCTTTTGGCATGTTGTTATATCATGATTGAAGATCTCTTGTCCAAGGTTGTGGAATTTTTGGATGCATATTTGATTTGATTTGAATTTCTGTTCTTAACTTGTCCCATTTTGCTTCTTTTTGATCATAAGTCCTCTCTTTAGCTTAGAAGGGCACTTGTGCCAACTTCTTCACCTTGTTTAGGGTCTCTTTAGGGCATTTTTAACTTTCTGATCTTGGGTTGGGGTTTGTGTTTTGGAAATCTTGTAATTGGTTTACCTTTGAAGTTCTTTCTTTCTTTTGTATATCCATCTCACCTCTTTTGTTTCTTTCTTCCCATAATGTGTTTTCTTAGCTTTGTGCTTCTCTTCTCTTCACCTCTCATGCTCTTTAGACATTTTCCTAACTTAATTAGGGTTCTGATTTTATGCCTTGAGTTTGTAATCTGTTTATTTTGCTTTACATCTTCTCAAGTTTGCTTTGCTTTGTTATGTGATTCATGTTACCTCATGTTGATTGGTGTGCTTCTTTTCTCATTTTTGTGACTTGTGTTTGCATTGAGCATTTATGTGTATGACTTCACTTCTGTTTGTATGATGTTGGTATGGCATTGTGTTCATTTTGTTTTGCTTGTATGCTTTTGTCACTAACCATTTCAGGGGCTATGGTAAGTGAGAGATGTGGATGTGATTCCCACATCTCCAAATCTCATCTCTTCTCTTCTTATTCTTATTTTGTACTAACCTTGTGATTGTTGGGCTTAGGCCTTACTTCTTCTTCTCCTCTTCTTCTTCTTCTTATTATTATTTTCTTTCCTTCTTTTTCATTAGGATAGAATTCAAACCTCACTAACCTAGGTTCATCCATGCATGATAACAATTAGGATTCTTTAGTCTCCCTTAGATTCCTTACCTTTGAGATCCTTTTGGTGTCTCTCTTCTCATCTTCAAACTTAATTTTAAACCACTCTAATAAAGGTTGAGTCTTCTCATGTGACACGAGACTTTGCTATGAGATACTTGCACGCGTTCCGTCTCGGGGCGAGGTGTAGGTTATCCCTCGTGGTGGATAGGTATTAGCATGAGATTACTTCACAAAGAAAAGCATAAAAAACAGTTCTTAACCAAAAATCACAAAAACACTTAATAAATGTCAATAGGTCAGTGTGTCTGAGCCTTCACTTGTGGGACTAGATTTGGGGATTTCCTCCATAGATAGGTGTGCCTCTTGCGCATTCCATTTCGGGATGATGTGAGACGTATACATCCCAATAAGTAAGACTTAGGTACACTTACCTATGCAAACTTTACTCATAAAAAACTCATAAAAAACACCAAACAAATAATAAGCGTCTTTCCTTCGGGAATTCTCTTCTCATCTCCTTCGCTCCGTACGCGAACTTGCTCCTACTTGTCATTTTACAAGACGGTTACGCACTCGTCGTCCGAGCCTGCAACACCTGAGCATTGACATAGGCAGTTCAAGCCTTAATACACAAGCAATCCGTTCCACCCCTAGTTAGGGGAACTACGGCGTCTCTGATCCTCATTTTCCCAATGAGGTACGTAGGCAGCGGGGTAGAGCCCGTTCGAGCACAATCTTTATTTTCCCTACATTTTTCCTTTTCATTTCTTTTTCAGTCCCCTTTTCGTTTCTTTTACCCAGTTCAGTTCATTTTCTTTGCAGCAGCTTTCATTTCTTCACCCTTTGAAACAGTTTCTTTGCAAGCGTGGATCCCGTCGGGTACGGCGGACGATCTGGGGTGCTAATACCTTCCCAGGTCGTAACCGACTCCCGAACTCAGTCTCTTTGGTTCGCAGGACCCGTGTCCTTCCTCTTCTTTCTTCTGGTTTGTGCAGCATTACCATTCCCGTTTCTTCGGGATAAAAATGCCTGGCTGGCGACTCTATTCTTTTCCGCGCCACTTTCGTGTTTGTACCAGGATGGAAATCCGGGGAGCGACACATAGAACCAAGGCTTTCCCTCTCCTCCTTCAGTGTCAATCTCAATGCAGTATGCAGGCTTCTCAAATCTATCAATAATGATCTTGGGAGCTTCATCATCCCAACTAATCTCAAACATAGATGCCATGGCGGCTAGTGCATCTGCCAACTGATTCTCTCCTCGGGGGATATGTCCAAAGGTAGTCTCTTCAAAATATGGGATCAAAGACAACACATGCTCTCTGTAAGGAATGAGATTTTCATGCTTGGTATCCCAATATCCTTTAATCTGACTAACTACCAGGGATGAATCTCCATATACGTCCAGGAACTGAATCTTCATCTCAATGGCAGCTTTGATACCCATGATGCATGCCTCATATTCAGCCATGTTATTGGTACAATAGAAACAAAGTCTTGCAGTAATTGGGGTATGACAACCTTCAGGGGAAATGATCACAACACCAACACCATTACCAAGCGCATTAGAAGCTCCATCAAAAACCATAGTCCATCGGGATCCTTGTTCAGGTCCGTCATATTGTCCAGGTTCTTTAGTAATAATCATAATGTCTTCATCAGGGAACTCAAAATTCATTGACTGATAATCATCCACTGCTTGATGAGCTAAATGATCAGCTACCACACTACCCTTAATGGCCTTCTGAGTAGTGTAATGTATATCATATTCTGTTAAAATCATTTGCCATCTCGCTATTCGTCCGGAGAGAGCAGGTTTCTCGAATATGTACTTGATTGGATCCATCTTTGAAATCAACAAGGTAGTATGAGTCAACATATACTGTCTTAGTCGGCGAGTAGCCCATGCCAAAGCGCAACAAGTTTTCTCGAGCAGTGTGTATCTTGTTTCACAGTCGGTAAACTTTTTGCTAAGGTAGTATATTGCCTGCTCTTTTCGACCAGACTCGTCATGTTTCCCCAACACACACCCATTGAGTTGTCTAATACTGTTAAGTATATGATTAAGGGTTTCCCATCAACTAGTGGCATCAAGATTGGAGGTTCTAGAAGATATCTCTTGATTTCATCAAAGGTTGTCTGGCACTCGTTATTCCATTCCATTACCTGATCTTTCTTCAACAGCTTGAAGATTGGCTCACAGGTAGCAGTTAGCTAGGAAATAAATCTTGCAATGTAATTCAATCGTCCCAAGAAACCTCTAACTTCCTTTTCAGTACGGGGAGCAGGCATCTCTTGTATAGCTTTTACTTTTGCAGGATCCACTTCAATACCTTTTCCATTGACAATGAAACCCAGGAGTTTACCAGACCTAACTCCAAAAGTACACTTGTTTGGATTCTATCTCAGTTTATACTTCTTCAACCTCTCAAACAACTTGTGCAGGTGATCAAGGTGTTGTTCCTCATTCTGGGACCTGGCTATCATATCATCCACATATACCTCTATCTCATGATGAATCATATCGTGAAACAAAGCCACCATAGCACGCTGATATATTTCCCCGGAGTTCTTCAAACCAAATGGCATCACCTTATAACAAAAAGTGCCCCACTGTGTAACAAATGTAGTCTTCTCCATATCTTCAGGTGCCATCTTGATCTGATTGTAACCAGAGAAACCATCCATGAAAGAGAATACCTTATGCTGAGCAGTGTTGTCTACCAAAACGTCAATATGTGGAAGTGGAAAGTCATCTTTAGGACTGGCCTTATTCGGATCCCTGTAATCTACACACATACGTACCTTACCATCCTTCTTAGGTACTGGTACCACATTTGCAACCCATTGAGGATAAGAAGTCACAGCTAAGAACCCTGCATCAAACTGTTTCATCACCTCTGCTTTAATCTTTTCTGACATTTTAGGACGCATGCGACGAACCTTCTGCTTCTTCGGACGACAGTCTTCTTTTACCAGTAAACAGTGAACCACAATGTCTGTATCCAACCCTGGCATATCTTCATAAGACCAAGCAAAGATCTCCACATAATCACGTAACATCTGGATCAATCTGTTCTTAACACCATCCTCTAATTCAGCCCATATCTTAACCTCTTTCCTGTTTTCTTCAGTTCCCAGATTCACAACCTCGATTGGCTTTTCATGTGGCTGTATAGCTTTCTCTTCTTGTTGTAACAACATAGCAAGTTCTACAGGTACCTCACAATCTTCCTCCTTTCCATCTTCAGCTTGATAGATCGGATTCTCGAAATTATAATTGGCAATAGTAGAACTGTTATCAACAGGATCCATAGTGGATGAGGATCTGCATTTTAGTGATGTGGGTGTGTGTAAGAACACATAGTTGATAAAACCAAAATAATAATAAAAGAAAGACAAGGAGCACAATATTTACGAAAATGAAACTTCCATTGATTTTAATTGAATGAAGTATGCAAATGAAATGACATCCCGAAACAAGCATACCATTGTGCCCCTGGTAAGGCACAAGGCTTAAGAGGTTTTATTATTCGAAACTAAAAACTTAAAACAAAACATAGCAATAGTATTTACTCCTGACTAAAGGAGATAGGAATAACGTCCTCAGCCTTCCAGTTGTTGGGCTCATCACCCATGGTAGGAAAGATCCAATCATCCAGGTCGTAGTCTTCATTACAGTCACCCACAACATTGATTTGATCTCTTATGACCCCTTGATTGGTGATACGAACAGCACGAGCACGACGAACAACCCTCTGAGATTCTGTAGTGAAACCCAAACCAAACTTGTCAGACTTGTAAGGGATGTTGGGAAGCTAACCCCAAGTAGCAGAACCACCTTTTTCAACCACAGCCTTAGCATCTTTGAAAGAGGCCATTGCAGGAGGTATGCTAGTAACCATAGGAACTCCTTCAGAAGCAGGGACAGACTGAGGAACAGGAGCAGAGTCAGGAACAACTTCAAATGTTTGACATGGAGTTTCAACCATCTCACCCTCCATTTCTACATATTTGAAAGTATTCACATGGCTAACCATGTACTCTTCTTCACCATAGACAGTGACAATTTTGTTTTTCACCGGATATTTCAACTTCTGATGCAAGGTGGAAGTCACAGCACCTGCCCCATGGATCCAGGGGCGCCCAAGCAAACAAGAATACGCAGGACGAATATCCATCACATAGAAAGTAGAGTTGAAGACTTGAGAGCCTACTTTGATCGGGAGGTCTACTTATCCATGTACCACTCTTCTTGAACCATCAAAGGCCCTTACCACTACATCACTTGGTCTTAACACAACATCTTCAAGACTGAGCTTGTCCAGAACCTCTTCAGGGAACACATTTAATGAAGATTCATTGTCCACCAGTACATGAGACAAGGTAGTGCCCCTACATTCAATGGAGATATGCAGAGCTCTGTTATGATTCCTCTTGGCCGGAGTCAGATCAGCATCAGAAAAACCCAAACCATTATCACTAGTAAGATGTGCAACACAATTCTCAAACTGATCCACGAAAATCTCATTTGGCACATGAGCAATCTTCAAGAACTTGATTAAGGCTTTAGCATGGGCCTCAGAACACAGCAACAAAGATAACATGGAGATTTTGGAGGGAGTATTCCCCAACTGGTCAACAATATCATAATCACTTTTGTGAATGATCTTCAATACTTCTTCCATCTGTTTGGAAAGATCTTCAGCAATTGGTGCTTCGGCTTGCACAGGTTAAATCACAAGACCCTTGCCCTAGGCATCAGTACTTGGCCCAGGAGCAACTGCATTTTTAGAGGTATCTTTAGGGGAGAAGATTCTTCCACTTCTGGTGATCTTACTAGATCCAGCAATATTGTCAACGTCAAGACTAGTATCAGTAACAGGTGCATCAGCCAGAGGTTCTAGCTTGACACCATGGATGTAAACATCAGAACCATATTTCTAGGGTATAACTTTATCAGAAGTATAAGGAATAGAGCCAGGAGTGGTAATGATCATGGGAGCTATTCTAACTTCAGCAACAGTCTTCACAGGGCCTTCAGCAGTAATCCTGACAGGACCTTTAGAAGTGATCCTGACAGGGCCTTTGGAGGTAATCTTCACTAGTACTTTATCAACCATAGCCACATCTTCAAGCTTCGTGCTTCGGGTCAGATGTTCACACATACTTTCTACAGAAGGAGTCTTCTCAAACAATATAGTGTAATTGTCCATGAGGCGTTGAATACCATCTTTCAACTTCCAGCAGCTATCAGGTTTGTAGGTACAATAGAAACAGTCTTCATTGGAACCTGGAAAGAAACCAGCCTGCACCAGCTTCTTCTTGATAATGGATAGAGGAGTAGTCACATCTGCTACTGAGGAAACATAGGAAACCTCATCAACAACATTAACAGTCTTCTCATGATTGGGCATAGGAGCAGTGATCACATTTGGGGTCCCAGGAAGGTCAAATTCAATTTCCCCAGCTTCGATCATGTCTTGAATCTTGTTTTTCAACACCCAGCAGTTGTTGGTGTCATGTCCCGGACTATTAGAATGATATGCACATCTTGCATTAGGATTGTATCGAGGAGAGGATGTATTAGGATTCTGAGGAGGATCCCTCAAAGTAATTAGTTCCCCTTTCAACATGTGTGGCAAGGCTTGGGCCAGTGACATGTTGATCTTGGTGAACTGTCTTCTAGGCTTCTGTTGATTGTTTTGTTGTTGCTCTGGTGCTGCAGGAGCAGGATTTGAGATATGAACTGCTCCCACAGATTGGTGACTCCTGTTACAACTATGTTGACCATACACAACATTAGACTCTTTCTTTCCACTAGGGGGCTTCTTAGCAGTTCTTGGTGAAGAGGCACATACTTGTATCTTACCACTTCTTATACCACTTTCCACGCGTTCTCCAGTCATTATCAGCTCAGTGAAACCAGATGACGAGCTTCCAATGAGGTGACTATAGAAAGGACCATTCAACGTACTCATAAACATATCCACCAGTTCCCTATCAGTCAGAGGAGGTTGCACTCTCCTAGCCAGGTCTCTCCATTTCTGGGCATACTCTTTAAAACTCTCCTTAGCACCCATAGACATACTTTGGAGCTGCATGCGAGTTGGTGCTAAATCAGCATTATATTGGTATTGCCTATAGAAGGCCTCAGCAAGATCATTCCAATCACGAATATTAACACTTTCCAGTTGATAGTACCATTCCAATTGAGCTCCAGATAAACTCTCTTGGAAGAAATGAATCCACAGTTTCTTATCAGCAGTATGTGGTTGAATCCTCCGGACATAGGACCTCAAATGCAGTTTAGGACATGAAACCCCATCGTACACCATAAAAACAGGAACCTTGAAACCAATAGGTATAACCACTCCAGAAAATAAACTTAAATCTTCAAAATCAAGCCCATAATATTTTTGTAGTTCCATAGCATTCATTCTATCTACCAGCATCTTGTACTTCTCCTCACTAGCTGGATCATGATAATAGTTTGCTTCAGAATCAGAATCTTCCACCGTATCATGGAGACTACCTCCCTCTTTCTCAAAATTCTCAGACTCAGAATCCTCAACCTCTTCCTTTGTCTTGATAGGACCTCTGAATCTTCTACCCAGGTTGATAAGGCCTCTTGATTTTCTAGTCTTCTTCTTCTTAGCCAGCAGTGTCTTCAACTCATCTTGTCCCTTGGACAAGTTCAGGATCAGCTCCTGAAATTGTGCATTATGAGCCTGGAGATCCTTAACAGTCTGTTCGAGAGTCATTTCTGCTGAAATAAACAGCGAGAAGATAAGATACTTGTTCATAAGAAACCTGTGATGCAATGACATGGTACGTAAATGCATATGCAATGTTTTCAAGGACCGCAAGATTTAAATTTGTTTAAACAACCAGAAAGTAAACTTTTATTAGTAATCAATAAACTTGTTTGCCTCTTGGGCTTACAACAAAAATGAAATGAATACAAAGATGGGGTTTTAAGTCTCCCATGGACGTTTCCTCTTTGTATGAAGGTATGTGTTGAGGTCCCGCTCCTCGTGAAATTGCTTGGTCAGCTCCAGGATTCTTTCTTGACTAGCTTTGAAATGAGTCTCAAAAGTATACCTTTGCTCCTTTAACTGGATCCAGGACCTCTGTAACTCTTCCATGTCAGTGGGCATGTCTGGATGAAGGATGATATAAGGAGTATCTCCTTCAGCAACAGGTTCCATGGTAACTGGCAGGATAGTAGGATATGGCATCATAAGAGTCTGAGCACGAGATCGAACCCATCTGAGATAAGGCTCCATAGGAATAGAATACTTTGGCTCCAAAGTGTTGCTATCAATCCTGTTCACCTTGTTCCAAGCTCGTATAAACCTTTGACGGTAACCTTGCAGATCGTTGTCGTAGTCGAACACAATACCCTGAATAAGCATGTCATGAGGACTATCACTCCGAGCATAACCAAACTGACATAGAGCTAAAGAAGGATTGTAAGTAATGCCCCCTATTATTCCAAGGAGTGGCACATTAGGGAACTCCCCACAATGGTCAATGATAGTAACATTCTCCATGGATCGAGAGCACCAATAAATATCTGAATGAGAAAGTGACATAATCCTCTTGGACCACCTGAACCCTTGTTCATTCTTCATCACTGATCGAGGAAGGTGAGAAATAAACCACCTAGACAATAGAGGTATACAACACATCAGAGTTCCTCGTGCTTTCGTAGTACGGGTATGGAGAGAATGTAAGATGTCTCCAAGTAATGTAGGCACTGGATTGCGAGTTAGAAATATGTTGATGGCATGTACGTCTATGAACTGGTATGGATTAGGGAACAACACTATGCCATAGATTAGTAAGGCCAGGATCTCCTCAAAAGCATCATAACTCATAGCCTTCAGGAACACTTGAGCTTTCTCCATCAATACCTTGGCAAGGATACCCTTAACTCCACTTCTCGTTTCTAGGACAATGTCTGATTTCTTCAGATGTAGGGCTGCAGCAATGACCTCAGGTTTAGGCTCTTTTTATAAGCCTGTGAAGGGTCTCTGATCAAGGATAGGTATACCCAGTAATTTGGAGAACTCTTCCATTGTAGGAACCAGCTGGTAGTCGGGGAATATGAAGCAATGATGTTTAGGATCAAAGAACTGAAACAGGACACTCATCATGTCTTCATTGAACCCTGAAGTGACTAGATCCAGTAGGTGACTGTTGCACCCCAAAATTTGCCCTCACAATACAAGACTTTGTGTTCTAAGAAGGTTCACAAGGTTCACAAGTTCTCCAACACTTGCATAACCTTTCATGAGATTCATGAAGTCTACAAGTCACTTCTTGAAGGTTCACAAGGTTCACAAGTTCCACAATGCTTCCAATACCTTTCATGAGATTCATGAAGTCTACAAAGCCACTTCATGAGGTTCACAAGGTTCACAAGCTTCACAATATCTCCCCTGAGGTTCACAAGACATTTTATGATGGTTCACAAGGTTCACAAAGTTCACAATGGGTCAGAAGAGTTGACAATTCCCTCAGACAATGCACCTCCTAAGCAGTGCATCCAAAACTAGGGTTTTGACTTTAATCAGGATAAATGGACTTCCAATACCTCAAGTGAGTTTCATAACATCTCATATGTGTATAAGAACCCCCATGACAAGTTTCAAGACTTTTCTCAAAAGTTTGCTCAGTCAGATGATCAGATAAGTCAAAATCAGTCAGTGCAGTTAAAAAGTCAAACTGAGGTCAACTGTGGTCAAACCAAAGTCAAACTTCATGATTTTTTGCCAACATCAAGTATATGAAGTAAAATTCATCATTTGATCAAGGGTTGATCATGATTCATCAAGGAGATTCCAGATCATCAATAATCAGGAGTTTCTAAATTAGGGTTTCCTCAGTAAAAGTCAACTGAACTTTGACCAGCCATTACTTTCACATACTTCATCACCAAGTCTCCATCAAAAGCTCATTTTGAAGGAAATTGAATTGTCTACAACTTTGATGTTGAAAGCTAAGCCCAAAAATGCTTCATTTGAAAGATATGATCTAAGACATTATAGGTCATTTCAAAAGTCAACAAAAAGTCAACAACTTCAAAAGGGTATAACTTGAGATTGGTAAATGATATGGACCTGAAACCAATGGGGTTGTTTAGAGGACTCTTCAAGCTTTCCAAAAAGTCCAAGAACACCCTCATACCTTTAAAATTGAGGGAGATGTGCCCTTGCAAAGTTGGGAAAATTTGTGATGGTTTATGATGAAAATGAGGGCCTAAAAGCAATTTTCTCCAAATGGGCTGGCCAAATTATGACCCAACCCATACAATAACATCATGCACGAAATTTCCATCATATTTTCATAATTTTTATTTTATTTAATTAATTTATTATGATTTTTTATACTTAAAATCATTTTAAATTTAAATAAAATATTAAAAATGAAGATTTATTTTTGTGATTGATTTTAAAAAGTCTTAATTGGTGATTAGAATCAAAGAGGAATGAAATCATGTGAATAATACAAAAATAGCAAGTCTTCATAAGCCAATATTTGAAATTCAAAGCACCATCTTTCTCAATCTTTTTAAATCAATTCTTCCACATGATCCATCAATTTTTTAACCTAGAAACATTCACCTATATATGCTGATCATAACCCTAGCCTCAAGCCACGGATTCCAGCAGCCAAAAGTGTAAGTTCATTGTTCAAAAATTCATCAAAAAAGTGAGATTCGGATTTTGAGTTACAGGGCATTAGAAGGTAAACTATGATCATAGAGATGTTCCTTGATCTTCCATGATGCAAAACCAATGCCCATACGCATCTATAGCATGCATATATGAACAACCCGAAGCCAATTTGTTCTTGAATAAACTTTTTTCGATTCTAATGATTCATTGCATTTAAATGGATTTTGTTTGGCTAATATTGTTTGTTGTGTGTTGTAGAACGTTTCTGGGCAGGAAAACTCAAGAACCCGTACCTAATTCACAAGATGCCATTATTAGGGTTTGAACTTAGGTTTAGGGACTTTTGATTTAGTGAATATAAATTGATTCTAAAGACATAGAATGAATCGTGTGGATGCCAGGAACATGTTGCTGTGCTTAATTTTTAAAAATTGTATGGTTTTGTTGCTTGTTGATATTCGTAGGTTTTGCTGGAAGTTGGTTTTCGCAGAAAAAATTGCAACAATATTCGCAGGTGATTTCGAAGGTCTCAAGGAAGAAGAAGACCAGTTCCCGCGCGCTGGAAAATTCAAATACTGGTGAAAATATGTTTTGAATTATTGTTGTTTGTTTATCACAGGTGTGCTTGTGGCCCAGTGGAAGGAGGCGTATGCATGCTGGCCGTATGACTAGTGTTCGAATCCTGGCCATGACAAAATTTTGGTTATTTTCCTTATTTATGTATTGATTATTACATATTATGAATTGGTGTTGGTTTATAAGCAGATGGGCTCTTCCAGCCGGGTGGTAACGTGCGTGTGTGTATGGCTATAAGGTCCTGGGTTCAACACTGCCCCAGGCCTTTTGTTTTTGTCTTATTTTTCTAATTTTCAGGTTGAACACATAAAACAAATTCTTCTCATTCTCCTTTCACCTGTGCGCGTGTAGCATAGTTGGTTTTGCATCCTATGGATTGAGGTAAGGGACCTGGGTTCAAATCCCAGGTCCTTACTTTTTTAGTCAATTTCATTTTTTTTTATATTTTTCTATTATTTTCAATTTATTCATTATATTTATGTTATTAAAAAACCTGAAAATATCTTTTTATAAACCCTAAAAATATTTTTTTAAATAAAACCTAATCCTATTTTCTAAATAATTTTATTATGCACATTTATTCTTGTGAATTTGTTTGTAGACATGATTAATGTTATGAATATAATATTTTAGATTTATTTTCTCCTTATAATAGGTAAATATTGTTTTAATAAATAAATGTTAATATATGTTTAAAATAATTTGTAAATAGGATAATTAATAAAAATTAAAATTTTATAAATAAGATTAATTTTGTAAATATGATTATTTTTATAAACATGACATTTAAAATTTATTTTCTTATAATGAATAAATATCTTTTAATAATTGTTGATAAATAATTGAATTGTTGCAAATGATTTATATTATGCTTAGAAATTTTTCTTATTATATATTTAAAATTAAACTTTGTGCTTATTATTCTAATTATATCATTTATAATATTTTTCTATTGTGATTTACTATTATTATTTATTTTTATTTTTACTATTATATTATATTTTTATTATTATGTCTCTAATATTGTTTATTTTTTCTCATTATTATTGTTTCATTTAATTATTTTCACTAATTTTATTCTTATTATTTCTCTAACCTTGTTTATTTTTCTAAATTACTATTATTATTATTTTATTATCACTAATCCATTTATATTTTAATTATGCTTATTGTCATTATTTTGCTAACCTTACTTATTATTATTATTACTACTAACCCCTAATTATTATTTATTTATTATTTTAGCTTGTTAATTATTTTTGCTATTTATTTATTTATTTATTTTTTGCTTATTATAATTATTATGTAAATGCTCCTGGATGTAAATTTGTAAATATTTTTATTTTTTGCTATGGTTAGTAATTAGGGAGTGCAAAACATGTATGTTCTTAAAATTAATTCTAGATCACTTTTAATCAAAGATAATTAAATTAACACTCACACACGTAAGTCGATTTTAATCGCCGTCTCACTTTCTAAGGTTATCCCTCAAGTTGCCTACTAATAAGGTCAAGTGGGGTGTATAAAGCAAGTCCCTTCAAAAAGAAAATCATCAAGTCCCTCATGATTGCCTTTACGAATCAAGTCCCTTCGAATAATGATGATAGTCCCTCCAGTATGCTTATTACACCCCACAGTTGCCTTCAAAAATAAATGTCCCTCATCATGTCCCTTACATCCAAGGTAATGACTACCTACTCCTTAATAGTAGGGATAGTCTTACCAATGAAAGGATAAAGAACAAGAAAAACTTTAAACATTAGGGTAGGTTCCTCTTATGTACTTGCTCACTTCAAAAACTTTTCAAACTCTTCACAATTTCAAACAAATTTTCAAAAACAAGTTTTTACACATCCGTACATGGATTATTATTAACTATTCTGAAAATTTTTCTATTCACACACTACAATTTCAAAAAAACAATTTAAAGTGAGCTAAGTAACTAAGAGCCCATGGATAACCATGGATGTAAAGGGTGCTAACACCTTCCCTTTACATAACCTACCCCCCGGACCCAAATATTCTCTTAAGGTCTTTCCTGTTCTTTTATACCCTTTCCTTATGGATAAAATAAAAGTCGGTGGCGACTCTTGCTATCCGCAACATTACTTAAAGTCAGTTCTCCCACCGTGTTACAGAACTGGCGACTCTGCTGGGGATTTAATAAAAGAGGGGTACCCTTAGGAATTAAGATCACTTTAAATTGTTTGCCTTGTTTGCTTTATTATTATATTGTTGGGGTGCTCTTATGTGTGAAAGGTCCTAACCCGGACCTAGTGTACCTTAGGTAAATGGCAATAGACCAAGGAAACTGTACGACGTATATCGATACGGTTGATCTGGTGGCCATAGTTAGTGCGACTTCTTGGTTGGTGCTTATGTTCCTTAAGTCAAGTTGAGGATAATATGAGGCTGCCATATGTTGTCAATGCATTAACTAACTTTTAGAACCCTAGTTAACTCATCTTGGCCTTTAGAAAGTAGTGAGGTAACCGGCTTTGGTGCAGACTGAAGTTGGTTGACACTCGATACTACGCTCATTGAGATCTTGAACTTGGAGGGTTTTGGTTGGCAAGTAAGTTGCCTTCTGAACAACCACCCTTGTGAAGGATCAATGATATTGAGATCCCTTAGAACCCGGTTACTTTTGTAGGGCAGGATGAACCATCTAAACTTCAGGGGAGGGTACTTACCTTAAAACCTCATGCAAGCCTTTAAACCTAGGGCTATGGTGTGACTTGTTTGTGTGTGCCACATGTTTGTGATTGAGCATAACATCATGACATCATCATGCATCATAAGCATATCATTTTCCCTAACCATTTCAAGGACCAAGGGATTTATCTTTGTTCTTTGTTGCAGGTCATGGCTTCTGCTCGTAGAAACACCATCAGGATCAACTTTGTGGGGATACCTCCCAAACTTAAAGAGTTGGTTTCTCAAGTGTCTGATCATTCCCAGTTCATCAAGAGACATGGTCACCTATTGGATCTAGTCACTTCAGGGTTCAATGAAGACATGATGAGTGTTCTGTTTCAGTTCTTTGATCCTAAACATCACTGTTTCACATTCCCCGACTATCAGTTAGTCCCTACCATGGAGGAGTTATCTAAGCTTCTGGGTATACCTGTTCTTGATCAAAGACCCTTCACAGGCTTGGAGAAGGAGCCCAAATCAGAGGTTATTGCTGCAGCTCTACATCTGAAGAAATCTGACGTTGTTCTAGAAACAAGAAGTGGAGTCAAGGGTATTCTTGCCAAGGTGCTAATGGATAAGGCTCAAATGTTCTTGAAGGCCATGAGCTATGATGCTTTTGAGGAGATCTTAGCCTTGCTGATATATGGCTTAGTATTGTTCCCCAATCCAGATCAGTTCATAGATGTTCATGCCATCAACATTTTCCTGAGTCACAATCCAGTGCCTACATTGCTTGGAGACATCCTGCATTCTCTTCATACCCGTACTACAAGGGCAAGAGGAACTTTGATGTGCTGCATACCTTTGCTGTCTAGGTGGTTTATTTCTCACCTTCCTCGCTCAGTAATGAAGAATGAGCAAGGGTTCAGATGGTCCAAGAGGATCATGTCACTTTCTCACTCAGACATCCATTGGTGCTCCAGATCTATGGAGAATGTCACCATCATTGACCGTTGTGGGGAGTTCCCTAATGTGCCACTTCTAGGCATAAGAGGAGGCATCACCTACAACCCCTCTCTAGCTTTACGACAGTTTGGTTACGCCCGGAGCGATGGTCCACATGACATGTTGATTCAGGGCATTGTGTTTGATTATGACAATGATCTTCAGGGTTACCGTCAGAGATTCATACGAGCTTGGGGAAAAGTAAACAGGATTGACAGCAAGACACTGGAACCTAAGTACACTATTCCTATGGAGGCTTATCTCAGATGGGTACGATCTCGTGCTCAAACACTCATGATGCCATATCCTGCCGTCCTACCAGTTACCATGGAACCTGTTGCTGAAGGAGACACAGCTTATACCATCCTTCACCCAGACATGCCTACTGATAAGGAAGACTTGCAGAGATCATGGATCCAACTGAAGGAGCAAAGGGATACTTTCGAGGCTCATTACAAAGCAAGCCAAGCAAGGATCCTAGAGCTAACAAAGCAACTTCACGAGGAACGGAACCTCAACTCATACCTCAACATAAAGAGGAAACGTCCATGGGAGACTTAAAACCCCATCTTTTGTACTTATTTTATTTCATTTCATTGATGTAAGCCTAAAAGGCAAAACAAGTTATTACTAATAAAAAGTTACTTTCTTGTTTGTCTAAGCAAATTTAAATCCTGCGGTCCTTGAAAACATTGCATATGCATTACCATATCATTTCATTGCATCACAGGTTTATAATTGTGCACAGGTTTCTCATCTTCTCGCTGTTTATTTCAGCAATGGCTCTTGAAAAATCAGTTAAGGATCTTCAGGCATAGAATGCACAGTTCCAAGAGCTGATCCTGAACCTATCCAAGGGGCAGGACGAATTGAAGACACTGCTGGCCAAGAAGACTAAGAAGGCTAGAAGGTCTGCTGGGTTGCTCAACATGGGAAGAAGGTTCAAAGGTCCTGTCAAGACCAAGGAACAGGTTGAAGACTATGAATCTGAAGAATCTGAGCAAGAGGTAGGCAGTCTCCACCACACAATGGGGGACTCTGATTCTGAGGCTAACTACTACCATGAGTCTAATGAAGACAAATTCAAGATGCTGGTGGATAGGATGGATGCTATGGAGTTGCAGAAATCATCTGGGCTGGATTTTGAGGATTTGAGTCTGATATCTGGGGTGGTCATACCTGTGGGTTTCAAGGTTCCTACATTTGTTGTCTATGATGGGGTCTCTTGTCCCAAGCTGCATCTGAGGTCCTATGTCAGAAGAATTCAACCCCACACTGCTGATAAAAAGTTGTGGATTCATTTCTTTCAAGAGAGTTTATCTGGAGCCCAGCTGGAGTGGTATTATCAGTTGGAGAGTGTCAATATCAGAGACTGGAATGATCTTGCTGAAGCTTTCTATAAGCAGTACCAATACAATGCTGACTTAGCCCCCACTCGCATGCAGCTTCAGAGCATGTCTATGGGTGCCAAAGAAAGTTTTAAAGAGTATGCTCAGAAGTGGAGAGATTTAGCTGGAAGAATTCAACCCCCTTTGACTGACAGGGAATTGGTTGATATGTTCATGTGTACGCTGAATGGTCCGTTCTACAGTCATCTCATTGGAAGCTCATCATCTGGCTTCACTGAGTTGATCATGACAGGAGAGCGGGTAGAGAATGGTATCAAGAGTGGTAAGATCCAAGTGGGCACTTCTTCATCAGGTGCTGCAAAGAAGCCTCCCACTGGGAAGAAGGAATCCAATGCTGTTTATGGTCAACCTGATCGTAACAGAAGGCATCAGTCTGTTAGTGCAGTTCATATTTCAAATCCAACTCCTGCAACAACGGAACAGCCTCAAGGCAACCAACAGAGGGCTAGAAGACAGTTCACGAAGATCAACATGTCAATGGCTCAGGCATTGCAACATTTGTTGAAGGCTGAACTTATTACCCTGAGGGAGGCTCCTCAGAATCCCAATGTTACCTCTCCCAAGTACAATCCCAATGCACGATGTGCATATCATTCAAACTGTCCAGGACATGATACTAATAACTGCTGGGTCTTGAAGAACAAAATTCAAGATATGATCGATGCTGGAGAAATTGAGTTTGATCCTCCGGGTACCCCCAATGTGATTACTGCTCCAATGCCAAATCACGAGAAGACTGTCAATGCCATTGATGAAGACCTGCATGTCTATTCAGTTGCGGAGTTGACCACACCATTGTCTGTCATCAGAAAGAAGTTAGTGCAAGCTGGGTTCTTTCCGGGTTGTCGTGAAGATTGTGTTTATTGTGAGTATAATCCAGAGAAGTGCTTCAGGTTGAAGGATGGAATTCAGCGTCTCATGGATAATTACACCATTGTATTTGAAAGGAGGCCATCTTCTGTAGAAAGTATGGTGGATCATCTGACTCGAGGTAAGAAGATTGAAGAGGTTGATATGGTTGACAAAGTACCGGTAAGAATCACTTCAAAGGGTCCCATTAAAATCACTCATCAGGGCCCAATCAAGATTACTGCTGAAGGTCCTGTGAAAGTTGTTGCTGAAGCCAGAGTGGCTCCTCTGATCATTACCACTCCTGGTCCTATTCCTTATACATCTGACAAAATTGTGCCTTGGCACTATGGGTCTGACGTTTACATCCATGGTGTTAAGCAAGAGCCTGTAGCTGATGTGCCTGTTGACATTGACAATATTGCTGGATCTAGCAAGATCACTCGTAGTGGAAGAGTATTCTCTCCTCCAGTTGCTTCTAAGAATGCAATTACTCCTGCTGCTACCTCCACCACTGATGCTCGGGGCAAAGGTCCTGTTATTGAGCCGGTATCTACTGATGTGCCAGCTGCTGATGATCTCTCTAAGCAGATGGAAGAAGTATTGAAAATCATTCGCAAGAGTGATTATGACATTGTGGATCAATTGGGGCATACTCCCTCAAAGATTTCTATGTTGTCCTTGTTGCTGTGTTCTGAGGCTCATGCCAAGTCCTTGATCAAGTTTCTGAAGTCTGCTCATGTGCCCAATGCTATTTCTGTTGACCAATTTGAGAACTGTGTTGCCCACCTGACCTATGACAACGGGTTAGGATTCTCTGATGCTGATTTGACCCCTGCCAAGAGGGATCATAACAGGGCCTTGCATATTTCAATTGAATGCAGGGGCACTACCCTGTCACATGTACTGATAGACAATGGTTCCTCTCTAAATGTGTTGCCCAAGGAAGTCCTGAATAAGCTGAGTCCTGAAGATGCTGTGCTGAAGCCTAGTAATATTGTGGTAAAGGCTTTTGATGGTTCTAGAAGAGTAGTGCATGGGGAAATTGATCTTCCAATCCAAGTTGGTTCCCAGGTGTTTACTGCTACATTTTATGTGATGGATATTCGTCCTTCATACTCTTGTCTGCTTGGTCGTCCCTGGATCCATGGGGCAGGTGCTGTGACCTCTACATTGCACCAAAAGTTGAGATATCCGGTGAATGGAAAGGTTGTTACTGTCTATGGAGAAGAAGAATACTTTGTCAGCCATGTAAACACTTTCAAGTATCTGGAAATGGAAGGTGAATACATTGAGACTCCGTGTCAGTCATTTGAAGTGGTTCCCTGGGTTGTTAATGATTGTGTAGCTCCTCCTGCTGTGAAGAAAGTTCCTGTGGTCACCAGAAAACCTCCAACAATGGCAATGGCCTCCCTCAATGATGCTAGAGCTGTGGTGGACGAAGGAGGTTGTACTATTTGGGGTCAGCTTCCTGATATTCCATACAAGTCTGACAAGTTTGGTTTGGGTTTCACTGCAGAGTCCCAGAAGGCTGTTCGTCGTGCTCGTGCTGCTCGTATCACCAATCAAGGGGTTATCAATGCTGTGGGAGACTATGATGAAGACCACAACTTGGATGCTTGGATTTTTCCTACTGTGGGTGCTGGACTCAATAATTGGAAAGCTGAAGATGTTATCCCTATCTCCTTTAGTCAGGAGTAAATACTATTACTGTGTTATGTTTTTAAATTTGTAATTTCTGAACAATTAAAACTCTCAAGCCTTGTGCCTTACCCGGGGCACAATGGTGTGCTTGTTACGGGTTGTCATTTCATTTGCATACCTCATTCAATAAAATCAGTGGACGTTTCGTTTTCGTAAATATTGTGTTCCTTGTCTTTCTTTTCTTTTATTTTTGTTTTATCAGCTATGTGTTCTTACACACACCCACATCACTAAATGCAGATCCTCATCCACTCTGGATCCTGTTGATAACAGTTCTACTATTGTCAATTATAATTTCGAGAATCCGATCTATCAAACTGAAGACGGAAATGAGGACGATTGTGAAATACCTGTAGAGCTTGCTAGGTTGTTACAACAAGAAGAGAAAGCTATACAGCCACATGAAGAGCCAGTCGAAGTTGTGAATCTGGGAACTGAAGAAAACAGAAAAGAGGTCAAGATAGGGGCTGATTTAGAGGACAGTGTCAAGAGCAGGTTGATTCAGATGTTACGTGACTATGTGGAGATCTTTGCTTGGTCTTATGAAGATATGCCAGGGTTGGATACAGACATTGTGGTTCACCGTTTGCCAGTGAAAGAAGATTGTCGTCCAAAGAAGCAGAAGGTTCGTCGTATGCGTCCTGAAATGTCAGAAAAGATCAAGGCAGAGGTAATGAAACAGTTCAATGCAGGGTTCTTAGCAGTGACTTCTTATCCTCAGTGGGTTGCAAATGTGGTACCAGTTCCCAAGAAAGATGGTAAGGTACGTATGTGTGTAGACTACAGAGATTTGAACAAGGCCAGCCCTAAAGATGACTTTCCACTTCCTCATATTGATATTCTGGTGGACAACACTGCTCAACATAAGGTATTCTCTTTTATGGATGGTTTCTCTGGTTACAATCAAATCAAGATGGCACCTGAAGATATGGAGAAGACAACATTTGTGACACAGTGGGGCACCTTTTGCTATAAGGTGATGCCATTTGGTTTGAAGAATGCAGGGGCAACATATCAGCGTGCTATGGTGGCTTTGTTTCATGATATGATTCATCATGAGATAGAGGTATATGTAGATGATATGATAGCCAGGTCTCAGAATGAAGAGCAACATCTTGATCATCTGCACAAGTTGTTTGAAAGGTTGAAGAAATACAAGTTGAGATTGAACCCAAACAAGTGTACTTTTGGAGTTAGATCTGGTAAACTCCTGGGTTTCATTGTCAGTGGAAAAGGTATTGAAGTGGATCCTGCAAAAGTGAAAGCTATACGAGAGATGCCAGCTCCCCGTACTGAGAAGGAGGTTAGAGGTTTCTTGGGACGATTGAACTACATTGCAAGATTTATTTCCCAATTAACTACCATCTGTGAGCCAATCTTCAAGTTGTTGAAGAAAGATCAGGTGATGGAATGGAATGATGAGTGCCAGACTGCCTTTGATGAAATCAAGAGATACCTGCTAGAACCACCAATTTTGATGCCACCAGTTGATGGAAGGCCCTTGATTATGTACTTAACAGTGTTAGACAATTCAATGGGGTGTGTATTGGGGCAACATGACGAGTCTGGTCGAAAAGAGCAGGCAATATACTACCTTAGCAAAAAGTTTACCGACTGTGAAACAAGATACTCACTGCTCAAGAAAACTTGTTGCGCTTTGGCATGGGCTGCTCGCCGACTAAGACAGTATATGTTGACCCATACTACCTTGTTGATTTCAAAGATGGATCCAATCAAGTATATATTTGATAAACCTGCTCTCTCCGGAAGAATTGCAAGATGGCAAATGATCTTGACAGAATATGACATACAGTATACTACTCAGAAGGCCATTAAAGGAAGTGTTGTTGCTGATCATTTGGCTCATCAAGCAGTGGATGATTACCAGTCAATGAATTTTGAGTTCCCTGATGAAGATATTATGATTATTACCAAAGAACCTAGACAATATGACGGACCTGAACAAGGATCCCGATGGACTATGGTTTTTGATGGTGCCTCTAATGCACTTGGTAATGGTGTTGGTATTGTGATTAGTTCCCCTGAAGGTTGTCATACCCCGATTACTGCCAGACTTTGTTTCCATTGTACCAATAACATGGCTGAGTATGAGGCATGTATCCTGGGTATTAAAGCTGCTATTGATATGAAGATTCAGTTCCTTGATGTGTATGGAGATTCAGCCTTGGTAGTAAGTCAGATTAAAGGAGATTGGGATACCAAGCATGATAACCTCATTCCTTACAGAGAGCATGTGTTGTCTTTGATCCCACATTTCAAAGAGATTACCTTTGGACACATTCCACGAAGAGAGAATCAGTTGGCAGACGCATTAGCCACCATGGCATCTATGTTTGAGATCAGCTGGGATGATGAAGCTCCCAAGATTACCATTGATAGATTTGAGAAGCCTGCATACTGCAATGAGATTGACACAGAAGGGGCAGAGGAGAAGCCTTGGTTCTATGAAGTGAAAAGATATCTTGAAGCTCAGGAGTTCCCTGAAGGGGCGTCTGTCAAAGATAGGAAGTTTCTGAGAAGGTTTTCTGCTAAGTTCTTTCTGAGTAATGGGATTCTGTACAAACGTAATCATGATTCAACTATGCTTCGTTGTGTGGATAAGAAGGAAGCAATTGAGATTATGGAAGAGATGCATGATGGGACCTTTGGCACTCATTCCAGTGGTCATACTATGGCAAAGAAGATATTGAGAGCAGGTTATTACTGGTCTACCATGGAAGCTGATTGCTATCAACACTCCAGAACGTGTCACAAATGTCAAATCTATGCTGATAAAGTACATGTACCTCCATCACCACTGAATGTGTTGACTGCTCCTTGGCCCTTTGCCATGTGGGGCATTGATATGATTGGTGAGATCAAGCCTACTGCTTCTAATGGGCATCGTTTCATCCTGGTTGCTATTGATTACTTCACGAAGTGGGTAGAGGCAGCTTCATTTGCATCTGTTACTAAGAATGTCGTGGCTCGGTTCATTAAGAATAATCTCATATGTAGGTATGGCATCCCTGAAAGGATTATCACTGACAATGGCTCTAATCTGAACAACACTATGATTACTGATCTCTGCACGCAGTTCAAGATTAAGCATCATAACTCTTCTCCGTATCGTCCAAAGATGAATGGGGCAGTTGAAGCTGCTAATAAGAACATTAAGAAAATAGTACAGAAGATGACTGTCACTTACAAGGATTGGCATGAGATGTTACCATTTGCTCTTCATGGTTATCGTACTACAATACGTACTTCAACAGGGGCAACCCCATTCTCCTTAGTTTATGGTATGGAAGCAGTTCTGCCCATTGAAGTTCAGATTCCCTCCTTGAGAATTATGAAGGATGCAAGCTTAGATGAATATGAGTGGATTCAGACTCGACTGGACCAGATAAATTTGATTGATGAGAAGAGGTTAGCAGCAGTTTGTCATGGCCAGATGTACCAGAAACGGATGATCAAAGCTTTTAACAAGAAGGTTAAGCCAAAGGTATATCAGGCTGGTGATTTGGTAATCAAACGTATCATATTACCACAGGGTGATCCTAGGGGCAAGTGGACTCCAACATATGAAGGACCATTTGTAGTCAAGACAGTGTTCTCAGGAGGTGCCATGATACTGACTACAATGGATGGTGAAGACTTCCCACAGCCCGTGAACGCAGACATAGTTAAAAAATACTACGCATAAAAAGAGACCCGCTAGATTGACAGGCCTAGGCAAAAATAAGGGCATCCCGGCAAACCAAAAGGGTTTGGGCAAAAATTAGGGATATATATAAAAAGATGTACACCCGGAAAGTCGAAAACCTGAAAAGGCGGCTTGGGCAAAAAAGGGTATCCCGGTGGATTGAAAACCTGAAAGGGCAATCCAGGCAAAAGTTAGGGATTAAAGCGTATGACTATGTCTCGTTTGGATCACTCATGAAACTGCAACCAGTTGTACTACTTATTCAAGTTCGAACAGATAAAGCTCAATTCAATTGTTTCCGTCTCAACAGCAAGAAGATGAGATACTTGAATGGCAATAGTAGAATTGAAACTCAATAGGATTATTTCCCACATAGCTGATTCTCTTTTGTAAAACTTTATGACAAAATCCTCTTACTAGGGTTTATGTCCCCTTGTACAAACTTACCCGTGTATGGGTCACTTTTTGATATAAATAAATTCAATCTTTTGAATCCAGATTTACTTTTACCCTATTTACATAAGCGAAATGTCCATTGGTTGTGTTTGAATGTATGTATGCTTTTGAATATGATTGATGTTTACCAGAAATGCATGTATGCTTTTAATATGATTGATGTTTACCAGAAATGCATGAAAATGCAGTAATAGTATTTACTAAGGACGAACATGAGGGAAGGATTTCAACGAAGCTTCGCCGGTTCATCTCTACGAGACAGTTACAAACCCTCAGTAGGACGAATCCATCTTCATAAAGTCTTATCTCCCCTGGAATTTATATCCATCTCTTTTATCCTCATACGGATATTCGGGAAATTACTTTCCAATAAGAGTACGACGAACGAAGACGGGATGTTATGTCTGCCCTACCATCAAACGAAGACGAAGGTTATATATACCCTACTATCCCCAACAACGGGAGGTTATATCTATACCTTATTATCCCCAGCAGACAAAGGGTTATATATTCTTCAACAACAAATCAGGATTTATTTTCCCTGGCCAGCAGTTGTTATACGAAGATATCCAGACGCTTCCGGCAGTATCATATCATACATACGTCATTTACATCATACCATAGCATATATATCCATAGACACATAATACATTACTTGAGTACATCATATCATACATGCATACATAAAGCATAAACTAATATTATTATACAGAATACTACCTTGTTTCAGGTTAATTATCCAACAAACAAACTTATGATCTTCGGGACTGCTTTATCGTAACCTCAGGGTTACTTTATCCTTCTGATAAAGCTTCTTATTACTTTGGGACTGCTTTATCGTAACCTCAGGGTTACTTTATCCTCCTGATAAGCTTCTTATTACTTTGGGACTGTTTATCGTAACCTCAGGGTTACTTTACCCTCCTGATAAGCTTCTTATTACTTTGGGACTGCTTTATTGTTACCTCAGGGTTACTTTATCCTCCTGAAAGCATTACTTCAAGACTGCTTTAGAGCTATCCATTGCTCTATCCTCCTGAGGTCATATCATTACTTCAAGACTGCTTTAGAGTTATCATTGCTCTATCCTCCTGAGGTCATATTACTACTTCAAGACTGCTTTAGAGTTATCATTGCTCTATCCTCCTGAGGTCATATTACTACTTCAAGACTGCTTTAGAGCTATCCATTGCTCTATCCTCCTGAAATCATTACTTCAAGACTGCTTTAGAGCTATTGATTGCTCTATCCTCCTGAGGTCATATCATTACTTCAAGACTACTTTAGAGTTATCATTGCTCTATCCTCCTGAGGTCATATTACTACTTCAAGACTGCTTTAGAGCTATCCATTGCTCTATCCTCCTGAAATCATTACTTCAAGACTGCTTTAGGGTTATCATTATTGATTGCTCTATCCTCATGAAGACATGTTGTTACATCAGGATTACTCCAGTATCCTGAAAACATATCATCAATACCTCAGGACTCTCCAAATTCCTGACAGCTTTCATTATATCTCCATATTTTGGACTGCTTTATCTTCCAAGAACTTTCTACTAGTGGCATCTTTAAGCCCACTCAATCATATTCAACCAACCATCAATATCACTCTATGCACTGGTGAGTGCAAATTTTTGGGCTTTTGTGTTCAATCCCCTTCAACCTTCCAGGTCACGACTGGCAAATATACCAATCTAACCCCTCAGGTTTCAGAAAATTGAACAGGGGCAGCTGTTGCACCCCAAAATTTGCCCTCACAATACAAGACTTTGTGTTCTAAGAAGGATCACAAGGTTCACAAGTTCTCCAACACTTGCATAACCTTTCATGAGATTCATGAAGTCTACAAGTCACTTCTTGAAGGTTCACAAGGTTCACAAGTTCCACAATGCTTCCAATACCTTTCATGAGATTCATGAAGTCTACAAAGCCACTTCATGAGGTTCACAAGGTTCACAAGCTTCAAAATATCTCCCCTGAGGTTCACAAGACATTTTATGATGGTTCACAAGGTTCACAAAGTTCACAATGGGTCAGAAGAGTTGACAATTCCCTCAGACAATGCACCTCCTAAGCAGTGCATCCAAAACTAGGGTTTTGACTTTAATCAGGATAAATGGACTTCCAATACCTCAAGTGAGTTTCATAACATCTCATATGTGTATAATAACCCCCATGACAAGTTTCAAGACTTTTCTCAAAAGTTTGCTCAGTCAGATGATCAGATAAGTCAAAATCAGTCAGTGCAGTTAAAAAGTCAAACTGAGGTCAACTGTGGTCAAACCAAAGTCAAACTTCATGATTTTTTGCCAACATCAAGTATATGAAGTAAAATTCATCATTTGATCAAGGGTTGATCATGATTCATCAAGGAGATTCCAGATCATCAATAATCAGGAGTTTCTAAATTAGGGTTTCCTTAGTAAAAGTCAACTGAACTTTGACCAGCCATAACTTTCACATACTTCATCACCAAGTCTCCATCAAAAGCTCATTTTGAAGGAAATTGAATTGTCTACAACTTTGATGTTGAAAGCTAAGCCCAAAAATGCTTCATTTGAAAGATATGATCTAAGACATTATAGGTCATTTCAAAAGTCAACAAAAAGTCAACAACTTCAAAAGGGTATAACTTGAGATTGGTAAATTATATGGACCTGAAACCAATGGGGTTGTTTAGAGGACTCTTCAAGCTTTCCAAAAAGTCCAAGAACACCCTCATACCTTTAAAATTGAGGGAGATGTGCCCTTGCAAAGTTGGGAAAATTTGTGATGGTTTATGATGAAAATGAGGGCCTAAAAGCAATTTTCTCCAAATGGGCTGGCCAAATTATGACCCAACCCATACAATAACATCATGCACGAAATTTCCATCATATTTTCATAATTTTTATTTTATTTAATTAATTTATTATGATTTTTTATACTTAAAATCATTTTAAATTTAAATAAAATATTAAAAATGAAGATTTATTTTTGTGATTGATTTTAAAAAGTCTTAATTGGTGATTAGAATCAAAGAGGAATGAAATCATGTGAATAATACAAAAATAGCAAGTCTTCATAAGCCAATATTTGAAATTCAAAGCACCATCTTTCTCAATCTTTTTAAATCAATTCTTCCACATGATCCATCAATTTTTTAACCTAGAAACATTCACCTATATATGCTGATCATAACCCTAGCCTCAAGCCACGGATTCCAGCAGCCAAAAGTGTAAGTTCATTGTTCAAAAATTCATCAAAAAAGTGAGATTCGGATTTTGAGTTACAGGGCATTAGAAGGTAAACTATGATCATAGAGATGTTCCTTGATCTTCCATGATGCAAAACCAATGCCCATACGCATCTATAGCATGCATATATGAACAACCCGAAGCCAATTTGTTCTTGAATAAACTTTTTTCGATTCTAATGATTCATTGCATTTAAATGGATTTTGTTTGGCTAATATTGTTTGTTGTGTGTTGTAGAACGTTTCTGGGCAGGAAAACTCAAGAACCCGTACCTAATTCACAAGATGCCATTATTAGGGTTTGAACTTAGGTTTAGGGACTTTTGATTTAGTGAATATAAATTGATTCTAAAGACATAGAATGAATCGTGTGGATGCCAGGAACATGTTGCTGTGCTTAATTTTTAAAAATTGTATGGTTTTGTTGCTTGTTGATATTCGTAGGTTTTGCTGGAAGTTGGTTTTCGCAGAAAAAATTGCAACAATATTCGCAGGTGATTTCGAAGGTCTCAAGGAAGAAGAAGACCAGTTCCCGCGCGCTGGAAAATTCAAATACTGGTGAAAATATGTTTTGAATTATTGTTGTTTGTTTATCACAGGTGTGCTTGTGGCCCAGTGGAAGGAGGCGTATGCATGCTGGCCGTATGACTAGTGTTCGAATCCTGGCCATGACAAAATTTTGGTTATTTTCCTTATTTATGTATTGATTATTACATATTATGAATTGGTGTTGGTTTATAAGCAGATGGGCTCTTCCAGCCGGGTGGTAACGTGCGTGTGTGTATGGCTATAAGGTCCTGGGTTCAACACTGCCCCAGGCCTTTTGTTTTTGTCTTATTTTTCTAATTTTCAGGTTGAACACATAAAACAAATTCTTCTCATTCTCCTTTCACCTGTGCGCGTGTAGCATAGTTGGTTTTGCATCCTATGGATTGAGGTAAGGGACCTGGGTTCAAATCCCAGGTCCTTACTTTTTTAGTCAATTTCATTTTTTTTTATATTTTTCTATTATTTTCAATTTATTCATTATATTTATGTTATTAAAAAACCTGAAAATATCTTTTTATAAACCCTAAAAATATTTTTTTAAATAAAACCTAATCCTATTTTCTAAATAATTTTATTATGCACATTTATTCTTGTGAATTTGTTTGTAGACATGATTAATGTTATGAATATAATATTTTAGATTTATTTTCTCCTTATAATAGGTAAATATTGTTTTAATAAATAAATGTTAATATATGTTTAAAATAATTTGTAAATAGGATAATTAATAAAAATTAAAATTTTATAAATAAGATTAATTTTGTAAATATGATTATTTTTATAAACATGACATTTAAAATTTATTTTCTTATAATGAATAAATATCTATTAATAATTGTTGATAAATAATTGAATTGTTGCAAATGATTTATATTATGCTTAGAAATTTTTCTTATTATATATTTAAAATTAAACTTTGTGCTTATTATTCTAATTATATCATTTATAATATTTTTCTATTGTGATTTACTATTATTATTTATTTTTATTTTTACTATTATATTATATTTTTATTATTATGTCTCTAATATTGTTTATTTTTTCTCATTATTATTGTTTCATTTAATTATTTTCACTAATTTTATTCTTATTATTTCTCTAACCTTGTTTATTTTTCTAAATTACTATTATTATTATTTTATTATCACTAATCCATTTATATTTTAATTATGCTTATTGTCATTATTTTGCTAACCTTACTTATTATTATTATTACTAACCCCTAATTATTATTTATTTATTATTTTAGCTTGTTAATTATTTTTGCTATTTATTTATTTATTTATTTTTTGCTTATTATAATTATTATGTAAATGCTCCTGGATGTAAATTTGTAAATATTTTTATTTTTTGCTATGGTTAGTAATTAGGGAGTGCAAAACATGTATGTTCTTAAAATTAATTCTAGATCACTTTTAATCAAAGATAATTAAATTAACACTCACACACGTAAGTCGATTTTAATCGCCGTCTCACTTTCTAAGGTTATCCCTCAAGTTGCCTACTAATAAGGTCAAGTGGGGTGTATAAAGCAAGTCCCTTCAAAAAGAAAATCATCAAGTCCCTCATGATTGCCTTTACGAATCAAGTCCCTTCGAATAATGATGATAGTCCCTCCAGTATGCTTATTACACCCCACAGTTGCCTTCAAAAATAAATGTCCCTCATCATGTCCCTTACATCCAAGGTAATGACTACCTACTCCTTAATAGTAGGGATAGTCTTACCAATGAAAGGATAAAGAACAAGAAAAACTTTAAACATTAGGGTAGGTTCCTCTTATGTACTTGCTCACTTCAAAAACTTTTCAAACTCTTCACAATTTCAAACAAATTTTCAAAAACAAGTTTTTACACATCCGTACATGGATTATTATTAACTATTCTGAAAATTTTTCTATTCACACACTACAATTTCAAAAAAACAATTTAAAGTGAGCTAAGTAACTAAGAGCCCATGGATAACCATGGATGTAAAGGGTGCTAACACCTTCCCTTTACATAACCTACCCCCCGGACCCAAAATATTCTCTTAAGGTCTTTCCTGTTCTTTTATACCCTTTCCTTATGGATAAAATAAAAGTCGGTGGCGACTCTTGCTATCCGCAACATTACTTAAAGTCAGTTCTCCCACCGTGTTACAGTGACCATGCTTCTTGATGAACTGGGAGTTTTTAGAAACTTGAGAGACCAATTCCTTAAGCTTATGAGGTATCCCTACTAAGTTGATCCAGATAGTATTCCTACAAGCAGAAGCCATGACCTGTAACAAAGAACAAAGATAAATACTTTGGTCCTTGAAATGGTTAGTGAAAATGTTATGCTTATGATGCATGATGATGTTATGATGTTATGCTCAATCACAAACATGTGGCATACACAAACAAGTCACACAATAGCCCTAGGTTTGAAGGCTTGCATGAGGTTTAAAGGTAAGTACCCTCCCCTGAAGTTTAGTTGGTTCATCCTGTCCTACAAAGTAACCAGGTTCTAAGGGATCTCAATATCATTGATCCTTCACAAGGGTGGTTGTTCAGTAGGAAACTTACTTGCCAACCAAAACCCTCCAGGTTTAGGATCTCAATGAGTGTAGCATTGAGTATCAACCAACTTCAGTCTTCACCAAAGCCGGCTATCTCACTACTTTCTAAAGGCCAAGATGGGATGACTAGGGTTCTAAAAGTTAGTTAGTGTATTGACAACATATGACAGCCTCATATTATCCTGAACTTACTTAAGGAACATAAGCACCAACCAAGAAGTCACACTAACTATGGCCACCAGATCAACCATATCGGTATACGCCGTACAGTTTCCTTGGTCTATTGCCATTTACCTAAGGTACACTAGATTTGGGTTAGGATCTTTCACACATAAAGCCCAACAAGTAATATAAAGCAAACAAAGCAAACAATTTAAAGTGATCTAATTCCTAAGGGTACCCCTCTTTTATTAAATCCCCAGCAGAGTCGCCAGTTCTGTAACACGGTGGGAGAACTGACTTTCTATAAATGTTGCGGATAGCAAGAGTCGCCACCGACTTTTATTTTATCCAAAAGGAAAGGACATAAAAGAACAGGAAATACCTATTTTTAAAAGACTTGAGTTCGGGGGGTAGGTTATACAAAGGGAAGGTGTTAGCACCCTTTATATCCATGGTTATTCGTGGGCTCTTAGTTACTTAGCTCACTTTGTTTGTTTGCAAAAGTGTAATGTGTGATTAGAAACTTTCTAAGTACTTTGTAATGATCCTCGTATGAATGTATACAAAGCCTTGTTTTTGAAAATTTGTTTGAAAAGTGTGGTGTAAAGAGCATTTTTGAAATGTGAGCAAGTAATTAAGAGAAACCTACCCTATATTAAGTCTTTATTGTTCTTATGTTCTTTCAATGGTAAGACTATCCCTATTATTAAGGA
Organism: Lathyrus aphaca; assembly: GCA_963966055.1. Taxonomy (NCBI): domain Eukaryota; kingdom Viridiplantae; phylum Streptophyta; class Magnoliopsida; order Fabales; family Fabaceae; genus Lathyrus; species Lathyrus aphaca. The sequence continues at coordinate 405,602,773 of OZ014522.1, read as the reverse complement.
ATGGGTAGTCATTACCTTGGATGTTAAGGGACATGTGTAGGGTCATCTGGATATAGGCAACTGTAGGGTGTCTTTAGCAATTCGTAGGGACTTATCATCTTTTATTCGAAGGGACCAGATCATTTATCGTAGGCAACCTCGAAGGGACTTGATCTTATAAACTGAAGGGACTTGATGATATTTATGAAGGGACTTGCTTAAGACACCCTACTTGACCTTTTGAAATAGGCAACTCTAGGAAGTGCAAGATGGCGATCAAAGATCGACTTACGTGTGTGCGTGTTCATTTTCGAATATTTATCTTATTTAAGTTAGTTTTCTAAGTTGATTTTAATTACAAACATGTTATACACACCCTAGAATTACTAACCACATAGTAAAATATTTACAATAAATAAAGCAAAAATATAAACCTATAAATATTGCAAGGCTTTGGGACAATTACAATATAATCGAGAAATAATAATAATGATAAATATAATAATAATAAATAAGCAATAATTAAATATTAGTAATAATAAAAAATAAGAATAAAGGTTAGAATAATAAAATAAATAAGAATTTTAGCAAGAAAAATTAATGTTAGAAAAGTTTTTTAGGAATTAATCAAGAAAATAAGTTTTAATAATAATAAACAAATAATAAACTATTTACATATTAAAATAACGATTAATGATTTAATTAGGGTTTATAAAAAACTAGGTTAAATATTAGGGTTAAGAAAATTAGGGTTAATTAAATTAGGGTTAAGAAAATTATTCTAAACCTAATTATTTAATTTATTTACAAAAATATATACATGATAATAATAAATATAAACATATTAAAATATAAATAGAACCAATTTAAGTTTAAGAAAATAAATTATGATTTTGAAAATATAAATTTTTTTATAAGAAAATATTATAAGTTATTGTTTAGAAATTATTTTTATAAGAATTGAAATGAATATAATAATATAAACAAATAAAAGTACAAAAAATTGAAGAAAAAAAACAACATACCTGGGGCTGGGATTCGAACCCACGCCCTAGGCTCTCCCTCTTTGGCCCAGCATCATCACCACTAGGCCAGCTGCGCTTGGTGTGTATGAAGTGAGTATCAATTCTTTTATTTTAAACCTGCAAAAATCAAATAAAACACAAAACAAAATGGCCTGGGGGGGATTCGAACCCAGGACCATTGCAATAACACACAAACACTCCAACCAGCTGAGCCACATGGGGCACGTTCAACAAATAACCACCAATAAATCATTATAAGATAAAACAAGTTTTTAAAATTGAATTTCCGCGCCAATTTCATCATATTCTTCCTCGGGATTCGCAGGTTTTCCTGCGAATTTTCCCAGGGATTTTCCTGCGAATTCTCTTGCATCTTGAACCTGCGAAATTCAAATACCATTCAACCAGTATAATTTCATCAAATCAATTATACCAATGAGTTCTTTATGACTCATACAATTCATCTATGTCCTTAGAATTCATTTTTATTTGGTATTTCAGGAACCCCTAATTTGAAACACGAAACCCTAACAATGGCAGTTCATGTTCTAGGCTATGGTTCTTCGAGAAACTGTCCAGAAACCATCTATAGATCATGTCTAACATAAATCAAACAACAAAATTAGTTTATATTAGCTAAATAAGTGAAATCGAAAAACAATATTTTGAAGAACAAGATTGATTCGGTTAGCATGTTTCAATGCATGAAGGGATGATTTTATGATCCAAAAACATTCAGTGATCTTCCAGGAATGATTTGCAACCTTCAAAAGCTTTGGAAATAGCCTAGAAGTGAGAATCCGATTGTGAGCTTTTTTGTGAAAATTTGAAGTTTTGTTCTTGTTCTTGGAGGCAGGATTTCGTGTCCTTGTGATTGTCTTTAGTTTGTCTATTTGTATGGGAGAGAATTAGATCTAAAGAAGCTGGATTTTTGGGCTTTGTAGTGATTGCTTGATCATAAAGATTCACACTTTCAAATATTGAAAATATCTCATCAAACCTTTCTAATTTTGGTCAATCTGATTTTAAATCATTCCCAATCATTCTAAATATGATTTAGATAATTTCCAATCACATATCTTGTCCAATATTTGATTTTTCATATTTATTTTATATTTAAATTGTATTTTAATGAATAAAATCAAAATAAATAATAAATAAATAATAACAAATCAGAATTTGGTTGCTTTGGGTCGTGCTTGAGGTATTTGTATGGATTGGATCACAACTTTGCAAGCCTATTTGAAGAAATTTGGTTTTAAGGCCCTATTTGCTTCATAAACCTCCCAAAAATCTCCCAACTTTGCAAAGGAATATATCCTTCAATTTTAGGGATATGAGGGTGTTCTTGGACATTTTGGAAATCTTAGAGAGTCATATAACCAACCTCATTGGTCTCATGTCCATATCCTTTACCATTTTCAAATTATGCCCTTTGGAAGATGTTGACTTTTTGTTGACTTTTAAAATGACCTATAATGTCTTAGCTCATACCTTCCAAATGAAGCATTTTTAGGCTTGGCTTGTGAGACACAAAGTTGTAGAGAATTCAATTTCCTTCAAAATGAGCATTGGATGGAAAAAAATTTGATGAAGCATGTGAAAGTTATGGCTGGTCAAAGTTCAGTTGACTTTTCCAGTGAAAACCCTAATTTAGAAACTCTTGATTCTTGATGATCTGAGATCTCTTTGATGAATCATGATCAACCCTTGATAAAATGATGAATTTTACTTCATAAAATTGATGTTGGCAAAAAATCATGAAGTTTGACTTTGATTTGACCACAGTTGACCTCAGTTTGACTTTTTAACCACTTTGATTGATTTTTGCATATCTGATCATCTGACTGAGCAAACCTTTTGGGAAAGCCTTGAAACTTGACATAGGGATTCTTGAAGACATATCGGATGCTATGAAGCTCACTTGAAGCCTTGGAAGTTCATTTGGCCTAATGAAATTCAAAACCCTAGTTTAGGATGCATTGCTTAGGAGGATGCTTTGTCTGAGGGAATTGTCAAACTTTTTGACTAATTGTGAACCTTGTGAACCTCTTGCGACACCTTATTACACAATGTCTGGTCTAGGTGAGGGAAAATTTTGGGGTGCAACAACTACAAATCCTCAACAACAAAAAAAGATGATTTCCTTTTCAAGTAAACTTCTGGTTTCTGAACCATCGCAAACTCCTTTGGATCCTCAATGCATAAGTTAATCGAACATAGGACTGAAGAACATCACGAAGGATAAGTTGGGTACAAATAAAATATGAGCCTTTATTATTTGTTTCTTAAACCGTGAACCAGGACACATTACAACCCTTTAAAAGTCCTAACTGAAGCATGGTTAGTTCGAAAGCGTACTGCTACAAAAAGGCATCCCGACTCCTTTAAGGCTTATTATAAATCTTGAGTTAATATCACAGTTTTTACAAACATTGTTTTGCTAGAATAATTCTTTTTCAAAACTTCAAGACAGTCATAACCGTTGCATTATGAATATCATTGTTTGCATATAATTAAGTGTTTGACAGCAGAGAAGCTTACATGATGAACATTCAATAAACCAAAGTCCTCCTGACAGATAAAGTTGCTTCTTGGGCCTGATTCATTTGGATCATAGCAAATGTATACAAGGGGCACAATCATTATCTTCCAATCAAGGGGCATGCCATGTTATTGTCTAATTCATCCGGGGAAATCAAGTCAAGATTCAACGATGCTTAATAGCCAGGGGAAAATCTCCTCATCTGAATTTCCAGAAGTAACATTACCGAGTTCACGATGCCAGGGGCATGTTATTATGGGGCATCTCGTTTATTTCTCTTGAGGCAACTCCTTTCAAATACTTCTGTTATGGGACAAATCATCCTCATTTAGGGGTAACGATCTCTTTTCAAATCTAATTAGATCAAATTCAGTTGCGAGCTCCTTAACCATTACCCGGGGCGTACACGATCCACCGCAGTCTGAAAGCACATTCCTCTCATTACACTGCCTTGATATCGGGTTTCAGAAAAAGCCATTGGGTAAATTAATTGTATGTGCCAATAGTATCATATGGTGTCAGTATCATGTCTTCGGATTCAGTCATGATAATTCCTAGAAAATTACTCAGGGAAGTCGAGAATATCAGAAGTTTTAAATCCATTGATTACTTTGAATGAATATATGCTTTCAAATATGATTGATGTTTACTAAAATGTATAAAATTAAAATAATATCATTTACTAAGGACTCTTGGAGATTGGAATCCCCGACAAGGATTAGGTCTAACAGATCTCCACATATTCATCCCCACAAAGTAATCTATACAGGTTTGTTCCAGCAAAGTATTCCAAGTAGCCTCTTCCCCAAAAAAGCTTGTACTTCCAACCCTACAAAGTCCCAGGTAGGATTCTCGCAAGCCTGATATCCCCATAAGAGTTGACACTTGGTCAGATAAGTCTTTCAGAGGAATGTCCGTCCCTTTTATCCCCAGTCAAAGTATTCAGGAACTTAATCCTTCAATAGAAAGCATGACAAACGATCAAATCTTCTCGAATGCATTCATTTCCAAATAGAAGTCGAAGATCCCAAGTACAGTTTCTAAAAGCATACTGAAATGATGTTTTCAGCTTCCTCAGCAGTAAACAAGGATTTACTTTCCCACCTAACAGTTGCTATATGAAGCTGCTAATATGCTCCTACTATATAATTCATCCATACATCATCTACCTCATAATATAACATATGCATACAAAACACATGTAACATTCTCATTTACATTAAAAATGTCATGCAATGCATTACATACATCATGATACTGCATAAAAATAACTTTGTTTTTCTTCATGTTCATTCCCCAGCAGACGAACATCATTAACTTATTATCCTTCAGATTAATATCTTGGGCTGCTAGAAATCCCCGAGATTATATCTACCAATATCTTGGGCTGCTAGAAACCCCCAGGATTACATTTACCAATATCTTGGGCTCCTATAAACCCCCAGGATCACATTTACAAATATCTTAGGCTGCTATAAACCCCCAGGATTACATATATCAATGTCTTAGGCTGCTATAAACCCCTAAGATTGCATTTGTCTCTATCTTGGGCTGCTATAAACTCCCAGGATTACATATATCAATGTCCTGGGCTGGTATAAAACCTTAAGCCTGCATTTGTCTCTATCTTGGGCTGCCAGAAATCCCCAGGATTACATCTATAAAGTCTTGGGCTGTTAGAAACCCCCAGGATTACATCTATCAACGTCTTGGGCTGCTAAAAACCCCCAGGATTATATCTGTCTCTATCTTGGGCTGCTATAAACCCATAGGATTGCATTTACCAATATCTTGGGCTGCTAGAAACCCCCAAGATTACGTTTACCAATATCTTGGGCTGCTATAAACCCCCAGGATTACATTTACCAATATCTTGGGTTGTTACATCCCACAGGATCACATCTATCGGTGTCTTGGGCTGCTACAGCCCCCGGGACTACATCTATAAATATTTTGGGCTTCTACATCCCCCGGGATTATTGGTGTCTTGATCTGCTATATCCCTCAGGATTATACCTGTCGATATTGTGGGATGCTCTATTCCCCAGCATTATGTGTATCTACATCTTGGACTGCTTTATCCTCCAGGAATTACATTCAAGAAACATTTTTTCTCTCTACCAGGTACTAATTACTCCGAATGGCATATTTAAGCCCATTCAAGCAATACAATCAACCAACAATGTTACTTTGCACACCAGAGAGTGCAAATTTTTGGGCTTTAAGTGTTCAATCCTCTTCCACCTTTAGGTCACGAATGAAGTGCATGTCAGTCTAACCCCTCAGGTTTCAGAAGATTGAACAGGGGAAGATGTTGTACCCCAAACTTTTCCCTCATATATTTAAGACAATATGTCTCAAGAGGTCTCCTAATGGTCATAAGATTCTCAATTGCTCAAAGGAACTCAAGGTTTCATCAGACAAAGCCTTTTCCTAAGCATTAGATCTCAAATTAGGGTTGTGTTTCTAAAAGTAAATTGGACTTCCAAAGCCTCAAGTTGACTTCATGGTATCCCATATACTTCAAAGTATCCTCATATCAAGTTTCAAGACTTCCCCAACAAGTTTGGTCAGTCAGATGCTCAGATAATCAATAATCAGTTAACTTGGGTAAAAAGTCAATTGTGGCCAACATACAGTCAAACTTCAAAAAAAATTGTCAAGAAAATCTCAAATTCATCACAAGGAAAAAGTTGCTTAATTAGGGTTTCTTAAGTAAAAAGTCACTAAACTTTGACCAGACCTAACTTTCACATACTTCATTATAAAATTTCCCAACTAAAGCCTATCTTGAAGTAAATTCAATTTTGTACAACTTTGTCTCTCTAAGGCCAATGCCATAAATGCTTCATTTGAGAGATATGGGTCAAGACATTACAGGTCCTCTAAAAAGTCAACAAAAAGTCAACTTTTTCAAAAGCTCATAACTTGAACATGGAAGATAAAATTGACATGGGACCAAAAGGAGTGATTAAATGACACTTTAAGATTTCTAAAAAGTCCAAGAGCACATTCATGTGATAAAAATTGAGAAAGTTGTGCATTGTTAAAGATGAGCAAAATTGAGGAGGTGCATAAAGCAAATAATGACCAAAACTTGAGTTTTTGTCAAATGCGCCTATCTTTTCACAATCCAAACTTAATCCTAAGTTGGTCCACGACCCCTAAGTCATATCTTTTGATTTTCTTTATTTATTTCATATTTTATTGGATTTAATTCATTTAAATTCAATTTTAATCAAAATAAATATTGAAAAATCAAAAGATTTGATATTAGGTCTATTTTAGGATCAAATATTAAAGATGTATCCATAACATATGATCCTAAATTCGTGCATACAAGAGGATAAAGTCATGATAGCAAGATATGCACCAAAATAGAAAGTTTTCAATGTCATTCAAAAGTGAATCAACTTAACCCAAGCCCATGGAGTTTTCTGATCTAAAATGACCCCTTATATAAACTCATGACCTCCACAAACCATAGGGACAAAAATTCTTTCCTCAGAAACCAAAAAATATATTTTCAAAAAAATTGTCTGAAAATGAAGTTTTGCAATCAAAAACCCTAGCATAACTTGAAAAAGTTGTGAACTTGAAGCAGTCTGCAGACCAATTTCCAGCTTTTTTCAATCCATTCTCAACATTGCAATCGGTTCCCGGGATTCTTCTGAAGTTATCCAGACCATTGCTATCCATCGAAATACGTCGAAACACAATACAGTTTGCCTCAAAAAAATTCGATTTTTTTTTATATATACATGCATGTTTAATTTTTTTTATTGTATATTCGTGTTTATAATCATGTTTCGATGTTTTCTGGATAGATCAATTGCATTTTAAGAATAGGTACAAGGATTCACCATGGCTAGAGTTCAAAGCTCCAAAATAGGGTTTTTGTTGTTTTAGCCATAATCAGACGAAACCAATACCACCATCATATTCAGGAGGCAATGTTCAATCGATTCATGTATACATAGGAAATTTATTTTCTTTATTTGTTGAGTTTGATTCTTGCAGGTACAACATATTGCTACGAAACGAGAACTGTAGCCAAAAGCCTGGTTGCATACGCAAAGAAGATAAAGTCATGACACACTGTTTTCTTTTATTTAAAAAAATTAAAATCAAACGCTTTTTTTATATAATCATCTAATTAAAAAAAATTATTAATTTAATTAGGTTTAATTATTAGTTAATCACCATTAGCTTAATAATTAAGATAATTAGATAATTATTTTTCTCATTTATTTTTTTTCATTTATTTTCAACTAATTAATTAATTTTTTAAAAATTTAAGTTAATTTAATTTTAATTCTAAAACCAATTAAGTTAGTTAATTTAGTATTCGCCGATTCACCCGAATTTTGACAATTAAATTAGGGTTAGTTATATAAAACCCCCTACCATTAGGGCGAGATTCGATTTTGTCCCCCCTGAAGTTTTTTTTATTAACTCACCCTTATAAAATCAAAAACCATATTTCACCACCCCCTTTTATTGTATGTGCAATTAGGGTTCATGTTATAACCTTTTCCTACAATTAGGGTTCAATGTTCTCCCTTTTTCCTGCAATTAGGGTTCAATGACCTTCCCTTCTTTCTTCTGCCATGGTTTCCCATTTCCTCTCCTTATACTCAACAGAAGTGTCCTTTGTACACGTTCAATTTCATTAACTTTCTCATTGTTTACTCTTTCACCAAAACATATAAAAACAAGTAAACAAAACATGGCGTAATGAATTTAAGGAACAACCGTTAAAGATTCCGATTCCGACGCGGTTTTGAGACGGTTGATTAGAGTGTCCAGTACCCAGTTCCAGATTTCCGAGAAAGTTTGATTTTCTATGGATGAAGCATCTCGGAGGCAAGATTACGACGGAGGGTCCTCCAAGTAGCACCGTAAGAAGCGGAACTGATATTATGTTGGTTGTTGGACATGAGTTTGCTGGTAGGAAGTGCTTTAGGGAAGTCGGAGAGTTATGAGAAAGAGCGATTTAGGAAGTTGTTGGTTTGAATTTTCAAGCTTCATGGTTTTTCAATTCTAAATTTTGCTAGTATGAACAAGAGAATGCTTTAGGAAGTTGTTGGTTTGAATTTTCAATTTAGTTGCTGGATGTTTCATTTTGCTGGACTTTTAAGATTCTAGGTTTCAGCATGTGAACAATGTGAAATACATCGGATGGGTGTTTCAATTTAGTTGCTGGATTTTCATTTTGCTGGGTTTTTAAGATTATGGGTTTTATTCAATTTTTCTTCAATTAATTGCTATGTTTTTAAGATTATGGGTTTTATTCAATTTTTCTACAATTAATTTTGTAATTAGTTGCTGGATGTTCCAATTTGGGGATTCAATTTGAAGATGAATGTTTCAATTTGGGGTTTGGGGAATATGATGAACAGTGGACACAGTAAAAGTGGGTGGTGAAATATTGTTTTTGATTTTATAAGGGGGAGTTAATAAAAAAAACTCCAGGGGGCAAAATCGAATCTCACCCTAATGGCAGGGGGTTTTATATAATTAACCCATTAAATTAAGGTTAATTAATTTATCCTGACTTTTTTTTCTATTACCCGATTTTTCTTTATTTCGTGCTCATTATTATGTAACTATTTCCGAGGTTGTAACTTTAATTTTTTCGCACTCTCTTTTACATTCTTTTTCCTATTATTGCAACTGCTTCTGAGGATGTAATAGTTTAATTAGGACCTTTATTTTCCGCATCGATTATTATGTAATTGTCCCAAAGCCATGTGATAGCGTAGGATTTTATTTTTCTGCTCGTTACTTTCCGCACTACCTTGCATGCTATTATATTAATTGTTGCTAGTAATTAGGATTTGTATGGCGAGGCTAATCAATTAACCTTAGATCGCATAACCTCAAGATAAAATATTTGAATTCAATCACATGCACACTTGCACCTCTAGGATAACCTCTCTTTGTTTCCTTTCGATATAATGGTCATGTCCCTCGAACATGGGGGGGTACTTTAGTAAAGACGCTATGATAAAAAATCATCAAGTCCTTTCGAATAAAAGATCATAATCCCTCGATGTCCCTTCGGTTACCTTAGAAAAATGATCTTGTCCCTTTGGTCGCCTATGAAAGTGATGATTAGTCCCTTCGAAATTACTAAAGTATCCTCACAATGCTGCCTTAAATGACCATAATGTCCCTATGCCTGTCCCTTCCAAATCCAAGGATAAGACTACTTACTAACTAATAGTAAGGCCAGTTTTATCCTTAAGGAAATGAAAATGACAAGAAATACCTTACAACTTAGGGTAAGTAATTCTGAAATGCTTGCTCACAACTTTCAAAACAAATGCTTTTCACACCCTACACTCTTCTTCAAAATACTTTCAAACAAGTAAACACTTTGTATACATTCATACGAGAATTGTAACACCCCCTTTCTATACCCCAAATAAGCAATTAAATCACTTAGGCACATATAAAATTTCATCAGAGTATATTTGAAAAACGGTATAAAAGAGGCATGCCACATTATGCTTGAAATTGAAAACATACAATACCTGCTCAATAAAGATATGCAACAAACGGGGTAACTTACATACACAAGGATTTCATCCTTACACCCGTATTCATCAATTCATTAAACAGCGGAAACAAAACATCACAATTTCAAACTTATATACTTATCATAAATATATCTGCAAGTTTGAATCACCAAAATATTCCATGTTTACATAAAACATATCACATCAAAATACATATACAAATGTATCCACAAAAGGCATCAAGCCAACCCTAGCTACCCGGTGCTACATATCAGAGCCGACCGACCAAAAAGATGAAGACGAGCTTCACAAAAATATGCCATCCAGCAACCTACTCTGCAATGCCTCATAGAGCATCATAAAACAGCAGAAGGGTGAGAAACATTATCATAATAACATTGCATATAATTATATATCTCAACATATAAAAATGCACGTAAAACATATTCTCACCACACATTTCATTCCTCATCACCTATACACATCGCAACATGTACATACACAAATCAAGCATGTTCATCATGCACCAATTCACATAAACTCATATTATTTATGTTTATTCCTCAATTCAATTCGTTCCGCATAAACATACTGTTGCACCCCAAAATTTGCCCTCACAATACAAGACTTTGTGTGCTAAGAAGGTTCACAAGGTTCACAAGATTCACAATGCTTTCAATACCTTTCATGAGGTTCATGAAGTCTACAAGTTACTTTATGAAGGTTCACAAGGTTCACAAGTTTCTCAACATTTACAAGACCTTTCATGAGGTTCATGAAGTCTACAAGTTACTTCTTGAAGGTTCACAAGGTTCACAATATTCACAATGCTTTCAATACCTTTCATGAGGTTCATGAAGTCTACAAGTTGCTTCTTGAAGGTTCACAAGGTTCACAAGATTCACAATGTTTACATAACCTTCCCTGAGGTTCATGAAGTCTACAAGTCACTTTATGAAGGTTCACAAGGTTCACAAGCTTCACAATACCTCCCATGAGGTTCATAAGACATTTTATGATAGTTCACAAGGTTCACAAGGTTCACGATTGGTCAGAAGAATTGACAATTCCCTCAGACAATGCACCTCCTAAGCAGTGCATCCAAAACTAGGGTTTTGACTTTAATCAGGATAAATGAACTCCAAAGACTTCAAGTGAGCTTCATAACATCTTATATGTGTGCAAGAACCCCCATGACAAGTTTCAAGACTTTTCTCAAAAGTTTGCTCAGTCAGATGATCAGATAAGTCAAAATCAGTCAATGCAGTTAAAGAGTCAAACTGAGGTCAACTGTGGTCAAACCAAAGTCAAACTTCATGATTTTTTGCCAACATCAAGTATATGAAGTAAAATCCATCATTTTATCAAGGGTTGATCATGATTCATCAAGGAGAGTCCAGATCATCAAGAATCAGGAGTTTCTAAATTAGGGTTTCCTCAGTAAAAGTCAACTGAACTTTGACCAGCCATAACTTTTACATACTTCATCACCAAGTCTCTATCCAAAGCTCATTTTGAAGGAAATTGAATTCTCTACAACTTTGTGTCTCACAAGCCAAGCCCAAAAATGCTTCATTTGGAAGGTATAAGCTAAGACATTATAGGTCATTTCAAAAGTCAACAAAAAGTCAACAACTTCAAAAGGGCATAACTTGAGATTGGTAAATGATATGGACATGAAACCAGTGGGGTTGTTTAGAGGACTCTTTAAGATTTCCAAAATGTCCAAGAACACCCTCATAGCATTAAAATTGAAGGATATGTGCTCTTGCAAAGTTGGGAAATTTTGTGATGGTTTATGATGAAAATGGAGGTCTAGAACCAATTCTTTCCAAATGGGCTGGCCAAATTATGATCCAATCCATACACTATCATCATGCACGACCCAAATGATTAAAAATCAGAATTTTTATTATTTTATTTTTATTTATTTTGATTTAATTCATAAAAAATCATTTTAAATAGAAATAAAATATGAAAATATGTTATTTAATGGAGATTTGGTTTCTAGAAGGTCTTCAATATTGATTGGAATTGAAGGGGAAAGAAATCATGAGATTGATCCAAAAATAGTAAGCCTTCATACACAAATATTTGAATTTCAAAGCATGATCAATTTCAATCTTTTCATATCAAATCTTGTACACAATCAATCAATATTTTGACCTAGATTCAATCACTTATATATACTAAACACAACCCTATTGCCCAGCCACGAATTCTCTGCCTCTAAGTGTAAGTTCCATTGTTCAAAAATTCTTCACAAAAGTCACATTCGGATTCTTGGATTTAGGACTTTAGAAGGTAAAACAAAGACATGGCAAGCTTCATTGGACATCACTGATCATAAACCAGTACTCATATGCATCTCATACATGCCATAATGCTCTACCCGAATCCAATTTACTCTTGAAAATATTTTTTTCGATTCTATTAATTTGCTGCATATCAATGAATTTTGGTTATATAATATTGTTTGTGATGTTATGTAGAATGATTCTGGACAATTGGATTGAAGAATGAGTACCTAAACAGCAATCGGCCATTATTAGGGTTAAAGCTTCAAAATTAGGGATTCATAGAATACCTAATATAAATTGATAATGGACTCATATTTGGACTGTATTTGTTGTGTAGATCATGTTTGCAGGTTCAATTTGAAGAAATTTCACTCGTATGATGATGTATGTGATTCGCAGGTTTGAATGGCATGAAAATTCGTAAGAGTTTTCCCAGAAAAATTCGCAGGAAAACCTACGAATTTGAGGTTGAAGACGAAGTTGGTTTGGCGCGAATTCTGTATTTGAAATTTTGATTTAAAATATTATTTTATTGTTCTGGATATTTGTCACCACATGTTGTGTGGTCCAGTGGAAGGCCAGGCGTATGTTTGACTATAGGGCCAGGGTTCGAATCCTGCCTTGTACCATTATTTTTCTATTTTTTCAGGTTACAAAGGAAGCATAATATATTATGTTCAATGGCCATTCTATTATCAGATGGGCTCTTCCAGCCGGGTGGTGATGCGTGCGCTTGTGTGTGTAAAGGTCCTGGGTTCAACACCACCCCAGGCCTTTTGCTTGTTCATTATTTTTTCTGATTTTTCAAAGTCAAAGCACAAAACAAATTGAAGCTATTTCCTTATCACCTACGCATGGCTGGCCTAGTGGAAGGTTTTGATGCTTGCAGGCAGAATGACCTGGGTTCAAACCCAGCCAAGGTAAGTTTTCTTTTTTATCAATTTTTCTGTTTCATTTATTTAATTAACTATTCTCTTATTATTAATAAAAAAATATAAATTGAATATGTATATTTAATAAATATCTAAAAAACAACACTTTTTTTTTCTAAAAAATTTTCTAAACTTTTATTTTTCTCAATTTAAATCATTTTTCTTTTATTATGTAATTAAATTATAATATATGTATATTAATTAAAATAATTTTGTATATTATATTATAAATCCTAAAAATATTTTCTAACAAAACCCTAATCTTAGAAACCTTAATTTATTTTTCTAAATACTTAATTGTAGTTTTTCTAAATTCTAATATAATTATCATGTTTATATTTATTTAATAAAATTAATTTTTGTAAATATAATTATAACCTATTTTTTTTGTAAATATATTTTATATACTATATTTATAACTTAAATTATTTTCTTTTAATAGGTGTTTAGAAACAATTGAACTTATAATAATTAAATTTTGTAATTATAATATGTTTAAAAATGATTTAATAATTTGTGAATTAAAATAATTATTTGTTCATATTTCTTCTTATTCTTAAATATAATTGTCTACATTAAAAAATTTTAATCTTTTGATTGTTCTTATAATATTTTTGCTAATTCAATTTATTTTGATTATTGTTATTACTATTAACCATATTATTACTAACTTTTGCTTATTATAATTTCACTAACATTATTTAATTTTTCATTATTATTTTACTAACCCTATTTTTAATTATTATTATTACTAACCCCTATTTATTTATTTATTGCTTATTTATTATTTTTGCTTATTTATTTATATTTTGCTTATATATTTATTTTTGCTATTTATTTTAATTGCTTATTATAATTATGTAATTGCTTCTTGGTGTAAATTTTGTAAATATGTAATTTATTCAATTTTTATGCTATGGTTAGTAATATAGGGAGTGCAAAAACATGTATTCTATTTAAAATTAAATTTAGATCACTTTAATTATAAGATAAATAAAATTGAACACTCACACACGTAAGTCGATTTTTTAATCGCCATCTCACTTTCTAAGGCTATCCCTCATTGTTGCCTAATCATAAGGTCAAGTGGGGTGTATAAAGCAAGTCCCTTAAAATAAAAATCATCAAGTCCCTAATGGTTGCCTTTAAAGATCAAGTCCCTTTTCGAATAATGATGATAGTCCCTCCTAAATGCTTAATACACCCCACAGTTGCCTTCATAAACAGATGTCCCTCACATGTCCCTTACATCCAAGGTAATGACTACCTATTCCTTAATAATAGGGATAGTCTTACCACTTAAAGGATAAAGAACAGAAAAGACTTAAACTTTAGGGTAGGTACCTCCTAGTTGCTTGCTCACTTCATTCTAAATTTTCAAACAATTAACAAATTTCAAACAAATTTTCAAACACAAGTTTTTACGCATCCGTACATGGATCATTATTAACTCATATGAAAATTTTCTATTCACACACTTCACATTTTCAAAAACAATTCAAAAGTGAGCTAAGTAACTAAGAGCCCATGGATAACCATGGATGTAAAGGGTGCTAACACCTTCCCTTTACATAACCTACCCCCCGGACCCAAAAATATCTTTTAAGGTCTTTCCTGTTCTTTTATACCCTTTCCTTTTGGATAAAATAAAAGTCGGTGGCGACTCTTGCTATCCTCAACATAATTAAAGTCAGTTCTCCCACCGTGTTACAGAACTGGCGACTCTGCTGGGGACTTAATAAAAGAGGGGTACCCTTAGGAATTAGATCACTTTAAATTGTTTACCTTGTTTGCTTTATATTATCTTGTTGGGATGCTCTTATATGTGAAAGGTCCTAACCCGAATCTAGTGTACCTTAGGTAAATGGCAATTGACCAAGGAAACTGTACGACGTATATCGATATGGTTGATCTGGTGGCCATAGTTAGTGTGACTTCTTGGTTGGTGCTTATGTTCCTTAAGTCAAGTTGAGGATAATATGAGGCTGACATATGTTGTCAATGCACTAACTAACTTTTAGAACCCTAGTTAACTCATCTTGGCCTTTAGAAAGTAGTGAGGTAACCGGCTTTGGTGCAGACTGAAGTTGGTTGACACTCGATACTACGCTCATTGAGATCTTAAACTTGGAGGGTTTTGGTTGGCAAGTAAGTTGCCTTCTGAACAACCACCCTTGTGAAGGATCAATGATATTGAGATCCCTTAGAACCTGGTTACTTTTGTAGGACAGGATGAACCATCTAACTTCAGGGGAGGGTACTTACCTTAAACCTCAGGCAAGCCTTTAAACCTAGGGCTATGGTGTGACTTGTTTGTGTGTGCCACATGTTTGTGATTGAGCATAACATCATGACATCATCATGCATCATAAGCATAGCATTTTCACTAACCATTTCAAGGACCAAAGGATTTATCTTTGTTCTTTGTTGCAGGTTATGGCTTTTGCTCGTAGAAACACCATCAGGATCAACTTTGTGGGCATACCTGCTAAGCTTAAAGAGTTGGTTTCTCAAGTGTCTGATCATTCCCAGTTCATCAAGAAACATGGTCACCTATTGGATCTAGTCACTTCAGGGTTCAATGAAGACATGATGAGTGTCCTATTTCAGTTCTTTGACCCTAAGCACCATTGTTTTACATTCCCTGATTATCAGCTGGTTCCAACCATGGAGGAGTTCTCTAAACTTCTGGGCATACCTGTTCTTGACCAAAGACCCTTCACAGGCTTGGAGAAAGAGCTTAAACCAGAGGTCATTGCTGCAGCTCTACATCTGAAGAAGTCTGACATTGTCCTAGAAACGAGAAGCGGAGTCAAGGGTATTCTTGCTAAGGTGTTGATAGAGAAAGCTCAAATGTTCTTGAAGGCTATGAGCTACGATGCTTTTGAGGAGATCTTGGCCTTATTGATTTATGGCTTAGTGTTGTTCCCCAATCCTGATCAGTTCATAGACGTTCATGCCATCAATATATTCTTGAGTCATAATCCAGTGCCTACATTGCTTGGAGACATCCTACATTCTCTTCATACTCGTACTACAAGGGCAAGAGGAACTTTGATGTGCTGCATACCTTTGCTTTATAGGTGGTTTATTTCTCACCTTCCTCGCTCAGTAATGAAGAATGAGCAAGGGTTCAAATGGTCCAAGAGGATCATGTCACTTTCTCACATTCAGACATCCATTGATGCTCCAGATCTATGGAGAATGTCACCATTATTGACCGTTGTGGGGAGTTTCCTAATGTGCCACTTCTATGCATAAGAGGAGGCATCACCTACAACCCTTCTCTAGCTTTACGACAGTTTGGTTACGCTCGGAGTGATGGTCCTCATGACATGTTGATTCAGGGCATTGTGTTTGACTACGACAACGATCTTCAGGGTTACCGTCAGAGATTCATACGAGCCTGGGGAAAAGTAAACAGGGTTGACAGCAAGACACTAGAGCCTAAGTATACTATTCCTATGGAAGCTTATCTCAGATGGCGTGCTCAGACTCTCATGATGCCATATCCTGCTATCCTGCCAGTTACCATGGAACCTGTTGCTGAAGGAGACACTGCTTATACCATCCTTCACCCAGACATGCCTACTGACATGAAAGATTTACAGAGATCTTGGATCCAACTGAAGGAGCAAAGGGATACATTCGAGGCTCATTACAAAGCAAGCCAAGAAAGAATCCTGGAACTAACAAAGCAACTTCATGAGGAACGGAATCTCAACTCATACCTCAACACAAAGAGGAAACGTCCATGGGAGACTTAAAACCCCATCTTTTGTACTTATTTCATTTCATTTTTTGTAAGCCCGAGAGGCAAAACAAATTTACTACTAATAAAAGTTTACCCGCCTGTTTGTTTAAGCAAATTTAAATCCTGCGGTCATTGAATACATTGCATATACATTCACATATCATATCATTGCATCACAGGGTTATTGTGCACAGGTTTCTTATCTTCTCGCTGTTTATTTCAGCAATGGCTCTTGAACAAATAGTCAAAGATCTCCAGGCTCAGAATGCCCAGTTCCAAGAGCTGATCCTGAACTTATCCAAGGGGCAGGATGAATTGAAGACACTGCTGGCTAAGAAGAAGAGTCCTGAGGACGACAAGGATGGTCAGTTGGAACAAATGCAAGCTGAGATAACAAGAATGAGGATCCAGATGAATGACCAGGGGGCTCTTATTCAAAGTTTAGCTCAGGGGCAAGAAGAGCTAAGAACCTTTATCCACAAACTTCAAAGTAATGGAGTCAAGGATCTAATTGTCAGTCAACCTCCATTAAAACAAGCTGATTTGGTTGAAAGGAAGATAAGGATAAAAGAAGGTAAGAAACTGGTTGCCATTGATTATTCTTCAGTTGAAGAAGAAAGACCTGATAAGGTTAATCTACCTCAACACAAGGAATGTAGAAGGAAATTTATCAAGTTCAGCACACCAATGTCACAAGTTTTGCAATGCCTGTTGGAGATGAAGCTAATTTCCTTGGAAAATTCTCCTAAAAATCCTAACACCTTTTCTCCTCGCTATAATCCCAAGGCAAGGTGTAAGTATCACTCCAACAGTCCTGGACATGATACTAATAACTGTTGGGCATTGAATAAGAAGATTCAAGATCTGATTGACGAAGGAATCCTAGAGGTTACTCCAGAAGGTCAAGTTGAATTTTATTATCGTCCATCAAACACCGAAGCTGCGAGACAAGTAGCCCAAAGTAACAAGAAAGGAAGAATACCTATGCCTGTTGAGATATGGGGCACCTTGGGGCATCCAAGTGGAAAATTTGATTTCATGGTGAAGTATACTGCTCCTCAAAGTTCACAGATTGCAATTGAGGACATTCAGCCAACTGGATGGGACAACATTTGAATTTTCATTTGTAATTTCTTTTATTTGTTTGGACACTTACTATTATGTTAAACTTTTGTTTTCATTAATGCATTTCATATGTTTGTCTTGAATTAATCCATTCGTTCTTCTATATTTTGAATTATGCTTCTTATTTCTATCTGGTGATATTTAACTCCTGATAAAGCTATAAGCCTATAGAGGGAGGATGGCGAAAATAATACCATAATCTTATGCAGTATGCTTTTGAACAGACTATGCTGACGATGTACAGGCATTGTTTCAATTCCTAAACAGTGGAGATATAAGGAAGTTAATCCCTAGTCAACCCTTTTGAGCCTATGAAGTAGGAGTTTTTTATTCTTGCACAAATTGACCCTTATTCATAACCCGGGGCAGGGTAGTTACTCGGTTAACTCAAAAACGCCAATTATCTGTGTTGTACACAACTAATGATGGTTCTCTGTAATCATTAAACCTGACAGTCAATATCCAGCAAAAGAAAAGCTCACTAAGTCAAAACCTATGAAGGATACTTAGTAAAACATTAAGACATCCCGCTGACTGTAACCTTGAAATAAGCAGTTCAGGCAAAGGGAAGGGATAATAAAGCAAAAAAAAAAGAAAGAAAAAAAGGAGGTCACTATGAATCCTCAACAAAGAAAGATGACTGAATGTTCAAATAAATTTCTGGTTTCTGAACCATCACAAATGTCAGTGTTACAATTCCAAACTGCTATGGAACTTCAATGCATGAGTTAGCTGAGCATAGGACTGAAGAACATCATGGAGATTGGGTTGGGTACAAATAAAATTTGAGCCTTTATCCTTTGTTTCTTAAACCATGAACCAGGCCACATTATAACCCTCTAAAAGTCCTAACTGAAGCATGGTTAGTTCGAAAGCGTACTGCTACAAAAAGGTATCCTGACTCCTTTAGGGCTTATTATAAAACTTGAGTTAATATCACAATTTTCAAAAAAAAGAAAAAAAGAAAAAAACTGTTTTCTAAAATAACTTTTTCCAAAACTTCAAGACAGACATAAGCATTGCATTTTTGAATATATTTGTTTGCATATACTTGAGTGTTTGATAAACAGAGAAACTTACAGGATGAATGTTCAAAGTCCTTCCGATAAACAAAGTTGCTTCCAGGATCAAAGTCCATGTATACAAAGGGGCATAGTCATTATCTCCCAATCAAGGGGACAAGCCATGATACTGCCTAACTCATTTGGGGCAATCAGGACAAGATTCAACTATGTTTAAGCAGCCAGAGGCAGATCTCCTCATCTATCTGAAGTGCCAAGGGTAACATTACAAAGTTCATAATGCCAGGGGCATTTTTCCTCATACAGTTGAATTACCAAAGGTGACATTACAGAGTTCACAGTGCCAGGGGCATATGCTTATGGGGCATTCTACTTGTTTCTACTGAGGTAACCACATTCAGATACTTCCCTTTATGGGACAATTCATCCCCAACCAAGGGGCAGTACTTTCTTTTCAAATCTAGTATCCGGAGAGTATATGGTCCATCACAATTTGAAAACACATTCCTCTCATTGTGTTACCTTGATATTGGATTCTCAGCAGAAGCCATGGTGGAAATTAATTGTCTACGCCAGTAATATCAGATGGTGTCAGTATCATGTCTTCAGATCCAACTATGAAAGGTATTCAGGAAAGTTAAAGAATTTCAGGAGCTATAGATCCAATCGGCTGTACACTCTCCAAGTTGAAACAATTCTGCTTTCAAATTCAGCTTTACTTTCCCCTCTGAGTCCAGATTTACTTTTACTCTAGCAAAAGCGTCCATTGGTTGTGTTTGAATGTATTATGCTTTTGAATATGATTGATGTTTACCAGAAATGCATGAAAATGCAGTAATAGTATTTACTAAGGACGAACGAGGGAAGGATTTCAACGAAGCTTCGCCGGTTCATCTTTACAAGAAAACTACAAAACCCTCAATAGGACGAATCCATCTTCATAAAGTCTTATCTCCCCTGGAATTTATATCCATCTCTTTTATCCTCATACGGATATTCGGGAATTTACTTTCCAATGAGAGTACGACGAACAAAGACGGGAGGTTATATCTGCCCTACCATCGAACGAAGACGGGAGGTTATATCTGCCCTACCATCAAACGAAGACGAAGGTTATGTATACCTTACTATCCCCAGCATACGGGAGGTGATATATACCTTATTATCCCCAGCATCCGGGAGGTTATATATACCTTGCCATCCCCAACATATGGAAGGTTATGTATAATATATTCCTCAACAACGAATCGGGATTTATTTTCCTTGGCCAGCAGTGGTTGTACAAAGACATCCAGACACTTCCGGCAGTATCATATCATACATACATCATTTACATCATACCATAACATACATATCCATAAATACATAATACATTTACTTAGGTGCATCATACTATGCATGCATACATATTGCATAAACTAACATTCTCCCTGCAGGATAGTTATATGCAGGTAAAACAATATCAACAACTTACAACAGGTCAGAAATGATCCATACACTACTCAAGATGTCCTCGAATAGCAGGCAAACGGTCTGTAAAAAGATCCATTCCCTGGTTCAAGACATCTTTCATAAGAACAAATCCTGACGTTCTTTTGATCCTTAAGAGCAAATCCTGACGCTCTTTTGGCCCCTTGTTCAAGACTCCTTCAGAAGAACAAATCCTGACGTTCTTTTGATCCTTAAGAGCAAATCCTGACGCTCTTTTGTCCCCTTGTTCAAGACTCTTTCAGAAGAACAAATCCTGACGTTCTTTTGATCCTTAAGAGCAAATCCTGACGCTCTTTTGGCCCCTTGTTCAAGACTCTTTCAGAAGAACAAATCCTGACGTTCTTTTGATCCTTAAGAGCAAATCCTGACGCTCTTTTGGCCTCTTGTTCAAGACATTTTTCAGAGGAACAAATCCTGACGTTCTTTTGACCCTTAAGAACAAATCCTGACGTTCTTTTGGCCCCTTTGAATAGCAGACAAATGATCTGTACAAATATCCATTCCCTAATCCAAAATATTTCCAGAAGAGATAATCATCACAAGATTTATTTCTACTGGTCCATCCAACAACTCAAATCATGTTGCATAAATGATTCAGAGACGGCCTATACAAAGACCTAGTACTGATATCCAGTATCAACATAAAGACATCATCATATTCTGATATTTTAGATGGCATCTCTAAGCCCATCACCAGTTCTTCCTGATGACATCTCTAAGCCCATCTCCAGTTCTTCTAAGTGGCATCTTTAAGCCCACTCAAGCATATACAACCAAACATCAACATCATGCTATGCACTGGTGAGTGCAAATTTTTGGGCTTTTGTGTTCAATCCCCTTCAACCTTCCAGGTCACGACTGGCAAACATACCAATCTAACCCCTCAGGTTTCAGAAAATTGAACAGGGGCAGCTGTTGCACCCCAAAATTTGCCCTCACAATACAAGACTTTGTGTGCTAAGAAGGTTCACAAGGTTCACAAGATTCACAATGCTTTCAATACCTTTCATGAGGTTCATGAAGTCTACAAGTTACTTTATGAAGGTTCACAAGGTTCACAAGTTTCTCAACATTTACAAGACCTTTCATGAGGTTCATGAAGTCTACAAGTTACTTCTTGAAGGTTCACAAGGTTCACAAGATTCACAATGCTTTCAATACCTTTCATGAGGTTCATGAAGTCTACAAGTTGCTTCTTGAAGGTTCACAAGGTTCACAAGATTCACAATGTTTACATAACCTTCCCTGAGGTTCATGAAGTCTACAAGTCACTTTATGAAGGTTCACAAGCTTCACAAGCTTCACAATACCTCCCATGAGGTTCACAAGACATTTTATGATAGTTCACAAGGTTCACAAGGTTCACGATTGGTCAGAAGAATTGACAATTCCCTCAGACAATGCACCTCCTAAGCAGTGCATCCAAAACTAGGGTTTTGAATTTAATCAGGCTAAATGAACTCCCAAGACTTCAAGTGAGCTTCATAACATCTTATATGTGTTCAAGAACCCCCATGACAAGTTTCAAGACTTTTCTCAAAAGTTTGCTCAGTCAGATGATCAGATAAGTCAAAATCAGTCAATGCAGTTAAAGAGTCAAATTGAGGTCAACTGTGGTCAAACCAAAGTCAAACTTCATGATTTTTTGCCAACATCAAGTATATGAAGTAAAATCCATCATTTGATCAAGGGTTGATCATGATTCATCAAGGAGAGTCCAGATCATCAAGAATCAGGAGTTTCTAAATTAGGGTTTCCTCAGTAAAAGTCAACTGAACTTTGACCAGACATAACTTTTACATACTTCATCACCAAGTCTCCATCCAAAGCTCATTTTGAAGGAAATTGAATTCTCTACAACTTTGTGTCTCACAAGCCAAGCCCAAAAATGCTTCATTTGGAAGGTATGAGCTAAGACATTATAGGTCATTTCAAAAGTCAACAAAAAGTCAACAACTTCAAAAGGGCATAACTTGAGATTGGTAAATGATATGGACATGAAACCAGTGGGGTTGTTTAGAGGACTCTTTAAGCTTTCCAAAATGTCCAAGAACACCCTCATAGCATTAAAATTGAAGGATATGTGCTCTTGCAAAGTTGGGAAATTTTGGGATGGTTTATGATGAAAATGGAGGTCTAGAACCAATTCTTTCCAAATGGGCTGGCCAAATTATGATCCAATCCATACACTATCATCATGCACGACCCAAATGATTAAAAATCAGAATTTTTATTATTTTATTTTTATTTATTTTGATTTAATTCATAAAAAATCATTTTAAATAGAAATAAAATATGAAAATATGTTATTTAATGGAGATTTGGTTTCTAGAAGGTCTTCAATATTGATTGGAATTGAAGGGGAAAGAAATCATGAGATTGATCCAAAAATAGTAAGCCTTCATACACAAATATTTGAATTTCAAAGCATGATCAATTTCAATCTTTTCATATCAAATCTTGTACACAATCAATCAATATTTTGACCTAGATTCAATCACTTATATATACTAAACACAACCCTATTGCCCAGCCACGAATTCTCTGCCTCTAAGTGTAAGTTCCATTGTTCAAAAATTCTTCACAAAAGTCACATTCGGATTCTTGGATTTAGGACTTTAGAAGGTAAAACAAAGACATGGCAAGCTTCATTGGACATCACTGATCATAAACCAGTACTCATATGCATCCCATACATGCCATAATGCTCTACCCGAATCCAATTTACTCTTGAAAATATTTTTTTCGATTCTATTAATTTGCTGCATATCAATGAATTTTGGTTATATAATATTGTTTGTGATGTTATGTAGAATGATTCTGGACAATTGGATTGAAGAATGAGTACCTAAACAGCAATCGGCCATTATTAGGGTTAAAGCTTCAAAATTAGGGATTCATAGAATACCTAATATAAATTGATAATGGACTCATATTTGGACTGTATTTGTTGTGTAGATCATGTTTGCAGGTTCAATTTGAAGAAATTTCACTCGTATGATGATGTATGTGATTCGCAGGTTTGAATGGCATGAAAATTCGTAAGAGTTTTCCTAGAAAAATTCGCAGGAAAACCTACGAATTTGAGGTTGAAGACGAAGTTGGTTTGGCGCGAATTCTGTATTTGAAATTTTGATTTAAAATATTATTTTATTGTTCTGGATATTTGTCACCACATGTTGTGTGGTCCAGTGGAAGGCCAGGCGTATGTTTGACTATAGGGCCAGGGTTCGAATCCTGCCTTGTACCATTATTTTTCTATTTTTTCAGGTTACAAAGGAAGCATAATATATTATGTTCAATGGCCATTCTATTATCAGATGGGCTCTTCCAGCCGGGTGGTGATGCGTGTGCTTGTGTGTGTAAAGGTCCTGGGTTCAACACCACCCCAGGCCTTTTGCTTGTTCATTATTTTTTCTGATTTTTCAAAGTCAAAGCACAAAACAAATTGAAGCTATTTCCTTATCACCTACGCATGGCTGGCCTAGTGGAAGGTTTTGATGCTTGCAGGCAGAATGACCTGGGTTCAAACCCAGCCAAGGTAAGTTTTCTTTTTTATCAATTTTTCTGTTTTATTTATTTAATTAACTATTCTCTTATTATTAATAAAAAAAATATAAATTGAATATGTATATTTAATAAATATCTAAAAAACAACACTTTTTTTTTTCTAAAAAATTTTCTAAACTTTTATTTTTCTCAATTTAAATCATTTTTCTTTTATTATGTAATTAAATTATAATATATGTATATTAATTAAAATAATTTTGTATATTATATTATAAATCCTAAAAATATTTTCTAACAAAACCCTAATCTTAGAAACCTTAATTTATTTTTCTAAATACTTAATTGTAGTTTTTCTAAATTCTAATATAATTATCATGTTTATATTTATTTAATAAAATTAATTTTTGTAAATATAATTATAACCTATTTTTTTTGTAAATATATTTTATATACTATATTTATAACTTAAATTATTTTCTTTTAATAGGTGTTTAGAAACAATTGAACTTATAATAATTAAATTTTGTAATTATAATATGTTTAAAAATGATTTAATAATTTGTGAATTAAAATAATTATTTGTTCATATTTCTTCTTATTCTTAAATATAATTGTCTACATTAAAAAATTTTAATCTTTTGATTGTTCTTATAATATTTTTGCTAATTCAATTTATTTTGATTATTGTTATTACTATTAACCATATTATTACTAACTTTTGCTTATTATAATTTCACTAACATTATTTAATTTTTCATTATTATTTTACTAACCATATTTTTAATTATTATTATTACTAACCCCTATTTATTTATTTATTGCTTATTTATTATTTTTGCTTATTTATTTATATTTTGCTTATATATTTATTTTTGCTATTTATTTTAATTGCTTATTATAATTATGTAATTGCTTCTTGGTGTAAATTTTGTAAATATGTAATTTATTCAATTTTTATGCTATGGTTAGTAATATAGGGAGTGCAAAAACATGTATTCTATTTAAAATTAAATTTAGATCACTTTGATTATAAGATAAATAAAATTGAACACTCACACACGTAAGTCGATTTTTTAATCGCCATCTCACTTTCTAAGGTTATCCCTCATTGTTGCCTAATCATAAGGTCAAGTGGGGTGTATAAAGCAAGTCCCTTAAAAGAAAAATCATCAAGTCCCTAATGGTTGCCTTTAAAGATCAAGTCCCTTTTCGAATAATGATGATAGTCCCTCCTAAATGCTTAATACACCCCACAGTTGCCTTCATAAACAGATGTCCCTCACATGTCCCTTACATCCAAGGTAATGACTACCTATTCCTTAATAATAGGGATAGTCTTACCACTTAAAGGATAAAGAACAGAAAAGACTTAAACTTTAGGGTAGGTACCTCCTAGTTGCTTGCTCACTTCATTCCAAATTTTCAAACAATTAACAAATTTCAAACAAATTTTCAAACACAAGTTTTTACGCATCCGTACATGGATCATTATTAACTCATATGAAAATTTTCTATTCACACACTTCACATTTTCAAAAACAATTCAAAAGTGAGCTAAGTAACTAAGAGCCCATGGATAACCATGGATGTAAAGGGTGCTAACACCTTCCCTTTACATAACCTACCCCCCGGACCCAAAAATATCTCTTAAGGTCTTTCCTGTTCTTTTATACCCTTTCCTTTTGGATAAAATAAAAGTCGGTGGCGACTCTTGCTATCCGCAACATAATTAAAGTCAGTTCTCCCACCGTGTTACACATACGACTAGCTCTGTTTAATCACACATATACATTACAAATGTATAAATCACATACATATACACATATCAAACATGCATATATAAAATCAAGTATGTTTCATCACACATACTATCATCTCCATAATACTCCAAATAAACATATGCACATTCATGTTTATTTCTGCATATCATAATTAAAATGATAAAATGCAACTCATAGAGACCGACACACGACTCTATGCAGATGCAATGTGGTACCGACTCAACATTTCAGCAGGTTCTCTCAGAAACCAAATGGAATCATCGCTTGTTACCTAAAGTAACTCCCCGTCGGGCACACGATGTTCCCCATTGCTCACGCCCCACATGGGCACACAATGTTTATGGATTGCTCACACCCTACACGGGCACACAATCCGATTGCTCACACCCCACACGGGCACACAATCAATGTGAATAAATCACCCATCGCTCACATCCCACATGGGCATACGATGTTTCTAGATTGCTCACACCCCACACGGGCACACAATCCGATCACTCACACCCTACATGGGCACACGATCTTGTTGTAGTCATCGCTCACACTCCACATGAGCACACGATGCTACAACGGATTCACAAAGAATCCCACAACACAAGAATGCATACATTATGCTTACATGCAAAATGACCCACAACATTCTTGAAAATGCATACATATTCACAATATAGTTATGCATTCATCTCATACAATTAGCATACATTCGCATTTAATTCAAGCAATGTATCTACTTGCCAAACGGCCACAACACAACAATCAAACCCACAATTCCATAATTAACATAATTACGTTTTATTGGAAAATTCGAGTAAAAGTCGGCTAAAAACTACTTTTCTTAGCATCAATAGATTCTACACGTTTCTAGCTTCGAATCGATATAAGGATCACTAAAAACGGATACCCGAAACTAAAGCTACGGATTAAAACACATAATCCCTCAAAAACCTACAGGCTCGCTGAGCGCCCTCTCGCTCGCTGAGCGAGAATCGCCCTGGAACTTTCGATGAGCGAGGGATAGCTCACTGAGCGACCACTGCGATTTCAGCAAAATACCAGCTGCGAACAGTCAACCAAAAACACTCCAAAACTCCTCTGAGCTCATACAAACATGATCAATAACATATTCTAGCTATCATACTTCGGCTATAACGATTTCCAACCGATTAATCTATAAATTTCTCACATTTTCTCTCAAACCCTAACTATTCATCTTCTCTAACTTTCATCAAAACCAAAACTCAACTAATCAAACACATACATAATCATACACAATATTAAGATAACAATGCTTATCACCCATACCCGATTATTTCGATTTCTTGGAGCAATCTTGAAGCTTTTCCAACTTTCCCTCTTTTCTCTTCTTTTTCTCTTCTCTCCTTTTTCTTTCTTCTCTTTTTCTTTCTATCTTTTCTTTCTCTTCTTACTAACTTATACTTCTATTTCTATTTCACTCTTTCTCACTGTCTTATATTTTCTTTCTATTTTCTACTCTCTCCAACTAAATATCAATTCTCTAACAAAAATATCAATTCTACTAATTTCTAACTTATCATTAATTAACAAATACCTAAAATACCCTCTTATCCAAATTTACCCAGAAATTCATAAAACGGTAAAATCCCACAACATAATATATCATCACATTAATTCATCAACATCAAATATCACCACGATTATTTCACAAATAAAACAATTATCATATAAATAAAATAAAAGACTCTACAAAATTTGGGAAAATCGAATCGGGCGTTACAACTCTCCCCCACTTTAGAAATTTCCGTCCTCGAAAATATTACCTGATCCAAACAACTCCGGATACGACTCGCGCATCCTACTCTCCAATTCCCAAGTCATATTGCCTTCCGCAGCGCCTCCCCACGCCACTTTTCACAAGCGCAATATCCTTGCCTCTTAGCTTCTTAATTTCACGATCCAAAATCCTAACCGGCAAAGCTTCCACCGTAAGGTTATCTCTTACCTCAACCTCATCCATAGGAATAACATGTGACGGAGCCGGAACATACTTCCGAAGTTGCGAAACGTGGAACACATCATGCAAATTCGAAAGATTCGGAGGCAACGCCACACGATAAGCCACAACACCAACTCGTGCAGTGATCTGATAAGGCCCAATAAAACTAGAAGTCAACTTCTTCGACTTCAAAGCACGACCCACACCCGTAACCGGTGTAACTCTCAAAAACACACGGTCGCCTTCCTGAAACTCAAGATCCTTCCTCCTCTTGTCATGATAACTCTTTTGTCTACTCTGAGAAGCTCCCATCTTCTCCCGAATAAATTTCACCTTTTCCGTAGTTTGTTGTACCATCTCCGGTCCAACTACCGTTCTTTCCCCGGTTTCATGCTAACACAAAGGTGTTCGACATCTCCGACCATACAAAGCCTCAAATGGTTCCATACCAATACTCGAATGAAAACTGTTATTATAGGTGAACTCAATCAATGCTAAATAACTATCCCAAATACCACCTTGCTCTAGCACACAAGCACACAACAAATCCTCTAACGATTGAACCGTCCTCTCGGTTTGACCGTCCGTTTGCGGATGGTAAGCCGAACTCAATCTTAGCTTAGAACCCAAAGTCTTTTGCAAACTTTCCCAAAACCTCGTTGTAAATCTAGGATCTCTATCCGATAAAATACTCTTATGAACTCCATGTAACTTCACAATCACAGAAACATAAATCTCGGCTAGCTTCTCCAAAGAATAACTAATATCCATCGGAATAAAGTGAGCAGATTTAGTAAGTCTATCGACAATCACCCAAATAGCATTATGACCTCTTTGTGTATTCGGCAATCCTGTAACAAAATCCATTGATATATTATCCCATTTCCATTCCGGAATATCCAACGCTTGCATCAAACCACTAGGCTTCTGATGTTCCACCTTAGACTTCTAACAAGTCAAACACGCATAAACAAAATGAGCTACATCTCTCTTCAATCTGAACCACCAAAAGATCTTCTTCAAATCTTGATACATCTTATTCGCTCCCAGATGAATACTTAAATTACTCCAGTGTCCCTCTTCCAATATCATCTTTTTCAACTCCTCATCATCGGGAATACAAATACGACCACGGAATCTCAAAACTCCAAAATTATCAACCTTGAAATCCTTATTCTCATTCATCATCAAATCGAAAAATTTCAAATCCAACTTTTGCCTTTCACAAACGGTTGCAAGAAAGTCATTCGTAACATGAAGCATACCAAATCTCACACTTCTCGGCGTCATCTCGCAAACCAAACTCAAATCTCTAAAATTATCCAAAAGTTCCCATTCTCTTATCATCAATGCGGACATATGTAACAACTTATGACTCAAGGCATTGGCCACCACATTCGCCTTACCCGGATGGTAATTCAAACAAAAATCATAATCCTTCAAAAGTTCTAACCATCTCCTTTGTCTCATGTTCAATTCCTTTTGATCGAATAAATACTTCAAACTTTTGTGATCACTAAAAACTTCAAATCTTGCACCATAAAGGTAATGCCTCCAAATTTTTAGAGCAAAAATCACAGTCGCTAATTCCAAATCATGCGTAGGATAATTCTTTTCATGCACTCTCAATTGTCTTGAAGCATAAGCCACAACCTTTCCATCTTGCATCAAAACCCCACCTAACCCAAACAATGATGCCTCACAAAACACCACAAATGGTTCCTTCGGATTCGGCAAAATCAAGATCGGAGCCGTTGTTAACCTTCTCTTAAGTTCCATGAAACTCTCTTCACAACGAATATCCCAAATGAAAGATTTTCCTTTACAAGTCAACTGCGTTAACGGAAGTGCCAACTTTGAAAATCCTTTAATAAACCTTCGATAATAACCCGCCAAGCCTAAAAAGCTTTGAATCTTCGTAACCGATCTAGGAACTTCCCATTGCATTACCGCATCAATCTTGGATGGATCCATACTAATACCACCATCGGAAATAACATGCCTAAGAAAACTCACCTTCGACAACCAAAACTCGCACTTTGACAACTTAGCATACAATTGTTTCTCTTTCAAAATCTGTAACACAATCCTCAAATGCTCTTCATGCTCTTCTTGAGACTTAGAATAAATAAAAATGTCGTCGATGAACACAACCATAAAACGATCCAACTGTTCATGGAAAATACGATTCATGTATTCCATAAACACAACTGGCGTATTAGAAACTCCGAATGGCATCACGGAATACTCGTAATAACCATACCGTGTCCTAAAAGCCGTCTTTTGAATATCCTCTTCTTTCACACGAATCTGGTGATATCCTGATCTCAAATCAATCTTACTAAAAACACGCGCACCAACCAATTGATCCATCAAATCATCAATCCTCGAAAGCAGATACTTGTTCTTAATTGTCACCTTATTCAACTGTCGATAATCGATACATAATCGCATGCTTTCGTCCTTCTTCTTTACTAACAATACCAGTGCACCCCAAGGAGAAACACTCGGCATAACAAACCTCTTATCCAACAAGTCATTCAATTGCTTCTTCAATTATACCAACTCTGAAGCTGACATACGATACGGTGCCATCGAAATCGGTCTAGTACCCGGAACTAGATCAATAGAAAACTCAACCACTCTTTCCAGCGGTACATCTTTAATATCGTCTGGAAACACTTCTGGAAAATCACACACCGCTGGAAACCTACTTATCTCCACTTCGCTCTCCACTGACAACGATGCAAACAAACCAAACAATTGAGCTTCGTCCACTAAAAGTTTCTTCAACTCCTTCGTGGATAGGAAACTCTCTTCTTCACCATCATCCAAAGAAGGAAACCTTACTAACTTATGATAACAATCTATATGAACTCGATTAAATTTCAACCAGTTCATACCCAAGATCACGTCCAAACCTTCCAACGGTAAACAAACTAAATCCATAACAAAATCTTTACCATACATGGTCAAAGAACAACTTACACACACTAAAGAAGTAGTTACCGACCCTGAAGCAGGAGTCTCAATAACCATCTCACCACCCCAAGAAGATATAAACAAATTCAAACGCTTAGCGCACTCAAGATAAATGAACGAATGAGTCGCTCCCATATCAATAATAGTAACTAAAGATGTACTATTAATAAAGCATGTACCTTTAATCAAACGGTCTGCACTAGTAGTATCCTTCCCTGCTAATGCAAACACCTTTCCGCCCGCCTGAGCTTGCTTCGGCTTAGTACACTTAGTACTAATATGACCAACTTCCCCACAATTGAAGCACTCCACAACATTCCTCCTACACTCGGTAGTAGCATGTCCAAGACCTCCACAGTTTGAACATTTCACAATATTCTTTCCACACTCAAAAGACTTGTGGCCTATATCGCCACACTTGTAATACTTAACGGGACCAGAACTCCCTCCATCAGATCTCCTATCAAAGTTCCCCCTATGTTTGCCCTTATCAACGGGTGTCACATAAGGTCCACTTCTAGCTTGTTGCTTCCCTTTCCTCTCATTCACACTCTTGTAATGTGTAGAACGAGCTTTGCTATCTTCTTCAAAGATTCTACAACATTCAGTCAAATCTGAAAACCTTCTAATCCTCTGATATCCCACATCTTGCTTAATCTCAGGACGCAAACCATTCTCATACCTAATGCACTTAGAAAACTCAGCAGTAGCAGCAGCATAATGAGGATGAGACTGAACCAATTCCACAAACTTAGCATTATAGTCAACCATTGACATACTACCTTGCTTCATCTCAAGGAATTCCATCTCCTTCTTTCCCTTCACACTCTCAGGGTAGTACTTACCTAAGAATTCAGTACGAAAAACTTCCCAAGTTATCTCTTCATCCTCCTCCTCAAGAGTTTGACTTCTACCGACCCACCAATCATCGGTTTCTTCCTTCAGCATGTGAGAACCAAGTCTCACATTGCTCTCTTCAGCATAGTCCATGACTCTGAAGATTCTTTCAATCTCTTTCAACCAATTCTGAGCACCATCGGGATCGAATCTTCCTTTGAAGACCGGCGGTTGATTCTTCATGAACTCATCATTCGCATTCACATTCGGCGCTCCCTGCACCGCCCTAGCCATTGCTTCCAAAGCAGCAGTCATTGAATTATCGTTTCTACCAGCCATATTATGATTTTTCCCAAAGACAACAACAAGATTAAACAAAAGTTCAATCACAACAACATCAAGACAGACACAACTAACTCGAACACTGGCTTTGATACCACTTAATGTAACACCCCCTTTCTATACCCCAAATAAGCAATTAAATCACTTAGGCACATATAAAATTTCATCAGAGTATATTTGAAAAACGGTATAAAAGAGGCATGCCACATTATGCTTGAAATTGAAAACATACAAGACCTGCTCAATAAAGATATGCAACAAACGGGGTAACTTACATACACAAGGATTTCATCCTTACACCCGTATTCGTCAATTCATTAAACAGCGGAAACAAAACATCACAATTTCAAACTTATATACTTATCATAAATATATCTGCAAGTTTGAATCACCAAAATATTCCATGTTTACATAAAACATATCACATCAAAATACATATACAAATGTATCCACAAAAGGCATCAAGCCAACCCTAGCTACCCGGTGCTACATATCAGAGCCGACCGACCAAAAAGATGAAGACGAGCTTCAAAAAAATATGCCATCCAGCAACCTACTCTGCAATGCCTCATAGAGCATCATAAAAACGCAAAAGGGTGAGAAACATTATCATAATAACATTGCATATAATTATATATCTCAACATATAAAAATGCACGTAAAACATATTCTCACCACACATTTCATTCCTCATCACCTATACACATCGCAACATGTACATACACAAATCAAGCATGTTCATCATGCACCAATTCACATAAACTCATATTATTTATGTTTATTCCTCAATTCAATTCGTTCCGCATAAACATACGACTAGCTCTGTTTAATCACACATATACATTACAAATGTATAAATCACATACATATACACATATCAAACATGCATATATAAAATCAAGTATGTTTCATCACACATACTATCATCTCCATAATACTCCAAATAAACATATGCACATTCATGTTTATTTCTGCATATCATAATTAAAATGATAAAATGCAACTCATAGAGACCGACACATGACTCTATGCAGATGCAATGTGGTACCGACTCAACATTTCAGCAGGTTCTCTCAGGAACAAAATGGAATCCTCGCTTGTTACCTAAAGTAACTCCCCGTTAGGCACACGATGTTCCCCATTGCTCACGCCCCACATGGGCACACAATGTTTATGGATTGCTCACACCCCACGCGGGCACACAATCTGATTGCTCACACCCCACACGGGCACACAATCCGATTGCTCACACCCCACACGGGCACACAATCAATGTGAATAAATCACCCATCGCTCACACCCCACACGGGTACACGATGTTTCTGGATTGCTCGCACCCCACATGGGCACACAATCCGATCACTCACACCCCACATGGGCACACGATCTTGTTGTAGTCATCGCTCACACTCCACATGAGCACACGATGCTACAACGGATTCACAAAGAATCCCACAGCACAAGAATGCATACATTATGCTTACATGCAAAATGACCCACAACATTCTTGAAAATGCATACATATTCACAATATAGTTATGCATTCATCTCATACAATTAGCATACATTCTCATTTAATTCAAGCAATGTATCTACTTGCCAAACGGTCACAACACAACAATCAAATCCACAATTCCATAATTAACATAATTACGTTTTATCGGAAAAGTCGGGTAAAAGTCGGCTAAAAACTACTTTTCTTAGCATCAATAGATTCTACACGTTTCTAGCTTCGAATCGATATAAGGATCACTAAAAACGGATACCCGAAACTAAAGCTACGGATTAAAACACATAATCCCTCAAAAACCTACAGGCTCGCTGAGCGAGAATCGCCCTGGAACTTTCGCTGAGCGAGGGATAGCTCGATGTGCGACCACTGCGATTTCAGCAAAATACCAGCTGCGAACAGTCAACCAAAAACACTCCAAAACGCCTCTAAGCTCATACAAACATGATCAATAACATATTCTAGCTATCATACTTCGGCTATAACGATTTCCAACCGATTAATCTATAAATTTCTCACATTTTCTCTCAAACCCTAACTATTCATCTTCTCTAACTTTCATCAAAACCAAAACTCAACCAATCAAACACATACATAATCATACACAATATTAAGATAACAATGCTTATCACCCTTACCCGATTATTTCGATTTCTTGGAGCAATCTTGAAGTTTTTCCAACTTTTCCTCTTTTCTCTTCTTTTTCTCTTCTCTCCTTTTTCTTTCTTCTCTTTTTCTTTCTATCTTTTCTTTCTCTTCTTACCAACTTATACTTCTATTTCTATTTCACTCTTTCTCAATCTCTTATATTTTCTTTCTATTTTCTACTCTCTCCAACTAAATATCAATTCTCTCACAAAAATATCAATTCTACTAATTTCTAACTTATCATTAATTAACAAATACCTAAAAAACCCTTTTATTCAATTTTACCCGGAAATTCATAAAACTGTAAAAATCCACAACATAATATATCATCACATTAATTCATCAACATCAAATATCACCACGATAATTTCACAAATAAAACAATTATCATATAAATAAAATAAAAGACTCCACAATATTTGGGAAAATCGAATCGGGGTGTTACAAGAATCATTACAAAGTTAAATATTTACGAAATATTTTAATCACACATTACACTTTTCAAAAAAAGCAAGTAAAAAAGTGAGCTAAGCATTTAAGAGCCCATGGATAACTTACCCCCCGAACTCAAAATCTTTTAAAAGGTCTTTCCTGTTCTTTTATGCCTTTCCTAATCTGATGAAATAAAGTTGGTGGCGACTCTTGCTTACCGCAACATATTTTGTGACAAAAACTAAAAGTCAGTTTTCCCACTATGTTACACACGTGCATGAATAAGGATTCATCTAGGTCTTTAGGCCCAGTCAAAGATGTCATGACATCAGTCTTGACATCCTGATAAAACAGATGCATACTTTAAACCTTCATACTTGTAGAATTCTTAAATCACATATTATAACATCATACATGACATTCAGAATCAGAACATGTTTTACCATAAAATACTGCCAATCTAAAACATCTACAATAAAAAACACAAACAAACAAATTTTATCCCTAGTTAGGGGAACTACGTTGACTCTGATTCTCATTCCCGATGAGATGCGTAGGCAGTGGGGTATAGCCCATTCGAGCATAATTATTTCGTTTCCCTACATTCTTCTCTTCTTTTTTCCTAGTTCAGCGGCAGATGAAGTAGATTTTTATATCCTTTGAAACAGTGCAAGAAGGCGTGGATCCCGTCGAGTACGATGGACGTGAAGGGGTGCAAATACCTTCCCTTTACTTAATCGAATCCCATACCCATTCTCTCTGGTTCGCAAGATTTTATTCTTTCCTTTCCCTAGGTTTGTGCAACATTACCTTTCCCTTTCCTTGGGATAAAAATGCCTGACTGATGACTCTTCTTCTTTTTCCGCGTCACTTTCGCGTTTATACTAGGAAGAAAATCCCGGGAGTGATAATGTTGAACAAATTTATGGAATCAAGATGAGTCCAAAATATATCTCTAACAATAACTTCATCCTCACACGCTTGGTACCTAGACATATAACTGTTATCATCCAACAGTTTCAAGAGTTGTTGCATTTCAGTAATAACCCCCTGTTGTATCCCAAAATTTTCGCTCCCATATTCAAATATAATGTGTCTCAAGAGGTCCCCTAATGATCACAAGATTCACAATTGCTCAAAAGGATTCAAGGTTTCATCAGACAAAGTCTACTCCTAAGCAATGGATCTTAAATTAGGGTTTTGAGTTTCACAAAGCAAATTGGACTTATAAAATCTTCAAGTGGACTTCATTACATCCCATATACCTCAAAGAATCCTCATGTCAAGTTTCAAGGTCTTCCACACAAGTTTGATTAGTCAGATGCTAAGATACTTAAAAATTAATTAATTTGGTCAACAAGTCAACTGTGGTCAATATAAAGTCAAACTTCAAGATTCTTGTTCAACATTAATATTATGAGGTAAAATTAATCATTTGATCAAGTGTTGATCATGATTCATCAAGGAAACCTCGGAATCATCAAGAATCAGAAGTTGCTAAATTAGGGTTTTGTGTAGGAAAAATCAACTGAACTTTGACCAGCCATAACTTTTACATACTTCATCAAATAATTCCTATCCAAAGCTTATTTTGAAGTAAATCCAATTCTCTACAACTTTGTGTCTCACAAGCCGAGTCCAAAAATGCTTCATTTGAAAGATATGAGCTAAGACATTATAGGTCTTTTTGAAAGTCAACAAACAATCAACTT
This sequence comes from Lathyrus aphaca, assembly GCA_963966055.1. Classification (NCBI taxonomy): domain Eukaryota; kingdom Viridiplantae; phylum Streptophyta; class Magnoliopsida; order Fabales; family Fabaceae; genus Lathyrus; species Lathyrus aphaca. Next base: position 405,566,347 of record OZ014522.1, on the reverse strand, counting down.
TTACCAAAGCTCATAATTTAAAAATGGTAAATTATATGGACATGGGACAAAAAGGTTTGATTAGAGGACACTCTAAGCTTTCTAAAAAGTCCTAGAACACCTTCATTGGATCAAAATTGAGGAAGTTATGCATTGTCAAAGTTGGGAAATTTTCAAGTGGTGTATGAAGTAAAAAAGGCCATAACTCCAATTTTTTCCAAATAGGCCTATGATATTTCAATCCAAACTTGAAGATAAGTCCATTCACGACCCAATGACTATATTTTATGATTTTTATTATTTATTGTATATTATATATGATTTTAATCATTTAAAATCATTTTTAATTAAAATAAATTATAAAAAATCAAAGATTTAATCTAAAATTTATTTTTGGATCAAATATTGGTTATTCAAAGTGATTGGTAATCTCCAAATTTGTACAAGATCAATATACCATGATAAGATTTGATTTTTTTTGACAATTATGGCAATGAGATTTCCTCACATGCAAGTAATACAAATCCATACAACCAAGGCCCATTCTCTTAACCTAATTCACTCCATTACATATACACAACAACAAGACAACACAAGGGGACGTATTTTTGGACAAGGAGAGAGCTTTCACACTTCACAAAATAAATAAATAAAGAAGTGAAATTCGGTTTATACATTGCAAGCTTGTTTCAAACAATTTAAAGGTGTAAAATCAATCCTGGAGGCTCCCTAAACATATCCCAATCATCATTAACATCAAACTCATGCGAAATCTCCCAAACTGAATTCATATTGTTCTTGAAATTTGTTTTTTTATTACAATTATTCATATATTTCTAATGAAGTTTGACTTTATTTTATTTTTTGTGAGGTTGCATAGATGATTTCTTGATGATTTCCTTGAAGTTTCATGGCCAAATCCGCATATCACCATTGTTAGGGTTTTGACCTCCAAATTAGGGTTTCACAATATAAGCCACTTAAATGATTTTTACTAATATGATTGAATTGTATGAACTATGGTGATCAATTTAGTGTGATCAATTTTAAAAAAATTTACGTGTTGCATGATGTTTGAGAAAACACAGGTTTTCCTATGAAACAAAAGTCGCAGGTAATGTTGTAGCAAATTCCGCATGAAAAGACGCAGGTCTAGAGGTAGGAGACAATGGAATTGGCGCGCCTGGGAAATTCAAATTTTTGTTTTCTTATTTTATTTATTTGTTTCAATTATAAATCACAAGTGTATGAGTGGCCTGGTGGTGGAGTGCGCGTTTCATTACCTTGAGGGCATGGGTTTGAACCCAGCTGTCGCTCCCGATAAATGGGACTGGCCCAGATAAAGGTACAGACGCGAACGGTCGGCGAGAGGGACAATGAGAACACACAGCCGTGAACTCACTGGAGATGAATAGAGTCGCCAGCTAGGCATTTTTATCCCGGAGGAAAGGTAATGCTGCATAGACCTAGAAAAAGACGGATAAGACGGTTGCGAACCAGAGAGACTGAGAAAGGGGGTTGGTTACAACCTGGGAAGGTATTAGCACCCAGATTGTCCGCCGTACTCGACGGGATCCACGCTTAAAAGATTTGTGTTTTAAAGAGGTAGTGTCAGTGCAATCTGTGTACAAAAGAGCTGGAAAAGGATGTACAGGTGTCAGTGTAAAAGAAGTGAAGTGTATAAGTGATGTGTCAGTGTAGGAATGAGAATGAAGTGCTCAAGATCATGAGGCTAAAAGAATGAAGCTGGAAAGAGGGGGAATATACAGAGACTTTTGTTCGATAACTGTTAAGTTATGCCTACGTATCCTCTCGTGCAATGAGGAAGTCAGAACACCGTAGTTCGACCCAAAGAGACTGAAAGATGAATTGACTTGTGAACTGCTTACTTGTCTATGCTCAAGTGTATGACCTGTCTGGCTCAGGTGCAAACTGTCTTGCTTTAGACGGAAGAAGCGAGTTCTCGTTTATGAGTGAAGGAGATGAGAAAAGAATCCCGGAGGAGACGGTTATTGTTTGTTTTTGAGTTTTCAGTCTTTTATTGCTTTTTGAGATTTGTCATAAGTTAATGAGCTTAAGTCTAAACCAATGGATTTAGTAAACTCATCACATCTTCCCTCTGATTAGGGGTAATGAGAATACCTTAAGTGTGAAGTCAGATTCTCACACTTAATCACCTTTGGTGTAGGATTAAGATCATTAACCTACTTGTGATTATTTAGATGTTTTTGTGGTTTTTGTTTAGTGTTAAGTAATGAGGTTAAGCCATAATCAGGGATTTAACAGACTCATTACACCATCCTAATAGAAGGATAATAGATGAGAATGTTTAAGCTGAGGAAAGCTCCTCAGCTTAATCCATGATTGGGGATTAAACTCATGACAAAACAAGCCTTTGATTAAGTGGATTTTATTTAATGATATGATGATGAAGTGAGTTTTATGATTTGTAAGACAACTTGAGGGGGACTTGTCCATTAACACTAGGGTTAGTCCTTCTTAACCAGTTAAGGAAGAATTAGAACCCTAATGCAAGGCCCAAGTTACAAGTGTAATGTCTTGATACTTATTAAGTGAATTGATTAAGAGATTTAAACACATTAAGGGTTTAACACTTAGGATTAAAGTTATACACTCCATCCTAAGAGAAGGATGCAGGCATAAGCTTAATCACAAAGCCTTAAAGCCTTTAGGGTTTAGTCCCTGATTATGAGATGAGAAGAGAAGACTCAAAGAGACACAAAGGTGAAAACTAAGAGGGGAGACTAAACAAAACCCTAATCATTGTCATGCTTGGTTGTTCCTAAGTTTTGTGAGGTTTGCAAGAACAATCTTCAATGGAACCACCAGGAAGCAGATGAAAGGATCAGGAGAAGCAAAGCAACTTGCTTCATTCAAGAAGACAAGTCACTTGGGGAAAGAAAGTGGGAAGAAGAAGAATGAGCAAGCTTAATCAAAAACACATATAAAAATGCAGCAATGGATGCAAGAAAGAGATGAAGAGAAGTTATGAGAAGTGAAGGCAAATTCACTTCTCAAAATCACTTACCACCTGAAAAGGTTAGAGAAGGAATGCAATGCAATGCAAAATGGGATGAGATGACATGATGAGAAACAAAACCAGAAGCATATACATGATGCTAATGATGCTATGAGATGCTAACAAACATGAGGCAGCACATGGAAATGATCATACAAGTTCATGAATGCAAATGAAGCAAGTTATGAACCATGAACATACATGAAAAGTTATGAAGTGCACATGGCATACAACATGGCAAATACATGATGCAATGATCAAACATGATTTCAATATGTCTTATGATATCGAATGAATCAAATGGATGCTTGAAATGTCATGGCAAGTCATGTTATGCAAGAGAATGCAAGATGGATGCATATGGAAGCCCAAATTAGGGTTTATGAACAATGCATCAAACAAAAATCAAAATCAGAAGCAAACAACTTTATAAAAAATTGAAAATGCCACACAAAGGACCCCTAATCCTATACTAAACCAATGCCCAAAGGAGAGGTCTCAACTCTTAACCAATCTCAAGTTATGGATTTTACAAGTTTTCTAGGGTTTTAGGGTTCCTAAACAAGAAAATTATCAAACAAATTGAAAATGAAAGATCAAACCATGGCCATTTAATCTCACAAACTACATGCTAAACACAATGCAATGCAAGAAGAATCAATGTCCAACTCTTCATGGATAGGAAGAGGTGATTTTTTGAACTTTGGATCAAAATAATGCACAAAAATGATTTTAAATCAATGAAAAATTCTTAAAATGCATCAAGATCAAAAAATAAATTTGGTTTGAAGGTTGGACAATGTTTCTAAATGTCTTAGAACATTTCATGAATTTTTTGGTGATTTTTAAATTCCTAAAAGTATTTTTAATAAATTAATTTCCATTAATCAATTAAAAATAAACTTTTAAATATTTAAAAATACTTTTTTAATGCTAAAAATAAAAATAAAAATATTTTTGTGTTTTAAAAATTAATGAAACTCAGGATAAAAAATTTCATAATTTTTAAAGCAATTTTGCTATTTTAAATAAATTGTGTAAATAAAATGAAAAAGAAATGAAAATAAATTGAAATAAAAGAAAGTCAAACGAATGGAAGGCTGGGATGAGCTCTGGGTTTAAAAATGTTGACCACGCGCCAGATCTAGTGGCCAGGATTGCATCTGAGTTAATTAATTTAATTAAACTAATTAAAGGGATTAGGGCTAAACAAATGGATCTGGGCCATTCAAGCAAGCGGGAAGTCAACGAAGTCAAATGATCTAACGCCCCACATTCAAATGGAATTAATGACTGTAATTAGGGCATAACAACATTCAGGTGACCGGAGGAGAGCTCCGGTCATCTTCCCCGACGACCCCAAAACCCTAAAATACGACTCAGGCCACCATTCTTCAAATCAAAGCCAGGGAAACATTCCTCTACTCAAACCTTACTCGAATCAACTCTCAAAATGAATTTCTCATGCTTAAACTAAGGGAATCGAAGCCATGAAGTTTCACGGACAAAGTTTCAGAGCCCTGGTAAAACCTCATTTCTCACTCATTCTTAAATCTAAAACCAACCCCATGACCAGCAAAGCATACACAATCAAATTATAACTTAAAAATCAAGCTCTGAGAGAAAAGTTTCATGGCCATACCTGAGATGGAGACTCCTGTTTCTGGGCTTTCAGAGCTGTTCTTTGGTGCAAGCTTGCTCCACTGACTCCCCTGGTGCTAATGGAAGGCTTGAAATGAGCTTAAACAAGCTGGTTTGAGAAGTCCAGTTCTGGTGTATCAGAAAATGGAGTTTGTGTATAGGCTGTTTCAGATCAATGTGAAGGGTGGTTTTGATTCCTTTTGATGTGTTTGATTTGTTGGTGAAAAGAGTTTGGATGTTTTGTGGCTGTGGAAGGTGATTCGAATGAAAATGCAGATTGGAGTGAAAATGGAGAAGTGATGCTCTTGCTTGATTCAGGCCTAAGTCTTGTTGGTTTTGGCTCAATGGAACATGGTGAAATGATTGGTGAAACTGGTTTGAATGTTGGTGGTTTGTGCAAAAAGTTTCGAAGGAAAATGCAAGTGAGGGTGATTTTGTGAATGTGATGCTCTTGTATGTTTCAGCCTTGCTTGATATGTGTAATGGCCAGCATTTGATCCACATAAACCTCTCTCATTGGTCAGATGATGTGACCTGCCCTTTATTGATTGGTATGGCCACTTTTGCAAATTGTCAACTTTTGTGTAAGAGAGGTATGGGTTGTGTTCTAGGCTGGTACAATGGATATGGGCTGCGCAGCATGGTGTGGTGAGAGGCTAGGGCTGGTTCAATGGCCAATGCAGCAAGTGGATGAAGTGTGATCATGAGTTTTGCAAGTTGATCCTCTTTTGGTTCACATGAAATCCCTTGTCCCACAAGCCATAAAACATGAGGAAACCTTGGTCCAATCTGAACTTTAGGACTTACATGATGCTTGTGTAATGGTTTGATGTCAATTAGAAGTTACAATTTGCCTTGGTTCATGATTTTGCAAATTTTCCAATTGGTGCATAACTTGAAAATTAGTGATTTTTGCCAACTTTGACACACCATAACTTTTGATCCAAAATGAATTAGGTCATGTTCTTGTACTTTTTGAAAAGTGAAAAATGTATTCTACAACTTTCATGACCAAAGTTTTTCCATTTGAAGCCTTTTTGGATCAAAAAGTAGGGTTTGAAAAGTGACCTAAATTGACAAATTCCTTAAAAGTCAACTATGCCCTAAAAAGTCAACTTTGCAAAAACTTGTAATTCTTGATTTTTGTGAACTTCAACCTTCTTCCATGATCAAATAAAGATCATATACACTCAAAATGATGAAGATCACCCCTTGGTTGGGTCATTGGGGGCCTCAGATGCCCTGATTTTGCACTGACTTGTCTGAAAAGTCAACTCTTGATCAGATGACTTCCCCATGGAATTTCTTCATGAAAATTGATATGCATACTCCCTATACCATATATAGACCAATGGAAACAAGAATGACCAAAAAAATTGGAGTTATGGCCTCTGAAACCAAAACCCTAATTTTAGGTCAACTGTGCAGTCAAACTTGGCTCTGCATCCACACCAATCCCAGTTCTTGTGATCCTTCTGCATTTTTGACTTTGAGGGGATGTAATATGATATAAGAACACACATGGACCCCTTTGAAGTGATTGTTGACATTTGGAGTGGCTCAAGAAGCTCTTGGATTGCTCAGATCACAAACCCTAGGTGCAGATGACTTAGAACCTATGCAGTGAATCAAAATGTAATATGAGGTGATATGATTGTGTCTATGCATATGAAATGATCACAAGCCATGGTGTGAATGGGTGAGGGCAAATTTGGGGTGTTTACAGCTGCCCCTATTCAAACATGAGTTAGTTGTGCAGGATGTAAGCGACGGCTTAACAGGCAAACAAGATAACTTGTGGTTGAATACCAAAGACAATCCAAAATTTGCACTCATAGAATGAAGAAAGAAAAGGGATATAGATTGTAAAGGAAAATAAAGTATATTGTAAAGTGTGGGCGACGGAGGACGACCGTCGAGCAGAGGACGACTGCTGGGTAAAGAGCAATGACGGGGACGGCCGACATGCTGAGAAAAGGTAAAGCCAAGACGGGGACGGCCGACTAGCTGGGGAAAGTGCGGCAAATAAAGTAATGACGGGGACGGCCGACATGCTGGGGATAAAAGGCAAAGCAAAGACGGGGACGACCGACTAGCTAGGAAAAAATAAGATATTATGATGGGGACGGCCATCAAGATAAAGCTGTAAAATTTTCTGGGGATTAATGAAACATGACGGGGACGGCCATCAAGTTCATAAAGCAAGGTAACCGACGATGGGGACGGCCATCGGGCTAAAAGAAAAGGAAAAGGGACCACGATGGGGACGGCCATCGGGTTAAAGAATAAATTAAATACACAGATGATGGGGTAGGGCCATCAAAGGTGAAGGACGATCACCTAGCAGGGGACGGCTGCTCTGATGGGGAATAAAGGAATTATGATGGGGACGACCATCAAAGGTGGAGGACGACCACCTGGCAGGGTACGGCTGCCGAAAATATCAACGATGGGGACGGCCATCGGACGAGCATGATGGAGGACGACCATCAAGAGGTGGAGGACGACCACCTAGAGGTGGAGGACGACCACCTAGCAGGGGACGGCTGCTCTCAGGGTTTATCATGGCATAGGACGAATGCCAGATAACCAAAATCAACAATGGGGACGGCCATTGGATAAAATGATGAAGGACGATCATCAACGGGTGGAGGACGACCACCTAGCAGGGGACGGCTGCTAAAATCAACGATGGGGACGGCCATCGGATGAGCATGATGGAGGACGACCATCAAGAGGTGGAGGACGACCACCTAGCAGGGTACGGCTGCTCTCAGGTCTCATCATAACACAGGACGAGTGTTAGATAAAAAGAAATTTGTTTGTTGGTGATCTACTGGGGAATGGTAAACACGGACGAGTGTTCACATCCAAGAAACAAAGGGTATGAGTGTTTAGATGTTGTGTATAGATTAAAGATGCGGACGAGCATCCTTAAGACTACGATACGGACGAGTATCGGGTAGAAACAAATACTGACTCGTGTTCAGAGATGATGATACGGACGAGTATCAACTGGTTAACAAGGAACACAGACGAGTGTTGAATCTGAGAGGACTCTTCTGGGGAAAAGTAGACACAGGCGAGTGTCTAAATTCGAGAAGACAAAAGTGTTTGACACAGTGTATGGATCAAAGATGCGGACGAGCATCCTTAAGACTATGATACGGACGAGTATCATGTAGAAACAAACTCTTGACGCATGTTCTGAGATGATGATACGGACGAGTACCAACTGGTTAACAAAGAACAAGGACCAATATTGAATCTGTGGGGATATGAATGGTATATACAAGATACGGACGAGTATCTGTATAGGTAGTATGAGTATATATAGATGAGTGTTTATCTGCTGGGGAAGGTGACACGGACGAGTGTCAAAAGGAGAAGAGTATAATAATATCAACAAGTATATAAAAGTGTAGATGACTGTGCTGGGGATATGACACGGACGGGTGTCAAGGAATTGTATATAGGTATATGTGAGTGCAAAGATGATGTCTTTGGCTTTCTGCTGGTGATTTGACACGGACGGGTGTCGAGAAGCATCTGTAATACGGATGGTCTTGTTTGTAAAGAGTGTTCAGGTGACTTTACTGGGGGATGATGATGCGGGTGGGTGTCAAAATGAGTATATACTGGTGTTTGTGATTTGTGAGGCAACTGCTTTTGCTGGGGACTCTGGTGGGGATGTTGATGAACTGTCATTATTCACAAGTGTTGGATTCACAACATGACTTATGATTATGCTATGTATTCGATTTTTGCCGTAATGCTCCGTATTAGACGGAATGCTACGCTTTGTGGGTGAATATGATGCAAATGCTATGATTATGCAAAGCTACCAAACCGGGATTTAAATCCCGTTACTGCGGGAATCTTCGATCGATCCGTTGAAGTAGACATCCCAGCTGGGGATGAGATCATTAGTAGATCTGATGATATGATATCTGCTTGGGGATTCGGGCCATTGATAGACCTATCCTAATAAATGAGAGACCCAGCTGGGGTTTGTAGAAGCTTTCTTCACTCTGTTGTGAGTTCTTCATGCGTTGCTTTTCTGGATAGAGGCTGGAACTCTGTGGGGAGATAACTCTCTGACTTTTGTGCTCGGCTGAGGGCGAGATGGCAACTCGGCTGGGGAGGAAGAGAGATCATTGAGAGACCTCTCTAGGGATTCTGTTGAAGAGGATCCTTGACTCAGCCGGGGATATAGGTGCCTTTTGTGATACCTGCCCATTCTGATGGGGATAAGTAATAAGTGGCAACTCAGCTGGGAGGAGTCATGAAAGGCAACTTAGCTGGGGAGAGAGCACTTCGGGTGCTAAAATTGAGTGTTGATTTGCCAGCTTGCCGGGATGAAGCTTACATGCCCCAAGTTGCGTTCTGGATACCTGCAAACCTGAAAAAGATAGAGAAACGCACAAGATAATCCCGAGGTATCCTTTACCGGATTCCGTCATAGGAGTTAGGATACTTATGAGAGTAAGCATATTTCCTGCAAGCATGTTTTTACTTTTGAAGATAAACATCTGTATTCATGCAATCGTTTTTTCTTTAAGACATCAGACATTTTTTGCAAATAAAATGTACAAAACGAGACATGACTGAAAATCTGATTTTATTAATTCATATGCCCTGAATTGGCGAGATACAGTCAAAGGAACATATCCCCTGAAATGAGGAGATTGTTACAAATTGGGAAACAAAATGCTGGCAGTGTTGACGATGCTTTGAGGAGCTTCCTCTTCACTATGACCCGTATGACTTTTGACGTTCTTCTCATCTTGCTTTTTGAAGAATGTTGATTCTGATTGAAGCTTGATCTTTTCGAAGCTTACCAAGTTGTAGATGATACAGACGAATTCAGAATGCAGTTGTTCGCTTATTCCCTTATTTTGCATGGATCGCCCTTTCGGGTTTTCAATCCATCGGGATACCCATTTTTGCCTGAGCTGTCCAATGCGGCTTTTCAACTCAGCGGGTGTACATTCTTTTGTTTATTTTCCCTTATTTTTGCCCGAGTCTTTTATTCTGTTTTTGACTCGCCGGGATGCCCTATTTTTGCCTGGACTTACATTCTGTTTTTGTGTCCAGCGGGTCATTTTATGCGAAGTATTTTTTAACTGCATCTGAATTCACAGGGGACGGGAAATCTTCACCATCCATGGTGCTGAGCATCAGTGCCCCACCAGAGAAAACTTTATTTACCACAAATGGTCCTTCATAGTTTGGAGTCCACTTGCCCCTGTGGTCTGTATGAGGAGGGAGGATTCTTTTCAGCACAAGATCTCCCACTTGGTACTCTCGGTGCTCGACTTTCTGATCGAAGGCCCTCTTCATTCTTTTCTGATATAACTGCCCATGACAGATTGCAGCCAATCTCTTCTCTTCGATCAGACTCAGTTGTTCAAATCGGGATCGGACCCACTCTGCTTCACTCAGTTTAACATCCATCAGTACCCGCAGAGAGGGTAATTCAACTTCAACAGGTAGGACTGCCTCCATACCATATACAAGTTGATACGGTGTTGCCCCAGTGGACGTCCTGATTGACGTGCGGTACCCATGCAAGGCAAATGGTAGCATTTCATGCCAGTCTTTGTAGGTGATTACCATCTTCTGCACAATCTTCTTGATGTTCTTATTAGCCGCCTCGACAGCGCCATTCATCTTTGGCCTGTAAGGAGAAGAATTGTGATGTTGAATCTTGAAGTCCCGGCACAGCTCTGCCATCATTTTGTTGTTTAAATTGGAACCATTATCAGTAATGATTCGCTCGAGCACTCCGTATCGGCAGATGATGTCTCTCTTCAGGAATCTGGCTACCACTTGTCTCGTAACATTTGCATAGGAGGCTGCTTCAACCCACTTGGTGAAATAGTCAATAGCAACCAGGATGAATCTGTGGCCGTTCGAAGCAGTTGGCTCAATCTTGCCAATCATATCAATGCCCCACATGGCAAAGGGCCATGGTGAAGACATTATGTTCAAAGGGTTGGGAGGCACATCCAGTAATATCCTGATCTTAACAATTTCTTAGCCATGGCATGCCCTCCGGCATGGGTACCAAAAGATCCTTCGTGCACTTCATGCATCAACAAGTCTGCTTCTGTCTTATCAACACATCTGAGGAGTACCATATCAAAGTTCCTTTTGTATAAAGACCCATCAGTGTTCAGAAAGAAACTACCAGCAAGCCTTCTTAAAGTCTTCTTATCATTGGAAGATGCCCCAGATGGGTATGTTTGATCCTCCAAGAAGCACTTAATGTCGTGGAACCAAGGCTTATCATCTTTAACAACATCTGCTGCGAACACATATGCTGGTCTGTCAAGTCTGGACACTGAGATCTGAGGTACAAAGTTAGCAGCTTGAACTTTGATCATGGATGAAATGGTAGCCAGGGCATCTGCAAACTGATTCTCGTCCCGAGGGATATACTCAAGCTTGACTGTTGTAAAGAAAGTCAATAACCTCCTTGTATAATCCCTGTAAGGTATCAGATGATCCTGGTGTGTGTACCATTTGCCGTTGGTTTGATTAACTACCAGAGCTGATTCTCCGAATACAGTCAATGTCTTGATCCTGAGGTCAATGGCTTCCTCAAGACCCATAATGCAAGCTTCGTATTCAGCTTCGTTGTTAGTGCAGTTGAAAGTGAGTTTTGCCGAGAAAGGCATATGAACTCCTTTAGGTGTAATGAGTACTGCACCAACACCACGACCATTCATGTTAACAGCCCCATCAAACATCATAGTCCATTCTTCTTCCGGGTTGGGCCCTTCAGTGTGAACAGGCTCTTCATGATCTTTTGCTTTTATGAACATGATGTCTTCATCAGGGAAGTCAAACCTCATAGGCTGGTAATCATCAATAGGTTGCTCAGCAAGATATTCAGACAATACACTGCCCTTGATGGCTTTCTGTGATGTGTATTGAATGTCATATTCTGTAAGAATCATTTTCCATCTTGCAACCCGTCCGGTAAGAGCTGGCTTCTCGAAAATATACTTGACTGGGTCCATCTTTGAGATCAATAAAGTAGTGTGGGTCAACATATACTGTCTCAGTCGGCGAGCAGCCCACGCTAAAGCACAGCAAGTTTTCTCGAGCAGTGAATAACGTTGTTCACAGTCGGTAAACTTTTGCTTAGGTAGTATATTGCATACTCTTTTCGACCAGACTCGTCACGCTGGCCCAGCACACACCCCATTGACTCTTCTAATACTGTCAAGTACATTATCAGAGGTCTTCCTTCAACTGGTGGCATAAGGATTGGAGGTTCTTGTAAGTATTCTTTGATCTTGTCAAAAGCCCTCTGGCAGTCTTCATTCCACCTGACCGTTTGTTCTTTTCTTAACAACTTGAACAAGGGCTCACAGGTCGCCGTAAGATGGGATATGAACCGTGAAATGTAGTTCAATCGACCTAGGAACCCTCGAACTTCCTTCTCAGTTTTCGGTGCAGGCATCTCTTGAATAGCTTTGACTTTATCAGGGTCAACCTCAATCCCTTTCTCGCTTACAATAAACCCCAGCAGCTTACCGGATCGCACCCCGAATGTGCATTTGTTGGGGTTCAACTTCAGTTGGTACTTCCTCAGACGCTTGAATAGCTTCAGTAGATTTACCAGGTGGTCTTCTTCTGTAAGGGACTTGGCGATCATGTCATCCACATAACATTCTATCTCTTTATGGATCATATCGTGGAATAATGTCACCATAGCCCGTTGATACGTCGCACCGGCATTCTTCAGTCCGAATGGCATCACCTTGTAACAGAACGTGCCCCAGGGTGTGATGAATGTTGTCTTCTCCATGTCTTCAGGTGACATTTTGATCTGATTGTATCCTGAAAATCCGTCCATGAAGGAGAATACCGAGAACTGAGCCGTATTATCCACCAATACATCAATGTGAGGTAAAGGGAAATCATCTTTCGGGCTGGCTCTATTCAGATCCCGGTAGTCAACACACATTCTTACTTTGCCGTCTTTCTTTGGCACAGGTACTATGTTAGCAACCCACGGTGGATAGCTAGTTACAGCAAGGAACCCGGCGTCCCATTGCTTTTGCACCTCTTCCTTGATTTTCATTGCCATGTCCGGGCGAGTACGGCGCAGTTTCTGCTTAACTGGCGGGCATTCTTCTCTCAAAGGCAGCTTGTGCACAACAATGTCGGTATCCAATCCCGGCATATCTTGATAAGACCAAGCGAACACGTCCACATACTCTTGAAGCAGGTCAATCAGTTGTCCCTTCACTGAGTTTTGCAGGCAGGCCCCGATTTTGACTTCTTTCACGTCTTCATCTGTACCAAGATTAATCACTTCAACCTCCTCCTGGTGAGGAGTAATAACCTGTTCCTCTTGCCTTAACAACCTGGCTAGCTCTTCAGGAAGCTCATATTCTTCTTCAACCCCTTCATCAGCTTGATTGATCGGATTGTCAAAGTCATACGAAGTCGTAGCCGTGCTGTTGTCGGTGCTGTCTGGAAGGCACTCTCTGCAAGGGTTCAGTTTGTTCATTTTAGTGATTTGCTTTTAATCTTGTTTTTTTAGAAAAGTGAAATAAAGTTGTCATTTTGAAAACACTGCCATTTATTTTTTGTACAAAAAGAAAAATGGAAAAACAGTGAGCGGAAAAGAAAAAGACTCGTTTGCAAAAAGATGTCTGATATTTCATTGATTAATCTTGTTGCACAAAAAGTACAGATGGCCCGATTACAAAATGAGTCTTGTCATCTTGGGCAAGATGCAAGACTTTGATGCATGCTATAAAAATACAGGAAATAATAATTACTCTGCATGAGTAACTCTTATAATTTCCTGGGAAGACCAGTTTGAGATACTGCTCCCCGGGATCTTTGGACGAATCCAGCTTTCCAGGTTGCGTTCTTCTTCCAGCTCGTCTTCCAGACAGTTGACAGCACCAGGGGTGAGCATCCCCCCACTCACAAAGTTGGGCTCTTTCGCAGCCTCTGTTTGATCTTGTTGAGTTGGTTTGTAACCCAACCCAAATCTATCCTCTTTCTTCTCCACCGATAACAGTTTGCCCCAGCCTTGGGCGTTTCCTCCTTCAACAACCTTCCGGGCTTGTTGGTATGATGATATTGAAGTACCAGGCACAGCAGATGTTTCATTCACGTTCAAGGCCTCAAATCCTTGGCTCATCGTTTCATGGATCTCCCCATCCATCTCAATGTACTTATAGGTAGCCAGGTGGCTGACAAAAATATCCTCCTCTCCACAGATTGTAACGATTTGACCCTCCCACTCGTATTTTAACTTCTGGTGAAGGGTAGAGGTCACGGCGCCAGCGGCGTGAATCCATGGCCTACCCAATAGACAGCTGTAGGCAGGCTGTATATCCATCACGTAGAAGGTCGTTTTGAAAGTCTGCGGGCCAATCGTTATGGGTAACTCAATCTCTCCCAGAACCGATCTCTTTGAACCATCAAAGGCTCTCACCACCAGGTTGCTGGGTCTTAACGCCAATCCGTCATATTCTAGCTTCACCAGGGCCTTTTTAGGTAAGACATTGAGGGATGATCCCGTGTCTACCAGCACATGGGAAAGGACAGCACCTTTACATTCCATGGTTATGTGCAAGGCTTTGTTATGGTTGCGGCCTTCCGTTGTCAAATCAGTATTGGTGAACCCTAGTCCGTGACTAGCATTAACATTTCCAACTACAGCTTCCAGCTGATTGACAGTGATCTCTTCAGGCACGTAAGTTGCGTGCAAGACTTTGAGTAGTGCGTTCCGATGGGCTTCGGAGCACATAAGCAATGATAGGATTGAGATCTTGGAAGGCGTCTGATGAAGCTGATCCACTACTTTATAATCACTCTTTTTGATGATTCGCATGAACTCATCAACCTCTTGATCGAATGGTGTTTTCAAAGCTTCTTTAACAATCTGCTCTTCCTGCACCAAGCTTTTCCCTTTTGCCTTGGCAGCAGCTTCTGCTTCGGCAGTGGGTCTCTGAATTTGTGGAGCGAAAAGACGTCCGCTTCGAGTGAAGCCTCCGCCTCCTCCCACATTGTCAATTTGTGGTGCAGGGGTTGATGATTCAAAAGTGATTCTTTGTCCTTCACAGTACAGGTCAGAGCCGTAATGCCAGGGGATAGCATTACTGCTTTCATAAGGTACTGGTCCAGGCACCGTGATAGTGACTAGACTGATTGCAGCTGCGGAGGGAACTGTGATAGTCTGTGGATCGTAATAAATTGTGACTGGTGCTCTGATGGGAGCAACACCTTCTGAATTGTAGGCAGAGTTGTTTTCAGGATCATAAAATATTGTGACAGTTGAGACATCTTCATGATTTGTTGCTGGTGTTGTAGGAGACATTGGTGGAAGGACGGATGTTGTTGTTGTAGGAGTTTCAAAATGGAGTGATGCTGGAGTTGTAGAAGAAAAATTTGTTGATAACTGATCAGTTGAGATAATAGATGAAGTACTTGTTGATGAAACCGAAGAATTGTCGGGAACAATGGTTGTTGCAGTTGTAGGAGGTTCTGGAGTTGTTGCTAATGAGATTGCTGGATTTGTTGGAAATGATGTGGTGATCTGAAGTTGGCCACTCTGAATGAGACCGTCTATGCCATTCCTCAGGTTATCGCACCCATTTACCGAGATATTGTAGTAAGCACACCCCAACTCACACCCCGGGAACATTTGACATTCGAGGAGTTGAGCCTTGATTTCTACCAACGGTGTCCGGATCTGACCCACACTGGTTATTAAATAAGACGGTTTGTCTTCTTCAATAGCGTTAATTCTGGGACCACCGTGGTTTGGCATGGGGTTCTTATTGACATTGGGTGGTGGTGCGAAATTCAGAGCTTTTGAGTCTACCAGGTCTTGTACCTTCATGTGCAAGGCTCTGCACTTTTCTGTACTGTGGCCAGGCGCATTTGAATGGAAGGCACATCTGGCGTTGGAGTCATAATTCCTGGGTAGACTGTTGGGATCTGGAGGTGCCAGCGTCCTTAGCTCAACTAGGTTGAGTTTCAGGAGTTGTGGCAGCAGTGTAGCATATGGCATAGGGATCGGATCGATTACCCTGTTGGCTTGAGAAGGCCTCTGTTGGAACGGCCTTTGCTGATTATTGTTGTTGGTGTTGTTGTTGTTGTAATTTCTCGGAGGATACTGATTCTGTTGATGGTACTGAGGTTGTTGTTGATAGTTTTGCTGCGGAGGTTGATAGGTTGGCTGAGGATGAGCTGGAGCGGGAATGGTGACTGCTGCCACTGATCTGTGAACATATTGGGGCCTGCCCCTGTTGGTGTGGATGGCTTTGGTCTCGCCAGTTCTTCTCGGGCCTGCAAAAGGCTTCCTTGTACTACTGGACGAGCTTGCACCGTTGTCTGAGATCTTTCCCATCTTCAATAGGCTTTCAATTCTCTCCCCGGCTATGACTACATCTACAAAGCTGGTAGATGAGAAGGCAGCTAGCCTATCAATGTAAGTCCCCTGAAGGGTGTTCATAAACATATCTGCCATTTCCCTTTCAGACATAGGTGGCTGAACAGCAGCAGCCAGTTGCCTCCATCTCTGGGCATATTCTCGGAAACTTTCCCTCGACGATTGTGACATTCCCATTAGGAGAGTCCTGTTGGGCGCCATGTCTAAGTTGTACTGATACTGTCTGATGAAAGCTTCTGCCAAATCCTTCCAACACCTGATGGTTGCCCTTGTCAGGTGAGAGTACCATTCTCTTGAAGCTCCTGTCAAGCTGTCTTCGAAATAGAACATCCAGAGCTTCTCATCCATAGTATAGGCCTTCAGCCTCCCCAGAAATGATTGTAAATGAGTCCGGGGGCATGAAGTCCCGTTGTATTTTTCAAAACAAGGAGGCTTAAACTTATGGGGGATCCTGACCCCGTCTACCAAGCCCATGTCCATGACATCGAAACCCAGAGAGTTTTGAGACTCTAAGGACCTTAACTTCTCAGCTATCTCATCCAGCCTTCTATCATAAGCTTCTTCCCCAGCACCCATTACTGTGAATTGATCCTCTTGGGGGTCTTCTTGTAGTACCCTGGCTGCAGTGGCAGTCCCTTGAACATTTGCAGGAATATTGACCTCTGGATGAAGATGGGGGCCAAATATAGGGGGTTAACATGAGGTTGGACCCTTTCATTGTTGCTGGTGCCGGCAGTCCCTATATGTGGATCTTTTTGATTTTGCCTTTCCACCATGGCCCTCAATCTTTCCTGGCTTTGAGCCATGTTGTTCATCACTTCCATAAACTGCGTCATTTGATTCCTCATTTCTAGCCTTTCATTGGCCATTTGGTTTCTGACCTCAGTAAGGTCCTGCTGCATCTGATCCATTTGGATGCCCGGAAGATTGTTACGGGTTGGATAACGGTGCGGACGGTTGAGGGGAAATACCCGGCGCCGAGCAATAGTTCCTGAACATCACAACAGAGTTAGTGGCAATAAATCAAAAACCTACAAAACAAACAAAAGGGTTAGCATGCAATGCAGTATGCTTATTTGTTTTTAAGGCATCCGGCTTGGCATTCAGTTTTGACCCTTCCAGACCCTTGAAGATGCTGTTGATGTTGCTTTTGAAGTAAACTCGGACGGAACAGACTAATACACATATATATTACAGGAAGTAAAATAATACAACTTGTTCTTTTTACAACACAAGCCCTCTAAGGGGTCAAAATACATTATAAGAAAATAAAAGTATATGGAATGAAAGCAACAACAAACAAATGGTCAAACACCAAGACCAAACTCATCCTTACGAACTTCCTTGAGAAGTGCTTCGGTCACAGGATCAGCTGGACGCTCCGTGAGATTCCTGATGAGGAGATTCCGGGTCGTAACAGCTGCTGTTAGCTTCTTGTGCTGACTTTGGTCCTTTGACCTCTTCACTCCAGCTTTGATCTTCAGCTCTGATATCTCCCTTTGGGCTGCTGCCAGGGCTTCTTGCTGCTCTTTTGCATTAGCTTCCAGTTGCTCTATCTTGTCTTGGACCCTCTTGTCCTCCAGGGTACGAGCCTCGGTGATCCTGACCCACCGGGCCTGACTCTCCTTCAGATACAAGTCTGTCCTTGCTCTCTGGAACTGGGCTTCTTTGCAAGCATTCTTCAGAATTTGTTCTCCAGCCTTAGACTTCTTGATATAATCCCCAGACTTCTCAATCTTAACCAGATGCTCCACTCTCAGCTTCTCTAGCCTCTCAATCTCTATCATACCATCACTCCTCTCCCGGAGGGTCTTCTGCAAAGCCTGAGTTAACTTCTCATTTCTTTCCTTCAAGTTCTCAAACTCCTCCAAACTGATAGTTGCAGGGGGTGGTGCTGAAGATGATTCAGGCATATCTTCTATGGTAAAGGGCATTCCAGAGAATTGAGCCCTGGCATAGGACCACTCATAATATTGTGCTGATGCCACATTGTTGCACTTCCCCAAAATGGTTATTCCCTTGGTTTGAACATTATCCCAGGCCCAAGCAGCCTGCCTAACAATAGCCAGATTAGGCTTGTTCTCGCAATAAAGAGTCTCAACCAAGTCCTGTGCTTTAGGAGTGTGGACCAGTGCATAGCCCAGTTGTCTTTTGAACAGCAGAGGGTTGTAGTTAATACTACCCTTAACTCCTATTAGGGGCACATTGGGAAAATGCCCACAGCTGGTGATGATATCCCTGCCTTTGGTGCTTTGAGTGCACCATCTGATATCAGCTGAAGTTAGAGCAGTGAGTCTCTTAGCCCAGTTTTTCTGCTGATGAGGATTCAAAAATGCATCTGTCTTGGGTAAATGCCTGATAAGCCAAGTGTGGAACAATGGAGCACAACACCTCACTAATCTCCCCCTCTGCTTTTCATTCCTCTGATGCACTGAGTAATAGAGATCCCCCAATAAAGTGGGCACTGGGTTCCTCAAGATGAAAAGATGGATTGCACTCTTGCTAATGAATCGAGGCTCATCTGCAAATAATACAATTCCATATATACTCAAGGCCAATAAAGCACAGACAGCTTTCCACTCTCCTAGAGAAGCTTTCAGGGTAGCTTGAGAGATCAGGAAATCCAGATGGAAGCCAGGGATTCCAGCTTTAGAAGTCATATGCTGCTCAATCAGAACAGGCTCCAGATGCAAAGCCTTGGCTACTTCTCCATTACCAGGAAAGACCATCTCAGGGTTGAAAGGGATTCCACCCCTGATAGGCATACCAACCAATGATGAGTATTCTTCTAATAGAGGGCCTAGCTGAAAGTCCTGAAAAGTGAAGCATCTCAGTGGGGGATCATAAAACTGAAGGCAAGTGTGGATCAGGCTTCTCTGTGAAGGGTCCAGATCCATAACCATATCAAGTATATCTCCATGGTGTTCCCTGAACAATGGTATGTGATCTGGAGTGATCAGGGTCTGAATCCTCCTGATGTCATCTAACTCTGGCTGGAAGAAGTGGTAGGTGATGTTACTCTTTTTAGGAGCCATGATGCTGAGACTGAGTAGAGACAGGTGCTGATGATAACACTGAAGAATGGGACACTGATTGGCTGGTGCAGATGGCAGATGCTGATGAAGATGGGTCAATACTGAAGATGGGGTCAAAACCAAAACCAAAGATGAAGGTGGATACCCTGAAACACAAATAAGCAAATGTCAATATGATGCAATGAGTATGTATGCAAATGATATGCAAGGGTTTGTGACTGAGCTGGATCTGATCAAAATGCCTTGATATAGGTCCAAGTATGTCCAAGAAATCCAGATGGAGGTCTATAAATCCAGTAACCAAGGTGGGGGACTCAAATAAAGAGCCACATGTCCAGGGTTTAGAATCACAAGAACTATTCCAACATGGAGTATTCTTAATCAAGTCAAAGTAACAGGGTATTCTGAGGTCAAGGTACCTGCAAACCTGTAAACAGCCCAACCCCCTCACAGGTGGTGTTCTAAAACAAGGATCCTCAGACTTGGATCAGTTATGAGAAGTGTAAACACTTCTAACCCGGAGGTACAGTGTTTACAATAACCATAACAATTCCTCCTCTAATTCACCTCAGTTTCTGAAGGTCAATACTAAAAGGTCATCCAGACTTAGCAGGCTTCCCAGATAGCCCTAGCATTGCAGGAAATCTGCAACACAGAGTTCTCAAGAAGAAACCCATATCTGAACCGTGTTTCATATTCCCGCACCAGACCGAGATGGAATGGGAAAGAATATGATTCACTCTAGCCTAGGTGTCACTCAGGTCCCAGGTATAGGACCTTAACTCTCAATGGAACACCCACCCACCAAAGCAAAACCAGATCCAGCCAGACAGCATGACAGTATGACAGTATGATATATGTAAAGCAGTAAAGAAAGCAGATAAACAACTGTACATAAATCAAAAATAAAACATATATAAACACAAATAAACACATAACACCCCAGTAAACACAAATCAATCAAGCGCTAGGAGGAACCCACAAAAAGAACCAGAAGCCCTGGTTGCAGTATAAGGGTCCCCAGCAGAGTCGCCAAGCTGTCGCTCCCGATAAATGGGACTGGCCCAGATAAAGGTACAGACGCGAACGGTCGGCGAGAGGGACAATGAGAACACACAGCCGTGAACTCACTGGAGATGAATAGAGTCGCCAGCTAGGCATTTTTATCCCGGAGGAAAGGTAATGCTGCATAGACCTAGAAAAAGACGGATAAGACGGTTGCGAACCAGAGAGACTGAGAAAGGGGGTTGGTTACAACCTGGGAAGGTATTAGAACCCAGATTGTCCGCTGTACTCGACGGGATCCACGCTTAAAAGATTTGTGTTTTAAAGAGGTAGTGTCAGTGCAATCTGTGTACAAAAGAGCTGGAAAAGGATGTACAGGTGTCAGTGTAAAAGAAGTGAAGTGTATAAGTGATGTGTCAGTGTAGGAATGAGAATGAAGTGCTCAAGATCATGAGGCTAAAAGAATGAAGCTGGAAAGAGGGGGAATATACAGAGACTTTTGTTCGATAACTGTTAAGTTATGCCTACGTATCCTCTCGTGCAATGAGGAAGTCAGAACACCGTAGTTCGACCCAAAGAGACTGAAAGATGAATTGACTTGTGAACTGCTTACTTGTCTATGCTCAAGTGTATGACCTGTCTGGCTCAGGTGCAAACTATCTTGCTTTAGACGGAAGAAGCGAGTTCTCGTTTATGAGTGAAGGAGATGAGAAAAGAATCCCGGAGGAGACGGTTATTGTTTGTTTTTGAGTTTTCAGTCTTTTATTGCTTTTTGAGATTTGTCATAAGTTAATGAGCTTAAGTCTAAACCAATGGATTTAGTAAACTCATCACATCTTCCCTCTGATTAGGGGTAATGAGAATACCTTAAGTGTGAAGTCAGATTCTCACACTTAATCACCTTTTGTGTAGGATTAAGATCATTAACCTACTTGTGATTATTTAGATGTTTTTGTGGTTTTTGTTTAGTGTTAAGTAATGAGGTTAAGCCATAATCAGGGATTTAACAGACTCATTACACCATCCTAATAGAAGGATAATAGATGAGAATGTTTAAGCTGAGGAAAGCTCCTCAGCTTAATCCATGATTGGGGATTAAACTCATGACAAAACAAGCCTTTGATTAAGTGGATTTTATTTAATGATATGATGATGAAGTGAGTTTTATGATTTGTAAGACAACTTGAGGGGGACTTGTCCATTAACACTAGGGTTAGTCCTTCTTAACCAGTTAAGGAAGAATTAGAACCCTAATGCAAGGCCCAAGTTACAAGTGTAATGTCTTGATACTTATTAAGTGAATTGATTAAGAGATTTAAACACATTAAGGGTTTAACACTTAGGATTAAAGTTATACACTCCATCCTAAGAGAAGGATGCAGGCATAAGCTTAATCACAAAGCCTTAAAGCCTTTAGGGTTTAGTCCCTGATTATGAGATGAGAAGAGAAGACTCAAAGAGACACAAAGGTGAAAACTAAGAGGGGAGACTAAACAAAACCCTAATCATTGTCATGCTTGGTTGTTCCTAAGGTTTGTGAGGTTTGCAAGAACAATCTTCAATGGAACCACCAGGAAGCAGATGAAAGGATCAGGAGAAGCAAAGCAACTTGCTTCATTCAAGAAGACAAGTCACTTGGGGAAAGAAAGTGGGAAGAAGAAGAATGAGCAAGCTCAATCTCAAACACATATAAAAATGCAG
Organism: Lathyrus aphaca; assembly: GCA_963966055.1. Taxonomy (NCBI): domain Eukaryota; kingdom Viridiplantae; phylum Streptophyta; class Magnoliopsida; order Fabales; family Fabaceae; genus Lathyrus; species Lathyrus aphaca. The sequence goes on along the minus strand of OZ014522.1, from coordinate 405,544,512 downwards.
CAATGGATGCAAGAAATAGATGAAGAGAAGTTATGAGAAGTGAAGGCAAATTCACTTCTCAAAATCACTTACCACCTGAAAAGGTTAGAGAAGGAATGCAATGCAATGCAAAATGGGATGAGATGACATGATGAGAAACAAAACCAGAAGCATATACATGATGCTAATGATGCTATGAGATGCTAAAAAACATGAGGCAGCACATGGAAATGATCATACAAGTTCATGAATGCAAATGAAGCAAGTTATGAACCATGAACATACATGAAAAGTTATGAAGTGCACATGGCATACAACATGGCAAATACATGATGCAATGATCAAACATGATTTCAATATGTCTTATGATATCGAATGAATCAAATGGATGCTTGAAATGTCATGGCAAGTCATGTTATGCAAGAGAATGCAAGATGGATGCATATGGAAGCCCAAATTAGGGTTTATGAACAATGCATCAAACAAAAATCAAAATCAGAAGCAAACAACTTTATAAAAAATTGAAAATGCCACACAAAGGACCCCTAATCCTATACTAAACCAATGCCCAAAGGAGAGGTCTCAACTCTTAACCAATCTCAAGTTATGGATTTTACAAGTTTTCTAGGGTTTTAGGGTTCCTAAACAAGAAAATTATCAAACAAATTGAAAATGAAAGATCAAACCATGGCCATTTAATCTCACAAACTACATGCTAAACACAATGCAATGCAAGAAGAATCAATGTCCAACTCTTCATGGATAGGCAGAGGTGATTTTTTGAACTTTGGATCAAAATAATGCACAAAAATGATTTTAAATCAATGAAAAATTCTTAAAATGCATCAAGATCAAAAAATAAATTTGGTTTGAAGGTTGGACAATGTTTCTAAATGTCTTAGAACATTTCATGAATTTTTTGGTGATTTTTAAATTCCTAAAAGTATTTTTAATAAATTAATTTCCATTAATCAATTAAAAATAAACTTTTAAATATTTAAAAATACTTTTTTAATGCTAAAAATAAAAATAAAAATATTTTTGTGTTTTAAAAATTAATGAAACTCAGGATAAAAAATTTCATAATTTTTAAAGCAATTTTGCTATTTTAAATAAATTGTGTAAATAAAATGAAAAAGAAATGAAAATAAATTGAAATAAAAGAAAGTCAAACGAATGGAAGGCTGGGATGAGCTCTGGGTTTAAAAATGTTGACCACGCGCCAGATCTAGTGGCCAGGATTGCATCTGAGTTAATTAATTTAATTAAACTAATTAAAGGGATTAGGCCTAAACAAATGGATCTGGGCCATTCAAGCAAGCGGGAAGTCAACGAAGTCAAATGATCTAACGCCCCACATTCAAATGGAATTAATGACTGTAATTAGGGCATAACAACATTCAGGTGACCGGAGGAGAGCTCCGGTCATCTTCCCCGACGACCCCAAAACCCTAAAATACGACTCAGGCCACCATTCTTCAAATCAAAGCCAGGGAAACATTCCTCTACTCAAACCTTACTCGAATCAACTCTCAAAATGAATTTCTCATGCTTAAACTAAGGGAATCGAAGCCATGAAGTTTCACGGACAAAGTTTCAGAGCCCTGGTAAAACCTCATTTCTCACTCATTCTTAAATCTAAAACCAACCCCATGACCAGCAAAGCATACACAATCAAATTATAACTTAAAAATCAAGCTCTGAGAGAAAAGTTTCATGGCCATACCTGAGATGGAGACTCCTGTTTCTGGGCTTTCAGAGCTGTTCTTTGGTGCAAGCTTGCTCCACTGACTCCCCTGGTGCTAATGGAAGGCTTGAAATGAGCTTAAACAAGCTGGTTTGAGAAGTCCAGTTCTGGTGTATCAGAAAATGGAGTTTGTGTATAGGCTGTTTCAGATCAATGTGAAGGGTGGTTTTGATTCCTTTTGATGTGTTTGATTTGTTGGTGAAAAGAGTTTGGATGTTTTGTGGCTGTGGAAGGTGATTCGAATGAAAATGCAGATTGGAGTGAAAATGGAGAAGTGATGCTCTTGCTTGATCCAGGCCTAAGTCTTGTTGGTTTTGGCTCAATGGAACATGGTGAAATGATTGGTGAAACTGGTTTGAATGTTGGTGGTTTGTGCAAAAAGTTTCGAAGGAAAATGCAAGTGAGGGTGATTTTGTGAATGTGATACTCTTGTGTGTTTCAGCCTTGCTTGATATGTGTAATGGCCAGCATTTGATCCACATAAACCTCTCTCATTGGTCAGATGATGTGACCTGCCCTTTATTGATTGGTATGGCCACTTTTGCAAATTGTCAACTTTTGTGTAAGAGAGGTATGGGTTGTGTTCTAGGCTGGTACAATGGCTATGGGCTGCGCAGCATGGTGTGGTGAGAGGCTAGGGCTGGTTCAATGGCCAATGCAGCAAGTGGATGAAGTGTGATCATGAGTTTTGCAAGTTGATCCTCTTTTGGTTCACATGAAATTCCTTGTCCCACAAGCCATAAAACATGAGGAAACCTTGGTCCAATCTGAACTTTAGGACTTACATGATGCTTGTGTAATGGTTTGATGTCAATTAGAAGTTACAATTTGCCTTGGTTCATGATTTTGCAAATTTTCCAATTGGTGCATAACTTGAAAATTAGTGATTTTTGCCAACTTTGACACACCATAACTTTTGATCCAAAATGAATTAGGTCATGTTCTTGTACTTTTTGAAAAGGGAAAAATGTATTCTACAACTTTCATGACCAAAGTTTTTCCATTTGAAGCATTTTTGGATCAAAAAGTAGGGTTTGAAAAGTGACCTAAATTGACAAATTCCTTAAAAGTCAACTATGCCCTAAAAAGTCAACTTTGCAAAAACTTGTAATTCTTGATTTTTGTGAACTTCAACCTTCTTCCATGATCAAATAAAGATCATATACACTCAAAATGATGAAGATCACCCCTTGGTTGGGTCATTGGGGGCCTCAGATGCCCTGATTTTGCACTGACTTGTCTGAAAAGTCAACTCTTGATCAGATGACTTCCCCATGGAATTTCTTCATGAAAATTGATATGCATACTCCCTATACCATATAGAGACCAATGGAAAAAAGAATGACCAAAAAAATTGGAGTTATGGCCTCTGAAACCAAAACCCTAATTTTAGGTCAACTGTGCAGTCAAACTTGGTTCTGCATCCACACCAATCCCAGTTCTTGTGATCCTTCTGCATTTTTGACTTTGAGGGGATGTAATATGATATAAGAACACACATGGACCCCTTTGAAGTTATTGTTGACATTTGGAGTGGCTCAAGAAGCTCTTGGATTGCTCAGATCACAAACCCTAGGTGCAGATGACTTAGAACCTATGCAGTGAATCAAAATGTAATATGAGGTGATATGATTGTGTCTATGCATATGAAATGATCACAAGCCATGGTGTGAATGGGTGAGGGCAAATTTGGGGTGTTTACACCAGCCTCAACCTTTTTTTTAAAACCCACCCTATGACATTTTTTCTAACTTATGTTTTTTTTCCATTTATATTATATAATTATTTTGTTTCGGGTTTATACACCAAAGGGCACGCAGCCTAGTGGCAAGGCATGACAGCTAGACACTAAGGGTCATGAGTTCAACTCCTCATGGCAACATTTTTAAACAAACCTTGGTTTTTTCCCTCTTTCCCTAATATTTTCTCTTTAATTATGTTTAATTAGATCCTTAATATGTTTTAAAACCATAACTAAACCTTTAACTTTTTTTTTTAATAAACTTCTAAAACTTTTTTATTATTACTAATTTATTTATTAGGTTATTTTAATTGCTTTAATAATTAAATTCTTTTTTTCCTAAAAATTGATTAGTTAATTTAAGTTTCTTAATTTAACCTTAACCTTTATCTTAAACCCTATTTTTCTTTAAACCTTAAAATTTTCTCAAAACCTTTAAACCCTAAATTTTTTCATAAACCCCAAAACCTTAACCCTAATTTGTTTTTTAAAAAAACTTAATTTTCAAACCTTTTCTTTAAAACTTATTTTTTATTTTCATTTATTTTTATGTTATTCATTTATTATTCGCCTTATTATGTAACTGCCCCGAATTCATGTAATAGTGTAGGAATCATTTAGTTTCTGCCTTTTAATTTCTGCCTTTATTTTTCATATTCACTGTGTGGTTAATAATTTAGGGTGTGAAAAAAATTAAATGAACAATATGGACTTAGAAAACTAATTCCCAAGATAAAATATTTGAAAATAACACTCACACTTGTAAGTCGATCGTTTTATAATCGCCATCTGCACTTCCTAGGGTTCCCCTCTTGGTTGCCTTAAGAAAATGGTCAAGTCCCTCGAAAGTGGGGGTATCTTAAAAGCAAAGTCCCTTTAAACAGATAAATCATCAAGTCCTTTCAAAGATAAAAGATCATAGTCCCCTCGAAGTTGCCTACGGAATAAATGATCTCGTCCCTCGATGACCCTACGAAACAAATGATGATTGTCCCTACAAATTGCTAAAGACACCCCTACAAGTTGCTTTCTCTGACCATACGATGACCCTATGCTCTTCCCTTAATAAATCCAAGATAAATGACTACTTACTCCTTAATAGTAAGGACGGTCTTACCCTTGAAAGGAAATAAAGAAACATGAAAGACCAAACTTAGGGTGGGTAGCGCTTAATTACTTGCTCACACTTTCAATAATTCTTTTCACACCCCACTTTTAAAATCTTTTCAAACCCAAGACTTTGTATACATCCATACAAGGATTATTACAAAGACTTATGAAATTTTCTAATCACACACTACACATTTTTCAAACAAGTTAAAGTGAGTTAAGTAATTAAGAGCCCATGGATAACCATGGATATAAAGGGTGCTAATACCTTCCCTTTATATAACCTACCCCCCGAACTCAAAATATTTTAAGGTATTTCTTGTTCTTTTATACCCGTTCCTTTTGGATAAAATAAAAGTCGGTGGAGACTCTTGCTATCCGCTCATGTTTTTGTTAAACAAAAACACCCAAGTCAGTTCTCCCACCGTGTTACAGAACTGGCGACTCTGCTGGGGAGTACTAAGTAAAAGAGGGGTTACCTTAGGAATTAGATCACTTACTTGTTTGATTTGCTTGATTTATCTTTAAGGGATTGCTGTGGGATTATTGTGAGAAAGATCCTAACCTGGATCTAGTGTACCTTAGGTAAGTAGCAATAGACCAAGGAAATTGTACGGTGTATACCTATATGGTTGATCTGGTGGGTACAGTTAGTGTGACTTCTTGGTTGGTTCTTATGTTCCTTAAGTAAGTTGAGGATAATATGAGGCTTCCATATGTTGTCATTAACACTAACTACCCTTTAGAACTCTAATTGACCCATCTTATCCTCTAGAAAGTAGTGAGATAACCGGCTTTGGTGAAGTCTAAAGTTGGTTGATACTCGATGCTACACTCATTGGGATTCTAATCTTGGGGAGTTTTGGTTGGCAAGTCAGTTGCTTACTGAACAACAACCTTTGATAAGGATCAATGATATTGAGATCCCTTAGAACCTGGTTACTTTTACTAGGACAAGATGAACCAACTAAACTTAAATGGGGAGGGTGCTTTCCTATAAACTTCATGCAAGCCTTTTAAAGTTAGGGATACTGTGTGACTTGCTTGTGTGTGCCACTTGTTTGTGATTGAACATAATATCATAACATCATGACATCATAAGCATAGCATTCTCACTAACCATTTCAAGGACCAATGGATTTATCTTTGTTCTTTGTTGCAGGTTATGACTTCCACTCGTAGGAATACTATACGGATCAACTTTGTAGGGATACCCTCCAGGCTTAAATAATTGATCTCAAAACTTCCTGAAAGCTCCCAATTCATCAAGAAGCATAGTTATTTGCTTGACTTGGTTACCTCAGGATTTGGTGTGCCTATCCTTGATCATAAACCTTTCACAGGCTTAGAGAAAGAGCCTAAACCTGAAGTCATTGTTGCATCCCTACATTTGAAGAAATCAGACATTGTCCTAGAAACAAGAAGTGGAGTTAAGGGTATTCTGGCCAAAGTATTGATAGAGAAAGCTCAGGTGTTCTTGGATGATATGAGTTATGATGATTTTGAGGAAATCTAAGCCTTGTTGATTTATGGTTTGGTATTATTCCCTAATCCAGACCAATTCATAGATGTATACGCCATCAACATATTTCTGACTCACAATCTGGTGCCTACCTTGCTTGGGGATATCTTGCACTATCTTCACACTCGTACTACGAGGGCGCGAGGAACTCTGATGTGTTGTATACCTCTACTATCAAGGTGGTTTATTTCACACCTTCCTCGATCTATGATGAAGAATGAACAAAGTTTAAGGTGGACCAAAAGGATAATGTCACTTTCTCATTCAGACATTCATTGGTGTTCTCGATCTATGGAGAACATTACTATTATTGACTGTTGTGGGGAATTCCCCAATGTGCCACTCCTTGGCATTAGAGGGGGTATTACCTACAATCCTTCTTTAGCACTACGTTAGTTTGGTTATGCTCGGAGTAATGGTCCTCATGACATGCTTATTCAAGGTATTGTGTTTGATTATGACAACGATCTTCAAGGTTACCGTAAAAGGTTTATACGAGCTTAGAGTAAGGTGAACAAGGTTGATAGCAAGACTCTAGAACCAAAATACTCCATTCCTATGGAACCTTAAATCAAATGGGTGTGGTCTCGTGCTCAGACTCTTATGATGCCATATCCTGTTGTTCTACCTGTTGAGCTTATCATTGAAGGAGATGTTCCTTATACCATTCTATATCCTGATATGCCTATTGATTTGGAAGAGCTGCAGAAGTCCAAGATCCAACTCAAGGAGAAAATAAATACCTTTGAATCTCAATTCAGGGTTAGCCAAGAAAGAGTGTTGGAGCTGACAAAACAACTTCACGAGGAGCGGAATCTCAACACATATCTCAACACCAAGAGGAAGCGTCCATGGGAGACTCAAATCTCAGATGTTTTATTTTCTTTCTAAGTTTTGTTTTCTTTCATTTGTAAGCCCAAGGGGCAATATTATTTCAAGCCTACTAATAAGAATTTTTGTTTTTTGTTTGTTTTAACAAATTTAAATCATGTGGTCCTTGAAAACATTGCATACACATTTACATACCATATCATTGCATGACAAATTCTCATAGCAGGTTTCTCATCTTCTCGCTGTTTATTTCAGCAGAAATGGCTCTCGAACAATCTGTCAAAGATCTTCAAGCTCATAATGCTCAATTTCAAGAAATGATCCTGAATTTTTCCAAGTGGAAAGAAGAGTTGAAAGCCCTCCTCACTAAGGACATGAAAAAGAAGAATCCTGAAGACAACAAGGAAGATAAGTTGGAACAACTGCAAGTTGGGATGGAAGAGATGAGATTCCAGATGAATGGTCAGGTTGCTCTTATCCAAAACTTAGCCCAAGGGCAAGAAGAGCTGAGAGTCTTTGTCAATAAACTTCAAGGTAACGGAGTCAGGAATCTAATCATCAGTAAACCTCCTATGAAACAAGTTGACTTGGTTGAAAGGAAGATAAGGATAAGAGAAGGAAAGAGACAAGCTACTACTGATAGCTCTTCAATTGAAGGAAGAAGGTCTTATAGGGTTAATTCTCCTCAACACAAGGAACATAAAAGACTATTTATCAAGATCAACACGCCAATGTCGCAAACTTTGCAATGCTTGTTGGAGATGAAGCTGATTACCTTAAAAGACCCTCCTCAAAAGCCCAATACTTCCTCTCTTTGCTATAATCCCTATGTAAGGTATGCATATCACTCCAATTGTCCTAGACATGACATTGATAAATGTTGGGCATCGATGAATAAGATTCAAGACCTGATTGACGAAGGAATCCTCGAGGTTACGCCAGAAGACCATATTGAATTCTCCTATTGTTCATCAAACATCAAAGCAGCCAGATACCCAGAGTGACAAGTTTAGAGGAAAAGGTTTTGAGAACATTTGAATTTTCATTTGTAATTTCTTTTGTTAGCTTAGACGCTTACTATTATGTCATATTTTGTTTTCACAATAATGCATTGTATATGTTTGTCTTGAATTAATCCATTCGTTTCACTATATTTAAAACTATGCTTCTTACTTCTATTTTGTGATATTCAACTCTTGTTAAAGCTGTAAGCCTTTAGAGGGAGGATGAAGAAGACGATACCATAATTTCATATAGTATGCTTTTGAACAGACTATGTTGACGATGCACATGCATTGTTTCGACTCCTAAACACTGGAGATATAAGGAAGTTAATCCCTAGTAAACCCTTTTGAGCCTATGAAGTAGGAGTTTTCATTCTCACGCAAATTAAAACCCTCAATCATAACTCGGGGCAGGGTAATTCCTTGGTTAACTCAATTATGACAGTTGTCCTTTTGTACACAACTAATGATGGTTCCCTGTAATCATTAAGTCTGACAGTCAATATCTAGCAAAATAAAAGCTAACTAAGTCAAAACCTATGAAGGAGACTTAATAAAAAATTGAGACATCCTACTGACTGTAATCTTGAAACAAGCAGTTTAGGCAAAAGGAAGGGATAACAAAGTCAAAATAAAAAATGAGGTCACTACAAATCCTCAACGAAAAAAAAAGATGACTGACTTTTCAAATAAAATTTTGGTTTCTGAACCATCGTAAATGTCAGTGTTACAATTTCAAACTCTTTTGGGAGCCTCAATGCATAAGTTAACCGAACACAGGACTGAAGAACATCACGGAGAATGGGTTGGGTACAAAGAATTAATTTCTGCCTTTATTTTTCATATTCACTGCGCGGTTAATAATCTAGGGCGTGAAAAGAATTAAATGAACAATATGGACTTAGAAAACTAATTCCCAAGATAAAATATTTGAAAATAACACTCACACACGTAAGTCGATCGTTCTACGATCGCCATCTGCACTTCCTAGGGTTCCCCTCTTGGTTGCTTAAACAAATGGTCAAGTCCCTCGAAAGTGGGGGTGTCTTAAAAGCAAAGTCCCTTCAAACAGATAAATCATCAAGTCCCTTCAAAGATAAAATATCATAGTCCCCTCGAAGTTGCCTACGAAATAAATTATCTCGTCCCTCGATGACCCTACGAAACAAATGATGATAGTCCCTACGAATTGCTAAAGACACCCCTACAAGTTGCTTTCTCTGACCATACGATGACCCTATGTCCGTCCCTTAATAAATCCAAGGTAAATGACTACTTACTCCTTAATAGTAAGGAAAGTCTTACCCTTGAAAGGAAATAATGAAACTTGAAAGACCAAACTTAGGGTGGTTAGCGCTTAATTACTTGCTCACACTTTCAAAAATTCTTTTCACACCCCACTTTTAAAATATTTTCAAACCCAAGACTTTGTATACATCCATATGAGGATCATTACAAAGACTTATGAAATTTTCTAATCACACACTACACATTTTTCAAACAAGTTAAAGTGAGCTAAGTAATTAAGAGCCAATGGATCACCATGGATATAAAGGGTGCTAATACCTTCCTTTTATATAACCTACCCCCAAACTCAAAATCTTTTAAGGTCTTTCCTGTTCTTTTATACCTTTTCCTATTGGATAAAATAAAATTCGGTGGCGACTCTTGCTATCCGCACATGTTTTTGTTAAACAAAAACACCTAAGTCAGTTCTCCCACCGTGTTACACCCCTTAAGCGCCTTGTTAGTTAGGTATCAAATATTATACTTGCTTGATATTTGATATATTTTTGGATATTTTATGTTTCAGCGTTGCAAGTATAATTTTTGGTTGAACCATATTCAATGTCATGTCAGCAACGCATTCCTTCTCTTCTGGCATGAACTGACACACACTAGGATGACCGACTAATTTTTCACACAAATCATCGTTACGCAAACCACATATCACATTAAATATCCATTTTTTGTTTGCCAACATGTAACCACGCACATTAAATGGACACTTACTTTTTTTTAATCAGTGTCGTCTCATTTAAAATTTCGTAGAGGAGTTATATATTTCCCGCTTCTTTGCACATCATTTTCACAAAAGCGCATCTTCTATCCGAACTATTATCGGACCTTCTGATAATTACACCAAATCCAAGTTTAGAGGCTTCATACGAATCCATTGAAGAATTTGATCACGAGATTCAAACTCTTGCTCGTTTTTAAATGTACTGCCAACATCTACAACCTTCACAAGAACACCTTGGACATTCCGAGAAACAACTTATTTTGGAAAAACATCGAGATGCACCATATCTAACGAAAACAATTACAACATAACAATATATAAGCGCCACTGCTGGAAAAAGACTTGGAAAATGAACACAGACTAGTTCGGATTATGCATCTTCGGACAAGTTCATACTCGTTCCAGAGATACATTTCCAGACACGCTCGTTTTTTTCCAGACAAAATGCTTGATTAATGTGAGAAATACAGTGGGAAATAAAGGATATTTATCTGAAATTCTATCTTCTTTTGCTCCCTATGATGTGATGAACCACAAGAATGAAGATTTATAGTGAAAAAATGGATTTATAAATGAGGGTTTTTTGGTGAGGGTTTGTGTTGAAAAACAACAATGGCAATAATGGCTACAATGACGGTTTGATTATGCATTTGCTTCTTTTACTAGATTATTCCAAATATGCATCTCCGGAAATATCTGACATTCAAAAGTGACATAATATTTCAAAATTCCACCCAAATTTTTGGAGATGTACCTCCAAAATTTTTACTAAACTGATCAATAATTAATATATTTCTTAAAATGTTTCGGAGTTGCATCTCCGGAATAAAAATAACTCAACTTATAAGGCATCACTCAAAATGATTTGCGTTGAATGTATAATATATGTGTCTAAAAATAATTAGAGAGCATTTTAATATTTTTGCGTGATAATTAAAATTCTTATAAAATGCATTAAGAAATCCTCTTAAAAAAATACCACTAAACTATTGTTTAATAGGCCACTTATTATTAGTACATTATATATAAGACGTATGCATTGTTAAATATTATATAAGTACATTTGTAATCTACTTAAAGTTTAATTCATATTAATACACTTAAATGTACCACTGGCCACTAGGTAGTGGATCTTCCCCCTTCTTTTTCATAAAAAAGAAGCCACTAAACATATTTATCACCAAAAAAGTTTATATATGGCCGATAAACTTCCCACTTAGTAAATTTATCTATTGGTCCACCACTAATTATGTCAATAAAACAACTATTTTTTTTTATCACAATCGATTTAGTCCGGTTCGAGAGTCAGTTCTGACATCAAGTAGTTTCAATCCTCTTCCAATCATAATTATAGGGGATCAAACTGTGGTTCTTCCTATCAAATACAACGCCAATCACCACTGAACAATATTATTAACATTAACATTTTTTAAAAATATATATTAAAATCATAATTGAGGAAGAGAAAAAATATATGTCTTTAAGATCGTAGAAATTAGAAATTAGAAATTAGACTGACAGTAGAGATGATGGTGGAGACGTGACAATGGATCTGGGTCTGACCGGGGGGTTTGGTTCGTTAGAGCTCAGTGTTCGATTTTCTTTATTCATATGCATTGAAATTTATTGTTTTAGTTCTCATTAGTGAGTTTGGGCTTGATATAGATCCGTTGAATTTTAATCGTTATAAATATGTATCTCTTGAATGTTTAACATAACAACCTTTAAAAATTTAGAGCAGAAGAAAAAAAAATAAGAACTTAAAAATCCTTGTGACAATCTTAGAAAGACATCGGTGAATTCCTAAGAGTGTTTTCTTGGAATTTGAAAAATCCTTGGAGATATGTAAGAGGAATAAATAACATTTATAAATACTTTGGTCTTGTGTGATTTATATATAAAGTTGGAGAGATTGAGAAACACTTGGATATATAGAGGATGATGTTCAAACGGTTGTGAGATCTAAAAAATTTCAAGGTAAAAGATTTGAAGTCTGATGATATTGGTAAAGGTTTGAGTGTTTCAAAAAGAGGAAGTGAGTGTAAAGGGATTTTCAAATCAAACAGATTTGACAAGTGAAGAGTAAAATTTGAGAAAAGCTTGACAAATTCTCTCTTCCTTGCCCTTCATCTCATGCACAAAACAAGGATGTCATAGTCCAAAGCTTGTCCAATCAGGTGCATCTTAAACACATCCTAATGCCTATTGGCAGAAGCAGCATCATAATAATTGCAAAGTAGTCTAGGCCCACAGACAGCACAAAATTCAGAGTATCCAAACCATAACATAGGAAGCTTCTTTTATTGGCTGTGCTTTCTTCCCATTGTTCCCATCCCACAGTACTAGCCACAAGTGTATGAATCAAAACATGCCAACCCTCCAACTGGGCCAACCCAAGTCAGGGCCCCAGCATATAAAAGGCATGTAGTAAATGTAATTATATATGCCATCCTCAATAAACACCGCAACTCTCTATCACTTTTTCTACCTCCATATTCTCCATATAATAATTATTCCACTGGATCTATATAAAATCACACAAAATTTTCTAAGATACGACTTGATTATGTACTTTATAAGTTCATAATAACAACTTTCAAGTAACATAACAGTAATTTACAAGTGTCAGAAGAGAAAAGACCAAACCACTTCTGCATGTTCAAATTCTCCTATCATGGCTACCAAGTGCATGCACGTTTTTGATAGCTTGCTTCTGTGTTTTCCCACTTCTTGGAATAAAAACAGCACACCATCTAGCAGAAAGAAATTCCACAGGGATGTCGAGAAAGAAGAAGAATTTCAGTTTGCAACTACTCAATGTCTCTCATCCTATTACAGTGTCTTCGTGGTTCGCCTAGCAATCATGGTTAGTTCATTTTTTTGTGTGTTTATGTTCTTGCTTTAGTACAAGATTTTCTGTTATTGCAATTAGAATAGACCCTTTGTTGTGAAGATAGATAAGGAATCAATTTTTGTTGGATTAATAAGTCATTGTTTTGGTCTATATAGGTTATGTTAGCTATCTTGATTGGTCTACTCACTATCCTAACATGGCATTTCACAAAGATTTATACAACAAAGTCTTTAAATAGTCTCGCTTATGACCTACGTTACGAACTTTTACAACGTCCGATCTTGAGGATGTGGAACATTTTGAACACTACTGCTGAAATCACAGCTGCTCAGGTTAAGTTGTCTGAGTATGTTATCAGAAGCCATAGTAACCTAGTCAATCAAGCAGAAAAAGTTCAGGTTGAATTTTAATAATTGTTTTCTTTTGAATTGGGATTGCTGTTCTAAAACTTATTTATCTTGTTCCAATTTGTGGCAGATGTATGACTCCATGAGGGCTGTAACATGGGCACTGTTTGCTAGTCGAAAAGCTCTCAACTCGATAACTGTTAAATATAACAACGGTTTTGTCCAGGCATTTCATAGAGACTTGAAGGATAATAATACCTTTTACATTTACACTGATCTTGCATATAACGAGACCAATTCATTTGCAGCAGATGATGAAATTTTGAATGGTGAATTTCATAGCAACCAGTCTGTGATTTGGTATCGAGAACAGCTTGATCCTTCCAGCGGGGAGAAGATCGGAAAAGCGATAAGAATTGCACCAGAAAACTCTATAAGTATAGCTGGCCTGTCCCAAGTACCTGATGGTGTAGCTTCGTGGAACGTTTCTGTGAACAAGTTTACGGATTCACCATTACTCTCAGCAGCATTGCCAGTTTGGGATTCTTCTAATAAGAGCATTGTTGCAGTTGTGGGAGTCACAACTTCACTTTATAGCGTAGGGCAGCTAATGAAGGAACTAGTTGACAAGCACAGTGGTCATATATATTTGACCTCGCAAAAAGGCTATTTGCTCGCAACTTCGACAAATGACCCTCTACTGACAAACTCGAGAAAGAATCCTAAGCTTAAAATGGCTGTTGATTGTGATAATGAAGTAATAAGAGAGGGAGCTCAGTGGCTACAGAAAACCTACGGGAACGATTTCCCTCCGAGTCATGAGGTTCACGTAGAGAACGCGAGGCTAGGTCGCCAGCAATATTACATTGATTCATTCTACCTGAACTTGAATAGGCTTCCTCTGGTACATTTTAAGACACTTCACTTGTTCATTATATTTTGTCTTATAATGTATATATACATTATAGTGGGCTTAACCGTTGTGCAGGTGGGCGTAATAATCTTACCGAGGAAGCATATCATGGGGCAAGCAGATGAAAGAGCCTTCAAAACATTGGTTATTCTAATATCTGCATCATTGTGTATTATTGTGATTGGATGTTTTTGCATTTTGATATTGACAAATGGAGTATCAAAGGAAATGAACCTTAGAGCAGAATTAATCAGTCATCTCGAAGCTAGAAGAAAGGCGGAGGCATCGAGCAACTATAAAAGCCAATTTCTCGCAAATATGAGGTTGGCTTTTTCGATTCTGTTTCAATAGTACAGACATAATCACTTAAGATGCAATAATACAAGGTTTTCTTGCGTGTTCACAAGTGTTACTCTTCATAGATTTTTCTTGGATGCATTACAGTCATGAACTGAGGACACCGATGGCAGCAGTAATTGGATTACTCGACATTCTTTTGTCTGATGATCATCTCACAAATGAACAATGTGCGACCGTTACTCAAATAAGAAAATGCTCAACCACATTACTCCGTTTACTCAATAACATCTTGGATCTAAGCAAGGTGAGATATAAGCTAAGGTTTTTATCAAACAACTGTTGTGGCAAAACTTCTAATATCTTATAGGACATAGGTGGAATCTGGAAAACTTGTCTTGGAAGATGCAGAATTTGACTTGGGACGGGAACTTGAAGGGCTTGTAGATATGTTTTCTGTGCAATGTATTAATCACACTGTAGAAATTATTTTAGACCTTTCTGGTATGAATCTAATTTTTTGTTGCATAAGATTGGTGATTGTAAACCTCTACAAGTTTCTGATTCATCTAGTTCATTTTCCGCAGACGATATGCCAAAGCTAGTTCGGGGAGATTCTGCTAGAGTAGTTCAAATTTTTGCAAATTTGATCAACAACTCAATCAAGTTTACTCTATGTAAGTTAAAAATAAATTGTTTTCTATGCAGTAATGTTCATGTCAATATTCATTACTCTGATGGTATCAATGAAGTACTGAAACTCTGATGGAAGACTAATCATAACTCTTTCGATTGGTTTACAGCGGGTCACATTATTCTGAGAGGATGGTGTGGAAACTCAAATTTTTATGGCGATAATGAAAATTTCACGCCAGAGCCGAAGAAGATGGGGTGTTCCCCGAAGACCAGGACGAAGCAACATGAAAACCATGCAAAGAAGGCTTCTAATAGTGATAACAAAATGATAATTTGGTTTGAAGTTGATGACACGGGTTGTGGTATGAGCCGAAAAGCTAGTCTAGAAAAACAGAAAATCATAATGATTTGCTTCACAAGTTTCAATATTTTTGTGGATAACGATTTTTTTTAATTCATATCAACTGTGAATTTGCAGGTATTGACCCAAGTAAATGGGATTCTGTGTTTGAAAGCTTTGAGCAAGCTGATCCATCAACTACTAGACTGTAAGTGATTTAAATACTTAACAAAAACTATACAGGTCTGCGAGTAATTAATCACCTTCGTGCGACCAAATCAACACTTAAGATATAATGAGTTCTTAAACTTTTTTCTTTTCCATTTTAGGCATGGAGGCACCGGTCTTGGTCTTTGCATTGTCAGATCCTTGGTGAGTAAGACCATTTAATAGTTGAGGCTTATTTCACGATCTTATTACTCTTCGGTGACAGGTTAATAAGATGGGTGGAGAAATCAAGATTGTCAAAAAAGAGGGCCCAGGAACACTAATGCGATTATACCTGCATCTCAACGCACCCGTGGATGCCACAGAACAACATTGTCAAGTAGATTTTGCAAACAACGGCCTAGTGGTGAGTAGTAGAATCACCCTGGCACTTTACTGAGTTGACTCTAAAGATAATAAGAAGTGTAAAATCAATGCAGGTACTTCTTGCACTACATGGCAATATGAGTCGGTTAATTACATCTAAGTGGTTACAGACAAACGGCGTTGTCACTATGGAAGCATCTGAATGGAATGGATTAACACAAATTCTAAGAGAACTATTTCATGAAAGAACTTTAACTCATAATAACGACGACTTTGATGTACCTTATCATGCTCATGAGGTTATGAAATCCAAATTGCTGAGCATACAGGAATTGACAAACCCGACATTTGTCATTGCTGTTGATATTGATCTACTTAACTTGAGCACAGATATATGGAAGGAACAACTTAACTTCCTTCACAAGTACTACGGCAGAGCGAAATTCATATGGTTGCATAACCATGACTCGGCCAATACCATAAAGACGGAGCTTCGCAAGAAAGGACGCATACTAACTGTCAACAAGCCTCTTTACAAAGCAAAGATGGTTCATATTTTGGAAGCTGTCATAAATGAAAGAAATATTGAGGTACAAAAGCAAAATATGATTACTTCAAGGTTCACAGTGAAAGAAGACGATTTGCATGAGAGTCTTGAGATTGGTTATACTCATTGTGATGTTGGAAGCTCCGATGGCTCTGACATATCTGAACTCGGTAGTTCTAATCTTGGTACTGCCAACAGCGATAATCAAAGAAAAGAGGTAGTTAGATTCAATCAAACTTCGATATACCAGAAAAGTAACAGCTTATTAGGATTAAGTAATGAATGTATGGAAGGTAGTGAAACAAGAGCAAAAGGTGAAGATTCTGAAGGTAGTGAAACGAAAAAGGTTAGTGGTTCAAGTAAAGCTATAAAAGGAAATAAGTCTCTTGAAGGTCTGAGGATATTGCTAGCAGAAGATACAGCCGTAATTCAAAGGGTTGCGACCATAATGCTTGAAAAAATGGGAGCCACTGTTGTTGCTGTAGGTGACGGGCAACAGGCGGTGGAGGCTCTAAATGTAAATGGCATGAATGGTGTTGAAAATTGTAGAAACACAAGAACATCTGAAACCGAGATTCTAAGTTTCCCTTCATATGACTTGATCCTAATGGATTGTCAGGTATGTGTGCAAAACATGTAATGCTTTACTTTTGAACAAATTTAGGCCATGTTCGGATATACAAATTAAACAAAAACTTATAACACAAACAGTAATCATATTAGTGCTTATTTATAAGATAAAACTTATTTTCTGATTCACACTGTGTTTGTGAAATAAAGCAGATGCCAAAGATGGATGGATATGAAGCAACAAAAGAAATAAGGAAATCAGAAGTGGGAACTGGATTCCACATTCCAATCGTTGCTCTTACAGCTCACGCAATGTCATGTGATGAGGCCAAATGTTTGGAAGTGGGCATGGATGCTTATTTAACAAAGCCAATTGACTTTAAACTGATGGAATCTACCATTCTTTCACTCACAAGAGAGAAACCTTGACATCTCAAAAAGGAGAATAGGATATGATAATGCTAACAAAGGATTGGTCCTAGATAGTCTACATTGATAAAAAAAACACTAATTTTATGTCATCTGAAAGTGTACTTTTGAGCAATTTTTTGTCGTACGGAGGTATACTTCAAGAACATGAGATCATTTATTGATAATATGGGACGCTTTATTTGTAGAAGTCACATATTATTGTGCTCTTTGCAATCAGATGTAAAACACACCAATTTAATAGAGAGACACATGTTTATTTCTTAAAATCAAAAACATCAGTTAGGATTTGAGACTCTAGTTCTTAAAACTTCAACAGGAAAGTACGAATTTCCATAGGACCAAGCTCGACAACAAAATCTGAAGGGCTGATAGGACCTCCCCTAACTGTTTGAGGTTCTTGTCCTTTGTCCCCTTCAACCTTCCATGTCATCTTCTTCATTTCTGACTTCTCTTGGTTAGCTGATAAACTTACCTCTTTTAACTCCTTTATCTGCATTAACGAAAGAATACTTAATCCAAATTAAGCTAGTCTAAGAAAGTATATGCATCACCAAAGACAAGTTAAATATGTACCGTTTTTGTGGCAAGCAACTTTTTCAGTTCAACTTTGGCTAGAGTTGAATATTGAGCATCTTCACTTTGCTATAATAACCACATTGAAAACACGAGAATTATATTAGAACCAATATATAGCCAGTGAAAAAGATTAGTTAGTTACTTATTACAACTTAATAACACTAATACACACGTGGTTCTAAATAGCAATCCACAAAGTGCGTTTACGCACACAATGCAAATATTCTAGAGCTCTTTGCAATGGCATCAAAACTGCATCGGCTGCATGTGTTCTCATTTTTCCGGAGTATCATGATTTAGAACTATGAAAATAGGTATTAAATACAAGAGTTGGTACATGATTAATATTGAACTTTGGTAATACATTACTTTGGGTTGGTTCATCTGAAAACTATGAAGGTAAATACAAAGAACGGGTGATAATTTTCATATATTTACCTCATATAGATGTGCCAAACGGAGAAGAACAATTCCACCATCCAACTCCTGAAAAACATTCAAGTTAACGAGAGAGGGTGAGAGAGAGTTAAAAGAGTTAGAACATTTATGAGCTCCATTTGATCTACCTCAAGCGTTATCAATGCAACATTAGGAGGCAAGCTGTAATTTGGATCCATGACAGTTCCTTTGGTCAAATGAGAGGACTTCCATTTTTCTGCATTCTATTCCATTAAATATCTCATCAGATGTAACATTGAGTCACGCGGTCGTGATTATTAGTCCATCTAGTACCAAAAATTAAGTCTATCAAACCTCATGTGTGAAAGCCACTAAAAGTGGTGAGTAAATTTCTTGACCAGTTGTACGACGCCAGCGTGAACCAGCTCCCACGTTGTCGATGCTGATATAGTAATTTCCTCTTACCTATGTAGAATTAGATACGACAGAAAATAAAAGGTGATAAAAAATCTATTAGCTATACAGAGACAGAAGAGAGGAAAACATGGAGGATGCATAAAAATGTAAACTATTGGGTGAAACTGCCATACTTTTAGTCCTTCGCATGAAACATTAGTATACTGTGTGCAAACATCTTCATCGAGCGATTCCCCTACTCCTCTACCATCGTCATTGAAAAGGCGCCTTGAGCAGTATTTAGTGTCAATAGTTTGTATACAATACAATAATAATGAAATCGAGAATGAAATTTTAGTTAGATACCTATGAAGCATCAATTCCAGCTCACCATCTTTGATGCTGGATCCACCGGTGGCACGATCAACTAACACCGAGAATTCAGATTTCTTATCCTTGGTATAAATTCCAAGATTGAGCTGGACAGAAAAATATTAGTTATTTTTGAGATTGAGCTGGACAAATATTATAAATTTATAATATAGTATTAATGTCACCCTACAATTATATCAAATTAATCAAAGTCTACAAAATCGAAACTAATACAGTAAAAGAATTTTACTGGATAGTAGTTTTCTGCTACAGGCTGAGTAACTTGAAGTGGCCAATCTTCCCTATGATCTCGAACCTGCATCGGCATTTTTGTAGGTCATATAAGTATTTTATCCCCATAAGATTTCATATTAAACAGAAGACAAATGTACGAATGTTACCCGTTTCAGAAAATCTCTTCCATTAGAATCAGTATAAAACACCTTGTTTGTGGCCACATTTGTTGTCATTCTTGTGATTACCTCTTTCCCAATTCTATCATCGTCAGGAATCGGACCAATCTTCATATATAGTTTTGTTTCAGAACATTATTTGTTATTTTACAACTAGATTTTTATTTTTTGGATATTATCAAGACTTAGAGTGATCGGCGAGATAAGGTGACTTACTGTGTATTCAATTTCCGCATGGTCTTTGCCCTTGTACAGCCTAGTAACCTAAAAAAATGTAAACATCCCCATTAAATTTTAATCTATTTAAGTATATTTCATTAATACCATTAACTAACATGAAATTTTTCAATATTAAATCACTCACATTTGTAGTCTAAATTGGTAGCTTAACGTACAAGTTACTGACCTGGTAAATCCAAGAGCTAAATGTCTGATGAACCTCATCAACTAGTGGTCCTCGGACTACTTTGAGGGAAACCTGCATATCAAATAAACCAGAAATGTGTCTATACAGATACAAATATTTTATAATAAATTTAAAAGTCGAACAAAAGTTGACAGACAGACTCATAGTAAGTCCAAGAACACGAACAATAGAAAACCTAAGATAATTTGGAGCTTTTTGTCAATTTCTTATTGTCTGTTGAGAAGTTATATAGTCACACTTCTTTTTCTCTCTACCCGGTGACATAGGTTAACTGGTTAAAGATAGTACTTACCGATTTTGAAACAATATGTGGAGAGGATCCATTTGGGCGGAATATATATGCACCAGATGCCTACAGAAGAAATCACACCGTTGAAGCATACGCTATAATATTTCGATTTTGTTCTTAAATTGGTACGTCCAAGGAAACCACTCACCTGAGTATCACTAAAATCACCCTCACTAGAG
Source organism: Lathyrus aphaca (assembly GCA_963966055.1). NCBI lineage: Eukaryota > Viridiplantae > Streptophyta > Magnoliopsida > Fabales > Fabaceae > Lathyrus > Lathyrus aphaca. Next base: position 405,524,034 of record OZ014522.1, on the reverse strand, counting down.
GCATACCAAAGGTAGTTTTGTTGAATTGGTATATTTACCTGAGAAATTTTAAAAACATGTCATTTTCTCTCCTACTAGTAATGTGTCTTCATGTTAAACAATAAATTTAAACCTAAGCGACAAAACTATGTCTTGAACACACTTGATTTGCATCGAAATCTAGAGAACTTAAATGATTCCTATGAAGTCAACATAATCTATACTCAACCATACACACAAAAAATTATAAGTTCATGACAATCGCTATCTATATATGAAAATTTAAAATTGATGATTTGATCGACGTTGAGTTAAAATCCAACAATACTATTTGCTACTTTTATTTTCTGATCTATGTCGAAATAGAAAATTTAGCAGTTTTATATTCTGTGAAGGGGACATGTGGTTTCACTAGTTTGACAATTTATCATGAAAAGCAAGCCAGTTAACACAAAATTGTGAAAATTCTTATGAGGTGTAAGAACATGAAAAGTTTCTTACTCCCGTTTTGGAATTATACATCCGTTCGAGTAGTCCAGAGGTTGAAGAAAATGACATCTTTAACTTTCCAGGTCCAATCTCAATAGTCTCACCCTTCTTATTGTTGAGGTGTGAGAGGTCTCCCTTTCTCCTTGTAGCTATCAAGTGGAAACATTGATAAATCATATTTAGTACCGAAAAATATTAAACGAAAATCAATATTTTATAATTCATATTTCATATAACCACTCTGATAAAAATCAGCGACTCGCATAGAACATTTGGAACTTACTTTTTCCAGCTGCCTTAGAAATGAAGTATGTGCTCCAACCAAGTGGAGGTACTGACACTTGAAACAGAAGCCAATATTTTGCGGCTTTTTTCGGAGATAATCCCAAATAGGCCTTCACATAAAATCTTCTTAAATCTGCTGTAACACTGTCCACATCCACATACTGTACTTCAAGGTTGTTTCCAGATGAATCTTTGACCGCAAGATTAGCTTCATTAACCTGATGCAAACGATCGGCTTCAGCATGATATTGGAAATGTTTGTGTTTGATGATGTTGCAAGAAAATTATATATTCTTACTGGTATTCTGACGATATCAGTACGATTCCAGCCAAGAGGATTATACAGCACCACTACCTGAATACAAATCATTAAATATGTAACATAAAATTGAACCGCCATAAATTTATGCTCAACAAACTATTATAAAAATATTACCAAATCTTTAGTTTCTTGAATATTGTCTTCTGTCGGAGGGCAGTAACTGATATTGAGTAATTGACACTGCCAAAATCCAGTAATAATTTGAAAAATTAAGAACAATAATTGGAAAAATTTAGAACAATGATAGGATCTTTAGTTTCTTTTTCCTTTAATTCTTTTGAAACACTACCTGGGAAAATGTGGATGCAACAGGTGAACTTTGATAACCGGATTGCTTACTAGTAAGATATGCCAAAGAAGAGCTAACAACTGCTTCAGCCTGCAAGGCATAATAAGCACTTTTTGAAAATTAATTAATCATATAAGCAAATGTCAAACACATATCATAAGGTCAAAAATTTTAACTCCAAAGAAGTTCAAGTTCCTGACCTTAGAGGCTCCAATAGCCAAACGTTTCGCATAGTCATCAGTTGTATGTTGTTTAGCAGTTCCGGAGACAGCATCATGGTGCTGTGCTATTCCTAGAGCATCTGCAAGGTCAAAAGTATTGTATGTAGTCGATCGTTTTCCAGTGAAAAATTCAAGTTGACGCGTGGCCTGCATCAAAATGCCAGAGGTTTCAAATTTCATCATGGACTTGTTAAGAATGCTTGAGTGCAAACAAGAAAAACTCACTTAACTTCATTTTGCATAGAACATTAAAATCGTACCAAGTAATATCCACTTAGGAATCTAACATATCGCTTTAAGCCCGGACGGCTAGTGAAAAAGCCTGTCCAATATGAATATGGTCCATCAGCATACCTATAAGAAATCACCAGAAATGTGAGCATAAATAGCTAACAAATCGCAAACTTCATTGCAGACAAAACAACGGAAGATCCTCACGGGAAGTAGTCATCGGTTTTCAATGGCCACAGTTGATTTGCCGCGTTTTTGGCATTGGTATAAATAGATGGAGTAGAATACAACGCATTCACCCTTCCATCCTGAACATTAAACACGAGAAAACATGTATCAAAACTCAGCATGATACAAATAAACTCGTGTTTTAAAAAAAACGGCAGCATATGAATTATAAATATACAACAAATCTCTACCTTATTAACATAGTGAATTAATTTATCCATTTGCTTGAACCAAGACTCAGCATATTGATACTGGAAATCATCCCCCATTGTCCACATGATATGGTTTGTCCTCGTAACATTCGCCTATATATAATAAGTACAATCAAATCAAACTTGCACATTCTTGTCTATTTGAACCTAGCGAATTTGGATTTCAAATATTCATCCAATCACATGATCGCATGACTATCTAAAATGCACGATTCCCTAACAAAATTCACGGATAGAATTGGCCTACTTGGGTAATAGCAGCATCAATAAAATCTTGAACGCGCTGTTCAATATTGGCATCGAATAAAAGAGGATCATCCTGCACTTGTAAAAGGTGACATGCAAATGTTAAGCAAAACAAGCAAAAAGTATAACTAACTCTAAGCATTGGTATTATAATTGGTTTGAGTTTAGGAACCTGTAATGGAACAAGGTTGTTATCCGAGGATCCAATTTCGAAATTGAAACCCTTTGGAGCACTATAATGAACTGGAAAAGTGTTGGCGAAAATTTGAGATGAAGAACCAAATGTTTTAGAGGCACGCCAAATAACTTCGAGAGATTTGTCATTTCTGCGCTTAGCTCTGTCTCCATAATCAATTCTTGCAAAATGTACAGAATCAAACCCAAGCTGCAAAGCCAAATCAAATCAAAGTGTTCATTTGTTACCATTGAGCTGCTTAATATGCTTTGATTTAGTTAAAATTCTCAAAATCTATTCAAAATTCTAACAAAATGAATTGATTAAATAATTTTGAACATTCTTTTGCTTAACAGTTAACATTAACAACATTTCTTTTCAAATTTTATTACTTCCTTATTAAACTTTTTTGAACCAAGGAAAAACTTATAGGTATCAAATTCAGCATGAAATCTTCAAATATTTTAATGCAAAAATAAGAATTTATGGATTTGTGACATTAGTAATCCAGAGGAATTGAAATCTATATTCCCCGAATCTTCGTTCCGTAGCAGAAACTCGTTTACCACTCGAACCTGAGTGCTTGGTTAAATCAAAAGAATTATAGAAAAATGAAATGCTTGAAAAAGTAGTTTGAGAATCATTATATCTAAAGATAAAGATATAGCACTAAAAGAGGGACCAAATAACTTTTTTTGGTCAATATATTAAATGGAATTGAATTGCATGTACACACCTCAGCACCAAGTAGGTAACCTTGAACAGCAGAGTGTCCAAAAGGATCAATCTGCCAACCAGCTTTAGGGGTTACATTAAATTGGTCCTTTATAAAACGATGTCCTAAAGTTGTTTGGTCTATCATGTCTATGTAGTGCACTGTCGCTTCATCATGCATACACCAACCACCATTTCTGCCGACACATTAACATAAATACTATACTCATAGTAAAAAAAACGTACAACCATGTTCCGTCAATTTAACTTAGTTGATAGTTGCATAGACATTCGATATAGTTTGAATTTGATAAAAAATTTCGAACAAATATTATGTGTTACTTACACGAATTCTAGCCGACCAGCGGCCACAAGGTTCTTCACTTGTTCTTGTGTTTCTGGACTTTGTTCTATCCACCATCGATGGAAAAACGCCTATAAAAACTTATTAATTATGAGTTTGACGCATAACTAATTACTAGATTTGTATGTTTGAGGTTAAGTTTAGAAGCTTACAATCTCTGCAAACACAAACTTTCTATTAGGATCCTTCTGAAGGGACCAAACCACTGAGTCCAACACATTTTCGACACACGCTCCCTACAAAAAAAAACATGAAAAACATGAAAAACATTTTAAGTGAATCCAAACATATGAATGAATATGACTGAAACCTGAATTGTGTTGTTGGAGCCAACATAGTACTGATCAATGGTCTTAAGCCAACCAACATCATCATGGGAGTGTGGAACCAAGTGAACATTCAATTTTCCTTCAACAACAGAAGCTCCAGTGTTGTATTTTGTGTATGCAGAAACAAGTGTTCCATAGAAACATATGAACAGAAGAACTAAAGTCCTTGTGTTAACCATTTTTTCTGCCTAGACTCTGCTGAGTCTGCGAATATAATGATATAATGATTTTGTTTTTGTTTACTTATTCGAATTGTTTTGTATATAAACCAAAAGTTGAGCATTGTTTCTTGGCATAGGAGTGCCGGCCTATTTTTGTTGTGAGGGAATAACCACAAGGTTCAAAGTGGGGACAGAATTATTAAAGGTGAGATATTTTTAAGAGAAATTGATGGTGTGCAATTTTAATAAAAAATTAAAATTAATCATTCAAAACATAATGGCATAGTTCATATGATTTGATCTTTAAATAGATTGAAACTTTACATCAATTTAAAAAGTGTCAAATAATAATCTTAACTAAGGACATCAATGATGTGATTGGTTGCATACAAAAATAAAAACAGATAAAAGAGAGAAAAAAGTGAGAGAAAAAAAAGATTTAAAGAATTGTTTGATATGAAAGAAAGATATGATAATTAAAAAGAATATTGATTATTTTTTAAAATAAAAAAACTTAAAAAAATATTAAATTAATATAGATAAAATATAAAATTAATTATAATACACCGTCGATATATAAAGCTATTTGAAAACATCTTTCAATTAAAATTAAGGGTTAATAGTTATTTATTCATGTAATATAAGCAAATTTTGATTTATCCTTTTTAAAAAAATTGAATTACATCTGAAATTTTTGGGTACTCCTAATCGTGTAAAAATCAGGAGTAAATAAAAAATATATTTTACGGGGTAATTTTTCTACCTTAGGATAAAAGACTTAAAATTTTAAAATTATATGAGATAATCCAATTGTTTAAAGGTTTTAAAATAAAACACATTTATATTACATAATAAATGACTATTAACCTTACAATTAATTATTTTAACAGATAAGGAAGATGAGACGAGGAATGTGGGAGAAACAATTATTATAATAATTTAATTATGGAAAATGCTAACAAGTGTCCAACGGAAATGATTAAGAGATTAAAATAATAAATTGTGCATTATATAAAAGATTAAAAAAAAAATTAAGAATATATGTGTATTTAATGTATTGAAAATAGAAATAATTAATTTTTTTTAATGAATATTATTTGTATTAAATGAATTGAAAGTAACTTATTTTCTTTATTTGAAGTTCTTAATTAGATGCATTTGGAATGCTTATTTATGTGTCAAAAAAAATTAATTTTATTAAATGACATTATAAAGGATATATTGTTTCAATTTAAAAAAAATGGACCTTTGTATTTTCTAAAATGGATTTTAGTTTTTCAAAATATTATAAACTTTTTTATATTTGTGTTTTTTAAAATAAAAGACTAATTTTGACATCATATAATATAAATATATATATTATTGAAAATCAAAAGATGCTCAAAATCGTAAATTTTTCAAGAATTTGTATTTCAAAATTGATTTTTATGAAAATTTATTTGAAATAACTTACAAAATAAGTGTGTTTTTTTTTTGAAATTTTGATATCAAAAAAACAAAATCAATAAAATGATAAAATGTCTAAAATAGCATTTTAAAAATAACTATTCAAATCAAATTTTTATTTGAAGCTTTTATTAAAATTTTCTTTGAAAAAAAATTTTATATAAAATTTTGTTACACTATAAAAATTATTTTAAAAAAAAAAACAAAACAAACGGATCCAAAATAAAGAGATTAATTGTTATGTATTGTCAGTATACAAAATTTTACACAGTCAATTTATCAAAATCATTCATAATTATTATTTTAAATATATTTAAAATAAAAGTCAAATATAATTTAAGATCGGATGGTTATTATTCATTGATAATATAAATTGTTTTGTATGATCGGTGCATTTCAATTAATCTTCAAAATTAATATTAAAATAGTTTTTTTTTCTCTCTTCTCTTTCTATCTTATTTTACAGAAATAGTAAAAAGTCGTCACTCTCTTTCATATCTCTTTCATATCTCTCTTGATCTCTTCTAAACCAAAGGAAAAAAATTCAATCTATTCTAACTTCTGTCAAATCATTCTTTCTTCCCTACTTTCTCTTAAATCAATCACATTCCTAAGAGCAAGGTTTTTTTATCTAAAAGAAGTCCATACAAAAATAAATTAAAAAATAATCTAATTTTTTCAAAATCGAAAATTTTACACTACCATTTTTTTTGGATGATAGTATCGAAGAGTGGCAAAGGAAATGAATAGATTCACAGATCAAGCATCAATTGATTACAAATAAACATTGAATTCCAAAATTTAATTGACATACCTGAATTCCAAGCACTTCAAAAATTTAAAATAAATAAAAAAAATCCCTTTTGTTACTCAAACTCCTATCAATGGTGTTTCAGTCAATCAATTGCACTCAATTTATAACAGAAATATTAACGCTGACACAACAAAAGAGAAATTAAAGTGTCCACTTACCATTATTTTTATTTTTTTTGTCAACATTCTTATTTTCCTATTAAATAATTTTTCTATTTTATTAGTATTATTTTTTCAATTTTTAACTATATAAGAAAAAAAAAACTATCAGATTATAGGACTTTTATCATAGCAATACCATATTAATGTTATTTTTATTATTTTTTAAATATTTATTATTCTTTTTTATTTATCTTACTTCTATTACTAATAAAGAATAATTTTGTAAAATAATTTATAATATATTTCATATTAAAAATTAATTATAATTTTGTAAAATAATTTATAATATATTTCATATTAAAAATTAATTATATTTTTAATATGTATGGAAATGGTAAAGTAACATATAAGAAATAAGAAGAGTGTTATTCTTTTTCGCAATTTTTTAAAATTTATTTTTTACATTATTTTTTAATGATAATTTTTAGAATAATTTATACTTTCCATTTCTAAAAAATTAAATATATTTCATAATTTAAGTGAAATTACAAAATTACTTATAATTTGAAATAGAGGTAATAATTTTAAGTTTCCAATGTTTAAAATAAAACTTCTGACTAGGATTCAAGCAGTTAAATTCTCAAAAATTTAAATGAAAACTCAATTATTAATAATGGCTAATTAGTTATTATTAAATGAAAACTCAATTATTAATAATGGCTAATTAGTTATTATTAAATGAAAACTCAATCTATAATACAAGAACTCTAATGGTTGAGTAAATCACCATTGACCCTACTGCCACATCTGCAAATTAAAGGTAAATTATGTCCAAAACCAACCAAATCCAATCATAATATGTGTTAGTTCAATCTTAGTTGCTAGTTTGATGGGATAATGCACTACTATGCAGTAAATATAGTCCAATCTGAACCACAAAGTCAACCAAAAAGTTGTATTTTGGAATTAGTTTTGGATCGTACAAAAAGCCAATGTTGCACTGCCCCATGTAAAGCAATCGGCAGACTCAAAATTTCCTTTGTCGATGCATCATTCACTTTTGTTATTTTATTCGCTGCAACTTGTTAATCAGATTTTGAACTCTGGTTCAGAAGTAAAAACAATTTGGCATACACAATTCAACCCCCATTCTTGTGTATTTTTCTCACCTTTAGTCTTTCTCAACCTCTGGGTTGAAGTATTTATAGGACCTTTTGGGCCTGGATCCCAGAAGCCTAGGAAGTAGCAATCACTTATTGAAGAGTGCGGGAAGGGAAATTAATCCCTATTAATCAAGAGAGCATAGTTAATTTCCTCTCTAGACTTCTTTCATACCGTTGTGGACTAGGGATATATCACATTCCATGTCTTCTCGCTTTGTGAGAATTATCCCAGAAGTAGGAGACATATTTGAGGAAGGGGGTCACATCTAACAAATAAATGATTAATCTAAAATATGGGTGATCGAAAATGCGTTATAGGTGAGACGTTGCATAGTTCGCTTCCTATAACACTCCTCACGGGGCCTTCACAAATATCCCAATACAACTTTTATTAAAAGAAATGTTTGAACTCACCATCATACCACCCAATATAATTAGTCTTATAACATGAGTTAGGCTCTGATGTCACTTGTTGAACAAACGACTCTAACACACAAGAGGGAGAAGAATTATGATAAATGACTTTTAAAAATTTTTTCCCATGAAAATGATTAATTTAAAACAATTTATGTTAGAAGCAGTGATGAAAAAATAATAGGCAACATAATAGATAAATAAAGGTTGACAATATAAGAGATATAAATATAAAGAGATAAGGTAAGAAATATCACACTAGATATTATCTTGGTTTTGCCTACAACTACGCAACCTACTATAGTCATCAAGAGTTTTTCCTTGATATTTTCACTAAAATCAACTTGAGCTTTTACATGGGATCAACTTAAACAACGTTTCATAACTTGAGCTTTTGCAACAACAAAAAAATCAACCCAAACAACTAGAGCTTTCACACAAGATTAGTTCAACCTTGTACCAAGCATTTTACATGTTTATCTTGCAACATTAAAATTTATTACAAACCTCAAGAGGAATATGCTATTTAATAAAAATTCAACATAAAATAAAGATACCACAACTTTCAAGATGAAGGTTTTCACTCTCTCAATACTAAGGCGATGGCCGATGAACAGATCTTGTAAAGTAAGAAGAATATGAGATATAGAAGAGTTGATAATTCAAAAAAAAAATGGTGTATTGAGAAGCATGGGAAAACCTCCTTTACATGGGAAGAAATTTGGATAAAAGGCAACAATCCATGAACTATGGCACCTCCTAATCAATTAGAATTTCTACAAACTCAATAAGGTTGAGCCAAAAAAGTAAACTCTAATATTCGATGTCACTTAATGGATTAACAAGTTTACAGAATTCATTAGGAAGTGTTACTCTTGTTCTAATCGATTAGATGAATTGCCTAATTGAACACAAATGACTTTAGTCTTCCTAATAAATTAGAAGGCTTCTTAATAGATCAACTTTCCCTAATTGATTTTTAAGAAGTTTTAATAAAAATATGAGAGTTTTGAAATAATTTGTGTATATGCGTTGTATTAGCAGTACAAGATTTACTCTTGCTCCATTTATATTTATTTGATCAAACTATAAGATGAACCATTAAGCGCGAGATTAGACGAACCTTTACAATTGCATAACTTCACTTCATTCTTGATTTAACTTTGATTAACTCTTTTAACTTGAACTTGAAAACTTGGTCTTATGCTTGCTACCCACCCACCTCAATTATAACTTATTTCAAATAGCGAAGTTTTATATTTAAGTAATTTTAATGATATACTAACGAGTGCAAATATTTGTGACTACAAATACAATTACTCATGCATTCCACCTCTATATTTAATTATTTGCGGATACTTAAAATATTAATTTATTTTATTTTAACGTAACTGTTTTCTTTAATAAATTAAACATTTTTTCTTCGAAACCCCAAGTCACCATTAGCTCGGTCGATACAAACTTTCTCCCATTTAATCAAATGTATTTTCCTATAGACCTCACTCCCACTCCATAAAAAACTTGTAAATAAAGATTCAATAGAAGGAACAATACTTTAGGGTGTCTTGAAGAAGGAACTAAATTAATCTGGCAACAAAGTCAGGATTGGTTTAAGTAACACAAGACAATCTATCATCGAAAGGTTTTTATTTTCCACCCAGAAAGGTTGAACTTCGTATGCTCCACCTAGGATGGCAAAACGAATGTCGTTGTAAAATACCTCCTATAGGAAGGAATGAGTAGATAAAAGAAATCTCAAACTTTGTAATTCAGAGCAGGTGATGTATCCACCAATCTAGATTCAACCACATTGATACCGACCAATAAACTTTTGTTGAAATTAACTTTCAAGCCCGAAATAAGTTAAAAATGATCACATTCTCCTTCATAACTTTGTTATTCGTCAAACTCTTCTCCCCAATTAAGAACGTATCATCTATAAATTGCAAATTAGATTATGTTTGGAGTTCTATTTTAATGGAAAAAGGTGAAATTAGAACCTTTAACTAGCATCTCAATCAAATAGAACTCCAAATAAAACCTTATAAAATCTCCTTAATTTCCATCTAAAAATCTTTTAAGAAATAAAAATGAACCTTTTTAGGATTTGGGCTTTTAAAACTATCATAGTCCCAAACAATTTATTTTACCTTCTCTTCGTCGAAAGGTATATCTAACACATATGCATCATTAGAGCTGAGAGATATGAATGTCGATTCTTAATATTTGGTCTTACATTGTAACACCCCAAATTTTGCCCTCTTATTTATTACCAACCTCGAGCGGTTGGCGCTTCATTCCCGCATCATTCCGCATATCAGTGCATCGCATTCGAAAAATAAATAAATAAATCATGAGCATTTACATGGGCATAGGGCATGTGATTGGGCAAGGCTATCATGTTTTGAAGCTCAAGGGGAAGAAAATGATATTATAAAAATAACCTGAGTCAATTCCGTGAAGTACATCCAAAGAAAAGAAGAATTGGAATTTTAAGGCCGTTAACCGGTTAACGCATTTGGTTAACCGGTTAACGGGTGCGAAATTTGAACAAAAACTTCAAAAATTAGTTGTTTTCTTCATTTCCTCCACTTTTGGAAATAAGTCGATTGCGAGAAGTGCGTTTTCCCTCCTTATTTTTCAGCTTCTGACCAGTGTTAACCGGTTAACACTATGGGTTAACCGGTTAACACGATGAAAAACGCCTCCGGAACCATTTTCAGTACCTCATTCCGTCATTTCGAGTCGTTTCGACACACTTCCGTATCTTTTGCATATTTTGCATTCTACTTGTTAATTGTGCCTAATTGACTTGTTAATTGTGTTTAACATTCTGTTTTGACTTCATCTCCATGACCCATAATCATTGGCATGAATCACAATTGCATTACATGATGTATGTTGCATTTCACTTAATAGTGTGCATGTTCTTGCATTCTTGTATGTTTGTATACTCGATCCATTTGCATATCAACCAATTCTGATTTTGGCATCAAGTTACATGTCATTTTGTTGACTTAGGATGACACATATTCATGTCCATCATGTTTAGGTGCTATACGTGTTGCATACTTGTTGCATAATTGAGCATTTGGTGCATTCTTGCTTAAACCCTAATAAAAAATTAATAATGTTCATTTAATCATGTGTTATAATGCATTTTGATCATGTTGCATGTCAATTGTGCATTTGTCATTGATTTTGTGCACAATTAAAAATGAGTCAAATCTGCCTAGTTTTTCATAGTTGTGGTGTGACGTAGTAGCTGTTAAATGTGTGTTGTTTGTTGCATGTTCATAATTTTTACACCTATTTTTTCATTTTGTGTGTTAGCTGTAGTAGGCTGTTTGTGTCATGCATTGTATTTCCTAGCTGTTTGTGCATTTAAGAGCTGTAAAAAGTTGCTGGATTTTAGCTTAACATAACTTTTAAATCCCTTTAGACTTAGGGGGTTGAGGTACGCATCCTATTTGCCTTATGAATTATTTGGTATGTGTTTACCTCATTCCTTTTTATCAAATGCAATATTAATCTTTCTTTTTGTAGGGGGTTGAGGTACGCATCCTTCAACCTATTCTTTTACTTCCTTTATGCATTTAATTTCCTTTACCTTTCATACTTGTGTTTGGTAGGATTTTTCCCCTCTTTCGTAGAATCAACTTAACTTCTTTATGAAGTAAGTTGCATTCTAATCCTCCTTTCTTCTTTTCCTTCCCATTAGGATTAGAAACCGCACTAACCATTGGGATCTCCTTTGGCATTGAATAAAACAACTTAGGGTTGATCTTAGTCCACCTTAGTTTTGTCCTTTTCCGATCCGAGTCTCTCTCTCACCTCAAAAGATAAACAACAAAACACCTAATAAATTCCACAAACAATACACTCAAAACACTTCTCATAAAAGACAACAAACAAAGACATCGTGTATTCTCTTCTCATCTCATACTCTTTGCGGACGATCACGACTTGCCTTGACAGTTCAAACAACGATACGGTAAACACCCTCGAGTCAGAGCCGGTAACACATGAGTTAGAACTATGGCAACGTCATCCTAAAAATCACAAACAAAGTTTCTGCCTAGTTAGGCGGACTACGTCGACTCTGATCCTCATTTTCCCGATGAGGTATGTAGGCAGCGGGGTAGGGACCGTTCGAGCATATTATTTATTTTCCCTATATTTCCCTCTTTCTTTCCATTTTCTTTTTCCAGTTCCCTTCCTCATTCCAGTTCCAGTTAGCGGTTTTTGTTCAGCATCATCTTATTTCTCACCCTTTGAAACAAACAAGCAAGCGTGGATCTCGTCGGGTACGGCGGACGGTCTGGGGTGCTAATACATTCCCAGATCGTAACCGACTCCCGAACCCAGATCTTTGGTTCGCAAGGCCTCGTCCTTTCCTTCTTCCTCAGGTTTGTGCAACATTAACTTTCCCGTTCCTTCGGGATAAAAATGTCTGGCTGGCGACTCTACCTTTTCCATGTCACTTTCGCGTTTGTACTAGGATGAAAATCCTGGGAGCGACATACATAACTAACAAATTTAAAGTAATTCCCAAAATGATTGTAAATAGTTTCACGAACACTATCAATTCCCTTCACCTGAACAAAATTACCATTAAAGTTAATGATATAACTACTCCTTTCCCTATTCGACACTAACCCATGATTTTTTTAAAATTCGTATCGCCATCTTTAAGCCATAGTTTCAGAGCCTTATGTCACTATGAAATGTAATTCAATCTCTTTAGATAAACAACTTGAGGTGACACATACTGAATCTCATCCCTCTTTAAATCTTTGTGTCTACCTCCTCTTTATTAACATAAAGGACCAATAACTTTTATTGTAGGTCTGTTTGTCTTTGTTGCACCATGACATTGGTAGTGTTCAATTAATTCATGATGAGTTGGGGAGAATTTTAATCAGTAGCAATTAGCCATGAGAAGAAAGTGTGGAAGTTGTTAATTTCATAGTTTTTATTGGTTTATATGCACTGTGTTTGTTGTTCTTTCTTGTTGTTTTGGAATGTTTTCATTTTTAATTTTGTTTGTCGTGGGGTGGGATGTGCACTATGGTATCCCTTGGTTTGAGTGGTCTTTACATAAGGATGGTATTTTCCTATTTGTTCTGAAGTTTGTGATTTTCTCGACCTTTTTGACCTTCCTTTAACTTGTTTAGTTTTCGAGCATTTGGTCGTGAGACTCTTCCACAACCCTTCTTAGAATGTGGATAGATACTTTCCTTGACCTTAGACTTAACTTTTTATTTTGTTGTATTGGGTTAGAGGACCTATTATACTCACTCCCTTTAATTCATCTTGCTTATAAAAAAACAACAATTTTTCTTTGATCTCTTTATTCTCCTTTTAATATTCATTCTATGAATTAGATGTCACCCCTTGAGATTTGTTTATAATAATATGTAAGGCGTAGGAAAAAATATATTTAGTTTAAATCATACTATTTTTTTTCTTCACAAAATTTCAATTTAAATTTTAGTTCAACATAACTTTTGTCAAATTGTATATATATTTTATATTTTTAAATAATAAATTGATATCAAAATTTAATAAATTGTATTTTAATACGAGTCGCCTTCTTCTTTTATTGTTTTGGGGATTGGACATCTGGAGCGTGAAAATAAATAATGGGTGGCTTGATAGCTGAAACCATAGAAGGTGGTCCACCAGATCTTAAACGAGACTCTGATACCATGTTAAAAAATGTGATTAAATCTAACTCAACCCTATAAAATCAGTTAGTAGAGTGAGAATTACCTCCACTCATATACACAAGTTTATGTCATATATTATTTGAAACTCTTAACAATAGATATCACAAACATAACTTATAACATGGTCAAAAAAATACTAATATATTATAATTTTCGGTTTATTTTCTTAATTAAAAAAAAAAAGAGAGAGAGAAAGTATATTAGAAAAGATAGGCGGTTTGAAAAGTAATTCTATTTAAAAATTGGTATTACTAGGCCCAACGAGCCCAACAAAATCGAGCTACTTGTTGTCCAAGCAGGATCGCAGTCAACAACACTACAGCAGAGTGCATTTCTTCACAAAACAGAAAAGAGAAAGCTTCGTCACATAGGTTTTGTTTGAATCGGAAAAGTAGAAGAAAGAAGAATATCAAAATGGCCAGATACGACAGAGCGATCACAGTTTTCTCCCCCGATGGCCATCTCTTCCAAGTCGAGTACGCTCTCGAGGCCGTTCGCAAAGGTAACGCCGCCGTAGGTGTTCGCGGTACCGATAACGTTGTTCTCGGCGTCGAGAAGAAATCCACCGCCAAACTCCAAGACTCTAGGTTTCACACTTTTACTTTTCAATTTGATCTTGTACTAAATCATAATTAATCTTCATTTTCCATTATTATCTTCGAATTGGATCATAGATTTAGGATCCTAGGGTTTAAAGCTTGATCGATACTTTATGCAGTTTCTATCCTAGGGAAATATCATTTGAAATTCCAAGTATCAATGTTTCTGCTGTTTTCGTTGGTGTTTTTCTCAATAATAGTAAATTGTACATGTAATTTTGAGATTGCTATGATTTTGTTGTGAGCCTTGAACACTTGAGTGTTAAATGTTGCAGTTCTGCGATTAATTTCTTGGATGCTGATTTTGTTGCTGTTGCAAGATTTGTTATCTCCTCTTTAGTAAATGAATAGAAATATAGGACTTTACAATTTTTGTGGTGTTGTGAATGCAGATCTAGTTTGGATTAGTTTATAGCTCACAAGTTACATTGGCTTTTCTGTTGGAACAAAATTATAGTTTTTCATTTGTAAAAAAACTCTTCAGACTTGTAGGTATTTAGAATTAGAATCTATTATTATATGAGATAACTTTTGAAAATTTTGAGATGCTGTGACAAATTTTAGCTTATATGAGAGTTATTTTAAAAAATGCATAGTCAATGTCATTACTAATTCTTCACAAATTTCTGTTTTTATACCGATGCTATTGAGATTTTACTGTAGTTTTACTTTTGTTGTGCAGATCAGTGAGGAAGATTGTTAATTTGGATGATCACATTGCTCTTGCATGTGCTGGACTAAAAGCCGATGCCCGTGTTCTAATTAACCGGGCACGAGTTGAATGTCAAAGTCACAGGCTTACAGTTGAGGATCCTTGCACTGTGGAGTATATAACCCGTTACATTGCAGGTCTTCAGCAGAAGTACACACAAAGTGGTGGTGTAAGACCCTTTGGGCTTTCAACCTTGATTGTTGGCTTTGATCCTTACACTGGGTCACCGTCCCTGTACCAAACAGACCCTTCTGGCACGTTTTCAGCTTGGAAAGCGAATGCAACCGGAAGAAACTCAAATTCAATCCGTGAGTTTTTAGAGAAGAACTTTAAAGAAACTTCTGGGCAAGAAACTGTTAAATTGGCTATCCGGGCATTGCTTGAAGTGAGTTAATTTGTTCTTTTTAGTGTTTTTGTAAAGAAATAGTATCTGATTCTATCATTTATATAGGTTCTTTGCTGCAACTCAGGCAATTTTTTTCCTTGCTGAATATATAGGTGTTGTCATTATCAGCCCTATGTTTATATCCTTTCCCTTACTCTTTTTATGCTGTCAATGACCTAGGAGTTTGACATAGGAAGAACTTCTTTATGTTTTGGGAGGGACCTTAACAAAAACATTTAACTGCAAATTAGGTAGAAGTTTAGGGTAAGCTACCTGTGTATTGTAAGATATTTATTTCCTTAATCCAGGTTTCACTTTTCCACTAGTTTAGATGAGTCATTATACTAACTATGTTAATATGAGGTAAAACTTCCAACAATTGACCCATAATGTGGTATGACCATTCCCTAAACCCTGCTATGGCGCGGGGCCTTTATAGCTATAAGTTTTCCTCTTCTTCATTTGTTTGAGATCTTATCTCTTTCTGAATCTTGATCAACACAGTTATTTTTGTACACATGAACATAACAAATTGTCAATGATAATTCAATCTAGACACATCTTTTTCTTTTGTTGAATGTTTTTCATTTGAAAAAGATTAAAGCACAAATCTTATATTAGAGAACCAGTACTACACCAGTAATAGATTTTGGGGTTATGATGAATATCTGAATAAAGGATAGGAATAGAACTAACAAGCAAAGGAACAAAGCCTGCTGATGTAACTTCTTGCCAGTCAATTATTGAATTGACAAATATTACAAACTAGAATCGGCAATTGAACAAATAAAGCAACCTCTAGGAATTAGAGCCTAGTCTCTCCCAAACCAACTAACATACAAAGTACCTAATGCCATCCCATTTTCTTTTGCAGAATTATAGTACTATTATTGGCTAGTAACTTGTCATTTGGAACTGGATCTGATAAATACTTAACGGTTGGCTTTTCCTTGTTGGCATATGTTATTAGGTTGTTGAGAGTGGAGGCAAGAACATTGAAGTTGCTGTGATGACCAAGGAGCATGGTCTGCGTCAACTGGAGGAAGCTGAAATTGATGCCATTGTTGCTGAGATTGAAGCAGAGAAAGCTGCTGCTGAGGCCGCAAAGAAAGCTCCCCCCAAGGATACATGATTTTAGATTTCTTTTGTTTTGTACTATGCAAGCACCATTCTGATAGATGTTGGCTCTACTTATTGTAAGCTAAAATTGATGCCATCATATCTCTAAGATTGAAACACAAAAAAAAGATCTGCTTAGGCTACACAAGAGATCCTTAGACATGATTTTCATTTAAATTTGTTCTTCCTGGGTGATGGCCTAACTTAAAAATGATTTCTTTTATCGTTTTTTGGGTCATGTCATGTAGTTATTTTCAATTTAATAACATGTCATTATTGTTCAAGTTTGTAAATGTTGGTTTTTAAATATTTCATGCATATTTATTAAAAAAACTGAGTTCTATTTTAAATATTCTTAATACGAAAATGCTATTTTTAACAAATCATGTACTTATATGACTTTAGTTTCAAATGTTTTATGATTTTAGTTTCAAATGGTATTGCCGCTCACTGATAGCTATTACTTATGACTATTTTGATATTTATGCTTATTTTAGGTAAATTTTAATATGGACTACTTTCATAAGTAGTATGGACTGATATTTGTAAAATAAACCACAAACAAATGGACCAGATTTGAGACTACTTTCAAGTCTTTAGTTTTATAGTAGTTTAACTCCATTTGATCTATATTCAATAAAGTCTATTTTCTTTTGCCATCTATTTTATTATAGGCGGTATCTTAACATTTTCACATCTACAGTCTTATTTTTATTTTTGTTTAGTCATATCATACATTCAATACAATATTTTCATCTCTACTGCATTTATTTTATTTTTTCGTATTAATTCTTAATTGTTTAATATTTTATCTCATACAATGCTAAATGTCTTATATTTTATCTCGTACAATGCTAAATGTCTTGTTAAATATCTTATTATTATTCGATACAATTTTCTCTTCGATTCAATTTTTTAATATCACCTAAATTTTTTGAAAGTCTTTGATTTCAACCATTGAATTTGATGATTTCCATTTCATATATTTCTCCAATTATAAAAAGTTGAAACCATTTAAAATTTCAATACGTACTTTTTATAAGTAATAGTTAATGGCTATATTTATCTCTATGATGAAAATAATTATTTAATATATATTAATTTAATAAATATAAAGAAAATTATATCACATATAACTTATATCACTGCGATTAAGGATGGCAAAATGGACTATCCGTCCGCCCCGTCTAACGCCCGTAAAAAAAAAAGCGGGACGGACATGCCCGTCAAGTTGAAATGGGCATAAAAGTCTAGTCTGTCCCGCCAAGGTGGCGGATTGGCGGACGACAGGCTTACCCGCCTTCTTTATTTATTTCCTTTTTGTAAATTTATTTAAAAGACTCATTTTTTACATTTTAATAAAAAAACATCAAACCAACATTTAGAAAACATAAATTTTATTAGCCTAAAACATCAACTTTAAGTGAAATAATGCTCTTATCATATATATCATTACTTTTTGTATTTTATATTATCTAAATTCATATTTCAATCCCACTTTTGTCATTTTTCATTGGTAAAGTTTAAAACACTTGCCCACTAATAGAGATAGAGAAAGTAGATTAGTCCTAATAATCTAAAATCAATTTTGGTACATATCACAAGCTACTTTAATAGGCTATTTCAAATAGGTAAGAAGTGGAATTAAATAGGTGCGATGGGTTTTGGTGGACGACAGATTTTGGTGGATCGGTCTTTGGCGGGTGGCGGTCTTTAACGGGACGGACTTTGGTGGGCAGCAGACCCAAAATCCCAATCAAGTCCGTCATTTTTTTGCTGATGCACGGGTCGGCCCTGCGGACTACAGTTTGTTTTACCACGCCTAACTGCGATTGCCATTTTATTCTGATAAAAAGTTGTGAATTATTATTTTTAATGAGATCATTGTTAGATTTTAAAATAATTTTTAGATTTAACTATAATTTTAATCCTCAATTAAATTTGAATTACAAAAATAATGTTCCTATTTCATATTCCAACAAAATCAACATGTGTTCAAAACCTTCATCATTTCAACATAAACAAATTCAAATAAACTTAATTCATAATAAGACAAAACGAACGCAATGGTTCACACTCGTTCCCGATCCGATGTTACATGACACGGAGCAGAACACAGTCCTTACTCCTAACGAAAACAAATAAATGTGAGGGACTTCGACTCGACTCCACGCACCAAAGCTATCCTTCTTGAGTATCTGCGCGTTACCCACGTAGATGCAATATTACAACATGCAGGGTGAGTAATCACATATCGATATAAACAATGCAAGTAAGGATAAGCAAGTAATCATTCATCATACAACAACACATCATAATCTCACTCAACCTCTTACACAACTCATCAAAACCTCAAGTCAGCAAATGCTTCATGTTATGTCACCAAGAATGAAATGCAAAATTCGAAGGTGCATGTGGTACCAATCTCAACATGTGATAGACACTGGGTCATCTACCCTCCGTAACGGAGCACAACATAAACAACATCACCCTGAATCCATACAATGAGATTTGAAGCCTCAAATCAACATAGGTATGCCATGAATGCAAGACGCAACAACATAATCATATCAACATGTTAAACCAACAATTGCATCAGCATTCATAAATAATTCTTCGTACACATTCAACATACACCTCAACATGTCATTTATACATTATTAAACATAATGAATATTTTTTTACATAGTATTCATCATCAACTATCTTCTAAAACATCAAGATAACACATTTCCACAAGTATAATACATCATAGTCTCATTACATCATGTCCACGTATTATTCCCTAATTTTCTCCAATTAAAATAACATTTTTCAACTCTCAGGTCGCGCTAAGTGTCCTGGAATCCGCGCTAAGCGCGCTACTCTTGGCCTCAAAGAGATGAAAATTCTCCAGATCGCGTTAAGCGGGCTCTGCGATTCTGGCAAAAAATCCTGCGATAACAACATTGCACTTGCCTCGAGATCTACACTAAAACTCATCCAATTTGCACGTTTAACCACAAAATTCATCATCAAATCATATATCTAATACACATGCAACATTATCAACAAACATCAACCATCAATTCACCAAAACTCATCAAAATCCTAGGTTTCTACTCAAAACCCCAATTACCCACATATCTCAACCATACATCGAAAACACTAAAAAACGATACTCCACATACCTTAGATTGTTGCTTCCTAATTGTATTCCCTCGAAATCACCGAAGATTCTCTAGTCCTAGCCTCTTCTCATTGTTCTTCATAATTTTTCTCCTTTTTCTCCAAAAATGTTATGATACTTTAACTCTTCTCACTACTCAGTATAACACATACCCTTAATACTCATTCCTCATAATACCCTCAACTTAACTTCCACAATTATCAACATGCCCTCAATATTTCTAACTCTTTTATTTGATTAAATAATAATAATTTGGAATAATGTAATATAATTACCCTTATTATTAATATTTATTAAAACAATTCAATTAATATCATCAACAAACACAACAACAATCCAACAAACACCAAATAGTCGACAACAACAAGTTACAACATTTCATCACAAAATCGGGGCGTTACATTTTTACTCGTTGCTAGTCATGAGGCACCAAATGTGGAAGAATAAGCTATTGTTCGTTTGAATAGTTAGACTAGGGAGTATTTGAGTAAAGACTGTTGCGTAGGAATTCTTCCCGTGAAGGTAAAGGCATTTCCCCATACTGATTAGAATGAAAGTAATAGTTAGATATTATAAAATAAAATTATATAACACATAATTGTTGTGAAGAGAGAATTGATATATAATTATATTCGATATAAATGCTAGTTCTATATATTGTATTTTTGGTATGATTATTTGATGTGGATGAATCTTTTGTTTAGTTTGTGATTATGTATGGTTGTAATGTGAATTGATTACGATTGGAGATGAATGATTATATAAAATAATTTTTAAGATGATGTGATGTTATATGGTTGTATGATTACCTAAGTGGCGGGATTTGCATTTGCATCATTATTTAATGGCATATTTGTTTGTCTTTGTGGCGGATATTTTTCCCATTGATATGAGATAAATTCTATGTGTGGTGATGTGGTGTTTCTATGTGATCGTGGGAATACAAAGTTGGGTTTTTATTGGGATTGTAATTTTATTTAAAATAGAATATTTAAGTTTGATAATTTATTTGTGTTTAAAGTAAAAAAAGAAAATATATCTTGGAAAAAAATATCTGTGGTGTTACAAATAGTTTTAGTATGTTTGATGAGTCTTATTCCACTTAATGGATAATTCTAATTATTTGAAGGTGATAACTGGAACATAAATCACGTGCATTCATAAAATCACATAGTCTCTACATTTAGTGTTTTTTGAAAGTTATTTTTGTCATTATCTCACTCAGTTTTATCCCCTCCAAATTTTTCAGAGGCAATTTTTACTAAATACAAGACCATTTTTACTAAATACAAGAACATGAAGTTGGTTGTAGGGATGTAAATTGATATATACGGGGACAAATAGTATGATATTTGTGTCTGTTATATTGGATAAATATGATATTCATATATGTCTCATATCCATGTGGGTTATCCAAGATATCTATAAATATCCACATTGTGGGTATCCGCTAAACGGATAATCTGCGGGTTTTAAGATATCCAATATCCAGATATCCTGAATAACATATTTTTTTAGTTTTTCTCTTATTTTATCAATAAAATGTTTTCACATTAATTTTCTTCATTTTAAACAAAACATATTATGATTGTGAGTTATTGTTAAAGAGAGGACGACCGAGAAGTTGAAAGGAAGACATTGATTGGACAGGGAAAGTGGTTGGTTGGACAAGAAAGTGGTTGATTGGACGGTCGAATTGAATTGTTGAAGTAAGGTATGCAATAAAAAAAAAACTTCAATGTAAAAGTTTTCTTCAAAAGGAAAAAAAAATGATATACTAGTTTTTAGAAGATGAAAAGACAAAATATAATAAACTAATATTTAAATAATTATTATAATTTATCAAAGAATACAGATATCCACAAGCATGATGGATAGAGGGAGAAATATTGTTGAAAAAGATAAAACTTCTTTTCAAACGGCTTGTTATTTCTAAGGTGTAATAAATAAATAAATAAATATTCATCATTATTATTAAATTAAATAGTTTAAAAAAGGCACCGATATTAAATAAAAGGGAAATACTAAGGAGTAATAGAATTAATTTAGCATGTATCATCCATTTTTCTCAAAATTAAAATAGAAATTATAAAAGATCATTATTTGTAATTTACACGTAATAGAAAAACAATAATAATACATATTTTCTTTCTGAAAAATAAAAGCATCGCATTGTTTGTCTCGGGTCTTGTTCCACCAAACTCGTCAGAAGGATAAGAAGGGAGATCAAATCAATTTTACGGTGGTTTCCGACACAGCAACCATGAAAGAAGATCAAGAGGTTCTTTCTTTTCAACTCTATTTATCATCAAACCCCCAATACTCCAATTTCTTCCCTTTCTCTTTTACCTTTCTATTCAACTTTCATCCCTTGATCCATTCTTAGGATTAAGTATATCTATTTATCTATTTAAGATTCTAACAACTTAGCATATTAGGATTAATTAATGTTTCTGTTCTAATTCTGTTCATTTTATATAGAAACAATCAAACTGAATCATGAATCAATTTCAGTTCACTATTTTTGCTGACTTATAATTACAACGTATCATTCAGATTTCATGTTATTTTTTGCATTCATTAAATCCTATTGATTAGAAAACCTTAATCAAGAGACCTTATCGTGTGAATAGCACCATGGACTTATGTTGAGCCCAGTGTTGTCCATGGCGGTCCATGCGAAAAGCCAAAATCCCGCCATCCCGGCCGCATTGTGGTGCCATTCCGCAATTTTTGCCGATATTTACCATTGCGGTGAACCCAAAAACTCCCATGTATATATGCCATAGCGCCGCCATGGCTGCTATTTGATAACACTGGTTGAGCCAGCTCTGCTATTTACAGGAAACTTCTTCTCTAGTGCTCCTATTGTTTTGACTAATTTTCTTGGAATATGAAGATAGGAAAATGCTAACGAGTGCTCCGTGGCACTCTTTAAGTGCTTAAAGTGGTAAAGTTTTTTGAAAATGCATGTATTCAATCCATTGCAAATTGAAATAATTGATTTTTGTAAAGAATATTTTCAGGCAACACTAAATTTGTGTAGCCAATAGCTGAGGATTTGCTGGCTCATGATAAGTGTTGTCAAATTGCGGCAATGGCAGATTGCGGTTGCGGAAATTTAACATAGCGCCATGGAAAAGCTGTGGTGTTATGGATTTTGCATTGCGGCGCCATGGCAGCCGCTGCGAGTTTAACGTTCATGGCGGTATGGCAGACATTATGGAAATTGCATTGTTTTTTAGACAAGTCTGCAAATAGTGTATTACTAATAATCATTGAAATTCTTTCTCAAATACAAACAAGGATGGTTTTGGTTTCATTTAATGAATATATACAAAGTATTACAAACAAGTTGGAAAATTGAGAGACAAGGAAGGTTTTGGTTTCATTTAATGAAACATCCAAATACTAGTAAATTTGTGCTGCCAATAACTGAGAATGTCAAATTGCGGCCATGGCGGATTGCAGTTGCTGAAATTCAACATAGCACCATGGAAAAGCTATGGCGTAGCGGATTTTGCATTGCGGCGCTATGGCGGTCGCCGCGAGTTTAACTGTCTATTTTAAACAACTTGAGATATGAATTCTAGTTTTCTCTGTATATAATTCTGTTTCCTAAGTTTTTTGAATTCTTTATTTTTTTAAGTTTGCCCGACTTGCTTCCACCAGCTGCCATATTTTCATGGCGGATTTTGGCTCGCCGTTAGTTTCCGCCATAGACAACACTGCCCTGATTTGATTTTGGATTTTCCTTGCAAATACATCATTTTTGGCAATATAAATCGGGAAACTTAGGGTATTTAACTGGCAGTTTAAAAATCGAGGCTTTGTTTGATGTCTCATTTCATATAATATCCGTTGACTTGAGCATATGGCAAAAACAATTGGTTTTGAGCAACTTCAAAGAAATTCGAAAGTGGTTTTGTGGAGAGAACAATTTTTTGTATCCTTCAATAAGTTCAGTGTTATTGATGATTACTTTATTTGGGGTTGTTTATATTCTCTCCAGATATTAATGTGAAAGAACTGAAATTGGTTTCAGCTGGCTTTCAAAAAGGAAGCAGCTGCGGACACTTTGGACAATTATTCAAAATTTGTGATTGCGAGGGTTGGAAGTAGGACTCGACCATGTGATTTGAGGTTACATTTAATGAAGGTTTGAAACAAAATTATGCTATTTTCTCATGAAGAACAGTACCGCTTTTGTGTATTTGTCTTCAAAACTAGCTTGTTCATGTTCTCATTGATCCATGCTCTCTAACTTGTCATAGTTATTATAATCATTTTCAGGAGATTTCAGGTATGCCGACTTCTCTGAATAGGGAAACATCACATGCGGCAGCATCTCCTGAGACAATGGGCGAGTCATCCAGCTCAGGAACAGCGAGACTGGATAAAGCAGACAGTTTTCGGGCAGTGTAGTTGATATGGATGGTGACTGTTTTTTGTTGATAGATAGCAGCTACTCTTTGCAATAATGGTATGAAAGTAGGCACAAAAAGGGCCAGAATTATGTTATCTATCACCATCTGTGTCTCATATTGGTATAAATTATAATACCTTGTTGTTTTCATTTCAAGTTTGATGTATGGTTTATGAAGTAGCATTGTTTGATAAAAATAGCCTACTTTACATAATAGGATAAGGTTTGAATGTTGTTGAAATTTGATGTTGGATTAGATTACTGTGGTTCATATCAGATGGCAATGCATGTGTTGATTCCAAGTAAAATTGTGTTATAAAATCGAGTTCGACTCTTATTTTATCTAGATTTGATTTTACGATTTTTAACATGAAATTCATACTTAAATGTGTAAAATCGGGCGATTTTACCAATTTTGAAATTTTTGGATGATTCAATTCAATTTGAACTCCTTGGAAGATTTTGTGTTTCACATGATAAATTAGTTTTTGTTTTTGATTATATGAGGGAAGAGGCGCACTCTCTATCATATTGGCAGCATACAAGTTGATTGACATAAAAGTGATTTTGGTTATGCGTGATAATTGTTTTTGATTGAATTGATTTGTATAGTTGATTTTGATTAAATGTGAGTTATATTTGGATATCTTTGCCATAAAAGTGACTTGTATAAAACATACTATTTAATCATTTTAATAGATATGAGTTTTGATAGTATTATTTTGTTTTGCAAAAATAAATCATTTTAATTCTTCTTGGTTCATTTGTATAAAAGAAAGGGTTTGGATAGTGTTTGGTTTTGCAAAAGTAAATCATTTTAAATCATCCTTTCAAAGATTATATTTTTAAAATAATTAAATATTTAATTTTAAGGAAAAATTCAAATGAATTTATTGTTAAAATTAAAAATATCCTTAAAAATATATATATACAAGGACACAAAGACAAAACTAAGAGAAAAATTCTTAGATAGAAACTACAGGCTCTTACAAACAATCAATTACAATTTCTTTTATTAATTAAAAAATAAAAATAAAATTGTCTCACTCTTTCATTATCACTATCCCATGATTCCAACTAAAAAATAAATAAATTTAAATTTTTGATTTAAAATAACAACAGTATTGATTATTTCTAAAAATATAAATATATGTGCGTTTCTAACCACATTTTTTTAAATTAAATTTGTTTTCTCAGTTAAGTTGACTTCTCTTTGTCATCCTTCCCTTTCAAAATCAAACAAAAATCACATTGTTATAACTTTTACTTATTAGATTAGATATCCTTTCCAAAATAGTAAAAAGTAAAGATTTCAATTTAAACTTTTAAAAGTTAATGGATCCAATTGAAATTAAAAAATAAAATAAGAAACCTAATAGATCATTTAAGAAAAAAACAAATTTCAAGCCTATAAAATTTAAGATAGTAAACTAATATTTTTTAATACACATAAATAAGAGACAAAAATATATTCTAGTCCATTTTATTTTGAGTTTAATTGACATGTATCATCAGAGTAAAGAAATTTATCAGAATAAAGAAATTTTATTTTATAGAAATCAGTCAAAAAATTTAAAATAAGGCCCATCATCTAGAAATGTTAATGAAAAGCCCATTATGGATAAATTTGGTAATATAATAAACCAATATTCATACCAATTATGTTTCCAACGGCTACTTATTTCAAACGGCTACTTTGTGTAAATTTAAAAACCTCAACCCTTCTTTCAAATCTCACTTTTCTTTCTCGTGTTTCTATCGCTCTCTCCACAACACTGTCCATTTTTTGTTTCCCGCAGGAACATTATCTGTTCTTCCCAACAATAACAACTTGCAATCTTTTTTGGCAATGTTGCAAGAGATGTGGAATGCTCCTCCCGGTTTCAGACCATCCAAATCTGCACCTTCTTCACCTGCGAAACCTCTCGCCGTTACTAGAACTCGTTCGGAATCTTTTCACATCACTCATAAGGTTCCTGTCGGGGATTCTCCTTATGTCAGAGCGAAAAACGTTCAGGTGAGTCTTTTGTTTTGTTTTTCTAATGTCAAACTTTGTTCTTCAGATTTGTAATGTTTTAACTAAATGGGTTTTTTATTTGATGTTTAGTTAGTGGATAAGGATCCGGAGAGAGCGATTCCGTTGTTTTGGGCGGCGATAAATGCGGGAGATAGAGTGGATAGTGCATTGAAAGATATGGCTATAGTTATGAAGCAACAAAATAGGGCTGAAGAAGCCATTGAAGCTATTAAATCACTTAGAATTAGATGCTCAGATCAAGCACAAGAATCGCTTGATAATATCCTTTTGGATCTTTACAAGGTCAATATTATATTACCAAATTTTGTTATTATTTCAGATTTTAATACAATTTTGGCCTCTGATTAAATTAGTATTTTTTGTTAATGAATATAGAGATGTGGTAGACTTGATGACCAAATTGCTCTTTTGAGGCACAAGCTGTATTTAATCCAACAAGGGTTGGCTTTCAACGGCAAACGCACAAAGACGGCTAGATCTCAAGGGAAGAAGTTTCAAGTCTCAGTGGAACAAGAGGCCACTAGATTATTGGTAAGCAAAGCAAAATGTATATTGATCGGTTGTGTACGGTGTCAGTGTGTCGTTTGATTTTAATCTTTATTTTACTTCCATAGTATGGAACTTGAAATTTGAATTTTGTTGGTAAATGAAGGGAAACTTGGGATGGGCACTGATGCAACAAAACAACTACATTGAAGCAGAAGAAGCCTATCGCCGCGCGCTTACGCTAGCTCCGGATAACAACAAGATGTGCAATTTAGGCATATGTTTGATGAAACAAGGGAGAATTTCTGAAGCAAAGGAAAATCTGCATAGAGTCAAACCTGCAGTAACAGATGGGCCAAGAGGTTCAGATTCTCATCTGAAAGCCTATGAAAGAGCACAACAAATGCTCAAAGATCTCGAATCCGAAATGATGAACAAAGGAGGAGTTGATAGGGTTGAACAAAGTAGGCTCTTTGAAGCTTTTCTTGGTTCTTCATCAATTTGGCAACCTCAGCCTTGTAAGGATCACATCAACACAAGTTTGCCGCCAATCCGAACAACAACAGCAACAACAATTCAAGATGAATTTGGTGATGAAAACATCAATTCCAACATAGTGAAAAACCAATCATCAAAGTTTGGTCCTTTGGTGAACAACAACAACTCACTTAATGTTGCAGCGGCGCCATTTTATGCAGCACCAAAAACCTCTTTGAAGGAGTCGAATGAGAATTTGAGTTTCTCGGAGACCCTCAAGAGAACAAGATCCGGAAATGCCGCGGGATCAATGAGAGTAGTGAATGATATGAGCAAGGTGAATGCTGCAGAACTAGGTGTGCCTGTGCCTGGGAGCAAAGCAAGAAGGCTTTCGTTTGAGAAGAATAAGTTATGTGATTTGTTACCTGATACTAAGGATTTTGAAGATGCAATTCTGTTTTCTATTTTGGAGTCTACAAATGAGTCCAATGAATCTACTACCACTTCTGGGATTTTGACTAAAAAATCTGACAAGAGGAGGCTTAAGGTTTTTGAAGATATTACATTATCTTTGAGTCCAAAGGCTTGAGTAATGCCACTTTTTTGTATTTTGAATAACATTATAGTGTAAGATTGGAGATGAACTTGGTCTCCATTTTATTTACTTCATTTCATGTATTACTTAATTACAGCTGTATTTTGGAGCCTCCCTTCACTCAATTAATTGTTATGATGTAGTTATTTGTTTGTCTTGTAAAAGAGGCACATTAACTTGAATAAATGATATGATGTAGTTCTTTGAAACTAATTCCTTTATGTTGAAAAATGGTTTGTCCTTTGTGCTTCATTTCCAACTGTTGCTTCCTCATGAGCCTAGTTTTCTGAGTTCTTAAAATTTCTTTTATGTTGCATCAAATTAATAATACAGTTCTCTCAACCACATATTTCGTGGTCAAAGCATTGGATGTTGCAGTTAAGGTTCATGAGTGTGTAAATGGAAGATTATTTAAGAAAGCAAATGAGATTAAAAAAAGAATTTGGTGACCGTTTTTAGAGTTGATTATGTAACTTTTTCTGATATTTGGTTGTAAATTGTCATGTGAGGCATTTCTTTTTAATATATATTTCACAGTTAATTAGCGACTTCCAAGTTACAAGTTATGCCTTTAATCCATTTAATATATAGTTCTTTTAGCCCTTTCACAGTTAATTAGCGACTTACAAGTTACAAGTTATGCCTTTAATCCATTTAATATATAGTTCTTTTAGCCCTTTCACAGTTAATTAGCGACTTACAAGTTACAAGTTATGCCTTTAATCCATTTAATATATAGTTCTTTTAGCCCTTTCACAGTTAATTAGCGACTTACAAGTTACAAGTTATGCCTTTAATCCATTTAATATATAGTTCTTTTAGCCCTTTCACAGTTAATTAGCGACTTACAAGTTACAAGTTATGCCTTTAATCCATTTAATATATAGTTCTTTTAGCCCTTTCACAGTTAATTAGCGACTTACAAGTTACAAGTTATGTCTTTAATCCATTTAATATATAGTTCTTTTAGCCCTTTCACATTTAATTAGCGACTTACAAGTTACAAGTAATTGCAAACCAAAAACGGTCCAAATACCAAACCACTAAATAATAGTATCTGCTAACAACCAAGTTCATCATATCTTCGATATCACAAGCTTTTTATATACTTTTTATTTTATATTTTACTTTTCTATATTTTATGTATTTTAAACATCTGAACAAGTGGGTCGGCCCAGCCGCAAACTAATAGTGTAATTTAGCCCTCTGTATTTGATGTATTTTAAAAATCAAACAGAGTGAATTACAAAACAAAATAGTGGTATAAGATTCTCAGGAAACAAAAGAAAGTTAGTTTGTAGCATTTCTCGAACTTTGATGAGATTCTCCAGTAACAAAGTTGGTATTTACAACAAGTCTCATTAAGCACGTGTGTCCCAGACCCATAATTCAATACAATTTGGCTTGTAATCAAGCATGCATCAGAGAAACTACTATATTCACACAAAAACATGCCATTCCCTAAGAAACACTTCAGCCTTAATCAACACTAAAGATAAAAAGATGAAATAACTGTCTAACAGAAAATATGAAACACTAAAGGAAGGTCTGATAACTAAAGATATGACTACCAGTCTTCTATGTCATCATCGGAAATCTCCATTGCTTCACCATCTAAACTCATTTTGTCAGTATCAAAACCTTCCATATCCAAGTTCTGCACTGATTCCTGATCTAGTTCATTATATCCACTGCCAACCCTATTTCCAAGCAATTTAAACATAGGCATATATTCCGTGGCCATAACAGACATATGATAAGAACTCAGCTGATTACAAGCAGGGATTCTCTGCCTAAACATCTCATTCTGCAATAAAAGATCACAGAGAAACCAAATGGTAAGAGTAACAAGAAACATAAGCAATTTACAAGGTAATTGTTAATTATGAAACCAATTTACATCTGGCTACAGAATCCTTGGCTGCATAATCATAGCCAAGCTAGAAAACAAGATACTTGATTCTTCTAATTATAAGGCTACCCTGCTTACAATACCTACTACCAAGTATTGTAGACAGAAAAACAGCATAACCTATAAAATATTTTCATTAATGCTCTCTAGAGTCCCTTTCTCTCTCCAAAGTTAAACTGAAATGTATCATTTCAAATTACCTACATGAAACAGAAGTTGAAACATTGCAGGATAATAAAATATTACAGGAGGAGCCATAATGAATTTTTAACCTTATGGTATGATGATTCTTTCTGAACCTGCCAGAGTTTTGGTCGTCGAATTGCATGCCACCTGTAAAAGCAAATTGATAAAATATTACAAAGAAATAAAAAGTTTTGCTTTGCAGAGAAAACTGCACGCATACAAGTGATTACCTGGAAGAAATTGGCTGAGAATTTCCAAACAGCACCCCACGAACTGCAATTGACGCGGCAGCTGACTGTAAAATACTCTCCGCCTCATTATAACTAGATTGCATACCACGAAGCTTAGCAAGAAGAATGTCAGCATCACCTAGATATGAAGACAAAATCCATGCATCCTTTACTGCCTCATCATTCAAAAAATCTAGAACTGCAAGATATTGACAAGAATTAGAAAATCACTGTATTGGGTTTAGTGAAATTTTAAAAACAGAAAACAAAAATATCTTCACTATAATCAATTTTTCACAAAGAAAACTAACGGCAGGTTGAAAGGAAATACCATTTTCATGCAGAAAATCAGCAACTGGACCAGGTTGCACATGGCTTTGACAAAGAATCTTCTCTGGGACATCCATTTTTAAAGGTAATCTTGAAAATCTTTCTTGTATGAGAAAGCCGTTTTGGTCTAGCATGTAGAAGAATGATTTATAATTAAATGGTGCATGATAAAATTATCTTAATACTCAACTTAAACTTATTTCCACTAATATTTCCCCCCGTCTAGAAAGACTATATGAAATTTAAATTTGTCTAAGTTATTTATGAATCAGTACCATATTCTGCTGCAACCCCAGTCTCCCTCTTATTATGCAAAAATTTCCCTAAGGCGTGAAATAAAGATACTGTCTCATCTCTGCCAAAGTACAAGGAAGATCCATCATCTAATTCTACAGGTTTATTACTTTCCACTTTTAATGCATGAGGAGTGCGAGTTGATAGTGACAAAGAATGCACTTGATCTGGGTTCACACAGAAAAACTGTAGAGAAGTAATTGCATGTCTGATGTCACCTCCACTTGCTTTTGCTATTAGATCAACATGGTCAGCAGTCACATCACACTGCTCAATTTGACATATTCTAAATAGTACCTTCTTAATAGAATTAACTGTAATTGGATTGAATGCGACCTGAAAGTTTCACCAATTAAGTTTAGGCTCAAGTATATTCTATTATAACATGAAATCAAAAACCACAAGAATTCTTCAAGGTAGTAGTAACCTTACAAGCCCCAGAACGTTCTAGAGATATTTTAAGTTCTTCAACGGATCGTGCATTATAATCAGCTGAATCGGCATTGCCATAATCTGTCACCAATATGGCTGTGGGTATCTGAGTTGTGTGCACCAAAAGGTGCAAGCAATCTTTAAGTCTTCCTAAAGCAGCTTTATTATGCATCATGGGAAGATCGTCTATTAAAAATATGATGGAAGGCTTTGACTCCCCAGTAAAGGAAGTTGGTATTAATCCATATTTCCGTATTCTCTCAACAAAACTAACAAATTCATCCAACTTGGAAGTGTATTTTGTTGCTGTCAATCAATCAAAAAATATATAAGAAATAAACAGCCACGACTCACAACAAGGAAGTTACAAGTTTCGATATGAGATTTTCCTAAAAAAATTATTTTATGCATTTTCCCATTTGGACTGTAAACACAATGAATGTAATCATTTACTCATTTGGATAATAAATCCTCAGGTACTCAACATTTAACAGTAAAAACAGATTATTCAATAGGAAAAGGGGACGAGAGTGAAGCTTGTCTCATAACTATTTCATCAAGAGCATAAAGGCTTGGCCCACCTGTTCCAGAGTTATAAAGATGCTCTTGCCAAATTACAGGTGTAGGTGTGTTCCATCCACATACCGTCGCACCTAAATGAGAAGCAATTACATGAATAGCAACCTACACAATCAAAAAGAAACTCTTCAATCTCAACCAATGGGCATTCCTAACGAAGTAAAGTTATGTTAAGATGTGGTTCTTCATGACAATATTATAACTAAAAAGCCTTTTAAACGTTTTTTTAGATAAAGCGGAGTCTACAAAAGTGAAAAGTAGAAATTCTAGGATAACTGAATTAAAATCTGTGTGAAAGACACTAGGAATAAAAATATAGAAGCATCTACAAACGGGTAAAAGGAAAAATTACTGACAACAAGCCACATGATCTTGAATGTACCAATTATTATCATTTCTAAATTGTCCTGTGTGACTGTGCTACGACATGCAAGAGGGTTAATGGTGTTAAGAGTTTAGAAGATAATGGAAGAGCAACATACAGATTTTCCAACTCCTGCTTGCCCACTAACAACAAGAACGTTATTTCTGTAGACACCCTGTAAACAATGGAGAGAAAAAATCAGCTGACATTACACACACACACATTGCAGGGAAAGACTTACATTCACTTGTATCAATATAACTTTGCAGGGAGAGAAAATTTTCTATAGAAATTTCAACTACATAACTAAGTAAATACTTGGGAGTTGGCAGAATTAGTAAACCAAAAATAATAAATGATGATGTTCTCTTCTTTCTTTCAGCTACATGAAAAATTATCATGTCTAATTGTTGTAAGCAGATGTTTATTTCTTATAATAGTTGTAATAAGGTCTAAACAATGATAGTGCTCACAGCCTCACACATCATGCCAAAATAAGAGTATGGGGAAGCTAATTATGGAAAATTTAAGAATCTATTACCTAAGAATCAAAATTATTTTTATATAATAACAACATATTATTAAAGATAATTAACAAAATCTTCAACAACGACATTGGAAATCAAAGAACCAAACATTCTTAAATATTGATAATTCGACCATGAAATAATTTATCCTTAATTTGTCTAAACAGTATTTTACATGTCTACAGATATAGGTGAATAACAACAGTCTCAAGAAGGATATAAATTCTATAATGGGTGAAAACCAATGGAATAATCATAATACACAAACAAATTGATTAAAATTATCTAGTACATTTTCTATATTAATTACCTTTGAAGGTTTCAACCTTTCTTCAAACCACGTCTTAACATCTTCAACCTGCAAATACAACAGGGAAAAGTGAAAACAGGATAACATTCATATAACCAGTATCAAGAACTTAAGGAAGAGATATTTGACTTTTTTCTTGTGAACAGAAAGCTCTTCCAGTGAATGAGGCTTGTATTTATCAACCCATAGCTCCTCTGCAGTGTTCTGTTGAGTACCTGGCACATCCATTCAGCACTTATGATTTGTGAGATCAAGGAACAAAGATAAAGATTCAGAGGCAAAATGACTGGAGGAAACAGCATAACGTAAGCTTTTAATTTAATTTAAAAATTTGCTTAACGATTTAGGTCTGTTTTACTAATCTTAGGGTTTCAACAATCAATATAGCCCATATATTAGCAAGTAAAACAAACAGAAAAGGAACCATTGAAATACTACATATTTTATCTTTCCAAAATATCCTTCAATCTCAGCTGAGTTACAGTGAAGCGTTAAATGCGGATACTTCTCACCAGCTGTGACTTTCTATGCGCGTGAATCAAGGGATTGAATGGTAGTGTTGGGTGTGGTGGTGTCTTAAGGGGTAGTAATGGTAATTGGATTTGAGGCTTCTCCAAGCTCTTGCATTGCTTATGTGGCAGAGTTATGGAGCATGTTAGAAGGTTTGGAGTTGGCTCGTTCTCGAGGTTTTATCAAGACAGAGCTTCATGTAGATTCCAAGGTGCTGGATACTTCCATAAATTGTCGGTCTACCGGCAAGAAAATTTGTATAAATGCTTTGGCAAATGTGGGTTGTGAAGGTGCCTTGCCTTTGACTATTTATTAGTATTGTCTGACTCAATTTAGGCACTTGATGTTAGCTTTGTTCGGCTCAAAATCACGTGTTTAAGAGACCTGAGCCTATCCAACTCATCACTTAAATGCCGCTTAGGAATGAAGTCCAAAAACACACGAATAGAAAAACCAAAACAATAAAATGTGTGATGGCAAAATGAGACAAGTTGGACAGAAAAAAGAGACAAATTAATGGCTGTGAAGTGTGAATAAAGAGCACAACACAAGGGTATGGAATGTTTGAAATCGCATCCAAAATCACTTCAACACCCTTAAAGACCAAGGCAAAAAAGTTTGCTCTCATGTCAAATGTTTTGTAATGTGTGCAGTAGGATACCCACACAGAAACAAACATAATCTAAGTCGTGCTATGTATCAACAAAGGGTTTACCAAACGCTATGGCACAATGCCAAATAACTGTGGACGGTGGGCAGATATGAAGGAGGTGCCATGATTTATGTTTGAACCAGCATTCAAACCACAAGAACTCTATAGACACTTATGGTCAAGTTTTTAACGGTAAACCAAACATACATTTAGTCTGGTCAAGAAAGAGTGAGAAATAAAAAAAAGCTCCCAAATGAGAAATCTATGTAGCACCGACATCTAAAAAAGGTGTGATTGTCTTAAACACCGACACGACACCAACACTTGTGATTACATTTAATTAATTCATTTTTCAAATTATTACCGGTGTCCCTTCATAGGGAGAAATTGCAAAAAATACCCAAAAGCATTAAACTCTACCTTGGGAAAAGAGGTGAAAAGGGTATTTTCCATGACCCATCGGTAAACATAGCCAGTACTCTTAATAGTAAACAATTCTTACTAATTATATACTTGATAACAAAGTTCCCAAATTCATATAAAAGCAAAGATGCATGTTAAACAAAAAAAAAACAGAAACAGCATACCAGCGAATACCTTTGACCTAGTAAACACTTCATTGAAATCATCATCAAACAAGTTTATCTGCAATCAAACAAAGCCACTATTCATATAATATTCTCTCTTTTAGTCATTTTCAAATAATGCAGTTAGAACTAAGGTACCAAACACGTCACACAAATGAAAGTAACTAGGAATCAAAAACAGCGAAGATTCAATAAAATGAATAACCAAAGCCAATGGATTGATTGACATTACCTCATGAAGCTTAGACAGACGAGGCGCAGAACTGGAAATACGGGCTTTTTTTCTTCCTCTGGAGCCCGCTGAACTTGACTTGGGCCTGGGCTGGGGCTTTGTACGGGTCGAAGTAGATGAACGAGTTTTGGGAGTATCAAGTTCCTCATCCGATGAGAGAACAACGACGCAGTTTCGCTTTGGCATATCGTAGAACCGTTTTTACAACAAGAGTGAAGTTACGCGCAAAGTTGGAGATTCATGAAAACCGTGGATTGTTCGATGAACTTGGCGTGGCCGTTGAAAGGAAATCAGAGTGAGAAACCCCACATGGCGGGTTTTGAAGGGCAAAATAAGAAAGTAATTTGTGTTTTTGGTGGGAATGGGGAATGGCTTAGAGGAGAAGCCTTCGGCATGGATGGTGGGTCCCTGTCATTGGGCCTTATGGTAACTACTCGGTCCATCATCTTCGGCCCAATTCCCAAAATAACATTGATAATGAATCTTAAAAATTTTAATTTAAATAAAAAACTATAATCTTGTATTTTAAAAATCATATATTATCTATGCAAGTTCTTCATTCTAAGATGCATCCGTCAAAAATACTTTAAGATTGTATATGATTTTCTTTATTATTTTATACTCTTGTATTAGAATATTGTAAGATATAGTTAAACATTTGTTTTGAGGATGTGGGTGTACCAAGGGCCTAGATTAGTTAAGGGTATATTATGTGATCTAACATTTTTCATAAAGTGTTATTCTCTAGTTATCTATTGACAACGGTCGTGATTTTTTCTATGATATGTTCTTGTATTCCTCTTTTTTTCTATGATTTGTTTGTTTTTTCTAACAAGTGGTATCAGTGTCGTGGTTCGGCTATGTGGGGGAGCGGGAGCTGAATTCGTTGTTAGATCCTATTATACGGTGTGGGAGACTCACACTTGTGAGGGAGAATATTTGGTGCAAGTGTGAATGTTTAAAGTATCACATTACATATGAATAAGTGGAATGCTGGATTGATCAGAGATGACTCATTTACCTAACACCTTAAGGTTTTGGGTTGAGATGTGACGTCTCCCTTTCTTTTGGTTCTGGAGCATTAGTCTCGTTGGTGCTCCCTACTCTCCTGGACTCCCCAATAAGTGGTATCAGAGTTTTGGTTCGATCCAAGGATAAGTGTTCTTAGTATTGCTTTGTGGAGTTTTGTCTGATCTTCCACATCAAAAAATAAGGATAGTGTTGTGAAAGATTTATTGAGTTGCAGTAAATTTCGTTGTGTAGTTTGGGTTAGAGAAAATTGATGGAAGAATTTTGGTTTACTTGTGGAAAGTTAAAGTCAATGTGTTGGTACAATCAAGATTACACAAGGTGTAAGATTATGTCAGTAGTTGAAGAGTTTCATACCAACAAGAAAGTTGCACCATAATATTTCAACCTGGTTTTCGACGTGTGAAATTTTTTGAAGTGGTTTAAGTTCAAGTGAAATACCCGATTCTTTAGGTGGGGTGTGATAGTTTTTTTAAAACTATGATTGTTGGTGAAGACAATATAATTTTTTTTTGTAGTGGTTTAACTTCAAGTAAAATTTATTATTTATTATGATAAAGTATATAATTTTTAATGATATTGATTGTAACGTTCTATCAAACATGTCATACTTATTGTTGAACTGTAAAAGTTAATTGATGACCGTAATTATTTATCTTCGAGTAATTATGTCAAGGAATAAACTTTGTACTTTAATTTCTTTTACAAATGCCATAAAATTTAAATCACTAAACACATTCAGTTAACTAATTTAATTATTTGGGATAGAGGGCACCCCACATGTTCATATTTGATTGATTCATGTTTGATTGTCTTCATATTGATTAACTCGCCATCGAATGAAGGGAGTTTACCTAACTATTAACTAATTGTCTTATTATTTCAACTGACACATAATATTTTGTTTGGTGTAACCAACTTCACATACATGTTATTTTATAGAGAAAAATTAGATTAAGAGATGCACATCCTCATATACAAAGTTAAAAGCTAAAGATACATCAACCTTATTAACAATTTTCACAATGAAATTTACGTACACTATCAACTACAAAATTCAAGACTTAGAACTCAAATCACAACAAATATGAGTGAAATATCCGACCATACATGGCAATCACATATTGTAATTCACTTATATGTCATAATTTGTTGTCAGTATTTTTATTTATTTAAAAAAACATATAAAGCCGTTTTATATATCTTTTAAAAAAAATGTGAACATGAGTAAAAAAATATTTAGATCTTAAGAGTGTGTTTGAATGGAGTAATTGAGAATTTTTAAGGAATTCAAAATTCTAAGTAATTTAAATGATTCAATTGAAATTCATTCATTTTTAAATTCTATTGTTTTGGATAGAGTATTAAAATGATTCATTGTTAAATTTTTGGGATCATTTTCATATATTTTAAAAAATTTGGACCAAATTTTAAATATGAAAAAATAGGGACCAATTTGCAAAATTTAGAATTTTCATAAAATATGAGGACCATCTTGCAAAATTTTAAAAATTAATAATAAACAATTTAATATTTGTATTATAAAGAGTGATGAAGCAATTTTAAATTCCTTACTTTTTTGTGTCATTTGAAATTTTTTAAATTTAACTTCAACAAAATACTTCTTAAATTTACATTATTTTAACAATTCTCCATATATTTTATCCAAACAATAGATTTTGATCAAGTCATTTTAAATTCCCTCAAAAAGTTACTTTCCCTCATTAAAATGCTTCATCCTAAGAGTGTGTTTGGATGAGGTAATTGAGAATTTTTAAGGAATTCAAAATTCTAGGTAATTCAAATGATTCAATTAGAATTCATTCAATTATAAATTCTATTGTTTGGATATAGTATTAAAATGATTCATTTTAAAAAACTTGGGGCAATTTTCATAATTTTTAAAGTTTTTGGGTTAAATTTAAAATATGAAAAATAAGGACCAATTTGTAAATTTTGAAAATTTGAAGGACCAATTTGTAAATTTTGTAAATTATTAGGGACTTATTTGTAATTTTTGAAAATTTTAGGGGTGAATTTGAAATTTTCATAAAACATGAGGACTGTTTTGCAAATTTTGAAAATTAATGATAAACAATTTAACATTCATATTATATGTAGTGATGAAGCAATTTGAAATTCCTTACTTTTTTGTGTCATTTTAAATTCCTTAAATTTAACATGAATAAAATACTCCAATAATTTACATCATTTTAACCATTTTTTTTTATCCAAACAATGGATTTTGATCAAATCATTTCAAATTCCCTCAAAAAATTATGTTCATCATTAAAATGTTTCATCCAAACACACTCTAAGGGATTCTTTCTTGTTGTCATGCACTACCATAAAAACTTTATGGAGATTATCTTCGAATATGTCTATTTTAGCTATTTTTCATACTAAATCGAAGAGACATCCCCTTTATGTCAGGTTTTAATTCTGAAATGCATTTTCGTATGTATAAAAAAATCTGTCAGAATATAAATCTCCACAAACACCATCTATTCAATAATATGTGGGTGGTCCAAATATGCATCTCTGGACGCTTTTGTTTCATATCCTGCGTTAGACCTTCTCTCTTCCTCCTTCATTTTCTAAATAATTCTCAAAACAAAACATTTGAGCTCTACAACATTGAATTTTCTCATTCATTCATTCAAACATTATTCATTGAATCTCTGTAACATTGAATCTTCTCATTTCCAGTATCTCAAAATTTAATATCTTTTTATTTTTTGTTTGTAGTTAGTTGTTTAGGCTACATTAGATATATTAGATACAATATTCACTTGTGTAAACAAATTTGGTAGGAAGTTGCACCTACCTACGATGAAGGACCACGTGCGTCTACTTTTGTTATGTATAGGAGAAATAGTGCAGTCGAGTCATTCAGAGTCTCTATTGACCATACAGTACCAGATGATGCTTACTTTTGCCTATACGGGGGTCTTCGTCATAAGCATTCGTTTGACGTCATTTCCTTATATTCTGGATGGTTGGCATGTGAGTCTATCTCTTATGTATTCATATCTCTCCGAGCGAACGATACACTAATTTGGCTACTTGTAGATTATTCTGAGACACTCCTCAGAGTTTGCTCTTCCAAAATTTGTCGTAGAGATCTTGGTGTGATACTAGATGATTTCGAGAATCACTTGATACTAGAGGAGTATCACATGGAGTCAACTCGTGTACATTAGGATGTTGATAATTGTTACATGAGCTGGTTCTATAATGTGTCATAATACCAGACGCTCCTGGAAGACAACCGAGGTCAGTTAACCAAGAGGTACTCGAGGTTCAAGATGAGCAGGCAGAGAGCGTGTCAGTAGTTTGTCTACGTGTTGCGAAGATAGATAGAGCAGACATAAAGTAATGTCCCTTTGAAGATGACACTCCCTAGTTAGCTCTCTTGGAGTGCATGGTTGTCGAGTTACAAAATATAGTGTGGTACAGGCGGTGAGGGAGACAGGGAATTCGACATACACAGTAGTTTAATTTAGATGTATTTTTTTCCCGAACAAATGTTATGTATGATCTTAACTTTATTGATTAATGTATAACTTTTTTACTTTTCTTTAACTTTAATATAACTTCATCTTACTTTGATTTTGCTTTAATATAAATTAATCTACAAAGATTTGATTTTGCTTTAATATAAGTTGGCCTACAAAAATTTAAATGTTTAAACAATGTTGCAATGAGGGATTCCGAAGATGCATCTCTAAAATGATTTTCTATTGCATTTAACACACTTTCAAAAACTTTCAAGAGACATTTCGAAAATGCATCTCCGGATACACTTGAAAAATATAAAGAGATGCATCTCCGAATGGATCTCAAAATAGTATACTTTGATGTGATTTGAATGCGTTCAAAGATGCATCTCTAATCACATCAATTTCGGATTTTCAAAGATGCGTTATGCTCATATAATGGAAGAAAGAGTATTCCACTTATTTAATCAAAACTTCAAAACTAGTACATGGTCTAACTTACCAATGTGGTGTTGTCAATATCACTCGTTGAGATTTGAGACCATTCATAAACCTATGTTTACAACATGACTTGCACACATCACATCACATCACATCTGGTATAAAAAAACAAGATAATACTACTATAAACAATTACTATTAATTAACTTAATGTTGATTAACTTAATCAACATTAAGTATGCACACTATATTAAGCACCCATATGAAGCATTAACCAACTTTTACCCAGTAAAATAGTTTTTTTTTTCCTCAGCTGTAAACAAGTTTGGTTCGATATCACACACCTGCCGTTAAAGTAACACCACATTTGTTTTCAAGCCTAACTTTAAAGCATCACCAAACAACAAAAACAGATCTAGGAAGAAAGAGACAACACTCACTAATTATTGAACAACCAAATGACAACTAAGAACAGCTAGAAATCTTTGTACACAGCAAACATTATTACGAAATACAAAAATAATTTAGATATTATATATATCTTCAAGCAAACAAGGTAGTCATCATCCTAACTGGGAAATTCCAGTCTATTGATACATAAAACGTAAGTTAAGAAAAAGGTGGGAACCATGAAATGCAAATTTGACAATTAGAATTCACAATAATTCCAAGAAAAACAAAGCATCAACCACCTTAATGCTTCAAGGAGATCTAGAGTATGTTAGACGAACGAACACCCACATAGACTCCAACTTCTTCAACAGCGTAGGAATGAAGAAAACGAAGAAGAGGAGAGAATTACAGATTGGAGAAATGGTTGTCAAATTTTTAGACCGGCCTAGCAAATCACAATATCGAACAGGCCTTTTGCGCTTTACTCTTCTTTTTCTTTTGCTTTGGTGGTTGAAGGACAACTCTTATGGCTGCATCAAAGACTGCTTTCACATTCTGCAGTAAGGACCATACGTGAATTTAGAACTACTAATTGACTAAACCGTCGTGCAGAAAAAGAAGAGAAAAATAGATTCAATCATATACCTGCTGTGATTTAGAACTGCATTCAATATAAGCAGGTGCATTGATCAGCTTCCTAAGCTCTTCTCCCTTCAAGAAGATATGCAAATTTCAGATTTGATTTAGATTGTGAACATGCACAAGTATAATGCAATTAAAGAAGCACCAGAAACACAATATTCACCTGAGCAGTGGTAATTGGCACAGCACCAGGATGGTCAACAAAGAACTGCTTGTCATCCCGAAGATCTGCCTCATTTCAAATCACAAGATGGTGAAGAAATAATTCTTATTTGACAAAACACGTTATAGAATATGCACATCACAAACTGTTAACACACTTATTTATCCCTCAAATAGAACAAACAATGCAGTGGAAATTATTTACATGTGATTCAAAAGTATTGAATCTACTCGTGCACCCAGCATCAATACAAAAATTGAACTGTGAATTACAACTGAGTGCAAGGCATTAAATCTTGCACAGAATTAAGAAATAAAAATGAACGGCTATTTTAATTAATGTCGAATACTAATACACTTCTGATGAGAACAATGAGGTAGTCCAAACCAAAATTCCAAACTAACAACTTTCAAATTGTGCTATTGCATTTGACAAAACACTTCCTACTTTCTAGACGCAAGCACATAGTCAAGGCAGCTTGATAGCTAACTCTAGCATTGTACTAGACTGCCAAATCTTTCCATCTGGTGTCTTCATACGAGACAAAAGAAAGCAGAAATCATCCAATATACATATTGTTCAACATCTAAACCTTAAATAAGCATGGCCATGTGTAAATTGTACTAATTAACAGGTACTCCTATTAGACAGCAAATGTCAATTTAGGCAAATCCCTACCGCACTAAACATCTTGGAAAATAGATACAAGAAAGAAGAAGAATATCCAACAAAAAGCATGAGCATAACTGTTGTAACAAGCACTGGAAGAATAAATTGAAATGAAAGCTTAGAAGAGAAGGAAGAAAAAAAAAGCACAGGATGAAGCAATAAAACAAATTTTCACCCCTTTACCGGAAGAAAGGAGTTTCTCTTTAGTATTACCGTTCATCGGTTATAATATCAACATAAAAAGAATTATGAAACAAGTACCTCGTGACAACACATAATTTGCAAGTATCTGAAAGCAGCATTCATGAATCATGGAATCCATAGACTTAAGAACACATGACTTTATAGCACAAACAGTGATTGATATAAATTAATATGCTATAAGGAGGCAGCTGAGTAATGCATGATATTACAGTATCAGATGTTACATTAGGAAGAACCAAACTTACCAAGCTTAGTGCCAACCAGAATAATGGGAACACCAGGTGCATAATGCTTCAACTCTGGAATCCACTGGAAAAGAAACAGCACATATGAAATTTATCACCAATTTGTGATTAATTTAAACAGTATACCTCCATTCCAGTTTATAAAGAAACCCCGCATTCGTATAATATGAAATTTATCATCAATTTATAATTTAAAAAAAAAAAAAAAAACAGTATACCAGTCATCAATCAAGTTTATAGAATTAACTCATATTCTTAAAAAGGGAATATGCAAAAGCGCATTTTATATTCACGGGACAGAAGGAGCATAAACTCTGAAACACAGTGGGATAAGTACCTTTTTGGAAACATTTTCATAACTGGCCTTGCTAATGAGGGAGAAAGCCAGAATGAAAACATCGGCACCACGATAACTCAAAGGTCTTAATCTGTTATAATCCTCTTGTCCTGTTTCACAAGATTAAAACAATAAAAATAAAAAAAAAACACTCTCTCTACATTGTATACTTAAAAAAGAAAAATGTAATTACATAACAATACCTGCAGTATCCCACAAACCCAGATTAACAGTGCTTCCGTTCACAACCACATTTGCACTGAAATTGTCAAAGACAGTAGGCACGTAATCCTGTTTCCAAACAAAGTGAAGAGATACAAAAACAAAAATCATCTACCTTTTTCAACAAGCACACACACATGATAATAAGGCATTGGAGCACTATCCCAGAATCTAATTATATCCTTTCTGACATTTTAAATAATACCCAATACATCATTTCATGTAATTCTCATAAAACTACATGCAGGTGAATCAAATCAAGGTACAACAGACATTGATTTTTTCATCTATGATCACAAAAATTCAAAGAAACAGAGAATGAAAACCAACAACTCCAATTTCCTCAAACATCATTAACCAGAAGCCAACATTTGTGAAAGGTACAATTCAACAAACATAAACAAGACACAAAAAAGGGGAAGAAATAATAGCTCACAGTGGGGAAGGTATTGCTTGTGTAGGAAATTAGCAAACAAGTTTTACCCACAGCTCCATCACCAACAGTAACACACTTGATGAACCTAGAAGCGCTCATCTTCTCCTTAATTTCACCTCAATCTCCAATGAAAAACGAAAACCCTAGCCAGATCTTCCACCTAAGGACCCCAATCACTCTCACCCACACACCCTCCCAACTTCTCCTCCTCCAGTTATTGCCAATTTTCTCCTTCAATTACGCATCTGTACGATGTAAAACGAAAATCCACAAATTTCCATAATTGAAAAAAGAGAGAAAGAATTTTTTTTTTTTAAATGGAAAAATTGGAAAATTAGAAAGGGGAAATGCAGCGAGAAAAATGAAAAAAAAAATGGAAACCCTAACCCTTTAGGAGGAGATGGAAAATAAGAGTGAGAAAATGGGAATTGTCGCGCATGGAGATGAAAGAGAGAGAAAGAGAGAGAAAGACAGGAAGCCTTGTAGCCCGGGAAATTTTGCCGTTGAAGCGTTCGTTAACCAAACCAATCTCTGCCAACAAACTCGTACCTCTGTGTTGTTACTATTATTGATTATTTTTGTTCCTTGTGTTTTTATTTTTTGTCTGTATTTTTTGAGGAAATTTTACAGTACGTGTCAATCGCAATGAGGTCTTGTTTCAACTCAAAAATATTCGGATCCTGATTACCATCACAAAATGATTTTATTTTCTGACAAATTATGTTTCATTGTCAATTTGATAAGATAATATTTATGAATATTATTTTTTTCTGAGAATAATTGTTATGCATTTTCACTGAAAATTTTGTCTGCTGCATTACAACTATTTAAAAAAAAATATTTTTTAAATAATTAAAATCAAAATCAAATTATAATTAAAATTTAACTAATTGACAACGTAAAATTGTTTTATATTATCGGTTTATACTAATTAAATTCTTTTTCTTCTTTCATAGTTTAGTCAAATAAAACTACTCCGTATTTATATTTTAAGTTTATTTTATTAAATATAAAAAAATTAAATGATTTATTTTGAAGTAAGATTAACAAATAAT
This sequence comes from Lathyrus aphaca, assembly GCA_963966055.1. Taxonomy (NCBI): domain Eukaryota; kingdom Viridiplantae; phylum Streptophyta; class Magnoliopsida; order Fabales; family Fabaceae; genus Lathyrus; species Lathyrus aphaca. The sequence continues at coordinate 405,479,632 of OZ014522.1, read as the reverse complement.
AAACTAAAAAATAAATGCCAGAGTTTTATGTTTTTATTCTGTTTATTTTGTTCATTCATGTTTTTTTTTTTTTAAAAATTCTACTGTACTCATTAATTCCAATGAGATTCGGTTTTAACTAAAAAAACTATTATGATCTTTACACAATTTTTTTTAACCACTCATTTTTAAGTGTGTTTTTTTTTTTGACAAATTTTATAAAATTATTTGCTTGACAATTTGGTAAGATAGTAATATTTGTAAGCATATTTATAATTTTTGTTTGTTTCTTAAAGGTTTTTTTCTTCATATTTTAGTGAAAAATAAACGTACTTTCTGTTTATATTTCAAACTTATTTTATTAAAAATAAAGAAATCAAATGGTTTGTTTTGAAATAAGAGCTTTAAATGGTTAAATATAAAAAAACGTAAAAATGTAAGAGCTTTATTTTTTTATCTGTTTTGTAAAATTGTGTTTTTTTTTTATGTATTAAGAATTTTTTAGATTAATTTACCTTTTAATTCCTTCTTTTATTTATAACTTATTTGATAACTACCATAAAACTCACTTCTATCATTTCCACAAAACTCATTATTATTAACTTCTACAAAATCAATTATTGGTAACCACCACATACTATTTTTCTTTATTTAATGCAAGTACAAATTTTGTTTCTCTTCTATCAAACTATTTCTCTCTTTCCTGTATATCCCATCATCTATATTATTGTTTTAGATATTTTTGAAGTCAAACTTATTTGGATGAACATAAAATTTAATCACTAATGTTATTCATTCCATTTCTATCTTTTTAAAGTTATATGTTGGTTATTTGGCGGGAAATAAACTATGTCGATCAAAGATCTATAGTAAGATCATAACTCATATATTATTTTTTTGTCATTTTCTCTCTAATCATGCAACTTCATATTTTACTTATTCATAATTGATCTTGCAATACAATAGAAAAGAACTCAAAGTATGACATGTTTGTGTCTATTGTATCATTTATTTTTTCCAACTATATACCATTAATTTCTTTCTTTATTTTTTATTTGATTCTCTTTGTTGTTTTGTTTAGAAAGATGATAAATTTATACTGAAATCAATGGATTTTTTTCTCTGATATGATTAATTAATGCTATTTTTTGCTATAGATTTTTACCAACATTTTTTCATATTTCTCCTTTTGCTATAGATTTGTATCAATATAAATAGTTTTAAATGTATAATTTATATATGTTATGTCAAAAAAAATTATATATTGATAATTTTTTAATTTATATTCTTAGTTCAGCTTATACATATTCATATTCTAATTAATCTTTAGAGTACTTTTTGACATTTAATTGAATCTTAAATAGTTTTTAAAATAAAATAATTGTTTTTTTTCCTTCTTTTCACTCTATTTTGATTGTGTATCAATATTGGGTTTAGTAATAAGAAGACTTTTGATTTAATATCAATTTCTTTATTGCTCAAATATAAAAAGGTCTTTCAATTAAAACAAATGAATAAAAAATGCCAATGTAAAAAAAACTGCAAATGTAAAAAAAAAAAACTGTCAATGTAAACAAAAAAACTGTCATACACAAGGTCATTCAATACAAATTATAATATAACACTTTTTTTAAATCTATATAGATGGAAGTTAGAATCGGTTATCATGTTTAAGAACACTTTTATGATCTATTTAAAGAATTAAATACAAAAAAAATGGTTTGATATCTAATATTTAAACTGCACAAATATTTCAACATAAAAAAACACACATTCAATAATATCAGTTTGGTGTTTTGTATCTTTTCTTTCTTTTTTGGATCGAACAGAAATATACCCTCTTCAGAGAGAGACATAGGGAGGGTGGGAGGAAGGGGTGAGAGAGTGGGAGAGAGATAGAGAGAGTGAGAGGGAGAGGGGGATGGAGGGAAAGGGAGGGAGGGAGGAGAGATAGAGAGAGAGAGAGAGAGAGAGAGATTTTATAAAATTACACAAATAATTTAAATTAAAATTGAGAAATAAAAAATACCGATTTATATGTTAACCCATTAACGCAGTAAAAAATGCGGACAAACGAGCACGAGAGTGTCCGTTTGAACGCTAGTATTAAATAATAAAAATAAAATAACCATGTTTCAAACAAACAAAAATCAACCACAAAAGGAGGCAGCAAAGGGAGTGATGCATGTAACACCTTGTTTATTTAATTATTTATTTAATTAAATATTAGTTTGAATTTAAGTTGATTAAGTCGATTAAGTTGATTTAAGTTGTGTCGTTGTTAGTTCGATTAAGTTAAGTTGATTAAGTTGTGGGTTTAATAGTAGAATTGTGTTATTCTTGATAAGTGGACTTGTTTGTGAATAGAAGTAGTAATCGTGGGGTGTATGGTTTAGACCCAATGGAAATTATTAAGATTAAGAAAACCATACATTAATTAGATTATGAAAAATAGGTTATCAGTAAGGAAAACAAAAAGTTGAGGAAGAGGTTACATGAAGTTGCATAGGAGAGGAAAAACTAGGTTTTCATTCGAAACGTTAGAGTTTCCTTCAATCCAAGGTAAGGGTGGAGTTCTGACTGTATAATCGGGATATATGATAAAAACATGTGGGATTAGGTGTATAGATCGTTTATGTCAGTATGTTGTGTTGTTTGGTTGAATAATGAAATTGATCAATGTCGTTGGATTAGTCGTAGGATAATTATTCAGTGTGGTTTGCGTATGATTGTGTTGGGTTGTTGTTGTGATTGTGTACTGGGTTAATTGGAAAATTAGTTTGAGATGGAATTGTGAAGGAATTATAGAGACAGAAGGAGAATGAGAGAAATAGAGAAGAACATAGGTTTTTGGATTGGGACAACTTGCCCAAATGTCCGTCTGGGAAGCGTGACGCCAGTCACTTCCCTAGGACGACCGTCACAAGTCAGAAGGGTGACGACGATAATGGGTGTGTGACGATGGTCACACGAGTTATATTAAATTTGGTTTCTGCTTCGTGGTTTCTGTTGTGTAGGCTAACATGCTTATTAATACCTTAGTTCAGTTCAGAAACATAATTAAATTAAGTAACTAATTACCAGAGACTTAATTAATTGAATTAGAACCACTGTAAGTAATTAAATCAAGGAAAAATACCCAAATTGGTCCCTTAACTCTACCTCGGAGTCCAATTTGGTCTCTTATCTTTAAAAAGTTTCAAAATGGTCCTTTAATTGTTCAAAAAGGACCACGTTAGTCCTTTTCGTCCAATTTTTTGAAACGGCGTCAACTTTTGCTTGGGTGGCATTTGACGTGGCACTTGGTTATACGCGTGACATGTGACTTGGAAAAAATTCCCAGAAAAATTCTAAAAACATTTGTCGAACCTATGATTCGAACTCAGGTTCACTTGGTTGCTACAAATCATATCAAACCACTACACCACTTCACACTTATTTGTATTTACAACACAATGATTTGGATTTATTGTATAAATTCTTTCTTTTAGTACATTGTAATCCTACTGCGTAAAACAATTCTAACTCCTCTTCCTCAGACACAGACACCCCATCAAGTGTAAAGTCCATATACCCAAAATCTGCACGAACCCTAATTGATCTCGAGTTAGAATTCGCCTGAAGAACCGATAAAGGCTTGTCTTTTCGACCAGGATATTCATGAATTCTAGAAACATTTGTGGTGATTTGAAGCCATTGAAGTTAAGACGATGCTTTGAATTTGGAGTTCTCAGTTGGGTGGAATGAATTGGCTTGGAAGAAGGTGTAGGTGCCATGAATTTAAATCGACCCATAAACGAAATTGACAAAAAGATAGAACCTTTTGGTTTGAATCTACGATCCAGTAGAGAGAAAGTGCAAGAAAAAGGTGGAAATGAAGAAGATGATAGAGAAAGAGAAACTAGTGAAAACGCAGTAGCTCCTTTCGGGGTCAAGTTTGTGATGTGGATTGAAAAATGCAGTAGGATTACATATTGTGAAAAACGCAGTAGGAAGTTTATATAATAAAGAAAGAATTTGGGAATAAATGGGGGTTTTGGGAGAGGGTTTCGCCAATTCTCATTGTAGAGTGGACTTCCTGAATCTGGATTTGGAGGAAGAGATGAAGGTGCTGGAATTTCACAAATTGATTTCTGATTTCACAAATTGAGTGTTGGAATTTTTAGGGTTTGGTTATTTGGTACAACCATGGTCATTTGGATTTTCCCAGATTTTCCCACAAATTCACAAATTGAAGAATAATGGTGGATTTTCCCAGCCTGTTATGGTAACGATGAAAATGTTGTGGATTTTTTGTATTCATTCATATTTGGGAATAAATGTATGTTGTGATTTGTATATTATTATTTGGAAAGAAGAGAATGTTGAGACATGCATGTGGCAGCAACAACGATACCCAAAAAGTTGGAGAAGGAGAGAGTTTGAGTGTGAATTGGGATGAAGAAGATACAATAACATATATTTAATGTGTAACTCATAATAAAAAAGACAAAGTGTCCATGTGGTTAAGTGTTATGCTTCATAATCCTTGTGACAAAGGTTTGATCCTTGTTTAAAGTAAATTTTTTGAAATTTTGGTGAGCTTAATAATTATCATTCGCCACATCAGCGCTACATCAGTTGCCACCTTGTAAAAAATTGACGTCGTTTGGGAAAATTGGACAAAAAGGACTAACGTGGCCCTTTTTGAACAATTAAAGGACCACTTTGAAACTTTTTAAAGATAAGGGACCAAATTGGACCCCGAGGTAGAGTTAAGGGACCAATTTGGGTATTTTGCCTTAAACCAATATTGTGATAAAATAGTAGGAGGATAGTTAAGTAATAGTAAGGTAGTATTGATAACAGGTTTTGATAAGTTGTTTTACTGACAATGTTGCATGAATTTAACAGAAGCATGCTAATAAGCTAGTAGTAAGTAGCAATAAAAGAGTGTAACAAATAATTTAATTAATCAGTTTTAGTCGAAGCTTGTGCGAATAATAATGTGGTATAATTGGTTGTTCTTGCGTTATGTTTCTTTTGTTGTAAGTTGCGAAGTTGTTGGTTGTAGAGTTATTGCAATGCCTTATTCATGGCAAGAATATAAGTTGCAGGCCTATGGCCAAAGTTGAAATGTCGTTGTGTTTCTATGTAATTGCCATTGTTGTTGTTTGGCATTCACATTTAGTCGCATACATATCATTATTTAAGTTGGAGTTGTTGCTCGGTAAGTTGGCCTAGATTGACAAAATCAAGTTGAAGACTTATGCCTTGTTGTTGACGCCTCTATTAATTAACAAAATTATTAAGTTGAAAGTTCTGCTCCAATGATACCACATGCTTGTGCATTTGTCTAAGTTGCATTTCAAAGTTTTATAATATGTTGTTGTGTTCTATCTTATGTTGATTTAAGTTGTTTGTGAGTTGTGAAGTGGTAGGTTATATAATCTGATCTAATATGTTATTTATCATATATTTGATTATATTGTTCGATATCTCACCCCTTCTGTTTGAATATTTCCCTCTGTTGGTAACGTGCAGGTAATCCAGAGTAGAGCTGCTTACCTTAGTAGATTCGAGTCGGTGTTATTGCTTTGGTATGTAGCACTCGGGGGGGGGGGGGGATAACGCGTGTTTTTTGTCGATGTTGTAATTTATTATGTTGCTGAATTTTAAGTTGTTTTCATTAAAGAATTTTTGGTTTTGAGTTGTTTTGATGTTGAATACAAGTTATGCTATTTTAAGTTGAATTTTATGAATCTGCTGCGTAGTAATGAAAGTATTCTATGTTAAAGGCTAATCAAGTGTTTGTATTTTTGTTGAAAATGTATCATTCCATTTGTTTGTTGGAATTTTTATACTCTGAATTTGTTAATAATGATCGGGTAGAAATGGGGTGTTACAGTGTATGCATTCATAATTTGAATCAAGACGTTATAAGATATGACACATGCATTCATGTCATGTTAGTGCCTATGTCACATACAAGCATCCTCTTTGAGCACGCGTTATAGTCAGTGTCTATTATGTTATTTTGCATTTTTTAATTATTGTAACAATAAAATAATATTAAACAAAATGAAAAATAAAAAATAATTTATAATATTATTCCATTAAATAGAGTTACACAACGATTGGATATAAATTCAATGATCCACTTGATCGTAACGCCCCCTGGTTCTATACCCCGACACATTTGTTTGCCTTTGAGGTCACCCACGATTTTCCTGAGGTGTTTGGGGTTTCCTAGTATTCGCCTGAGGCAAATATGGTTGGTGCAAGGGTCCTGACATATCTAACAAATTTCTAATCATATCTCCCCAGTAGTCGACACTACATAATCGAGTTTGGTTCCCATGTTGTCGTAGTTGGGTCGTGTTAGTTGGGTTACGTGTTGTAGCTCAATTTTTGCGGTCTTTAATCACTATCGCATTTTTGCTACTTTCTGATTTCTTATTTTTTTTCTTGGTGAAGCTGGTTATGGAAGGGAAAAGATATCTTAAACTCACCATGCTTTGCATACTGTTATTCAACAGATGCCCACATGATTTTGGGTTCTTCTTTAGCTTATTTCAACTCTTGGATTATTGCAAAATTTGTTCTTTTTGATATTGATGGGGGTTTCTTTATATGGGTCTGGGTATGAGATGAGTGTCGATTGATAGGGTGATGTTGATGTTTTTGTTTTTTTGTATCATCATAATTTTCAGATGTTTTTATTAGATTTAGAAACCTAATTGTTGTTTTTGTTTGGTGCCTCACAAAGATCTTACGACCTTTTGCATACGTACCCCCAAAAAGAGAATTGATGGATCAGAGCATCATAGTTCCTCCTAAAAGGCTAGAGCTAGGAGGAAGGGGTTGATTTGTATCCTGGTTAAAGCACAGGATGTTGATGCTCAAATGTTTGTATTTGCGTTTTGATTAAAGCCCAAGATTGAAGCTGAAAAGTCTGTTTGTTTCCTAATCAAAGCCCAGGATTGAAGCTGAAAAATAGTTATTTTGTAACTGGTTGGTTGCTTGAATTGCATAGCTCAAGGCATAAGCTGAATGGGTTATCTTGATTTTCATAGCTCAAGAAAGGATGAATGGGTACCCTAAATTGCATAGCTCAAGGAGGACTGAATGGTTTGACCTTAATTGCATAGCTAAGGGCAGCTGAATGGTTTATCTTGATTTGCATAGCTCAAGAAAGGATACATGTTTAGCTTAGTTAGAGTCCAAGACTATGACTGTATTTTTGCGGGATTTCATCTTAGTTAAATTCCAAGACTATGACTGTTGGGAATGAGCTTAGTTAAAGTTCAATACTATGATTGTATTAATGTTGTTTAACTTAGTTAAAGTCCAAGACTATGACTGATTATGAGTGATTGTATAATGTTTGACTATTTGTTCCTTAATTGAAGCCCAAGGTTGAAGCTAAAAGGTGCTCAGTAGAGAGAATTTTTCATCTATAAAGAGGGAAGATTTTATTTATATGTGCCTTGATTGAAGCCCAAGGTTGAAGCTAAAAGGATGAAAATTGACTCTGTGGGAAAGTTTCATCTGTGTTCTTATTTGGAAGCCCAAGTGTGAAGCTTATTTGTGAGAGACTGACTCTTGATTTTTTGTATCTTATATGAAGCCTAAGATGGGAGGCTGAGAATTTATTGGTAGACTGACTCTGTATGAAGAGTATTTTGTCTGTTGGTTTGATAAATGTTTTGAAGGTCATCAGACATTCCTTTGTTTGGAGAGGATTCAATTGTACACAGCCCAAAAGGAGACTATCTTGTCCATCCATCAAGGAGAGGGAGACTACTGTATTTATTTTGATTCTAAGGTCCGTTCCTATGCTTTTAGGAGGCCTAAGAGGTTTCTTGTGTTTAAGCCCAAGAGGAGGCTATATTACCTATAAGAGGTCCATGGGTCATTGGATGAAGCCCAAGAGGAGACTGGGGAAGGATGAGTAACATATAATCCTAAGAGAAGGCACCTTTAGGAGGCCTGAGGGTCCATGAATGAATCCCAAGAGGAGGCTATGTTTTACCCTAATTTGGTTCTAGTTAATTTGAGTCCAAAATTTTGAGAATGTCCCCCTTAAAGAATTTCTTCTTAATAGTTTGAAGGATATGGCTGACAAATTCATCTGAAGTTGGAGCCTCGGAGGTAGCCAAACTACTCACATTTTGCTTTGAAGAGCTCCCTCTCTTAGCAAACACCAATATGATGTATTCCCTAGGTTGGAGGTTCTAAGATCATTCAGATGAGCATCAGTCATGGTGGCTGCAGAAGTTGGAACTATATCGGTTTTTGGGGGAGTGGAGTCCTTAACATGTTCGACCTCGACATTCTCAAAAGGATTTTGCTTATCCTCTTAAATTTCACTTTCATCCTCTTTAGCATCACCCCCTTGATCACCTGCAAGTTCAGACTGAAGTTGAGGACCTCATGCTCCATCCATGAAATCTGCCAGATGCTGATAGACAAAATGAGCGCGAGGAGAGTTTTCTTTCTCAACCAAAGTTTGTTCTTATTCCATGGGAATAGGCTCTTCTACCACGGGGTCTTGTTTATTTTGGAGAGTCGCCCCTTCATGGTCAGACCTAGCTGCGTGGGACTATTCAGTGGCAATCTTGGCAGGAGAGCCTCGATTTACTGCTTGAGGAGAAGAAATTGTAACAAAATCAAGTTTGTTAATCTCACTCAAAGAACTTTTCCCAAAACCGGGATCAGATGTAGGGTGATAAGTGGGCTCACCTCTTCTATTCATAAGAATACTCTTAGAGCCACCAACATTGGACTAAGAGTATCAAATCAATGAATTAGGTCAATAAACAATCAACAAAAGAGTTCATGTAGAAAATAATTCAAGAATAAAACTTACCTGAGTTCCATCAACATTAGGACATGAGTTGTTGCTTTCATTTGAGCCAGTGGTCGCCTTCGACATAGCCCTAGAACAAAAGAGGGTGTATTCTCTAAAACTTTAGCCACCTTAGAGGAAGGTTGGCCAACAATGTCAGGAACTTTGACAAGCTTCCTTTTCTTTTTGATAAGTTTACCCTCTTCAGGGGAGACAGGTCCTCACCTTCATCGACGTAGATGGTCAGTTGGTCACCATTCGTTGTTTTCCTTGTGGGATTTAGAGGAGGCTTTCGAGCAACATGAGGAGCCTCAGGAGTAGCCTTGACAGTGGTGCTCTTCGACGAGCTAGTCTTCTTAGGCATTGCTAAAATTCAAGCACAAATACAGATTAGTAAGGAAGTGGTTAGGTAAAGATCACTAAATTGAAGGCCCCAAACCTTCGATCTCTATATAAAGGTGTCCTTTGGAACTGTCTGACTACTGTTTAGTCGCAACCACCCTTTGAGCTTTGGGTTGAGACTGTTGTCGAAGGATTTTGAAGGAATCCCCACAGACAAACCAGTCTGGAAATGGAGGGTCAAGAGCCACTCCAAACTCAGCAGTATGCAGTCGAGGAACCTTTGGAGGAAAGAGTTTGAAAGCTAGTTCATAACGTTTCTCAGGAGCAATATTGGAAGAGTTTTAGTTTTTCCATTTTTTGTAAAAATTTCTCCTTCAAAGTGATAGTAGGCTCACTAATGGCTCGACTAAGATCACTTGGTCGATAGACAATTTCAAAGTACTGTTGGAAGGCTTGAATCTCTTTGACATGAGTAGGTTTACCTTTCTTGATCTTTTCCTGCACATTATCAAAAGATTGGTTAAGTAATTAGGAAAAGGAAGAAGCATCAAGAAATTTCTCTTGGTAGTACATTGACCACCATTGATAGAATTCTTGTGTGCAAAGAAAGTTGGGGCCGAATTGGACTAAGGAAAGCTGGACTAGATTGGTAAGTCGAGCAAGTAGAAGAGAAATGGACTCTTCGTCGAAGTTAGCATAAAAAAGGTTAATATGTCCTTTCTTTTCATATAGTCACTTAGGATAGCCTTGAGCCAATCCAAACTGTTAAAAGACTAGATTTGGTTCGTAGAAAATTAAAGATGTTGCGCCTCTTTGATGATTCAGCTTATTCACCAACAATCTAAGAACCAAAAAGGCCTCCCAGATTGCTCTCGATTCTTCTTGGTGGCTTTTGGATGTAGGGGAAATGATCTAGTGAACCATTATAGACCATACTTTTTCCAAACAAAAGGAGCCATGGTAGGACGGAAATCATATATCTTGGCAAACATCATAATGTAGCAAGAGAAAGATTCTTGAAGGGTTCTCCCCTCATCAGTAGGGGTTAGCTGTACTAGGAGAGTCCCTTCGACTTTTCTGTCTTTGATTTCATCGGAGTTATCACCAATACCTCCTTTTATGGGTAGGTTTGCTTCGAAAGTAGCATTAAGCCACAATTGAAGTAGCCAGATGGGTCTAGCCAATTGGAAAGCCCCAGTCAAACTCACGTTCTTCAGGCCAGTAGCACTTTCACTTATTGAATCATAAAGAGATGCCAAGATTAATTCACTGAGGCATACACCTACGTTGTTGTGCAGTTGGTTGGCCAAAGACAAATATTTCTTGGCCACCTGCAGGGACTTGGAGCAAAATACGTATCTATAGAGCCACATAGTTAAAAAAGCAATATGCTCTTTGTCAGAGACAGTGTCAGTTGAGGTATCGAAGTAATACTTCATGAAACTTCCGTAAGTAGGTTTGCAAGAGGAAAAGCCTATGGTATCTTCACTTTGAACCTCTGGGTCATAGGTGTGACCAGTGGGTTCAAGCCCTATGATATTAGTTATGTCAAAAAGTGTGGGAGTCACCATCCCACAAGGTAAGCGGAAGGTGTAATGGGTGTTGTCCCAGAAGTGCAGAGAAGTCATCAACATGTTCGAGCAATAGGGTAGACCAGTCTTCGACAACATCAGAAGGTCATAGATCTCCATCTTTTTCCATTCATCAGCCTTGTCATTTTCCATCTTGGCCAACCAGCGGCCGAAGCCTTGAAAGGAAGGGGTTGATCTTACCAATCAAGAGTTTCCATTTAGAAATGACAAATTTGGGGAAAATTGTTCAGCTGTGGGTTATCCTTTAGTAGTTTTGTTCTTTTGCCCTAAAGGCTTAGTCCTATGGTGGTATTGGAATAACTCACTCAACTTGGAGTCATCAGCGGGAACATTGGACAATGGTCCAGAAATAGCAGTTTGTTTATAAAAATGATGAGATGAATTATTACCTGTGACTCATAGATATGTCTCTTCTCCTCTTGAAGAGGTTCCGGCGCGAACTGTTGGTTCTTTACTAACTTAGGCCCAAGAATCTGGGTTAAGGGAGGAAGTGGAGCACTGCTTGGGGAACCCTTGTTCTTTGGAGTCTTCTTGTTTTGGGAAGTTTCTTGGTTGGAAGCCATTGGAGAAAGTTGGGAAGGTGAGAGATTTGTCTGAGTTCTTTAAGTTTTGAGAGAAGAAAATAAGGTTGCGAAAGTTTCGGAAGCATAAAAGTTTTAAAGTGTGGGAAATTGGATATATATAAGCTTTTGGAAGACTAATGGTTTTCAAATCACCAATAAGATAAATTGTGTTAGTGGGACGAATGTCCTTTTGAGATGTTTCTTTGGGTGGCGACAATTATGATGTGACTGCAGAGGTATGGTTTCAAGAAAAAGCGCAATGATGTCTAGTGATAGAGTGATTGTTGAAGAGACGTTTTGTAAAAACCATTATGACATGACATCATGAGCGTGGTTGGTAGAAATTGGATAGTTTCTTGATCGTGGGTTGGTCAGTTGTGATCATACTTTTGTGCCGTCGAAAGATGGATGTCGAAAGCTATGGTCTAAAAATGACCTTTATGTCAATTAGGCCGAAAAGACATTTTTTGGGGGAAATTTGTTAGCTCCTAATTTTGACACCTAGTTGACTTCAGGAAGCATTAACCTTGACATCATGTTTTATGGAAGAAATAAAATGCTCCGACTAAATCAAAGTTGAAGAAGCCTGAGTCGAAGATACATGGAATATAAGAACGTGGACTTAGAATATTTTCTAAGTACAAGGAATGTATTTCCACTAAGCATTATTAGGAATGTTTACTATGCAGCAGTTGAGATCAATATTGGAGGGAAAGTTATATTTCTTTCAAATTTGAATAAAGACTAGTGATGCACATTGGAAGGTCAAGAATATGCAAAGTGCCAAGTGGCATACTTTTAGTAGTAAATTGCCAATAGCGGTTACCTTCGACTAGTATAATAAAGTAGTTCTAGTAATAGAATTTGTGTGTGAATCATATTGTATAAGTTACTCCATAAGCACTCAAAGTACCCGTGTGTAGAGAAACAAATGAAGGAGAGAATGTACATGATGATATCACCACCTTATTTCATATCAATGCAATTTATGTTCAAACTAATATGTTAAAGTCTTTTTATCTTGCATTTTATTTACTTTCGATCAAGTTTATTATTCAGTCTTTTTATTGTCTTTTTACTTGTTTTCTTTACGCTTCCTTGCCATTTACATTTTCATTGCGCTTTACTTTCAACTTCAATTGTTTTGAGTCTTGTTTGTTTTATTTTCTCTTTTTTTATACCAAAAACACTTCATAAAGTCTGTCGAAGAGTTTATGACATTATTCCTGAAAAACCAATTAAATCCTCTTATAGAACATGTCCTAAGATCAATCTAGTCGATCTTGTGAGTGGCTGAGAACATTTTGTTGTTTTTAGAGGACCAACAGTTGTTTACAATTTTCAGGGTAAACAAATTGGCACATCCGGTGGGACAATGCTATAAGTAACCAATATTTGGAAGTTTTATTAACTTCCTTCAAAATAACCAATTTTTAAGAAGTTTATAACTTCCTTTTCTTAACGTGTTCGATTGATCAAAGTGTGGTGTAATATTTTGTTGCATGCATTTGAGAAGCGAAAAGGTATCCACTACATATGAATACATACCAAAGAAAAGAAATACAAGGAAAAATTGCATCTAGTTAAGGGAACACAAGTCATTCAAATCCCCATACGACTGGGTCGAATCCTCAACCAAGCAGCTCGACTGCTCCAAACACCAACATCAATCCACAAGATATTCCTAGGAGTAACCTGCCATGACTAACTGCACAACAACTGTTGTGACTTCCTTGCGTGACCAACTGCCGTAACTGACTGCACAACCAGCTAAAACGACTTATATCTTTGGTGTTACTAGCTGATGCAACTTCAAGCACCAAAACACATAGTTCTGAGCAGTACCAGAATATTATCCCTTGATTAATCACCAGAACACCTAGTTCTGAGAGAGCATGAAACTACTAATTTATGAGCCTTCTAAAATTATGACCTTCACTCAGTCCTTTAGGGAAGTGGGTAACGTTTTCAAGCATTTGCTTCTTACATAAGCATGTGTAAACACAAATTAAGTACATCAGAAGATCATCCTAATGCACACTAAGATAATACATTGTAATATAGCACAAATGTGTGGAGTCTTCTTCTTCTTCTTTAATTTGCTTCTTCACAGACAATATCCCAGAGCACTTGAATTGCTGAAGTCTTCTTCTTCACAAGCTTTTGAAAGCTTAATTGATCTTTGATGAACACATAGAAGGACTTCTTCATCTTGATTCACTTAAGAACATTCTGGACAACAACCCATGTTCTTCTTCAATACAATGATCACTTCAGGCTACAACAATTGTGTTGTGGATTTGTAATTGGAGCTTCCATGATTATCTTCTGCAGCTTAACAAGCTTCTTGCAGCATATGGAATTAAGCTCTTGTGAATTAATGACTTCTGCAACAGTAAATTATTGTCAAACAGTTATTAACCTTTGGCTGCATAATCAATTGATCACACCAAGGTTTGTTCCATTATTATTGTGTAATCACCAACCTTATATGATTGTATGAAAACGTTAACAACATGGTGTCATACCCCAAATTTGTCCTACTCGCATATTTATTGTTTATTATTAAAAAAAAATAAAAAAATTATACATTTTAATTTATTAGGTACATAAAATCAGGGTTTCATTGTGGGTGCATGTGCGTGAGCATAGCTGGAATGTTCAGTGTGACAGCAATTCGTCTATTTCATTCATTTTTTCTCTCTCTTCATATTGTTGTTTATTTTCCATTTTTATCATCATATTTTCATTTATTTTTATCTAATTTTATTATGATCACTTTTTATTATTATTCTATTTCTCTTCCATTATTATTAATCTTTTTTTATTATTTCTATTTTTATTTTTATTATTAATTTTATTATCATTTGAGTATTGTTTTTTATTTTTATTACAAATGTTTTCACTTAGATACGCTTTGCCCATAATCAGCTGCAACAAACACAACCATTCCGTAAAAAAAAAAACAATTACAATGTTTCTTTCTGTGACCACAACTTCCTTCATTTTTGTTTTTTACACAGACCACTACATATGAATCCTAAACGCAGCTCACCATGAACCCTGTAACACCCCAATTCTCGTAATTAGTTATTTATTAATTAATTGTGTGATTTCGTGCCTAATTGAGTTAATTGATTATTTGGATTTTATATGAATTAATTAATTGATTTGGTTTATTGGAAATAATTTAATTATTTGATTTAATTGAATTATTTAATTTATTAGATGTGTTTTATTAGTGAAATAAAATAAATATTGTATATTTGGCTAATTGGGCTATTAGGAGTGTGGGAATAGTAAGTGAGTGAATGGGTGGTAAGCCCAACAAGAGAATAGAATAATTATGAAAAGAGTTAGGGTTTAAAAAAAATAGAAAAGAAGAGAGGAATAGAAAGAGAGAAGAGGCTATGAGAGGAGGAAGTGAAGAGGAACTCAAGAGCAACTAGAAAACTCAAAGAAATCCAAGGTAAGAGTGAGTTTTCATAAAATTATTTGGGATTGTTGGATAATATAGAATGGGTAGAAATGTGGTTAGGATTTTTTCTATGATTTCACAATTTTTAGGTTTTGTTAATAATCTTTGATTTGTGATAATTGGTTGTATTTTGGAATTGGTGTTTTAGTATATTGTAGAGACCCATTTATATTAAAAGAAAAACTATTAGGAGCAGAGATATATATGCGCCTTTAGGAACTTGAGCAGTTAATATTTAATGGAGCAAAATGTGGTGATGGCCCTGTAACAAATTCTTATTTTAAGTGAAAATTTAGAAGTGCCATATGGAAGTGCATTGCAACAAGAGGTATATATGGGCTTATTCGACTCTTTTCTGGTTTAGACAGAGGTTATTCTATTTATCTAGTGTATCCCTCTCTAATTATATCCATATACTTTTCCTTATTGAATTAGGAATAGTAAACCATATATGTTACTTTGAATCCAACGAAATGATGTATATAAGATGTGATCTACTAAACACCAATTAGTATTAAAGTTAATCATCATAAGGTTATATATATATCATGTACAGTAAAATATGTATAACAAATAATACTATCTTTTTAATTTGATGAGTGCATTGTTAATCAATTAATATTTTGATTCCTAACAATGAGTGTAGACCAATGTATCAGCAAGTTCTACAAGTTTATTAAATTAGGGATACCAATTATGATAGTATATTATTATTTTAATAAAACTAATTTATTAAGTTAGGGATTATATTAAAATAATTAAAGTGTTATTGAATATTATGAATATTGAATTTAGTTAATTTGGTGATTAATTTAATGATTAAATTAATGATAATTTTGGAGATTAAATTGGTGGTTGTTTTGATGGATCGATTATTCTAGATTTAATCGGTATTGTGTGGTTTGCGAATTGAGATTGAATTGTGTGAATACCTTGTGTATTAATTGTTAAGTGTGATGACAATATTGGAGTAATGAATATTGTGATTTGAATATGTTTGTATGTGCAATCATATAATAATTCGTATGTGATGAGTTATTGAGATATGCATGAATATTAAGATTAAGGGATGGTCTTAATTGCATATGATTCTTGAAATTGCACATGCATCATCTGTGTCAAGAGACAATGTTTGCTAGTTCTGTGGGAGCTAGTGACTTGTCCCAAACCTAGAGGACGAGTTTGAAAGCTTAGAGGACGAGCTTTGTTTGTGTTATCGGTCTAGAGGACGAACCCGGTTTAAATGTAAAAACCGAAAAATGATAATAAGAGATTGGTACCACATGCATGAGTTGCATTTGAATCTTGTATTGAGTCTCATTGTGTCTATGGTTACAATGTGAGATTATATGTGTTATGTGAATTGTTGAATTGGTGAATTATGGATTTGTGAGTATGTACTTGTTAATAGTATGACTACTTGAGTGATATTATGTTGATGAAACTTTTGAAGTGTGAGAATAATTGTGATTATGCTTGTACACCTTAAATTATATATTATCTTATGATTTCAGTAATTATGTGAATTCTCACCCTTCTGTTGGAATGATGTTTTATATGACATCGCTCAGGTACTGAAGATTAGAGTTGCTTCTAGCAAGAGAGTAGCTGATGGAGTAACCTGTTTTAGTTTCATATTTATTTTGGGTCGAGTCGTGCTCTGATCATGTAACACTGGAATGTTTGATTTATGTCTTAAGAGATACAATTGTATACTCTATCTGTTTTGTTAATTGAATTTGAATTTTATGGTGAAGTGGCTTTTATGCTCAAGTTGATTTAATGAATGAAGTTTATTTGAGACTTGAATGTCATGAGATTCTTAATGGAAGTGATCCGCTGCTACATGCTAATGTGAAAGTATATGAAAGCATGAATTTATTTCAAGTGTTATTGAACATGACAGGTGTATGTGTGATGTTTTAAATTATGTGTGACATCCTTGTTTGATATGCATGATAATTACTCTGATTATTTATATATTTTCCGCGGGGTTTAGAAGGGTGTTACAGACCCCACTGCAAACAACATGAAATTCCACTAACATTTCCACTCACACATTGGTACAATTTCACAGCCTGTCATTTGAATCCTCAAAATCCATTCATAACGGAAAAGGTATCAACGCACATCGACGAAAACATTTTTCCTCCACTCATTTCACAAAAACACAGAAGCATTCTTCAAACAAAATTCAACCCCTGCTTCAACGCAGAAACACCAAAACAGCCACCTCTCCGCCGCCATATCCTCTTCCACCACCATCTCAAACACTTTCCTTCATTCACAAAACCAGCAAGCACTACAACACCTTCAACCACACCAAAACCGCCGACTACCAACACAAACCAGAACATATAAACTTACATATTCAAATCCAAAGAAAACACAGCAAAAAAAAACAGAAGGATGTGATGAGTGAATCAAAATTGTAGACCGAAACTCAGATTTGAGGGATTTCTGTGAGCGTCCCGAGCAAACACAAGCCCAGCCAGAACCCCTTTCCATACCACCGACGCCACCGAAAAACTTACCGAAAACACCACAACACAAATCCCTCATCTCAAATCGCATAACCTTTCCGACTTCCTTCGAACCTGAACCACCAAAATCAGCCCCTACCGTGTCAAAACCGTTCAATCCGAAACCCCCAAACACGAAACCATTTGGAACCGTTTCCGACGGAGACCCAAAACACCACTCGAACACAAACCGACGACCAAAAACAGAGCCAAACATCAACGCAAGCACTTAATCCGAATTCGATCTGAGAACTGAACACGAAAACCCGAAAGCAAGTTGAGAGAACATTGCGAGTGAGCCTGAGCAAAAGGAAAATCCGAGCGCAAGTCTGAGGAGAGCTATCGTCGTGAATCTACGAGAGGGAAATGCGGTGGAGCCTTTTTCTTCTAGAAACCGAGAATCGTGAGGTTGGGTTGTGCTTTCACTGTGTCTTGGCATAAATATCTTGAAAAATAATTGTTTTTTTATTTTATACTGTGAATATTGAAATATGGTGGTTCTATGTTAACTATTTTCTCTTGTTGTTTTGCTGTTATGAACCACAAAAAACCTAGTATGTGCATTTTTAGTGGGCTTCTCCTTTAAGCTCATTGTTTTTGCTCTTCACATACTTAGATTTCATGCGCTTGTTTTGCTGATCTTATTTATTTTCTTGTTTTCTCTTGAATTCTTTTATGATGATTAAGTCTTACTGTTATTATTATTAATATACTTACTTTTATAATCTTGGTTAATCATTTAGAAAATGTTTTTTAAAAAAAAAATTAATTAATGAATTATTTGATTTAGTTGTAATATTTTATTATTTCTGGTCTATGATATAAATGCGTATTTTTCGATATTCGGTTTCGATCCGACGTTATCAAAATCGCTATGAGACCATTCTTTTATTATATTTTATTTCTAACAATTATTAATTAATTTGTTTAAATTTATTATTATCGATTTATTTATTTTATTTCGGGCCAATGACATAACAAAAGGCCGATGTTTCGCTCGATTTCGTTAAATCGGTGATACTCGGTCAATATGAGGCCCTCTTTTTAGTTAGTTTTTATCTTATTATTTTATTTTGACCAATAACTTTTAATTTAATTTATTTTATTCATTATTCTCAATATTATCAATTTATTTAATAATTTGTATTTATTATTTTATTCTAATTTAATTTTTGCGATTCAATTCAATTTATTTATTTATTATTGCATTCCAACAAAAAAAGCGATTCGACTCCTCATAGAACGATTTCATTAAATCGGTTCTAAGGCAGTTAACAAACCACATCTCGACGCGTCCGAAAAGGTCCAACGCCTTCGAATAGTTATTTCCGAATAAAAAGGCTGAACGCCTTCGAACAGTTCAAAAACACTACACACACGCTTTCTCTTGGGCGAATTACGACGAGACCATTTATTTCTCGCAATCCCCTGTATTTTATTTTGTATCCCTCACCCATTACTTTGTACGCATTTTATTTTCCGCATTTTATCAATTTTTATTTCGTTTGTGAACCCTTGGTAAAACGCCAAGTGGTTGCACTCTCACACACTCGCACTTTATTTTTTCAGTTATCGTTTATTAGGATCCACTTCACCTTGCGAGCCGAGCGCATTGTGCCTCGCTAATAAACCACAAAATAAACTTCCATTTGCATTCACCCTCTAACCTCAAAAACCAAAACGATTCTTTTTAGATCCAAACCCTTGATCCAACGTCAAGCGGTCATTAGGAAAAAAACACTTTAATAAATACGAGGAGATTTGTACGCCACGAGCCTTAAGCGGTAGAAAGGAGGATAACGAGCTCTCGTTACTCGCTCCGATTATTTCAACGCAAGACGCTCGTCTTGTTGGACGGAATAAACTATCCATAGTCTTTAGTGCATTTCAACTCCTAAACCCTTTCATCAAAGAAAGGTAATAAATCAACAACCATCAACCGTAGTAGGCCAAACTACGAGGCTCTGACTTTCCTATTGCACGCGGGAGTACGTAGGCACAAGGATCTCAATCCTTGCCGAGCATCTAGGATCAATCTAACTTATAATTTAAACTCATTTCCCTATAGCAAGTAACTCATTAAGCATAGACATCCTTTCGCGCGTGAAAACTTAGATGGTTCCCATCGAGTACGATGGATGTAGGGGTGCTAATACCTTCCCCCTGCATAACCGACTTCCGAACTCAGGCAATGGTTCCGTTGACCTTTGTCCTCATCCCTATCTTCCCGGGTTTTATCTATATCTTCCCTTTCCCTCTTCGGGAATAAATAGAATTAGGTGGCGACTCTTCAGTCTGTCCAGCGCGCGGCTCCCGTCTTTTCGGATCGCGTGAGGTCGTATTTTTCGGGGTGCGACAGCTGGCGACTCTGATGGGGACTGGTTCACCCCTATGCGAGTCAAGTCTAGTTTAGGTTTCCACGCTTGTTTGGATGTTTGCTTTTATGCCTTGCTTGTTTATTTTTATTGCTTTCTTTATTGCATTCCATCTTATATATCTTGTGGCTCCTTGGTACTATAATTTGGATCGATACTTTGCAAAAGAAACTTGAGGGAAAGGCTCTATACCCGGGTTTACGAGTACAAATATAAGTTAGCGAGGTTGTGTAGTATGGGCTCCCGAGGGAACCTCTCTCGTGGGTTGTCGATACAAAAACCTCACTTGGAGTAGATTCTAATGAGAATACCGACGACTGTCAAGCTCTTGGCGTGTGTGCTCAGTTGTTTTCATTAGGGTCATCGACTCTGAGGACCTTTAGAACCTTTTGGTTAAAACATCGATTGATGGTCGCGTAGTATGGACTCCCGAGAAATTTGCTCTCGTGGGTTGTCGATACGAATACCTCACTCAGAATAGATTTTCTCAATGGAGTTGATTGACTGTCAAGAGCTGACATGTGCATTAAACATTTGAGCAAAGTCCATAACCATGAGGCTTTGTTTAAACCTTGTGTCGATGATCACGTAGTATGGGCTCCCGAGAAAATTTGCTCTCGTGGGTTGTCGATACGAAGATCTCATCCAAAATAGATTCATATGGGGGAGTCAGTCAACCGTCATGCTTATGGCGCGTGTGATGAACAGCCGTATGAATTGATAACTTTGGGATCCCTAAAACCTTATAGTCTACCGAGTGAGTTCTTGATCAGAGTATCATCCATCCGTACCTTAGACTCATGAGACCTTGATCTTGAGATCCTGGATTCTGACATTGCATATCATCTCATTTGCATTATTTGTTCATTTTGCATTTCATTCCAAAGCCGATAACTCATTTCATGTTCCTCCATCTTCAGTAAATCAAGCTGGTTTCCCGACGCCCGTATCGTGCTAGACGCCCATACCTAACTCGCGCCAACACTAGAAGACTGATGAACGTGATTCAAGAAGAGCAAGCTGCTATGAGGGAAGAGATTGACTCGGTCAAGAACAAGATTGACCAGATTTACGAGACCATACAAGCTCTAGCAAGGATGGAAGAACGTCGCGAAGATGCTGCCGCAATGAACAATGCTCTAGTGCAAGAATCTACCTCGCGAGCAATGCCTTCAGTTCCAGTTCCAAATCCTTTGGTCTATGGTTTGCCTCCAAGCTTCACTCCTGCTGTTGAGGAAGTCACTTCTCAACCAATACTTACCTCTGGTGTCACTGTTGGTGCTATACCTCAAGCTCAACCTATTCCAACTCAAGTCCAGTTTCCTCATGCTGAAGAGGATCATCAAGTTGAGTATGAGATGCATATTGTTGTTCCAATCACCAACCCTCATGCTGTTCAAAAGTCCGAAGCTATGAAGATGTGTCGCGAGTTAGCTGAAAAAGTCCGAATCATGGAAGGACACAACTCAACCTCTCTGAATGCCTCAGACATGTGCCTAGTTCCGGATGTTGTGATCCCTGCTAAGTTCAAACTTCCATAATTCGAGAAATACAAAGGCCTCAGTTGTCCTGAACTCCATTTAAGGATGTATTGCAGGAAAATGGCCGCTCATGCCAAAGATGACAAGCTCATGATCCATTGCTTCCAAGACAGCCTGTCTGGAGGGCCTCTAGAATGGTACATGCAGCTCGAACGCAACAATGTTCGTACTTGGCTTGATCTATATGATGCATTCAAAAAGCAGTACAAGTACAACACTGACTTAGCTCCTAACCGTACTCAACTTCAGAGTATGACTCAAAAGGAGAACGAATCCTTTAAGGAGTATGCCCAACGCTAGAGAGAACTAGCCGCCAAAGTGCATCCTCCTTTGGTTGACCGTGAATTGATCGATATCTTCATGGGTACCTCACAGGGGCAATACTACGAGAAGCTGATCAGCAGCGTATCTTCTGGATTTTCAGACATGGTGATGGTAGGAGAAAGAATTGAAGAGGGTCTGAAAAGTGGAAAGATCCAAGGAGGTCCTAGTAGCCAAGCCAGTGTTAAGAAGTCTTTCAATGGGCACAAGAAGGGCGAAACAAACGCCATTTCTGCCGCAAGTGGGAATCCGCAACAGAGTGAACCTACTCCAATTCCCTACTACCAGTATCCCTATGTTGCTGCTGCACAATACGCTCCTATGGCATATAAGCCAATTCCTCCAATGCCTTATCAGCAGGCCATTCAAGCTCCATTTCCGCCTCAGATGGCTTATCAACCACGGCCATATCCTATGATTGCAGCTGCGCAGTATGCGCCCAATCCGTACCAGCAACCGGCCTACCCACAACGGCCTGGTCAACAACAACAACGCGCTCCTCAACAACGCCCACCATATCAACAAAGAGGATATGATAGACACATTGATCCCCTGCCTATGACATATTCCGAAATCTTTAATGGGCTGATGGCAAAAGGATCTCTTACTTTGAAAGATATGCCATCTCAGGCTGGTAATGCCCGGAACTATGATGCCAATGCTCGCTGTGAGTATCACAAAGGCGCTCCAGGTCACACAATCGAGAACTTCCATGCCTTCAAGCACAAGGTTCAAGATATGGTCAACTCTAAGGATCTCATCTTCACTCCGAGAAATCCAAATGTCCAGAACAATCCAATGCCTCCGCACGGTGCCAACAAGTGAAGACATTTGAAGGGGTTGTTGAAGACCAAGCTGAGTAGTCTCCAACTTTGAAGCATTCAATCAAGAGAAGTTCATTCCTCAAATCAAGGCAGTCATCGCCATTTATCATTTTCGCATCCTTGTTATTTTGTATTGTTTGTTAAGTACTATTTGCTTTGAACATTATCGTTTGTACTTGATTTTGTTAATATTACGTTTATGCATGTTTTGAATCAATCTATTCGCATTTGCTCATTATTTTTCATTTATCACAAAATCACAAGAATTTTCTCTCACTTCACTTTAGCAAATATTTGAGGGAGGATGATGAAAACAAAATACGCATAATTGTTGCGGTATGCTTTCGGATAAAACCTCGTCAATGATGTACAAGCATTTATTCAAATCCCCAAACACTGAAGAGACAAGGAGTTAATCCCTAGTCAACCCCTTCGAGCCTAGAAGTAGGAGTTTTCTTTCGAATACAAACCCTTACATCTAACTCGGGGCAGGGTAGTTATTCAGTTAGCCTGACTACACCTCCGAACCGCAAGATAAGACATCACGTCGAAGGACCAATCAGCAAATGACTTGGCAGTCACAACATTCAAACAAAAAGAAAAGAAAAGAAGAAACCACTAAGTTGAGCACCCGAAGGGAGACTTAGACGAAAAAGAGAAGAACAAATCAAAAGAGGAGTTCAAATCCTCAGCAAAAACAAAACAAATATCAGTGATCACCAAATCAAGAGTCAAATGGTCACCAGCAAAATAAGATGACTGCCATTTTCAAGCGAACTTTAAAGCTTCATCTTCACTCTTGCAAAGTCTAAATGAAGGCATGTGTAGAGTTAACTGAATATAGGACTGATGAACATTACGAAGAAGGGGTGGGTACAAATCAAACTTTGAGCCTTATATCCTTTGTTTCTAGAACCATGAACCAGATCACGTTACAGCCCTCAAAAGACCTAATTGAGGCACAATTTATTCCGAAAGCATGCTACCAACAAGGTTGCGTAAACTGACTCCCATATATTTGCTAATATTCAATCTCGATTGCACATTATTCTTGCTGCATCTTTCACGCACTTTCTAAATCAGCACCTCGTTTGGACTAAAGGTCTATTCATCACACTTTAATAGCATTCAAATAAATTGACTTTCTCAAAACTTACATGAACTTTACATTAACACTACCATTTGGGTATGAATAATTTAATTGCAATTCAGTGCTTGACATCGGTGCAATCCCAACAAGGGGCAATCAAAAGAGAAATTTGAACTTCATTGGTGCCAACATGAATCAAGATTACCTCAGCAGTCCAATCATAGGCAAATTATCTTCAACAGCCCAATCAGGGGCAATTTATTTCAAAGTCCATCAATCAGGGGAAAAATCATTCTTAACAGCTTAATCAGGGGCAAGATCACCTTCAAAGGCTCAACCAGGGGAAGACGCCTACCAAATCCAGATACAGGGACAGATCATGTCATGGTCACTCTCAAAGTTTCCCCACCATATTTCTTTCCAATACCTTACAGGCAGGGGCAAGCAAACAAGGAGCAAATCTTCCTATCTCTACTCCCCAGCTAAACAAGAAAATCTTGCCAGACGTTGGCAACCATTCAAAGCAAAACAATCTTCACGTGTCAATTAAGTCGCTCCGCTCATCAGCAAGTGACCGAACTTGGAGCATTCAGATCTATCTTCTGATCATGCATCATTGAAGATCGAGTGTCGGGGAACCAAGCCCTCCACCCACCCAAAGTCCAATCATTATTGGCAACTACCAAACCAAAAGCCCACCAAGCTGGCACCTTTCAATCGCTCATATGCATCATCAACGTCATAAGCATCATTTACATCAATCATTTACAACATGTGCATCATATGCATACCTAAATAAATCAAATTTTCATACTCCCAACATTTTAACTTTCAGCAATGCATAAGCACTTGCATCGTATCTCCATCATTATGGGATACCATTTCAAAAAAACAAATAAGCATAGTTGCATAATTCAGGATCCAGGATCAACACAAGTTTCCAGTCCTTTCCCCAACGGAAGTCAGGATCCAGGATCAATCGAAGATTCCAGGCACCTCCTCAGCGGATTCAGTGGCCGCCCCCCATTGAATCTTTTCTCTTCAACTATTTTAATTTCCAGCCACTCAGTTTCCCCTTTGGGACGAGAGTCGTATTTAAAATTTCATTTGCCTTATCATCTTCTGGTGATAAGTGATTTTATTTTCAGTCAGTTGCCTTATCATCTTCTGGTGATAAGTGATTTTATTTTTTAGTCATTTGCTTATCATCCTATGGTGATAAATGATTTTATTTTCAGTCATTTGCCTTATCATCCTCTGGTGATAAGTGATTTTATTTTCAGTCATTTGCCTTATCATCCTTTGGTGATAAGTGATTTTATTTTCAGTCGTTTGCCTTATCATCCTCTGGTGGTAAGTGATTTTATTTTCAGTCATTCGCCTTATCATCCTCTGGTGATAAGTGATTTTATTTTTCAGTCGTTTGCCTTATCATCTTCTGGTGATAAGTGAGTTTATTTTTCAGTCGTTTGCCTTATCATCCTCTGGTGATAAGTTGATTTTATTTTCAGTCTTTTGCTTTATCATCTTCTGGTGATAAGTGATTTTATTTTCAGTCATTTGCCTTATCATCCTCTGGTGATAAGTGATTTTATTTTCAGTCATCTGCCTTATCATCTTCTGGTGATAAGTGATTTTATTTTCAGCCACTCACCTTATCATCCTTTGGTGATAAGTGATTTTATTTCCAGTTATTCGCTTTATCATTCGTTAGTGATAAATGATTTATTTTGTCAATTTATTTCTTCCTGAGTCACCCATTCTTCCAGTTTTCAGTCATTTAACTTTTATCTTTGCACATTTCCTTTTATCGGACAAATTTGGAGTCTGTTAGTATCTAATTATCTTATACCTTGAAAGATTGAACACGAACCGGTTCATCTTACTCGGTCTAAGCCAATTCGATAGGGGCAACTATCATACCCCAAATTTGTCCTACTCGCATATTTACTGTTTATTATTAAAAAACAATAATAAAAAATTATACATTTTAATTTATTCGGTACATAAAATCAGGGTTTCATTGTGGGTGCATGTGTGTGAGCATAGCTGGAATGTTCAGTGTGGCAGCAATTCGTCTATTTCATTCATTTTTTTTTTCTCTCTCTTCATATTGTTGTTTATTTTCCATTTTTATCATCATATTTTCATTTATTTTTATCTAATTTAATTATGATCACTTTTTATTATTATTCTATTTCTCTTCCATTATTATTAATCTTTTTTATCTTTTTTTTTTTATTTCTATTTTTATTTTTATTATTAATTTTATTATCATTTGAGTATTGTTTTTTATTTTTATTACAAATGTTTTCACTTAGATACGCTTTGCCCATAATCAGCTGCAACAAACACAACCATTCCGTAAAAAAAAAAAAAAAACAATAATTACAGTGTTTCTTTCTGTGACCACAACTTCCTTCATTTTTGTTTTTTACACAGACCACTACATGTGAATCCTAAACGCAGCTCACCATGGACCCCACTGCAAACAACATGAAATTCCACTAACATTTCCACTCACACATTGGTACAATTTCACAGCCTGTCATTTGAATCCTCAAAATCCATTCATAACGGAAAAGGTATCAATGCACATCGACGAAAACATTTTTCCTCCACTCATTTCATAAAAACACAGAAGCATTCTTCAAATAAAATTCAACCCCTGCTTCAACGCAGAAACACCAAAACAACCACCTCTCCGCCGCCATATCCTCTTCCACCACCATCTCAAACACTTTCCTTCATTCACAAAACCAACAAGCACTACAACACCTTCAACCACACCAAAACCGCCGACTACCAATACAAACCAGAACATATAAACTTACATATTCAAATCCAAAGAAAACACAGCAAAAAAAAACAGAAGGATGTGATGAGTGAATCAAAATTGCAGACCGAAACTCAGATTTGACGGATTTCTGTGAGCGTCCCGAGCAAACACAAGCCCAGCCAGAACCCCTTTCCATACCACCGACGCCACCGAAAAACTTACCGAAAACACCACAACACAAATCCCTCATCTCAAATCGCATAACCTTTCCGACTTCCTTCGAACCTGAACCACCAAAATCAGCCCCTACCGTGTCAAAACCGTTCAATCTGAAACCCCCAAACACGAAACCATTTGGAACCGTTTCCGACGGAGACCCAAAACACCATCCGAACACAAACCGACGACCAAAAACAAAGCCAAACATCAACGCAAGCACTTAATCCGAATTCGATCTGAGAACTGAACACGAAAACCCGAAAGCGAGTTGAGAGAACGTTGCGAGTGAGCCTGAGCAAAAGGAAAATCCGAGCGCAAGTCTGAGGAGAGCCATCGTCGTGATTCTACGAGAGGGAAATGCGGTGGAGCCTTCTTATTCTAGAAACCGAGAATCGTGAGGTTGGGTTGCGCTTTCACTGTGTCTTGGCATAAATATCTTGAAAAGTAATTGTTTTTTTTATTTTATACTGTGAATATTGAAATGTGGTGGTTCTATGTTAACTATTTTCTCTTGTTTTTTTGCTGTTATGAACCACACAAAACCTAGTATGTGCATTTTTAGTGGGCTTCTCCTTTAAGTCCATTGTTTTTGCTCTTCACATACTTAGATTTCATGCGCTTGTTTTGCTGATCTTATTTATTTTCTTGTTTTCTCTTGAATTCTTTTATGATGTTTAAGTCTTAC
Source organism: Lathyrus aphaca (assembly GCA_963966055.1). Taxonomy (NCBI): domain Eukaryota; kingdom Viridiplantae; phylum Streptophyta; class Magnoliopsida; order Fabales; family Fabaceae; genus Lathyrus; species Lathyrus aphaca. Next base: position 405,452,492 of record OZ014522.1, on the reverse strand, counting down.
TGTTATTATTATTAATATACTTACTTTTCTAATCTTGGTTAATCATTTAGAAAATGTTTTAAAAAAAAAAAATTAATTAATGAATTATTTGATTTAGTTGTAATATTTTATTATTTCTGGTCTATGATATAAATGCGTATTTTTCGATATTCGGTTTCGATCCGACGTTATCAAAATCGCTATGAGATCATTCTTTTATTATATTTTATTTCTATTATTAATTAATTTGTTTAAATTTATTATTATCGATTTATTTATTTTATTTCGGGCCAATGACATAACAAAAGGCCGATGTTTCGCCCGATTTCGTTAAATCGGTGATACTCGGTCAATATGAGGCCCTCTTTTTAGCTAGTTTTTATCTTATTATTTTATTTTGACCAATAACTTTTAATTTAATTTATTTTATTCATTATTCTCAATATTATCAATTTATTTAATAATTTGTATTTATTATTTTATTCTAATTTAATTTTTGCGATTCAATTCAATTTATTTATTTATTATCGCATTCCAACAAAAATAGCGATTCGACTCCTCATAGAACGATTTCATTAAATCGGTTCTAAGGCAGTTAACGAACTACATCTCGACGCGTCCGAAAAGGTCCAACGCCTTCGAATAGTTGTTTCCGAATAAAAAGGCTGAACGCCTTCGAACAGTTCAAAAACACTACACACACGCTTTCTTTTGGGCGAATTACAACGAGACCATTTATTTCTCGCAATCCCCTGTATTTTATTTTGTATCCCTCTCCCATTACTTTGTACGCATTTTATTTTCCGCATTTTATCAATTTTTATTTCGTTTGTAAACCCTTGGTCCAACGCCAAGTGGTTGCACTCTTACACACTCGCGCTTTATTTTTTCAGTTATCGTTTATTAGGATCCACTTCACCTTGCGAGCCGAGTGCATTGTGCCTCGCTAATAAACCACAAAATAAACTTCCATTTGAATTCACCCTCTAACCTCAAAAACCAAAACGATTCTTTTTAGATCCAAACCCTTGATCCAACGTCAAGCGGTCATTAGGAAAAAAACACTTTAATAAATACGAGGAGATTTGTACGCCACGAGCCTTAAGCGGTAGAAAGGAGGATAACGAGCTCTCGTTACTCGCTCCGATTATTTCAACGCAAGAAGCTCGTCTTGTTGGACGGAATAAACTATCCATAGTCTTTATTGCATTTCAACTCCTAAACCCTTTCATCAAAGAAAGGTAATAAATCAACAACCATCAACCGTAGTAGGCCGAACTACGAGGCTCTGACTTACCCATTGCACGCGGGAGTACGTAGGCACAAGGATCTCAATCCTTTCCGAGCACCTAGGATCAATCTAACTTATAATTTAAACTCATTTCCCTATAGCAAGTAACTCATTAAGCATAAACATCCTTTCGCGCGTGAAAACTTAGATGGTTCCCATCGAGTACGATGGATGTAGGGGGTGCTAATACCTTCCCCCTGCATAACCGACTTCCGAACCCAGGCAATGGTTTCGTTGACCTTTGTCCTCATCCCTATCTTCCCGGGTTTTATCTATGTCTTCCCTTTCCCTATTCGGGAATAAATAGAATTAGGTGGCGACTCTTCAGTCTGTCCAGCGCGCGGCTCCCGTCTTTTCGGATCGTGTGAGGTCGTATTTTTTGGGGTGCGACACATGGTACAAGACCATTTTGACAACTTGGTTGTGTGTGTATTAACCTTTCTGGTTATGTAATTCAGCAACAACACACCAACCCATGGTTGTATCTATGACACTCTCACATAGATATCTTGTGATTTGCTGATCAACAACATCACATAAGCATGCAATCCTTTCCTTTTATAGCCAAGCAAAATAGAGTCGTTACAGAGCAGCTGGCTATTGAGGAATGTCATTACACAAAGATGAAAATAATACTGCCACATATTATCCTTTTCCACAATTTAAGGTTAGTGGAGAGGTAGTGGGCTAAAGCATTTTCGTACTGTGTATTATCCTTTCTATCGGTCACATCATCGTTTAAACTTCAGAGACTTTTGATAGTAGATGATTGATGCATGAATAAAGATGTAATAGTTGGGTTTTAAGAATCTCAACTCTTTGGTCTTTAGAACTTGTCCACTCAGAGCTTTGTCTTCAGAATTTCAACACTTGTCTTTGAAACCCTTGGTCTTCAGAACTTCAAGTCTTTAGAGTCTTCAAAATGTTGTTCACTCAGAACCTTGTCTTTAGAGTCTTCAACACTTGGTCTTCAGAACCTTAATCTTCAAAACTCCTAAGTCTTCAGAGTTTTTCTGCACTTGGTCTTCCGAACTTCAAGTCATCAAAGTCTTCAACATTTATTTCTTCAGAATATTATAACTTCAGAAGCTTCGCTCGCTTCAGAATCATAATTGCTCTCAGAACAGAATCCACAAGAGCATTGCAACAACAATATCAGGCATCTTTGGATCTTTCTGATTGTGATCAGATACAGAAGTATACTTGTTTCTTCAGCATGCTTGCGACTTGTGTTACACATAGTAACTTGTATATAATATTTAGCGTACATTATGAGTATGTTTGTTAGATCTGATTGCTTCATAACAGGATCTGCACAATAACAAACATTAGAACATAAAATTTTTCTTTCACAAATACTTCATTGTTATCATTAAAACAAAGAGATGAAATATATAGACAACTATTGTTCTTACACTCGTCAGGGGTGCAATTTCTTGAAAAAGCAAGAAACAAATGTGTATCACTCTCTCAACCGTGGAATCAGAGTTTGTGGATATTGCTTTCGTTGGTTAAGAAGTTGAATGGATGATGAACCTTTTGTTGGAGGTTCCATTGGCTAAATACAATGTTTCAAAGGTGTTAATACATTGTGAAAGTCAAGCAAATTTAGCCATAGCATACAACAAAGTGTATAATGGAAAGTCTAGACACATAGGTCTTAGACATCCGTTCATGAGAAAATTGATTAAGGATAGAATCATTTCACTCACATATATACGTTCAAGTTATAATTTAGTTGATTCATTTTCTAAACCACTTGCCAGAGATTTAGTAAAAACTACACCAAGAGGTATGGGATTTGAACTCATTGAGTAAGAGTTCTAGTTACGATATCAACTCAATCTAATGTTAAGATAACATTAACATCGAGATTCAATGGGTAACAAGAACCCATTGATTTGGATGTTTGTGCAACATTATGTAATAATTTTGACTATTGCATTTGAAGGGTTGAGTTTTCAAACTCTTAATGAAGTTCAATGTCGACAATATGTATTTTAAGTAAAGTAGATAGAATATGAACTCCCTTTATGTGAATTTTGAGATAGTGTCGTCTCAAAGTAAGAATTTGAGTTTCTCTTATGATATATTCATGAAGCATGAAAAATATATACCCATAAATAATGTTGTGCAAGAGATGTAGGCAAATACTTATTAAAGAATGTGTGTAAGATAACGCCAGTCTAATAACAAGGAATAACAGGTTCAAAGGATTGTTATCTTCAAATCGAAAGATACTTAAGTATATCAATATAATTTGTTTCTTTTTTCTAGAATTAATCTTATGATTATTAGAACAAATTGGGGATTGTTGTAATTAATAACAATAATTAGTGATCTTGAGCTTGTTCCAAAATGACAAGAAAACATGCAAGTGAATAAATGAACAATCAATGCATGAGAAATAGTTTCACGTAGAAAGTTCACTCACTTTAATAGTCCTAGTAAAAAGTACATTGATTAACTCAACATAAGAGGTAAACAAACTAAAGTGCCACATGAACAAGTATGGTACTCTCAAGTTTTATGTCAGTTGTCTCATCCACAATCTCCCTCGTCGGTGTCGTCGGCTTTAAAGGCACTAGTGACAGCTTGTAGGCGGCACTTGAGTAATCATGCTACTCACAACGTTATTCGGTGGTCGGCTCGTGGTGACAAACCGCCACACGCGGTGGTGGTTATTGCTGCTGTTTTTAATAATTCTTGCTTCAGTTTGTTATTTTGAATTCGAAAATAACAACACTTTGTGAAATGTTGCAATAGTTGCAACACTTGGTGTGAAGTGTTGTTGAAAAGGGTGTTTCATTAAGGATCACAGTCTTGTGAAACAACACCATTTAACCTATAAAAAGACCATTATGGATTCGAAAAATCACATAATTATAAATTCTAGATTTTATCTTCTCTTTATTCGAGTTTTCACCAATCTTATGCAAACTCGAATAAATACTAAATTATCTTTGATATTTTTACGCGTTAATTCTAAGACATTTTGAGAATGCTTGAAATAATATTAAAAAAATGATTACATTTGCAACTCATGTATGAATCCATTCAACTTAAAAACATTATCTTAACAATTAAAGATTTCATCCTAGATAAGCAAAAGCAATGTTGAGCAAATATTAGTAAGAGGGTCCCCATACTTAAAACCTTAAGATTTTATGTTAAAATATGATACCAAATTTTCTTTGTTGTTGTTCCAATCTGATCCCCATAAATCAACATTATTCACTCTAAACAACACCTATGAACTCCTACTTAAATTTAGAAATAAAGTTCAACTTGAAAGCAAACATGTTAGATGTCGTAAAAGAACCAAAAGTCTGTATATTAGTATGGGCAGGGATGGCTCGAAATAGATTAGTGCTATTTTTTCAAACAAAAAACATAGAGTGAGGTTTCTATAATAAGCAACAAAGCCTTTAGAGGAAGATAATTTGTAAGAGGTAGAAGGGGGCTTGTAGGTTGTAGAGGGAGTGGGGAAGATTTCTAGAACTTGAATGTGCAAACAAGTGGATCAATGAATGGATACTCATACTAGGTAGCTACTTTGTTAAATGCAGAACACTCGTAAAAAGATGCACAATGGTTACTAATTAATAGTAGTTATGTTTATTTTAGTTGTTAGCACACTTATTAATAACTGAATGTTTACTTAGATTTCATTCTCTTTAGAAAAAAAAATGTAGCCTATTTTTACAAGCTATTAGAAGGTTCAATCACACAATAATGGATGATCCATGAAAATCTTATGACTAAGCCAATCACCATGTAACTTTCATATCTTGTCTTGTTTAATCACAAACAACACGTTATTTTGATGCTATTTTACTTACAAGAAAGAAAGTCGAATATCCCTAAAAACTATTTTTGCAAATAATGTTATCGGTGTTAAGAAACACCGATTTTATTAACGATTAATATTTATCGTTGAATTTTAAATGATCACTTTTAATAAAATCTCTTTTTTAATCACGTTTTTTCATTCTTTTAGCTCGAACACAATTTTTTTAAATGATCCTAGTTCACTTCAATTCAAACAGACAATACATATTTTATCCCTGTCATATAGGTTATTTCTGATTTATTCTGTATTTTATTTTTTCTTTCAAAAAACTAACAATTTAGTTCTTAAAGTCAAAATCTACAGGTAAAACCGAAAGAAAGTCCACAAGAAAACTACGGATTTTGATTATAAAGATTAAATTGTTAGTTTTTCGAAATGACAAGATTACTTTTGGATAATTAAAATGGTAATAATCCTAAAATTTATACAAAAATATTGCGCAAAAATTCCTTTAATAATGTAACAATATTAATAATACTATTACCTCGAATTATACCCAACCAAGTTTCCTATAAATTGTGAGCACCAAGGTGAGAATGTCATTATAACTTCTTTCAAAAACATAAGTTGAAAACCTTGGTCATAGAAAAAACATGAAATCACTCTTTCATCATGAACTAATTTGTTGGTGTTCTTTCATAGCCATCCTCTTGCAACATGTTTCTTCTGTGAATCTACCAAAAAATGAAACAGTGCCAGCAGTTTTTGTATTTGGTGACTCTTTAGTTGATCCAGGAAACAACAACTATATCACCACTATTATCAGATGTAATTTTCCACCATATGGTAGAGATTTCCAAGGAGGAAATCCAACTGGTAGATTCAGCAATGGTGTTGTCCCCTCAGACATCATTGGTACACAATTTAAGACTACTTGTTATTATAATTCTTCTTTCTTCAATTTCCTAACAAACTTTTATTTTCAGCTGAAAAATTTGAAGTCAAGAAGATTTTACCTGCTTATCTTGATCCTAATTTGCAACTTCAAGATCTCCTTACTGGTGTAAGCTTTGCCTCAGGTGGTGCCGGATATGATCCTCTAACTTCGAAAATAATGGTAACTACGTAGCACTAATACTTCAGATTAAATATCTATTCGGTATCTGGTGTCTGACACAGACACATGTTACATTTTTTTAAAGCATATTTGAATGAACTCTAACTCCAATTTTATGTCTCTTTGTGTTATAAGTCTGTGAAGTCATTATCAGATCAATTAGAATGGTTCAAGGAATACAAGATTAAGATGGAGAAAGCAGTTGGAAGAAAGAATATGACATTGATAATATCAAAGAGCATATACATAGTGTGTGTAGGAAGTGATGATATTGCTAATACTTATGCTCAAACACCATTTAGGCGTGTTCAATATGATATTCCATCATACACCGATTTCATGGCTTCTGAAGCCTCAAAATTCTTACAGGTATACCGTCTTAAGTTTTTGGAGATCCTATGTTGATTAGTTACGATTTAAAGTCACGGGTTTAATCATAACAGATATATTATGAGACCCTATTTAACTACGGTAAATTTTTTTTTGAGGCTTTTGCTGTAGTAAAGTCAAATTTAGGTAGAGCAGTGTTAGACAAATAACTAAAATCTTGTGATAATATTGCTATTTACAGCTAACATTTTCTGTTCATCAGGAACTATATGAAGAAGGAGGGAGAAGGATTGGAGTATTCAATATACCAGTTATAGGGTGTGTGCCATCACAAAGAACAATCAATGGAGGTTTTTTTAGAGAATGTTCAAATACTTCTAATAGTGCAGCAAAACTCTTCAACACTAAGCTCTACTTCAAAATGAAAGCACTTGAGAGAAATTATGCAGATGCTAAATTTGTGTATCTTGATTGTTACAATCCATTCATGGAGATCATTCAAAATCCTTCTAAATATGGTTTCAATGAGACAGAAAAAGGATGCTGTGGGACAGGGAATATAGAAGTTGGGATATTGTGCAATCGTTTCAGCATGAACACATGTTCAAATCCTTCTGATTATGTGTTTTGGGATAGTTATCATCCTACAGAGAAGGCTTATTATGCACTTAGTGCACTTGTGCTTGATAACAAAATCAAGGACTTTTTCTGATTAAAAACACTTAAACTTGCTATTTAATAATGTGATTTTCTTCTACCTAAGAGTGTTATTGCTTATGACATGTATGGAAAAGTTAGTAACTCCTTGATATTTAGTTGTATGGATTTATGGTTCCTTTGTTATGAGAATATATGTATTGAGTATTTTATTTCAATTTTGTTCCAAATTTTTATGTCTTACCTACTCTCTTTGGTTTGAACAAGACTCATGTTTGGATGATATTCTAAATGTTATTATTCAAATTAAGAAATAAATAAAATTTTGATAATATCAACAAAATGCTTATAAAAATACAGAATCATTAAAAAAATAAATTATATCGATGTATTTAAGTTTACTTGTTATTAATAATAAAATTTTTAAAACTCTAAATTGAAGTTTTAAAATAAAATCAAGGTGGCTTTGACAAATAATCCTTGTTATGGGTAAAGAAAAGAGTCTAATTGTGAGATCCATTTTGAAATATCCATTTAGTGGATGAAGGAACTGGTGAGATCTCTCGAACAAATATTTGATTCCATTTATTTGTGTACAGTCTGTTGTCAGATCTGATCAGACGAATGCCTGCATTTTATATTGGGCTAAATGAAAGCAATTTTAACCATATACCACATATATAAACTCAAGGATGCGCTATTTTATGTATATCTTATTCTCACTCCTAAACCACACCTAATAGACTTCACTTACTCGGGTGTTGGAATGTTAAATTTGCAGGCCCTCCCCGCCTCATCGCATCAGAAGCTCTTGTCGCCACAAATGAAGAGCTTGTTCCCTCATCATTACGTATTTCTCATTCCACCTCAGAACGATGGCGCCGTATTTCGGACTCGACTATTGATTCCCTCAAATTTGTGTAAAAACAATTGTATCTTCATTGCTCATCTACTTATTTCTGCTATCGCATTTGGTATATCTTACATTAATCATGACAACATCCAAGTCTACTTGACTAGTCAACCAACATAATGTCGTTATAGTTGCGACGCTTAACGCCCATGGTCCACCGAGGGAGGCTCTACCTCTTTTAACATCAGGAACTGATCCAGACTAATGACTTATCCTTCCATTCGAACTCCTCAGAACCCACTTCCTTTTATTGTTGTCCATAGCACATTCCACATCCTGTATACTTTTCAATCTTCTCGGTAGTTACTACAACGTCAAACCTAAAAAAAAAACTTCCACCACAACTTTCAATCCCTAAACAAGAGATGCTTCAGAGCCTCCAATAGCTTCAAGCCAACCTAGACATGCAAGGAGCACATTAGCTGCTCAACAATGTTTACTTTTGGCCAAGTGATTTCAAACACAAGAGAGAGTAAATTGTATTGATTGAAAACTAAAACCAATTTATAAAAACTTTTTTCTATAAGATAATTTTATTAATTTGTACTTGCTAAAAGTACTATACATGATAACCCCTAATGGAACATTTTACCATGGGTGAAAGCGCAATTACTCAACCTACGATTATCCTCACAAGCTCTTCAATTTACTTGCTAATCTATTTATATTATTAAATCCAGTGCATCAAACTATCTTGCGCCATTTCAACTTATTTTGTGTCACATCATTTATTTTCCTATGTGGCATCTCTCAAAATCCATCTTCAATTTACAAAACATCAAAACACATTATTATTCTCTATAAAAAAAAGTTTTACATCAAACCATATTGTTACTCTCTATAAAAAGTATTGTGTTCGAATTTTGACAAATGCAAAAATACAATAATTTGATATTTAATTATTAACTTTGTTTATTTCTATAAATATAATATTGATTTACTCACAATAAATTTAGGCAAAATATATTTTTGGTCCTTAACTATATCATTGGGTTTAGTTTGGTCCCTTAATTTTTTCTGTCAGATTGATCAATTAACTCTTAAAATGTATCATGTGAGTCCTTTTTATCTAATTAGCGACGGAAGAATTAAAAAATTGGTCGTTAAATTTGTTGCTAATTACACAAAAAAAAAGACTAACGTTATACATTTTAAGAGTTAAAAGATCAATCTGACACGAAAAAAATATATGGGATCAACTGAACCCAAGAGTATAATTAAGGGACCATAAAATATATTTTCCCATAAATTTATTATTATTATCTTTAATAAAATACATTATAAGACAAATGTTATTTGATTTTTATAAAATCTCAACGAATAGTTTTTCAACATACAACTCATTTGTTCATATATATTCTTTTCATAAACTTTTTAGAACATTATTTATATTTGTCTTACAATAACTTAATCATAAAAATGAAAAACAAAGATATTTTGATTATTTTTTTACTTAGTGTCTCTAAATTATATTCAAAATCTTCAATTTTTATAAAATAAATGATATAATGCGTCTTCATCATATATTTTATATTAAAGAATACTAATATATAAATAATGTTTTTGATTTAAAATTTAATTTTGAAATAAAAAACTAAATAAATCAAAATATAATAAAAAATCGATAAACCATATTATATTATAAGATAAAAAAAAAAGATAAGTACATAAAAAAAAGAAGATAAAATTAAAACTTTTTATATCGCTTTACTCACTTTCACTTACACATCTATTTATATCTATTAAATTCTGTGCATCAAACTACCTTGCACTATTTCAACTTCTTTTGTGTCACATCATTTATTTTTTCTATGCGGCATCTCTCAAAATTCATCTTCAATTTACAAAACATTATATATTCTTTTCATATATATTCTTTTCATAAACTTTATAGAACACTATTCATATTTGTCTTACAATAATTTCTTAATCATAAAAATTCCAAAACAAAGATATTATGATTATTTTATACTTAGTGTCTCTAAATTATATTAAAAAATCTTTCAATTTTTATAAATTAAATGATATAGTATGTTTTCATCATATATTTTATATTAAAGAATACTAATATATGAATAATTTATTTGATTTAAAATTTAATTTTAAAATAAAAAACTAAATAAATTAGAATTTAATAAAAATAGAGATAAAATCTATTATATTATAAGACAAAAAAGAGTTAAGTACATAAAAAAAGAGATAAAATTAAATCTTTTTATATCACTTAACCCACTTACACATTTATTTATATTTATTAAATAGAGTGTATCAAACTATCTTACGTTATTTCAACTTCTTTGTTGCCACATCATTTATTTTCATATGTGGCATCTCTCAAAATCCATCTTCAATTTACAAAACATTAAAACTCATTATTATTCTCTATGAAAAGTCTAACATCAAAACATATTCACTACGACAAAAAAGGGCAAAGAGAGCGTTTTTTTTACCTTAGAGAGCGCTGTCAAAGGCTGCGCTGTCGTAGGTAAAGACAACGTTTTTTTTATGAAAAAAAAAACGCTTTTAAAAGTCTACTTTAGAAAGCGCTTTTAAAGTGAAAGCGCTTTCAAAAGTAGACCTTCAAAAGCGTTTTTTCCGTAGAAAGCGTTGTCTATTGTATATTTATAAAATTTTATTTATTTATTTTACATTACATTAGAGAGTGCTTTTAAATAAAAAGCGCTTTCTTTTGTTCCCCTTTAGAGAGAGCTTTTGTAAAGCGTTGTCTATCGTATTTTTATAAAATTTTATTAATTTTTTTTATATTACTTTAGAGAGCGCTTTTAAATAAAAAAACGTTTTCTTTGGTCCCCCTTTAGAGAGGACTTTACAAAAACGCTTTTTAAAGTATACCTATAATTTTTATTTTATTTTTTCTATAATTTTAGAGAGCGTTTTTTTTAGAGAGCGCTTTCTTTTGTGGACTTTATAGAGCTCTTTTTCTTAAAAGTGCTCTCTAAAGTATACCTATAATTTAACAGATTTTTTTTAAAGTATCATTTTATCCATTTTTTTAATGCAGAAACCTGTATAAACTTTTTTATGCAGAAAATTCACATTTTTATAAACCTGTAAACCATTTCAATCCATTCCAAATAAAACAATATAAATAATTTCATTTACATATAAACCATTTCATTTCAATCCATTATAAACCAATATAAACCATTTCAACATTCTCGGTATTTATCACCGGAAATCACAATATAAACATTTACATATATCACAAGTCATTTACAATAAATGATTCCAATTCATTTACATAATCCTATATACCTTAAAATATTCTTTTTTCTATAATATATTCGCACAATTCCTCCATAATTTCACCAACTTTTACGACCGTGTAATGAGGACATGCGAATATAATTCCTCCATAATATGCATTATGACATAAAATATAATTCCTTCATAATATGCATTATGACATAAAATATAATTCCTCCATAATATGCATTATGACATATCCGATAAACACAATTCCTCCATATTATAGATCATATACCTTAAAACACTTTTATAGATCCTATACCATAAAACACAATTCCTTCATAATATGCATTATGACATATCTGATAAATATTAAAATAAATCCTAAGTTATAAATCCATGCATACCTGAATAGGAATCTCTAATTGATCAAATTGAAGGATTTCTCTCATGAACCTCAAAACTTAGTACCGCGGTCTATGTGATTTTTTTGTCGAGGACACTACACAGACAAACAAATAAGAATTAATATATAGTTGTTTTGTGTTATCAAGTAGCATCACTAATAAGCAACATTGTGAAAATTAAATTAATTTACCTGCACATGGATCCATGGAATAATGTTTGCTTTAACTCATGCTACTCGAAAATCTCTTTGTGCTCGGTATACTAGTATAGATCTATGAAAGAAAAACGTAAATTTAGAACAATCTCACAGAAATAATTAAATATACAAATACACACGAATATTTCAAACAAACAAAGTTTTTGTGTTGGCCGCCATATATCTCTCAACTAAGTGGTCTCTTACTGTATAATTGAGTATGGGGTAAAGGGGATTCGAACACCAGACCCAATGCATTCAAACAAACCTCCTTGACCAGCGGTACTACATCCTCATCCATTATTTTAAATCACTTCAATTGTATATATTGTGAAAACGTAATAATTTTAAATATAATGTAAAATAAATTAAAATATATTTTAAAATATATTTTAAGTTAATATATTTTAATTTATATATTAATATAATATATATATTAACTATAATTTTTATATAATATTTTAAATATTATTATTTTAATTTATATATAATTTATATATTAATAAAATTTGTATATAAGTTATATATTAATATAATTTGTATATATTAAATATAATTTGTATATAATATTTTAATTTATATATTAATATAATTTGTCTATATTAATGTCAAAAAGTAATAATTTTAAATATATTTTAAAATATATTTTAAATTATATATTAATATAATTTGTATATATTAAATATAATTAAATATAATTTATACATATTCTAAATTAATATAATTGGTATATATTAATATAATTTGTATATATTAATATAATTTGTATATATTAAATATATATATTTTAAATTAATATATTTTAAATTATTTATTAATATAATTTATATATATTAAATATAATTAAAATGTTTGTATTAAAACATATATATTTAAATATATTATTTGAATAATTTTAAATATAGTTTAAAATAAATTAAAAAATAAATTAAATATATATTAATTATAATTTGATATTTTAATGTAATTTAAAATATATTTAAAATTAATTATTTTTAAATTATATATTAATATAATTTTAATATATTAAATATAATTTAAATAAATTAAAATGTTTGTATTTAAAACATATATATTTAAATATATTATTTGAATAATTATAAATATAATTTAAAATAAAATAAAATCTAATTTAATATGATTTAAATATATTAAATATACTTTTATATATTAATATAATTTCAAATATATTTTAAATTATATATTAATATAATTTAAAAAAATTAAAATGTTTGTATTTAAAACTATATTTTTAATTATGTTATTTGAATAATTATAAATATAATTTAAAATAAATTAAAATATAATTTAATATGATTTAAATATATTAAATATAATTTGATATGTTAATAAAATAAAAATTTCCTTTCCCAACCTAAAGGGTGTGGGTTCGACCCCCCATTTTGCCATATTTTGTGATTCTTGATATTTTTCAGTATATTTGTGTCAAACGACAAAGACAGTGTTTTAGTTAAAAAGCGCTGCTATAGGTCTTTGGACAAATAAACTAAAATAAAGTGTTTTCTAAAATATTACCTTAGAAAGCGATTTAATGAAAAGCGCTCTCTAAAAGGGTAATCTTAGAAAGCTCTTTCTAAAAGCGTTGTCTAAGGTTACCCTTTAGAGAGCGTTTTTTTAGCGAATTTTCCAATGATCTATAGCAGCGGTTTTTTACAAAAGCGCTGTCTTTTTAGTGCTGCGAAAAGTTATTTTTGGCGTAGTGATTGTTACTCTCTATAAAAAGTATTATGTTCGAATCTTGACAAATGAAAAAGTACAATAATTTGATATTTAATTATTAACATTGTTTATTTATAAAAATATAATATTGATTTACTCACAATAAATTTAGGTAAAATACCATTTTTGATCCCTTAACTATACCCTTGGATTGAGTTTGGTCCCTTAATTTTTTTTGTCAGATTGGTCCCTTAACCTTTAAAATGTACCATGTTAGTCCTTTTCGTCTAATTAGCGACAGAAAAATTCAAAAATTTATCGTTAAATTTGTCGCTAACTACACAAAAAGGATTAACATGATAAATTTTAAGAGTTAAGGGACCAATATGACAAAAAAAATTATGGGATCAGCTGAACCCAAACGTATAGTTAAGGGACCAAAAAGGGTATTTTTCCATAAATATGTTTTTGGTCCCTGTAAATATCTCAATTTTCTTTTTTAATCCCTGGGATAAAAGGCGAAAGCACTAATAAAAAGTTCAAGATTAATGGATACTACCCAAAGCTACTCTATGAGATCCCCACTTTAGAAGAAGAGACTATAGAAGAGCTCTCTTTAGGAAATGTTGCTTATGTGATCACCTATCCACCTTGACTACTCGAGTGTGTTCTTTCCTCTCTCTCCCCTCTCTTATTTTATGCTTGTTTCTTTCATTGAGTGCAATGCTTGTTTTAAGTGTGGGGGAGAGAATAATTTATTTTCTTTGTTTTTGTTTTGTTTTGTTTTTGTTTGTTTTGTTTTAGAAACACTAGGCATTTTTTCCCGAAAGTTTTAGGTTATAGATTGTTTTAAGGTTAGTTGTGGAGATTTGGGAAAAATTCACAAGATCGGTATCGTTTTAACACCTTAAGTTTCCTGAATATGGAAATCATTTTGAATACTTTTTATGCCATAGCCTTGAGTTCCCATCCTTTAATAGCTCTTAAGTAGTTTATCAAGCAGTCAACACCATCTAGAAATCATACACTAAGTAATTGAGTTGATGCAAATAAGTGAATGATCCCGTACTTAATAAGAAATCTGAATTGAAATCTGCCTTTTAAGTTAGGTGACCCTCACCCGGTCATTTAGCCTAACGAATGTGAAACCTTCAAAAAAAATTGTTGTTGCTAAAGTAACTTTAAAATATTGACAAGATATGGATCAATAATCACTAACAGACTTATTTACCATGTGTATGAATAGATAACAGGCTTAATGTGATGGCGCTAGAATGAAAGAGAGAGAAAAAGGAGGATGAGTAAGTTAGGATTAGGCATAATAACACGATTCAGATTGGTTTGTATAGCGGGGAGGCTTATGACCGCACAATTGCAGATTTGTGTTCTTATGATATCCTAAGTGTGCAAGATTAGTACCTATCAAGGCTATCTTAACCGAAGAAGAGTTTGTAGCCTAAAATGAGTATCTGAATGATATTATGTTTCTTGAGTTTTGATTTCTATTTTGCTAGGAGTGCAAAAGTTCAAGTGTGGGGGAATTTGATCAGTGCATTTTGGTGCACATTCCTCTATGTTTACACTTATGCATTTTCATACTTTACTTTGGTTATTTTTCTATTTTAATGTGTTTTTATAAATTAGTTTATTTTTGCACTTATTTGATTTTCGCACTTTATTTTAGCATTAGAAGTCTGCACTAAAATGATCATAACTGGAGCTACGTGAATAGGCTTGAGAAGTTCTACCAGTCGATGGAAAGCTAAGACAGAGAGCTATAACTTTCATGTTTTATAAAAAATCTGATTCAGAGTGTATAAGTCTCAAATAAGTCGTGGAAGTCAGAATTCAAATTCTGAGTTTTAAAAATAATTAGTTTTGGGTCGGGTTTGTTATGTTTCTGACCCAGTTGAGTTAGAAAGGAAATTTGTGCTACTTTCTTATACCTAGCAGCCGTGTCTTTTGTACCGGAACCTTTTTTCCCTTTTCTTTTCCCGAATTTTATTTTGCTATACGGTCAAATGGAGAAATGATTCTGAAGGAAAAATTCTGCTGACGAATTCCATACTTTGAGGTTTTTTTAATCTTTAATCTAGTTTCTTTTCCCTTTTCAATATTATTCTATATGCCTTGTTTGCTTAATTCGAGTTATCTAGAATACTATTGATTTATATCAATTGATTGATGTTCCTTGAGTTTTAGTGTAGTTTATCGTTGCTTAATTGTTAGACTGCGTATGTTAGAATCACGTTTGCTTAATTTGTGATTGTGCTTATCCGTTTGCTTTATTTAGAAAATAGGAATGCAATCTTATAATGCCAATTTCACTTGTTAATTGGTGTTGTAATCTTATAATGACAATCTTAAAGAAAATTACTCATTTTTGATCCGTGCGCGATAGCGGATCAAATTTAATTTGATCCGCGTGTCATGCACGGATCAAAAACGAGTATTTTTTGAAAACGTAGTATAGCGACAATGACTCGAATATCGTATCGCGAGGATTCTTGATTATTACTAATCAAAGGTAAATTGAATTAGGGGGATAAGGTTGATAAAAAAACAGAACAATTAAGCGATTAAATAAGTGATTATGCAATAAAGCTAAACAATTTATCTACTATTTCGGTTTCTCAACTTATCATCGATTCACATAATTTTCATGCCCTAAGCGGATTCTAATCCCTTTTCGATAATAGTACCAATTAACAAGCGCAAAAGATCCTATAAGACATATATTCCTAAATTCCGAATTATGCAAACGGATAAAATCTTCTGTGAATTAAGCAAACACGAAAACTTGCGCGGATAAAGAAAACGCGATAAAGTAAAGGAATATTAGGTGAAATCGAAATTAATCAATATTGTTCTATATAATTGAATAAAGCATATAAATTATATAGCATAATATTGAAAGGGAAATGCAATTGATTGAAAATTATAGAACCTCAAGGTTGCGGTGGAAACCGATTACAATTGATGAATCTTGGTGATTAGTTCTCCATTCCGTTTCTTTCAAGCGTAAGAAAAATAAAATAAAATCGTGAAAAAGAGAGAGGTCAACAATACCTCCACTATTAAGTATTATGGGAAAATCAAAACAACCCGTTTATAACCCAACTGGGTCAAATACATAACCCAGGCCCAATTCTAAATGATCTGAAACTAAATAAAACTAATGTTGCAGCTTCAAACAAAATTCTGGAAAATATGGCTCCGAATCTGACTTCGACTCCAACACGAAAGTTGTAGCTCTCTCTCTTAGCTTTCCATCGACTGCTAGAACGTTTCAAGCCGATTCCTAGAACTCCAGTTATGGTCGTTTCCGTAAAAGCTATTAAAGTTGAAAATTACGTACGAAAATCAAATTAACCCAAAAATAAAATAAATTGGAAAAACAAATTAAAATATAAAAATAAGCAAAGAAAACCAAAGAAATGCTTAAGTGCAAACATGGAAGATTGTGCATTAAAATGCACTGATCAGATACCCTCTTTCAAACAATCCAAGTAGAATTTTTGTTTGACTCTTGAATTGGGAGAAGTCATCTCTTGAACATGGCTGCAAAATGGCCAAAAATTGCTATTTTAAGAAACCCTAATTTTCCAAAAAGGGTCAGTTTTAATTTTCTTGATTCTTGATGATTCATCCATCATTTCTTGATAAAATGTTGTCCAATGATCCCTTGTAACATTAATTTCATGTTTTTTATCTCAAAAAGTCAGAAGTTAACTTTTTCCTCTACACAGTTGATTTTTCCCAAATTTCTTGATTTTCAAGTAACTGACCAATTGAAGACCTTCTGAAATGATTCAATGGATAATTTTTCAACCCTAGATACTTGACATCATATGGAAGACATTAAGATCAAGTTTGAACCAAGCTTTCATTGAGAAGCCCTATTAATCAAAAACCCTAATTTTAGCCTTTTTGTTAGGAGGTATTGCACTGCTTGGATTCTTTGATCAATCCACCTCTTTCTAAGACTTGAGGAATCATTTGAGATCTTGTGGGATATTGATAACCCTTTAAACATTGTTGTGAAGCCATGCGACCCTTCTATTTCTTTTGGATGATCATCAATTTCCTCAGTCATTGATCACATGTACTATGCCTCTAACTTATGAGTGTTATGCTTTAATTTCTATGCAAAGATTTGGAAGAATGGATGCAATATAAGATGTTAAATGCCATGAAATGAGAGGGAAAATTTTAGGGTGTTACAATGATAAGCATTGAGTTTGTTTTGATAAAAAAAAATCAAATCCACTATAGTTAAATATCACACGGTCACATGCATTTAGTGAATTTTGTTGGCTATTTATGTCAATTACCCTCTTTAATTGTTTCTCTTACTTGCCCATAATTTGTTCATTTATCCTAAATGCAGGATCCTGCAGTCAAACTTGACTGCAGAAAATCCATATCCAACTATAAGAACATCACATAGCCTTAAAATAATCTCCATCAAAGTAACAAAAACACATTACACTTAAACCAAGAAAATCCCAGAATTCTCCATAGGCCTATTAAGATACCTCATAGACCTACCAAGATACCTGTTGCCGTAACAAATAAATCAAATAATCAGAGAAATCCATACCTCTAAAACAAAAATAATCAGAGAAACACATAGACATATCAAAGTAGATTTATCGGGTATAAATGGGCAATCAAGCAGAGGTGGAGAAGCATGAGATTGTAAAATAACATTTTTTTTGTTATAACAACCAAAGGAATATGTGGTGGTGGAGGACTGTATGTTATATTGATAAATAAACTCTGATGTGATAGTAGATTTTTCTATGGATAATATATATAATATATATATATATATATATATATATATATATATATATATATATATATATATATATATATATATATATATATATATATATATATATATATATATGTATGAGCCATAATGAGACAATAATAACCCTAACCATTAAGACATGTCAAACAAAAAAAATATAAGATTGAATTGAAGATAAAAAACAAGGAAAACAAATTATATCAAGTGAATTTATATAAAAAGAGAGGAAGATACATACAAAATATTTGAAAGTCATGAACAATATTTCAAGTAGACTGAGTGATAAGAGGAAACAAGACTAAGATTTTGTTTTTGAGAAATAAGAAGGTTTGAGGATTTAAAGATTAAGATTTGTGATTTATTCAAACATAAAATTCATGATGTTCGTATAGTGGTTGTGAGTGGCGGTGGTCTGGTCGGATCCGTGGTGGAAGCACACTGCTGTTTCGTTCCGGTTTCGGTGGTTATGATAGTTGCATCGGGAAGGCCCATACCGGGTCAAATCAAAGACAGGCACGGGAGCCTATTACCTAGAACACCTAAACGAATAACCCTTTGTTTGACCATGGAACGCTGAAAAGCTCAAACAATATTACAATTAACACCCGCTAAGCTGCGGGAGTGACTGCCGACGACCTTATCTCCAACGGGCGCGGAATCGCTCGGCCACAGGGATGTACCTTGGTATTAGTACGACCCTCAAATGAAATGAAGGTTGGACTTCGCTCATGGAACGAACAAAGTCAATGCCCAACGGGGATACCTCAATCGAGCTCCGTCGTTGCCATACCAACATGGCAGGACCCCTAGCTCTCAATGGGAAACATCCAAGCCTTGTGGGATCAGGACCTCGACCGAGATCCTAGTCCCTTGGAGAAAATCCTTCTCCCCTCAACAAGTTCCATACACTCGTCGGGAAAAATCAAATCAAAGAAACGAGTCGAGTAAAACTCTTAGAACAATTTATTTATTTCAATCAAATAAAGTAACAACACACAAGTAAAAAGCAAAAACAACAATATTTATATTAAAATGGCACGCAGACCAACTAAAAAAATATGGTACACATGCCCAAACTTCACTCCTCGTCCGAGGGATGACCTTGCCTTTTTCAACGCGGCATAAAGGGCTAATGCCATCAACGACCAGCTCCATATTTGGGTTCTTTGCCTTAATATAGTCGACAACATTTTTGAAGCCAAAGGAAGCCATGGTCAAGTTATCTTTCCCGAGTAAACGAATACGAGAAATAAACTCCACCCTAGTCTTCATGGTCGCCTCCTCTTGGGATTCATCCTCCCCGACTACTGAGGCACTTTCCAACTCTGCGATCTTCTCTTTCAACTTCTTGTTCTCTTTGATGGCAACAGTTGCCTTATCCTGCTTCCCCCTCAGCTTGATCAGTAACAACTTCTTGGCCTCAGGTGCCCCTCAAACTTGCTTAATTTATTGTAAAGCTCAGAGCTCTCCTCCTCGAGCTTAACTATCTCCAATTTGGTCGTCGTCAGGTCCTTCTTAGGCACCGTATCCGCATCATTTAAACTTAAAGCGACCTCAAGGATCCTCATCATCCTTGTTGCATCCCCGCACAACTCCGACCTCATTGTCTTACGTTTAGTAGTTAGGATAGCAACGACATCCGGGTCGGGAACCTGAATATATGTCCCTTCATCAAACAATGATGTCTGATTTAAACACGGGGGTAGCAAGAATTTTCCCGAGGGTACAGCCGTTGCCTTGGTCAGGGAGGTCTTTTCCCCCTCGGTTATCTGTCTTTTCTCAAGGAGAGAAGCCCTTGTAAAGGTACTTCCCAGAGAGGGAGTGCCCGAAGTGACAAACCCTTCGAGCATAGCCTGATCTTTGATGGCCTCAACCCTATTCTTCGACCCTTTCTTCAGGTTCCCCCGGTTAGCTTTGAAGAGGCGCTCGCGCATTTCGGCCATCTTATCTGCACAACAAGAGATAAACAAGTCAGATATAAGTTAAAGGTCCAAGGTTAGGGTAACAAAATAAAAAATCTACCTAAGAGCTTCATCGCCGCATCATCATTCAGACAACTGAGGAGGGCCTTGGAACTAATCAACCTAGCTTCTATAACAGGTGTCCCATCGACTTTTAGGAGCATGTGGCCTTCGAGTCCATGATGTCCGACGAGCGGAAGCTTGCAACAAAATTTATGAGCGTATGGTACGACGTTATGTCATCAATACTCAAGTCCTCGGGTTTTGTGATATAGTGGTCGCTCCCATGTTGAAAATGGGCATCCACCCACTCCAGCGGGAAGTAGGCCACAAACTTCTCCTTACCATCAACGACCTTTTTGTAATAGAGGGAATCCTTGGCCGCCCGTGTGTACGGTTGGATTACATAAAACCTTTCTTTAAGTCATTGACAGACTCCAGGTACGCCTTGAAAAGTATGCTTAGTTGCTTAAATGACACCCAACTCTATCGACCCCCTAAGACTTCCTTTGAAGATGAAAGACCCTGAAGAATAGGTTCACCATCGCGCCTATCTTCAAATAACGGCTCACCACCTCGAAGACCCTAATGAAAGACAAAGTGTTGGGATGAAGCTGAGAAGGTGCGAGCTTGAGGTGTGTGAGGATTTCCCCCTGAAAGTTGGTGAAAGGCAGACGGTATCCAGCCTCACGGAACACGAATTCGTACATTGGAAATCGTAAAGAAGGATAATGGGAGCATATCCTCTGCTCAAGCTTGGGAGGGCATGCCCTCCAGTTCACGGGGTCCCCCTTTTTTCTTCTTTCTACTCGGTTCCACGCATCTGAGTCATCCACAACAAACTGGGAAGCTGTCTCTTGGGGCTCATCCATGATCCACGATCTGTTTGCATCAGGGATGTTCGTAACTCTTAGGGCTTCATCAGAAAAGTTATCTTTCATATCGTGGTCGACATTTCAACTCCATTCACATGAAAAGCAGAGGAAACTAAGTGAGCAACCTCAAATCCACCATTCCACTGCAAGTCGAGTGAAAAGGCGACATTAAGACCGAGGACATATCCCCAGCTCGACCCTTTATCCAAATAAGGTTGCAAGGAAACAAGTTCAACGTATCGAGATTGTCCTTGCGCCAGAGAAATTCTCCTCGGATGTAAATCATAAGGGTCTTAATAGTGAGAAGCCCCATGTGCGTGTCCATCGCCGATGACGACCTAGTTCCTGATTACTAACATTAAACTCTCTTAGCCAACATCCAATCAGGATCAAACAGTCATCTTCTAAAACCTAATCCTGTTTCATCCTAACATTCATATGTTCTTCATGAACATTCATAGTATTTCTAGAAACTCATGATGATTTCCAGAAATTCATGAAGATCTCCATGAAATTCATAAGTTCTTCAATGAACTCATGAAATTCATGTTAAATCTCATGAATGTTCATCAAACATTCATCAACTATGCAGAAACCGAGAGGAAGAAGATGAAAGCACCTTGATCCATTGAAGAATCCAGTAAAGATTGACGGTGAGCTTTGGATGCTAAAACGGTGACGGTTGAATTTCTGATAAGAAAAGTTGCTGAGCAAGGGAATTCGGTGGGAGGAAGAATCCGCATGAAATGTTCAAATGAACGCTTCTTTCCCCCTTTTATAAAATCCTCGGTTCGCATGGAGAAGCGCAAAAGGCAAACAATTATAACCTAGGCCTAGCTTCCCTAGGTAATTTAAATAATCACTGCACCATTAACACGTGTCACCAAGGTAGGAAGCTTTTTGTCTTCTCAAGACAAATCCCTCTCCCCTAGTGTCTTTGGAACTTCCTCGCATACCAGTTTCTCGACATTTTGTGGAGTCCTTAAGACCTGACCGCAGTATGTAAGCTAAGACTAGTGTCGACCATCTCTTCATCCTCAACATTGTACTTACTTAAGTCACTGCCCTTACACGAACGCAACGACTTGGGGGCTCCTGTTCTGGACTGGCCTAGTAGGTGCCCTGCGACCAATTGAGGCCCAATCCAATCCAACTTTGGGCACAAGCTCAACAAGCAATCCAAGACCTTGTGACTGTTGAGAAATAAAGTCATTGTAATATAGCCATTAGGGATCTACCCCACACGCGCTTTAATAGCTATCACGCTGTCGCTCCCGGGATTTTCATCCTAGTACAAACGCGAAAGTGGCGCGGAAAAGGTAGAGTTGCCAGCCAGGAATTTTTATCCCGAAAGAATGGGAAAGGTAATGCTGCCCAAACCTGAGGAAGAAGGAAAGGACAAGGTCCTGCGAACCAAAGATCTGGGTTCGGGAGTCGGTTACGACCTGGGAAGGTATTAGCACCCCAGACCATCCGCCGTATCCGACGGGATCCACGCTTGTTTGTTTGTTTCAAAGGGTGAGAAAAATATAACTGATGTTGAACAAATGAACTGCTCACTGGAATGAGAATGAGAAATGAGAAGGAATTGGAAAAGAGAATGGCAAGAAATAATGGGGAAAATGTAGGGAAAATAAAGAATGTGCTCAAACAGGCTCTAGCCCGCTGCCTACGTACCTCATCGGGAAAATGAGGATCAGAGTCGACGTAGTTCGCCTAACTAAGGCGGGAACTTTTTTGTGTTTTTTAGGATGACGTTTCCATAGCTCTAGCTCAGGTGTTACCGGCTCTGACTCGAGGGTGTTTACCGTATCTCTATTTGAACTGTCGAGGCAAGTCGCATTCGTCCGCAAAGAGTAGGAGATAAGAAGAAAAGACGCGATGTCTTTGTTTGTTGTCTTTTATGAGAAGTGTTTTTAGTTTATTGTTTGTGAACATCCTCATACTAAGACTTATCCATCGTGGTAGATAACTTACACCTCGCCCCGAGACGGGACGTGCATAAGTACTCCACAACAAAGTCTCATGTCGTATGAGAATATTCAACCTTTATTAGGTGTCTTATTATTTTCTTTATGAGATGAGAAAGAAGGACTCAAGTGGAAAAAGGGAAAACTAAGGGGGACTAAGACACAACCCTAAGTTATTCATTCAAAAGATGCCCTATGGTTAATGAGGTTTCTAATCCTAATTAGCAAAAGGAAAAGAAAAAGGAATAAAATGCAACTTACTTTCTAAGGAAGTTAAGTTGATTCTAGAGAACAAAGGGGAAAATCCTACCAAACACAAACATGAAAGGTAAAGGAAATAAATGCATAAGGAAATGCATAAATGAATTAAAAGGATAAGATGTAAGGAAACATACCTCAACCTCCCTACAAAACAAGAGTTAGTGGTGTACATTTAATAAAAAGGAATGAGGTAAACACATACCAAACAATTCCTAAGGCAACATGGACCAAAACTAGACTCAATCTTAAGTTTAAGGGTGCCTACACTATGCTAAACTAAAATTCAACAACTATTTACAACACTCAAACACACAATAAGTTATGAAAGATAGCACACAATACAAACATCATACTACAGCTATCAAACAACATGAAAGTAGGTGTAAAAAGTCACAAACAACATGAACTACACAACAACCAACATACATTTTACAGCTCCTAGAAGGTGGTAGAAGATGGTGAACTAGCTTTTTCTAGAACTTTCACACTTGAGCTGAATCCAATGTGCATTGGAGCATGTTACTTGTGGTGAGGATTAGTGAAGTGAAACACCAACTTCATTCCCCAAGGATTCCAGCTTGAGTTTGCTCACTTGGTTGTGATATGCACAACAATTAAAGTGGTCATGCATACACTTAATACCAGCCTGCTGATGCAACAAAAACAAAGTCCAAATATAGCTTGAGACCATGATCTAGTGTACACCAGCTCATGATCATTGGGGTGAGGACCAATCTAATGTATCAGAAATGGTTGAGGTTTGAATTGAAGCAAATGTGAAGCTATAAGAGCTCTAATATGTGCACAAGTCACCCCTGAACTTATCCCCAAGACAACACTGAATTTGGCCCTTTCCATGCATCATACAACAACTTTTTAGCAGAAAAACAACATTATGTATCGATACATGTGGGTATGCATCGATACATACTGAAGCAATGGCAATTTTCAGCAAAAAACAATTATGTATCGATACATAACGCGGATGCATCGATACATGTCAGTTTTTTAACTGATATGTATCGATACATAACACGGATGCATCGATACATGTCAGTTTTTTAACTGATATGTATCGATACATAACACGGATGCATCGATGCATCCTTCTTATGTATCAATACATCATGCCTATGTATCAATACATCCTGCTTATGTATCAATACATCTTGTTTATGTATCGATACATCATGCTTATGTATCAATACATAGTCCATTTCCAAAACTGTTTTTTTTATTTCCCCATTCTTTCTTGATCAAATTTGGTCCATAAGTCCTTTGTAACCACAATTTCATGACCTTGACCTCAAAGAGTCTAGAGTTGGCTTTTTACTCATCTTGGTTGACTTTTCTCCAATTTCCTGGTTTTCAATCATCTGACCAATTGAACCCCTTCCAAAATGAATTTGTGGATTAAATTTGAACCCTATACACTTGTTGTCATATAGAACACAATGGAATCCACTTTTGCTCAAAAAATTCATGGAGAAGCCCTTCACAATCAAAGCCCTAATTTTGATCATTTCCTTAGGGGATGTTGCACTGCTTGCATTCCTTGGAGCCATTAACTTATTTCCAAGACTTAAGGCTTCAAATAGAGACTTGTGGGATGTTATAGACCCCTTGCACATGATTGAGGAGCTTTGTGACCCTTTGGTTGCCTTTGTATAGCCTCCAGTTGCTCTAGTCATTGACCACATACATATGCCTCGACTATGCTATACATGTTGCAATGTTTTTGGTTATTTTATGAATTTATGTATGCTAAATGCTATGCAAAATGTTGAGGGAATGAGAGGGAAAATTTTGGGGTGTTACAGCTGCCCCTATTCAATCACTGTAGACTTGAATGGATGATAGTTGTTGCTTTCAGACGTTGGAAGTATGCAGAGATTGAATACTAGAAACAACCGGAAAATTTGCACTCGGTGGAAGAAGAAAAAGGGAAATAAACCCAACCATCTGAACTCTGCTTGGGGAGAACTCTGATGTGAAGAATAGTGAACCGGTGAATGTTTTGGAATAACGCTGGGAGATGGTCGATTTGCCACGCTACGGGTAGACTTTTGTTGGGCTATTAATGACGTGACACACAACGAATGGTCTTCTGAATGCTTTGCCACACTACGGAGGACTTCAATACCTTGCCACTCCACAGGGGCCACTGCTCGCTACGGGAGACTTTTGATACCTTACCACCCTGAGGATGGACTTTTGCTTACTCTGCGGGGATACTCTGCCCGCTACGGGGGACTTCTGCTTGCTACGGGATACTTTCAGAAATTTTGCCACACTACGGGGGTACACTGCTCAGCTACGGGAGACTTTCAGAAAATTTGCCACACTACGGGGGCACACTGCTCAGCTACGGGAGACTTTCATATTTTTCCACACTACGGGGGACTTCAATTTCTTGCCACACTACGGGGGCTGTTGCTCGCTACAGGAGACTTTTTCTCACTATAGGAGACTTTTGCTCACTATGGAAGACTTTTGCCACACTACGGAGGACTTTAATTTCTTGCCACACTACGGGGGCTGCTGCTCGCTACTGGAGACTTTTGATCACTACAGGAGACTTCCGCTCACTATGGGAGACTTTTGCCACACTACGGGGGATGTTGCTCACTACGAGAGACTTTGGCCCACTACGGGGGCAGATTGCTCACTACGGGAGACTTTGGCCCACTACGTGGGACTTTAGAAATTTTTCCACACTACGGGGGCAGATTGCTCACGACGAAA
The DNA here is from genome assembly GCA_963966055.1 of Lathyrus aphaca. NCBI lineage: Eukaryota > Viridiplantae > Streptophyta > Magnoliopsida > Fabales > Fabaceae > Lathyrus > Lathyrus aphaca. Next base: position 405,426,287 of record OZ014522.1, on the reverse strand, counting down.
GACTTTGGGAATTTGCCACCCGGAGGATGGACTTTGGCAAATCTACGGTTGGACTTTCAGAATTTGCCACCCAGAGGATGGACTTTGGATAAGTTGCCACGCTGTGGGTGGACTTTTGATATCAACCTTGGATCGAGCACGCATATGTTGAACTGTATGACATGATGCCCCATGACACTAGGAGATAGGTACAAAGGGAATTCATGACGCGGAAATAACAAACACTTGCTGACTCTGTGGGGAATATAGATGATTGCCGATATTTTTGTTGGAGAAGAGTGTGACTAGTCTGTCTCGACTTATCACCTTTGCCAAAAATAAATTGGATTTTTGATTTGAAGGCCCTGCTAGGGGATGCCTCAACTGCTGGGGATTGAATCTCACCCCTAGGATTTCGCGGGTGATCTGCAACTTTTCGACTTAGCTGGGGAAAGGCCTACCAAGGCTCTGCTGAGGAGAACTCTATGTCTATCTGAATTTTCCGAACCTAAGTGGGGAGGAAAACCGTTGAGCTGACTGCCAGGGATTCCTGGATTCTTGTAAGAAATGCTTCACTACAGGAAGACGACTCTTGCTAGGGATAATCCTTATTGCTCTGTTGGGGAAAAGAAGGATTTGATTTGAGATCTTCTGGGAAATAAGATCAAGGAAACCTATTGAAGAGAAGTTTGGTGACTTTATTGGGGATAACTCTCATGCGCCCGTTGGGGATAACGAAGCTGAACCGCGTCCTGCTGTTGCACCCCAAAATTTGCCCTCACAATACAAGACTTTGTGTGCTAAGAAGGTTCACAAGGTTCACAAGATTCACAATGCTTACAAGACCTTTCATGAGGTTCATGAAGTCTACAAGTCACTTTATGAGGTTCACAAGGTTCACAAGATTCACAATACTTACAAGACCTTTCATGAGGTTCATGAAGTCTACAGGATACTTTATGAGGTTTACAAGGTTCACAAGGTTCACAAGGTTCACAAGACCTCCCATGAGGTTCACAAGACATTTTATGATGGTTCACAAGGTTCACAAAGTTCACAATTGGTCAGAAGAATTGACAATTCCCTCAGACAATGCACCTCCTAAGCAGTGCATCCAAAACTAGGGTTTTGACTTTAATCAGGCTAAATGAACTTCCAAGACTTCAAGTGAGCTTCATAACATCTTATATGTGTGTAAGAACCCCCATGACAAGTTTCAAGACTTTTCTCAAAAGTTTGCTTAGTCAGATGATCAGATAAGTCAAAATCAGTCAAAGCAGTTAAAAAGTCAAACTGAGGTCAACTGTGGTCAAACCAAAGTCAAACTTCATGATTTTTTGCCAACATCAAGTGTAGGAAGTAAAATTCATCATTTTATCAAGGTTTGATCATGATTCATCAAGGAGATTCCAGATCATCAAGAATCAGGAGTTTCTAAATTAGGGTTTCCTCAGTAAAAGTCAACTGAGCTTTGACCAGCCATAACTTTCACATGCTTCATCACCAAGTCTCCATACAAATCTCATTTTGAAAGAAATTGAATTCTCTACAACTTTGTGTCTCACAAGCCAAGCCCAAAAATTCTTCATTTGGAAGGTATGAGCTAAGACATTATAGGTCCTTTTGAAAGTCAACAAAAAGTCAACAACTTCAAAAGGGCATAACTTGAGAATGGTAAATGATATGGACATGAAACCAGTGGGGTTGGTTAGAGGACTCTTCAAGATTTCCAAAATGTCCAAGAACACCCTCATAGCATTAAAATTGAAGGATATGAGCCCTTGCAAAGTTGGGAAATTTTTGGTTGGTTTATGAAGAAAAGGGAGGTCTAAAACCAATTTCTTCCAAATGGGCTTGCCAAATGATGACCCAATCCACACCAAAACATCATGCACGAAATTAAATTGATTTATTCATAATTTTATTCATTTTGTTTTTATTTATTATGATTTTTATATTAAAAAATCATTTTAAATTCAAATAAAATATAAAATAATGAAAATTTAATTTGATTTGGTTTCTAGAAGGTCTTAAATTATATTTAGACTTGATTGATACAAGAGTAATGAGAATCATCCTAAAATAGCAATGTGAGATCAAGAATATTCAAATTTCAAAGCCAATCTTTTTCAATCTTCAAATGATCCAAATATCCATCAAATTGGTGAAGTCTTTGACCTAATTCACTCACTCATATATAATGAACACTTAACAATTCACAAGCCACGATCTGCAGCCTCCAAGAGTAAGTTTCACAAATCAAAAAACCATCCAAAAACTCAAATTCGGATTCATCCATACAAGGCATTAGAAGGTAATTTGAGGACACAGCTATGATCCTTGGACATCATTGAGTGGAAACCAATGCTTGGTTGCATCCAAAACCATTCACATAGCATAACCCGAAGCATTTTTTTGATCATGAACAATTTTTTTTCGATTGCACTAATCCAATGCATTTTAATGAATTTTGTTTGTCTAATCTTGTTTGTGATGTTGTATAGAACGTTTCTGGGCAAAGAAATCAAAGAAACCATGAATAACCCGTGAACGGCCATGGCTAGGGTTAGAGCTTCAAAATTGGGGGTTCATGGAATACTTAATATAAATAACTAATGGACCTATGGTTGGACTGTATTCATTGCATAGATCATGTTTGTATGTCCAATTTGATGAAATTGTACTTGTAGGATGATGTATAGGATTCGCAGGTTTAAAACGCATGAGAATGCGCAGGAGTTTTCCCAGGAAAATTCGCAGGAAATCCTACGAATTCAAGGAAGAAGATGAAGCTGGTCTGCGTGCGAATTTCAAATTTGAATTTCTGTTTTAAAATATTATGAATTGCTTGCTATTTTATTTCACAAAGGCTGGCTAGCTCAGTTGGTTGCGTAGGCGCGCGTGTTGCTGAAGGGTCAGGGGTTCGATTCTTGAACCAGACCATCTTTTTATTGTTTTTTTCATTTAATGAGCTGTCTTAATATATTATGATTTAAAGTGATTACATCAACAGATGCACTCACCTAGCTGGGATGGTAATGTGTTTGTGTGATACTATGAAGGTCCTGGGTTCGAATCCCCCAGGCCTTTTGGTTTTTTCTTCTTTTTTGTGATTTTTCAGGTTTAGTGCATAAAAACAATTTGATTCACTCTTCTATCACCTGCGCGCTGGTAGCCTGGTGGTATGTGTTGCTGATGGCAAGCTAAAGGTGCTGGGTTCAAACCCCAGCCAGGTAAGTTCTTTTTTTCATTTTTTTTCTTGTTTATTATTATTTTTTAATTAATATGTTTATAATATAACTAAATAAATTCTAAAAAAATATATATAATGTGTATATTATTATTTTCTCTATTATAATCTAAACTCATTTTTTTTATTAAATATCATTAGAAAAATAATTTAATTTTGTATAATTAATAATTAATCCTAATTTATTTTCTAAGCATATAAACCCTAATTTTCTAAAACCCTAAAAAATATATTTCTTTTCAAAACCCTAATTTTCTTTTCTTCTTTTATATTATTATTTGTATTTATAGTTTAATTAAAATTCTTGATTTAATTTTTATTAAATACATAAATTGTTTATAATTTAAAATTTTGTACATAAACATGTTTAAAAATTAAAATGCTTAATTTATTTTTTTATAATATGTAAATATTCTATAATTGTTTATACTTTAATTTTACATGAAAATAATTTCTATTATGTGTTTAAAATTGCTAATTTAATTATGTTCATAATTAATTTTATAATTTATACTTAACTTAAAATTTTATAATAATTGTTCATATTTTTCTATTAACCATTAAAATTTTGTTTATTATAATCTTTTTGTTTATTATTATTATTAACCGTATTTATTATTAACCCCATTTATTTTTTTAATTATGATTATTATTATTATTTTCACTAACCCAATTATATTACTTGTTTATTTTGCTTATTATTTCTATTTTGCTTATTTATTTATTTATTTATTTTGCTATTTATTTAAATTGCTTTTTATTATTGTAATTGCTCCTGGATGTAATTTTTTGTAATATTTAAATTATTTATTTTTATGGTTAGTAAAAATAGGGAGTGTAAACATGTATGTTATTTAAAATTAATTTAGATCATTTAATTTAAAAGATAAATATTTAAAATTAAACACTCACACACGTAAGTCGATCTTTGATCGCCATCTCACTTCCTTAGGGATACCTCTCATTGTTGCCTAATCAAAAGGTCAAGTAGGGTGTATAAAGCAAAAGTCCCTAAAAAATAAAGTCATCTAGTCCCTTAATAATAAAAGATCAAGTCCCTTAAACAGTTGCTTTCGTAATGATCTGGTCCCTTTCGAATAATGATGACAATCCCTCCAAAAAAATGCTTAATACACCCTACAATTGCCTATATTAACAGATGACCCTCACTTGTCCCTTACATCCAAGGTAATGACTACCTATTCCTTAATAATAGGGATAGTCTTACCATTTAAAGGATAAAGAACAGAAAAGACTTAAAACTTAGGGTAGGTTCCTCATAATTACTTGCTCACTATTCAAAAACTTTTCAAACATTTCACAATCTCAAACAATTTTCAAACACAAGTTTTTTACGCATCCGTACATGGATCATTATCAAACTCTTATGAAAATTTCTATTCACACACTTCACATTTTCAAAAACATTTTAAAGTGAGCTAAGTAACTAAGAGCCCATGGATAACCATGGATGTAAAGGGTGCTAACACCTTCCCTTTACATAACCTACCCCCCGGACCCAAAAATCTTTTAAAAAGGTCTTTCCTGTTCTTTTATGCCTTTCCTTTGGATAAAATAAAAGTCGGTGGCGACTCTTGCTATCCGCAACATAACTAAAGTCAGTTCTCCCACCGTGTTACAGAACTGGCGACTCTGTTGGGGATTTAAATTAAAGAGGGGTACCCTTAGGAATTAGATCACTTTAAATTGTTTGCCTTGTTTGCTTTATACTTATCTTGTTGGGTGTTCTTATGTGTGAAAGATCCTAACCCGGATCTAGTGTACCTTAGGTAAATGGCAATAGACCAAGGAAACTGTACGGAGTATACCGATATGGTTGATCTGGTGGCCATAGTTAGTGTGACTTCTTGGTTGGTGCTTATGTTCCTTAAGTCAAGTTGAGGATGATATGAGGCTGACATATGTTGTCAATGCACTAACTAACTTTTAGAACCCTAGTTATCCCATCTTGGCCTTTAGAAAGTAGTGAGATAGCCGGCTTTGGTAAAGACTGAAGTTGGTTGATACTCGATACTACGCTCATTGAGATCTTAAACTTGGAGGGTTTTGGTTGGCAAGTAAGTTGCCTACTGAACAACCACCCTTGTGAAGGATCAATGATTTTGAGATCCCTTAGAACCTGGTTACTTTTGTAGGACAGGATGAACCATCTAACTTCAGGGGAGGGTACTTACCTTTGAACCTCATGCAAGCCTTTAAACCTAGGGTTATGGTGTGACTTGTTTGTGTTTGCCACATGTTTGTGATTGAGCATAACATCATGACATCATCATGCATCATAAGCATAGCATTTTCCCTAACCATTTCAAGGACCAAGGGATTTATCTTTGTTCTTTGTTGCAGGTCATGGCTACTGCTCGTAGAAACACCATCAGGATCAACTTTGTGGGCATACCTGCTAAGCTTAAAGAGTTGGTTTCTCAAGTGTCTGATCATTCCCAGTTCATCAAGAGACATGGTCACCTATTGGATCTAGTCACTTTAGGATTCAATGAAGACATGATGAGTGTCCTGTTTCAGTTCTTTGATCCTAAGCACCATTGCTTCACATTCCCCGACTATCAGTTGGTTCCAACCATGGAAGAGTTCTTAAAACTTCTGGGCATACCTGTTCTTGATCAAAAACCATTCACAGGCTTGGAGAAAGAACCTAAACCTGAGGTTATTGCTGCAGCTCTACATCTGAAGAAGTCTGATATTGTTCTAGAAACGAGAAGTGGAGTCAAAGGTGTTCTAGCCAAGGTGTTGATAGAGAAGGCTCAAATGTTCTTGAAGGCCATGAGCTATGATGCTTTTGAGGAGATCTTAGCCTTGCTGATATATGGCTTAGTATTGTTCCCCAATCCAGATCAGTTCATAGATGTGCACGCCATCAACATATTCCTGAGTCACAATCCAGTGCCTACATTGCTTGGAGACATTCTGCACTCTCTTCATACTCGTACTACAAGGGCAAGAGGAACTTTGATGTGTTGCATACCTTTGCTTTCTAGGTGGTTTATTTCTCACTTTCCTCGCTCAGTAATGAAGAATGAGCAAGGGTTCAGATGGTCCAAGAGGATCATGTCACTCTAGCATTCAGATATTCATTGGTGCTCCAGATCTATGGAGAATGTCACTATCATTGACCGTTGTGGGGAGTTTCCTAATGTGCCACTTCTAGGCATAAGAGGAGGCATCACCTACAACCCCTCTCTAGCTTTACGACAGTTTGGTTACGCTCGGAGTGATGGTCCACATGACATGTTGATTCAGGGCATTGTGTTTGACTACGACAATGATCTTCAAGGTTACCGTCAGAGATTCATACGAGCATGGGGAAAAGTAAACAGGGTTGACAGCAAGACTCTGGAGCCTAAGTACACTATTCCTATGGAGGCTTATCTCATATGGGTGCGATCTCGTGCTCAGACTCTCATGATGCCATATCCTGCTATCCTGCCAGTTACCATGGAACCTGTTGCTGAAGGAGACACTGTTTATACCATCCTTCACCTAGACATGCCTACTGACATGGAAGACTTACAGAGATCCTGGATCCAATTGAAGGAGCAAAGGGATACTTTCGAGGCTCATTACAAAGCAAGCCAAGAAAGAATCATAGAATTAACAAAGCAACTTCACGAGGAGCGGAATCTCAACTCATACCTCAACACAAAGAGGAAACGTCCATGGGAGACTTAAAACCCCATCTCTTGTATTTATGTCATTTCATTTTCTGTAAGCCCAAGAGGCAAAACAAGTTTATTACTAATAAAAGTTTACCTTCTTGTTTGTCTAAGCAAATTTAAATCCTGCGGTCCTTGAAAACATTGCATATACATTCACATATCATTTCATTGCATCACAGGTTTATAATTGTGCATAGGTTTCTCATCTTCTCGCTGTTTATTTCAGCAATGGCTCTTGAACAAACAGTTAAGGATCTCCAGACACAAAATGCACAGTTCCAAGAGCTGATCCTGAACCTGTCCAAGGGGTAGGATGAATTGAAGACACTGCTGGCCAAGAAGACTAAGAAGACTAGAAGGTCAGGTGGCCTGATCAACATGGGAAGAAGGTTCAGAGGTCCTGTCAAGACCAAAGAACAGGTTGAAGACTATGAATCTGAAGAGTCTGAAAAAGAGGGAGGCAGTCTCCACAACACTATGGGGGACTCTGATTCTGAGGCTAATTACTACCATGATCCTAATGAAGACATATTCAAAATGCTGGTGGATAAAATGGATGCTATGGAGTTGCAGAAGTCATCTGGGCTGGATTTTGAAGATTTGAGTCTGATATCTGGGGTAGTCATACCCATTGGTTTCAAGGTTCCTACCTTTGTTGTTTATGATGGGGTCTCTTGTCCCAAGCTGCATTTGAGGTCTTATGTCAGAAGAATTCAACCTCACACTGCTGATAAGAAATTGTGGATCCATTTTTTCCAAGAGAGCTTATCTGGAGCTCAGTTGGAGTGGTATTATAAATTGGAGAGTGTCAACATCAGGGATTGGAATGATCTTGCTGAAACTTTCTATAAGCAGTATCAATACAATGTTGATTTAGCCCCTACTCGCATGCAGCTGCAAAGCATGTCTATGGGTGCCAAAGAAAGTTTTAAGGAGTATGCTCAGAAATGGAGAGATCTAGCTGGAAGAGTACAACCCCCTTTAACTGACAGGGAATTGGTTGATATGTTCATGTGTACGCTAAATGGCCCGTTTTATAGTCATCTCATTGGAAGCTCATCATCAGGCTTCACTGAGTTGATAATGACAGGAGAGCGAGTGGAAAATGGTATAAAGAATGGCAAGATCCAGGTGGGTACTTCTTCATCAGGTGCTGCAAAGAAGCCTCCCACTGGGAAGAAAGAATCCAATGCTGTTTATGGTCAACCTGATCGTAATAGAAGATATCAGTCTGTGAGTGCAGTTCATATTTCAAATCCAACACCTACAACACCAGAGCAGCCACAGGGCAACCAACAGAGGGCTAGAAGGCAGTTCACGAAGATCAACATGTCAATGGCTCAGGCGTTGCAACACTTGTTGAAGGCTGAACTTATTACTTTGAAAGAGGCTCCTCAGAATCCCAATGTTACCTCTCCCAGGTACAACCCCAATGCACGATGTGCATATCATTCAAACTGTCAGGGACATGATACTAATAATTGCTGGGTCTTGAAGAACAAAATTCAAGATATGATTGAGGCTGGAGAGATTGAGTTTGACCCTCCGGGTACTCCAAATGTGATTACTGCTCCCATGCCAAATCACGAGAAGACTGTCAATGCCATTGATGAAGATTTACATGTCTATTCAGTTGCAGAGTTGACCACACCATTGTCTGTTATCAAGAAAAAGTTAGTACAAGCTAGGCTCTTTCCAGGTTGTCGTGAAGATTGTTTGTATTGTACCTATAAACTGGATAGTTGCTGGAGATTGAGAGATGGAATTCAGCGTCTCATGGATAAGTATATCATAGTTTTTGAGAGGACTCCATCATCTGTAGAGAGTATGGTGGATCATATTACTCAAGGTAGGAAGATTGAAGAGGTTGACGTGGTTGACAAAGTGCCGGTAAGGATCACTTCAAAGGGACCTGTTAAAATCACTCATAAGGGTCCAATTAAGATTACTGCTGAAGGCCCTGTGAAGATTGTTGTTGAAGCTAGAGTGGCTCCTCTGGTCATTACCACTCCTGGTCCTATTCCGTATACGTCTGATAAAGCTGTGCCTTGGCATTATGGGTCTGATGTTTATATCCATGGGGTTAAGCAGGAACCCTTAGCTGATGTGCCTGTTGATGTTGATAATATTGCTGGATCTAGTAAGATCACACGAAGTGGAAGAGTCTTCTCTCCTCCAGTGACTTCCAAGAATGCAGTTACTCCAGCTGCTACCTCCACCACTGATGCTCGGGGCAAGGGTCCTGTTATTGAACCTATACCTACTGATGTGCCAGCTGCTGATGATCTTGCTAAGCAGATGGAAGAAGTATTGAAAATCATTTGCAAGAGTGATTATGACATTGTTGATCAATTGGGGCATACTCCCTCTAAGATTTCTATGCTGTCCTTGTTGTTGTGTTTTGAGGCTCATGCAAAAGCTTTGATCAAGTTTCTGAAGACTACTCATGTACCCAATGCAATTTCTGTTGACCAGTTTGAAAATTGTGTTGCCCACCTGACTTATGATAATGGGTTAGGGTTTTCTGATGCTGATTTGACCCCTGCCAAGAGGGATCATAATAGGGCTCTGCATATCTCAATTGAATGCAGGGGCACTACCCTGTCACATGTATTAATAGACAATGGTTCCTCTCTGAATGTGTTGCCCAAAGAAGTCCTGAATAAGCTGAGTCCTGAAGATGCTGTGTTGAAGCCCAGTAATATAGTGGTGAAGGCTTTTGATGGTTCGAAAAGAGTGGTGCATGGAGAAATTGATCTTCCAATCAAAGTTGGTTCCCAGGTTTTAATGCTACATTTTATGTGATGGATATTCGTCCTTCGTACTCTTGTTTGCTTGGTCGTCCCTGGATCCATGGGGCAGGTGCTGTAACCTCTACATTACATCAGAAGTTGAGATATCCGGTAGAAGGAAAGGTTGTTACTGTCTATGGAGAGGAAGAATACTTTGTCAGCCATGTGAACACCTTCAAGTATCTGGAAGTGGAAGGTGAATATGTTGAAACTCCATGTCATACATTTGAAGTGGTTCCTTGGATTGTTAATGATTATGAAGATCCTCCTGTTGTCAAGAAAGTTCCTGTAGTCACCAGAGTACCTCCAACAATGGCCTCCCTCAAGGATGCTAGAGCTGTAGTGGATGAAGGTGGTTGTACTATTTGGGGTCAGCTTCCTGATATCCCATACAAGTCTGACAAGTTTGGTTTGGGTTTCACTGCAGAGTCCCAGAAGGCTGTTCGTCATGCTCGTGCTGTTCGTATCACCAATCAAGGGGTTATGAAAGATCAGATCAATGCTGTGGGAGACTATGATGAAGACTACAACTTGGATGCTTGGATTTTTCCTACTGTGGGTGCTGGACTCAATAATTGGAAAGCTGAAGATGTTATCCCTATCTCCTTTAGTCAGGAGTAAATACTATTACTGTGTTGTTGCTTTTAAGTTTGTAATTTCTTGAACAATAAAACTCTTAAGCCTTGTGCCTTACCCGGGGCACAATGGTGTGCTTGTTACGGGCTGTCATGTCATTTGCATACTTCATTCAATAAAAATCAATGGACGTTTCGTTTTCGTAAATATTGTGTTCCTTGTCTTTCTTTTCTTTTCTTTTTGTTTTATCAGCTATGTGTTCTTACACACACCCACATCACTAAAATGCAGATCCTCATCCACTCTGGATCCTGTTGATAACAGTTCTACTATTGCCAATTATAATTTCGAGAATCCGATCTATCAAACTGAAGACGGAAATGAGGACGATTGTGAAGTACCTGTAGAGCTTGCTAGGTTGTTACAACAAGAAGAGAAAGCCATACAGCCACATGAAGAGCCAGTCGAAGTTGTGAATCTGGGAACTGAAGAAAACAGGAAAGAAGTCAAGATAGGGGCTGATTTAGAGGATAGTGTCAAGAGCAGATTGATTCAGATGTTACGTGACTATGTGGAGATCTTTGCTTGGTCTTATGAAGATATGCCAGGGTTGGATACAGACATTGTGGTTCACCGTTTACCAGTAAAAGAAGATTTTCGTCCAAAGAAACAGAAGGTTCGTCGTATGTGTCCTGAGTTGTCAGAAAAGATCAAAGCAGAGGTAATGAAACAATTCAATGCAGGGTTCTTAGCTGTGACTTCTTATCCTCAGTGGGTTGCAAATGTGGTACCAGTTCCCAAGAAAGATGGTAAGGTACGTATGTGTGTAGACTACAGAGATTTGAACAAGGCTAGCCCTAAAGATGATTTTCCACTTCCTCATATTGATGTTCTGGTAGACAACACTGCTCAGCATAAAGTGTTCTCTTTCATGGATGGTTTCTCTGGTTACAATCAAATCAAGATGGCACCTGAAGATATGGAGAAGACAACATTTGTTACACAGTGGGGCACCTTTTGCTATAAGGTGATGCCATTTGGTTTGAAGAATGCAGGGGCAACATATCAGCGTGCTATGGTGGCTTTGTTTCATGATATGATTCATCATGAAATAGAGGTATATGTGGATGATATGATAGCCAGGTCCCAGAATGAAGAGCAACATCTTGATCATCTGCATAAATTGTTTGAGAGGTTGAAGAAGTACAAGTTGAGATTGAACCCAAACAAGTGTACTTTTGGAGTTAGATCTGGTAAGCTCCTGGGTTTAATTGTCAGTGGAAAAGGTATTGAAGTGGATCCTGTGAAAGTGAAAGCTATACGAGAGATGCCAGCTCCCCGTACTGAGAAGGAAGTTGGAGGTTTCTCGGGACGATTGAACTATATTGAAAGATTTATTTCCCAATTGACTGCCATCTGTGAGCCAATCTTCAAGTTGTTGAAGAAAGATCAGGTGATGGAATGGAATGATGAGTGCCAGACTGCCTTTGATGAAATCAAGAGATATCTGCTAGAACCTCCAATTTTGATGCCACCAGTTGATGGAAGACCCTTGATTATGTACTTAACAGTATTAGACAACTCAATGGGGTGTGTGTTGGGGAAACATGACGAGTCTGGTCGAAAAGAGCAGGCAATATACTACCTTAGCAAAAAGTTTACCGACTGTGAAACAAGATACTCACTGCTCGAGAAAACTTGCTGCGCTTTGGCATGGGCTGCTCGCCGACTAAGACAGTATATGTTGACCCATACTACCTTGTTGATTTCGAAGATGGATCCAATCAAGTATATATTTGAGAAACCTGCTCTCTCCGGAAGAATTGCAAGATGGCAAATGATATTGACAGAATATGACATACAGTATACTACTCAGAAGGCCATTAAGGGAAGTGTTGCTGATCATTTGGCTCATCAAGCAGTGGATGATTATCATTCAATGAGTTTTGAGTTCCCTGATGAAGACATTATGATTATTACCAAAGAACCTGGACAATATGACGGACCTGAACAAGGATCCCTATGGACTATGGTTTTTGATGGTGCCTCTAATGCACTTGGTAATGGTGTTGGTGTTGTGATTATTTCCCCTGAAGGTTGTCATACCCCGATTACTGCCAGACTTTGTTTCTATTGTACCAATAACATGGTTGAGTATGAGGCATGTATTTTGGGTATTAAAGCTGCTATTGATATGAAGATTCAGTTCCTTGATGTGTATGGAGATTCAGCCCTGGTAGTAAGTCAGATTAAAGGAGATTAGGATACAAAACATGATAACCTCATTCCTTACAGAGAGCATGTGTTGTCTTTGATCCCACATTTCAAAGAAATTACCTTTGGACATATTCCACGAAGAGAGAATCAGTTGGCAGATGCTTTAGCCACCATGGCATCCATGTTTGAGATCAGCTGGGATGATGAAGCTCCCAAGATTACTATTGATAGATTTGAAAAGCCTGCATACTGCAATGAGATTGACACTGAAGGGGCAGAGGATAAGCCTTGGTTCTATGAAGTAAAAAGATATCTTGAAGCTCAGGAGTTCCCTGAAGGGGCATCTGTCAAAGATAAGAAGTTTCTGAGAAGGTTTTCTGCTAAGTTCTTTTTGAGTAGTGGGATTTTGTACAAGCGCAATCATGATTCAACTTTGCTTCGTTGTGTGGATAAGAAGGAAGCAATTGAGATTATGGAAGATATGCATGATGGGATCTTAAGCACTCTTTCTAGTGGTCATACTATGGCAAAGAAGATATTGAGAGCAGGTTACTATTGGTCTACCATGGAAGCTGATTGCTATCAACACTCCAGAACATGTCACAAGTGTCAAATCTATGCTGATAAAGTACACATACCTCCATCACCATTGAATGTGTTGACTGCTCCTTGGCCTTTTGCCATGTGGGGCATTGATATGATTGGTGAGATCAAGCCTACTGCTTCTAATGGGCATCATTTCATCCTGGTTGCTATTGATTACTTCACGAAGTGGGTAGAGGCAGCTTCATTTACATCTGTTACTAAGAATGTTGTGGCTCGATTCATTAAGAATAATCTCATATGTAGGTATGGCATCCCTGAGAGGATTATCACTGACAATGGCTCTAATCTGAACAACACTATGATTACTGATCTCTGCACGCAGTTCAAGATTAAGCATCACAACTCTTCTCCGTATCGTCCGAAGATGAATGGGGCAGTTGAAGCTGCTAATAAGAACATTAAGAAGATTGTACAGAAGATGACTGTTACCTACAAGGATTGGCATGAGATGTTACCATTTACTCTTCATGGTTATCGTACTACAATACGTACTTCAACAGGGGCAACTCCATTCTCCTTAGTCTATGGTATGGAAGCAGTTCTGCCCATTGAAGTTCAGATTCCCTCCTTAAGAATTATGAAGGATACAGGCTTGGATGAAGATGAGTGGATTCAGACTCGACTGGACCAGATAAATTTGATTGATGAAAAGAGGTTAGCAGCAGTTTGTCATGGCCAGATGTACCAGAAACGAATGATCAAAGCTTTTAACAAGAAGGTTAAACCAAAGGTATATCAGGCTGGTGACTTGGTAATCAAGCGTATCATATTACCACAGGGTGATCCTAGGGGCAAGTGGACTCCAACGTATGAAGGACCATTTGTAGTCAAGACAGTGTTCTCAGGAGGTGCCATGATACTTACTACTATGGATGGTGAAGATTTCCCGCAGCCTGTAAACGCAGACATAGTTAAAAAATACTACGCATAAAAAAGAGACCCGCTAGGTTGACAGGCCTAGGCAAAAATAAGGGCATCCCGGCAAACCAAAAGGGTTTGGGCAAAAATTAGGGATATATATAAAAAGATGTACACCCGGCAAGTCGAAAACCTGAAAAGGCGGCTTGGGTAAAAAAGGGTATCCCGGTGGATTGAAAACCTGAAAGGGCAATCCAGGCAAAAGTTAGGGATTAAAGCGTATGACTATGTCTCGTTTAGATCACTCATGAATCTGCAACCAGTTGTGCTACTTACTCAAGCTCGAACAGATAAAGCTCAATCCAATCGTTTTCGTCTCAACAGCAGAAGATGAGATACTTGAAGATAATGGCAATAGTAGAATTGAAACTCAATAGGATTATTTCCCACATAGTTGATTCTCCTTGTTTTGTAAAAACTTTATGACAAAATCCTCTTACTAGGGTTTATGTCTCCTTGTACAAATTTACCCATGTATGGGTCACTCTTTGATATAAATAAAATTCCATTTTTGAATCCAGATTTACTTTTACCCTATTTTCATAAGCGAAACGTCCATTGGTTATGTTTGAATGTATGTATGCTTTTGAATATTATTGATGTTTACCAAAAATGCATGTATGTTTAATATGATTGATGTTTACCAGAAATGCATAAAAATGCAGTAATAGTATTTACTAAGGACGAACGAGGGAAGGATTCCAACGAAGCTTCACCAGGTTCATCTCTACAAGACAGTTACAAATCCCCCAGTAGGGCAAATCCATCTTCATAAAGTCACATCTCCCCTGGAATTTATATCCATCTCTTTTATCCTCATACGAATATTCGGGAAATTACTTTCCAATAAGAGTACGACGAACGAAGACGGGAGGTTATGTATACCCTACTATCAAACGAATACGGGAGGTTATATATACCTTACTATCCCCAGCAGACGGGAGGTTATGTATACCTTATTATCAAACAAGACGGGAACGAGTTCCTCATACTCTTCAGCAACAAATCGGGATTTATTTTCCCTGGCCAGCAGTTATTATACAAAGATATCCAGACGCTTCAGGCAGTATCATGTCATACATACATCATTTACATCATACCATACCATACATATACATAGATACATAATACATTAATTAAGTGCATCATATTATACATGCATACATAATGCATAAACTAATGCTACCATATAGAATGCTACATTGTTTTCAGGTTAATTCTCCAGCAGACAAACTTCATCAACAACTTGTGACTATCAGGACTGCTTTATCCTCCTAAAAAGTTATCATTCCTCAGGATTGCTTTATCCTCCTGACAGCTTCTCATACCTCAGGATTGCTTTATCCTCCTGAAAGCATATTATTACCTCAGGACTGCTTCATCCTCCTGATAGCTATCATCACTCCCTCAGGATTGCTTTATCCTCCTGAAAGCATATCATCCCTCAGGATTGCTTTATCCTCCTGAAAGCTACCATCATTACCTCAGGACTGCTTTATCCTCTTGAAAGCATATTCATACCTCAGAACGTTGTTCATCTTTCTGAAAGCATATTATCACTACCTCAGGACTGCTTTATCCTCCTGAAAGCTTCTCATACCTCAGGACTGCTTTATCCTCCTGACAGCTTCTTGTACCTCAGGATTGCTTTATCCTCCTGAAATCACACTATTACATCAGGACTGCTTTATCCTCCTGAAAGCTTATTATTACCTCAGGACTGCTTTATCCTCCTGAAAGTTATCATCATTACATCAGGACTGCTTCATCCTCCTGAAAGCATATCACTACATCAGGATTGCTTTATCCTCCTGAAAGCATATTACCACGTCAGGATTGCTCTATCCTCCTGAAAGCCTATCATCCCTCAGGAATGCTTTATCCTCCTGAAATGTATATGAAGAAATTTTCTCCAAGTGGCATATTTCAGCCCACTCAAGCATATTCAACTAGTCACCTGTATCACTCTATGCACTGGTGAGTGAAAAATTTTGGGCTTTTGTGTTCAATCCCCTTCAACCTTCCAGGTCACGATTGACAAACATACCAATCTAACCCCTCAGGTTTCATAAAATTGAACAGGGGCAGCTGTTGCACCCCAAAATTTGCCCTCACAATACAAGACTTTGTGTGCTAAGAAGGTTCACAAGGTTCACAAGATTCACAATGCTTACAAGACCTTTCATGAGGTTCATGAAGTCTACAAGTCACTTTATGAGGTTCACAAGGTTCACAAGATTCACAATACTTACAAGACCTTTCATGAGGTTCATGAAGTCTACAAGATACTTTATGAGGTTTACAAGGTTCACAAGACCTCCCATGAGGTTCACAAGACATTTTATGATGGTTCACAAGGTTCACAAAGTTCACAATTGGTCAGAAGAATTGACAATTCCCTCAGACAATGCACCTCCTAAGCAGTGCATCCAAAACTAGGGTTTTGACTTTAATCAGGCTAAATTAACTTCCAAGACTTCAAGTGAGCTTCATAACATCTTATATGTGTGTAAGAACCCCCATGACAAGTTTCAAGACTTTTCTCAAAAGTTTGCTCAGTCAGATGATCAGATAAGTCAAAATCAGTCAAAGCAGTTAAAAAGTCAAACTGAGGTCAACTGTGGTCAAACCAAAGTCAAACTTCATGATTTTTTGCCAACATCAAGTGTAGGAAGTAAAATTCATCATTTGATCAAGGGTTGATCATGATTCATCAAAGAGATTCCAGATCATCAAGAATCAGGAGTTTCTAAATTAGGGTTTCCTCAGTAAAAGTCAACTAAACTTTGACCAGCCATAACTTTCACATGCTTCATCACCAAGTCTCCATCCAAAGCTCATTTTTAAGGAAATTGAATTCTCTACAACTTTGTGTCTCACAAGCCAAGCCCAAAAATGCTTCATTTGGAAGGTATGAGCTAAGACATTATAGGTCCTTTTGAAAGTCAACAAAAAGTCAACAACGTCAAAAGGGCATAACTTGAGAATGGTAAATGATATGGACATGAAACCAGTGGGGTTGGTTAGAGGACTCTTCAAGCTTTCCAAAATGTCCAAGAACACCCTCATAGCATTAAAGTTGAAGGATATGAGCCCTTGCAAAGTTGGGAAATTTTTGGTTGGTTTATGAAGAAAAGGGAGGTCTAAAACCAATTTCTTCCAAATGGGCTTGCCAAATGATGACCCAATCCACACCAAAACATCATGCACGAAATTAAATTGATTTATTCATAATTTTATTCATTTTGTTTTTATTTATTATGATTTTTATATTAAAAAATCATTTTAAATTCAAATAAAATATAAAATAATGAAAATTTAATTTGATTTGGTTTCTAGAAGGTCTTAAATTATATTTAGACTTGATTGATACAAGAGTAATGAGAATCATCCTAAAATAGCAATGTGAGATCAAGAATATTCAAATTTCAAAGCCAATCTTTTTCAATCTTCAAATGATCCAAATATCCATCAAATTGGTGAAGTCTTTGACCTAATTCACTCACTCATATATAATGAACACTTAACAATTCACAAGCCACGATCTGCAGCCTCCAAGAGTAAGTTTCACAAATCAAAAAACCATCCAAAAACTCAAATTCGGATTCATCCATACAAGGCATTAGAAGGTAATTTGAGGACACAGCTATGATCCTTGGACATCATTGAGTGGAAACCAATGCTTGGTTGCATCCAAAACCATTCACATAGCATAACCCGAAGCATTTTTTTGATCATGAACAATTTTTTTTCGATTGCACTAATCCAATGCATTTTAATGAATTTTGTTTGTCTAATCTTGTTTGTGATGTTGTATAAAACGTTTCTGGGCAAAGAAATCAAAGAAACCATGAATAACCCGTGAACGGCCATGGCTAGGGTTAGAGCTTCAAAATTGGGGGTTCATGGAATACTTAATATAAATAACTAATGGACCTATGGTTGGACTGTATTCATTGCATAGATCATGTTTGTATGTTCAATTTGATGAAATTGTACTTGTAGGATGATGTATAGGATTCGCAGGTTTAAAACGCATGAGAATGCGCAGGAGTTTTCCCAGGAAAATTCGCAGGAAATCCTACGAATTCAAGGAAGAAGATGAAGCTGGTTGTAATACCTCAAAATTTGCCTTCCTATTTATTCTCCCTAGTGGCTTATGCTTCGTATTCATCTGCATTTCTCATCGGTTCATTAACAGCATACTGTGCATTTCATTGTTTCATAAGGCATGTGTTCGAAGCATTTCCTTGTGATGTGGATTGTCCTATTCATAGGGGATATATTTGGTTATTGCACTCAAGTCCAAGACAAAGGTTGAATACATATCCTCAAGGGAATGTTCCTATTCAAAAGATCGCCAAGTTCTAGAATCCTTCCTATTCAGAGGATCCATAAAAAATGCTAAATCGGGATATTGTCGATGTGACTAAAGGTTTACTTCTTTTTATTATGGGTGGCTGCTCCCTTTATCGGATTATGATAGTGGATTGTGTAATTAGTATCCTGATGTAAGAAATCTGTAATGTCACTGTTCGCCCATGTGAGTGACCCAGGGTTTCGGGTTGCGAAGAAAGTCATCAATTTTCATGGTTATTTTGTTGTTGATTTGAGTTGAGAACTGAGGTTGGAGGGTAGTTAGAGATATAAGTGTGATGCATTAAAATCTATTCATATTCACTATCCAAAGCCAGTCAAGCGCAATGGAATGTCATTCGGGTCCGTTATTTGGTTTGCTCACAAATTTAAACATCATTCGCCATGTTATAAGACCAGGTCCCAATTTCATTTAATTGTTCAATTCCCTAAGGTCCATTAAACCAAACATTTTTGTTTTATTTAAGTCCCAATTTCTATTCACATCCAAATGTCAATTTTACCCAATTCAGTCCATTCTTGGCTTACCTTTTGAATCCTATTAATACCATGTTTTGATCCTTAATCAATTATTTTTTAGCCATGGTCTTGTTACAAATTGGATATTCGTTTCTGGCCCATGTTCATTTCTACAATCCCGTATTCATTTCCCATATTCATATCATTTCTAGCCCATGTTCACAACAAGAAAAGGAAAATAGCTTCTAATGTCAACTTCTACAAGAGGAAACCAAAGTTATGCACATGGTAGATCAAGCTTGCTCTCTCGGCGAGTAACTGGCAAAGCATGAGGTTGGGTTGCTGGAAACTAAGGATAACATTTATTTTAATGAACCATGTTGTTGTGATAAGTGATAAAAATATATGTATCATTTATGTTCAAAGAATCAAGGCAAGCTAGTGTATAAGTATCATTTGCTGTACAGAGAAAAGTTTATTCAATAATTTGTGAAGTCACACATATTATCCCAAATGGTTACAAAAAGAAGTTTCTGTAGTCAATAAAGAGTTACAAAATGCAATTACAAAAGCAGCATTGTCAATCATAGTAAAATGGGCAGCCGTTAAGATCCAAGCTGCTTTTCACGGAAGTTGGACGAGTTAATGCAACACGGGCCTTACAAACCTCACATTCTAATATAAAATCATCCGCACTCCGCACTCTATCTCCATGGGGGTCCAGCAACACCAGAGAAACCGGAAAGTCCTGTTAGATTTAGGAGCATGAAAACCAAGCATTCATCTATACTCAAGAAAACAGTTCCAAATCGTGTCTCCTGCTCAGCGGCAATATATCGGCAATATATCAGAGAACCAGATAGCTGTATCACCAGATAGCTGTATCACCATGTTTTATTCTGAGTTGGAACCTGCATAGAAACATAAGTTGAAGTTCAGAAAAGAAGCAAGTTGATGACAGGATTGAAAAAGGTCAAGAAAAAAAAATGAATAAATAATTGAATTCCAGCAAGCTTGTTTAACAGAGACATCTCATAGCAAAGCCTAACAGTAATTGATCCCAGCCAATTCACTAACAGAAAACCAAAACCAATAACTAGCTCTATAACCGAATTTTGCCATAAACCAAAATCAGAGAAAACAATTTCACAACAGATAATAACAGAACCAAAAGCTAATCTCATAACAACCTTCAACCAATCCTAACAGAAAATTCTAGAAGCTACTTGAGAAAGTTCCAGAAATATACCTTCAAGTAGTCCCTATAAAGCAGGAGTCTCTGATTTTTCTTTTTTTTCGGCTTCCACAACTTTCAAACCCTTCATTTCATTTCTCTTAATCTTCTTCAACTTTGATTCTTCCTCATCAAGATCTTAAATCTTCAATTCTGATTATCTTATTCACCTTCAATCACCTCAAAAAACCAGAACTGAAAAGCTTCATCAATGCTACTCAGTATCACTCGACCACCTTTTTCAATCACCAAGATTCAACCCCAACAAAAATCAGAACCTTCTTGATCCTTCTCCAATCGACGAATGCACTCGCCGATCCTTCAATCGCTATGCGTCACAAAATCTTCTACAACTGCCAAAACGAAGCTCCCACGATCTTGGGAATACTTCTTCAAAGTTCTTCATCAATGAACACTGCGTCAAGCTTTCTTGACCAATCTCCATCATTTTCAAATTTCACGTCCTGAACCTTCAATCTTCAAGCTTCATCACTCTTTTGAATCTATTGATCGAAAATCCTTCTGCTTAAAATCAGAAGCATAATACAAATGAGCAACAATGACGATTCGACGCGATTCTTAAAGAAAAAACAACCAGTTACAACAAGAATACAGAGCATCAGAGGGGGAAACGAATTCACATGAGAGAGCAATTGAGAAATTCAGAAAGTACCCGATAAACACTGATTCTGCGTAAGCGTATGCTAGTCCTTGTCTTGGAATTCTCACGTGGTGGAGTAGTGGAGTGGACCGCGGTTGAGGCTATCACTTTCACGGATCGGGCAAACATGGGGCCACTGAGAAGATTGAGGGCGATGACGCCGTGAGTCATTTGGCAGCGAACTGTTATTCAAAGAATGAGAGTTTTGATGGGTTTGTCGTTGAAGAAGACGGAAGTACGCGTGATACAGGGCGATGAGAGGAGATCGGCGGCGAGCAACGGTTAAGGATGAGCGACGAGATAAATGATACCCAAAGGTCGCGGCGAAAGGCTTCGATTTCGGCGGATAACGCATTGAGGGAGGAGAAGACGGCGAGGTTTGGATTTGTCCATTGACAGGGAGATTGAGGCGTTGTCGACGACGAGGTGGAGTGGTCTTCGACGGCGGGGATTAGTTTGAAGAGGACCGGACAACATGATCGGAGGGGATGAACAGTGACGAGGAGTCGTGAAGATGACGAACGACGGGGGTTTAGTGTTTTTTTTTTTTCGGTGATGGCATAACGAAGAAGGTGAGGGAACAGTGGCCAGCGGCGCGTTTTCGGAAGGGAGAAGTTGACGGCGAGGTCCGGTGGTGATGGTGAATCAGCGGGGTCCGGTGGTGATGATGAATCGGCGGCGCCGTTTGAGAGGTTAGGAAGGTGATGTTCTGAGTGTATCAAAGCCTCTTCATAACTTTATTCTCTCCAAGTTAGGTCAAGCCATATTGGGCTAGGATTGGGCCCAGATTTACATCATAGAATTGATATTAACACCGCCAGGTTTGTTGGGTACACCTTCCCTGCGGGTGTCAAAGAGAATGGGCTTTGGGCCAGTCTTTTGGTTATTTGCAACCCAGATTTCTGTTATACACTTGGTGTTCTTTATTGTTTTTGTATAGAAATTTTGTTAATCAATTTTCTTTGTAAAATATGGTTTAAATTTCTTCATTTTTATGGATTAATTTCTTAATTCATCTCTTGGAATTTTCTAGTTATAACTTTTTTTGCATTTTTTTAATTAAGGTCTAGTACTAATTTTGGAATTAAGTGTTTATGATGTTTCTTGGTCGATATGGGATTGATTTCGATTACGGAAAAGATTCACAAAACGAATATGGATGATAAGCATTTATTTTGCTTATGAGAGACTATAAAACCGTGGATGAAGTTTTGGATTTTTTTTATGTGAAGAATCGGCACGTCATTCATGTAAGTAATCTCGATACGCCGCTTTTAATGCATCATTTTTCTTTTTAGATTTTTGTTTAGTAGGTTAGAAACAAATTTATAAAAAATAGGAGAAAGCATGAGAAAATTCCCTAAAAATTAAGGTAGCTCAATAAATCAATTTAGAAATTCATGACATTTTTATTTTCTGGAATTTGTTTATTTTTGAATTAATTATGAATTTTTCTATTAATTAGTTCTATTGAATTTCTATTAATTGTGCTGAATTTTGTTTATTTTATTTAAATAATTTCCATTAATCTTTTTGAGCCATTCTTTTTTTGTAATTAAAAGACCCCTAATAGCTCTTAGAATATTTTTTATGGAATTTTTAGGAATTTTTATCTTAGGTTGGTAATAAAATCCTTAGGAAATAATAGTTAATTCCTAGCTGAAAATAATTCATTGTTAGGCATAAAAAAAATAAGTATTTTTAGAATCTCTCTTGGTATACTATTTTAGATAGTGTTAGGATCATACAATTTAATTTTTATAATTTTTCTAGGAGTTTTAGTATTTTTAGAATATTAGTTTTTAAGCCTAGTTATGCATAATTCCTTTAGTTTAGGCCATTAAAAAATATAATATAGTTCAATACAAAAAAATAATAATAGTTTAGATTAATTCTAGTCATGGAATTTAGCATTAGACTTAGGTTTAGTTTAATTTGTTTTAGGATGAACATTAAATTTGACTTAGATTTAATACTTAGGGGAATTTTCATTTTCATATAGAAATAGAATAAATAAATAAGACTATTTATTATTCATGCCTTTAAGGCATTTTTAGAATATTATTTCTCATGTTTAGTTTCATTGTTTTGCTTTATTTTTATTCTTATAACTTGTATAGGTTTCCCATTTGTTCTTAGAATCAACTTAACTTCATTAAGAAGTAAGTTGAATTCTAATAGTTTTAAGTTTCCATTAGGAATAGAAAACCTCACTAACCATTAAGATCACTTTGTAAATACATAACACATTAGGGTTGAGTCTTAGTCCCTTAGATTTTTCCTTTTATCAACTTGAGTCATTCTCTTTCTCATCTCAAAAGAAAAGCAATAAAACACTTAATAAAAACCGAACAATCTTGTACGACACGAGACTTTGTTGCAGAATGTTTATACGCGTCCTGTTTCGGGGCGAGGTGTAAATGCTTCCCGCGATGGATAGGTCTTAGTACAAGACAGTTCACAAACAAAAATTCAAACACTTCTTTGAAAAAAGACAAAAACAAACAATAACCGACTATCCTGCGGGAACTTCTCTTCTCATCTCATTCACTCACAACGCGAACTCGCGACGACTTGTCTTTCATGCAAGACGGTAAACGCACTCATACCAGACGAGCCTGCAACACCTGAGCATAGACATACGCAGTTCCAGCTGTAAAAAACACAAACAAATAGTTCCCGCCTTAGTTAGGCGAACTACGTCGACTCTGATCCTCATTATCCCGATGAGGTACGTAGGCAGCGGGGTAGGGCCCGTTCGAGCACATCCTTTATTTTCCCTACATTTCCCCCTTTCTTTCCATTTTCTTATTTCAGTTCCTTTCTCATTTCATTCCATTTCCAGTTAGCGGTTTTATTCAGCAGCAGTTATTCTTCTCACCCTTTGAAACAAAACAAGCAAGCGTGGATCCCGTCGGGTACGACGGACGATCTGGGGTGCTAATACCTTCCCAGGTCGTAACCGACTCCCGAACTCAGATCTTTGGTTCGCAAGGCCTTGTCCTTTCCTTCTTCCTCAGGTTTGTGCAACATTACCTTTCCCGTTCTTTCGGGATAAAAATGTCTGGCTGGCGACTCTAACCTTTCCGCGCCACTTTCGCGTTTGTACTAGGATGAAAATCCCGGGAGCGACAGCTGGCGACTCTGCTGGGGACCTAACCTGATTCTTCTGGTTTCCCTTGTAGAGTCAATCCTAGCGCCTGTTTGGTTTTGCTTCTTTGGGTGTTTGTTTGCTGTTGTGTGCTTTAGTTTAGCTTTACTGTTTATTTACAGCTTTACTTTATCGCATTTATTTACTGCTTTCAGTATTTTATTTTCCATGCATCATATTATACTGGACTGTCTGGCTGTGTTGGTTTTCATTTTTTCTGTGGGTTGGGAGTTACTGTGAGAAAAGCCAAATACCCGGCTTGAGTGCACCATAGGATTAGCGTGGACATGTTGTGCTCGCATGGTTACATGATGAGTGGTGATGTGTTCCACACCCAGGTTGCGACTGTCTTGGGACTATTTTGTGTGGGGGTTCTTCCCCACTTCAGGGTACAACCTTGATAGTTATGTGCAGCTGGGGACCGATCATTGAGGACCTTAATGGAAACAACCCTCTCCAGTGATGACAGTGGCAGACCACATTTGTTGGCAAACCCACTCGCATCCGAGGGTCCATTGGGAACTCGCATAGGATGGCCTGGTTCTCTCATAGGAATTCAGTTAAAGCGAAATGTTCGTATGACGATAGTATTGTACCCTTCGGGATGAATGTACTATTGTTTCTCGACTCAGTGCTTGAAGCTGGAAACTTGTGGGGGATGCTTGTTTTTCCGGACTCAATTGAGACCTCCCTGAGTAGTACATAATGCCAAACCGATTCCCTGATTTGGTCATGAGCCATTTCTCGGAAATGGTGAACGTATTATTGCTATTCGGCTTTGAGAGTCCGTGATGTTGACCCGAGTAGCACACCCGTGAGATTGGGAGGGGTTTACAGGTTTGCAGGAACCCTAAGCTTCAACATACCCGCTTTGCCAGTGTTGTTTTATGATATTATCTGGTGCTATATGGTTCTTTGATTCTGAGATTCGGGATTTCTATTCAGAGAAATTGTTACTGTGATTACCATGGTGACCCTGATATTGTGACTGTTATTATGACTCTCCACAGACACTTGGCTCGTTGTTCAGCTTCAATACCATCAGTGATTGTTATATTATGTGATCCAGTTCTACAATTATTGGGTTCTCAGTTATGGGGTTCTGTACAGAGATGATGCTACTATTATGGTTCTATTCAGACACTTGACTCATTGTTCAACATCGCCACCAACATCAGACTATTGATCACATGCCTGTTGCATACATGACATCATAGCATTTCTTCACAAATGTTCAGTTATTTCCGAGGATCACATATCTGAATCATGTTGTTGGATTTTTCTGTGTCAAAACTTGAATTAAAGCAGATAGATTCCTCAGAAATAATTGAACATGGCATTTGCATACATCCTTGCTTTCTTGACAGGTGTTCAGAGACAAATTCTTTTCCTGACTTGATTTCTCATCAGAATGGACAACTTGAATCACATTCATCAAGGTATATATTTGAAGCAACTCCGGGCGGAGGTAACCGAATGAAGACCCAGCTAGGAAAATTCAGGCAAAGGTGCAAGCTTTATTTCAAAGTCAAAAACTGCTGAAAGAGGAAGTCAACCAGATGAAGACTTAGATGAGATTTGGTTATGGAAATTTTGAACGAAGCTATTTTCATCCCTATTGAGGGGAACTACGCTGCTCTGATTCTCCATTGGTCAATGGAGATACGTAGGCAGGAGATCGTGCAAGATCTTTCCGAGCAACTTTATTTATCAACTTCATTTATCAACCTCTTCCCTCCAGACGTCATTTGTTGGCATCCAATTTCAGCTTCCCAAGAGAGTCCAGCGGGTAGACCATAAGGGTAAAGGCCAAAACCACTTGAGAAGAAGTTTGATCATATTCTGATGACGTACGTGCAATAAGTTTCCTCATTTACGCAAATTTGGAGTGGTTGAGCTAGTTGCATCAGGATCATCTCCGACAAAGCTTCCTTTGGGGTTTCAATTCCAAGTATGATTACCATTCTGGAGCACCTGGTCGGTTAATTGAAGATTGCAAGTCTTTCAGAGGCAAAGGTAAAAACAAGGTCGCGAATGTGATTGACTTCAAGACTATTATGTTCATGCCATGTAAAAGTGAGAATATGGCACCAAAACAGTAATGAAATGAATATCCAGATTGCTGACTGCTGAAAGTCTCCGAGAGCAATAAGTCCAGACGGAGTCAGACCTCCTCAATAATGGCAACCATGATATGAAGGCTAGATGCAAGTACCACTCAGGGGAATTTAGGCATACAATTGACAACTGTGATGTGTTCAAGTACAAGATGCAAAATTTGGCCGACTCAAAGGTCATCATGCCAGAAAGTCTGCTCACATATTGAAGTCTCCTCATCAAATGGGTCTCCTAATTGGCAAAGGCATCTTCAGAAGCAATAAGTACATACGGAGTCAAGTCTCCTCAATGACGGCAATGTTCAGCTTCTTTACTGCATTTTCATTTGTAGTTTATATTGTTTGTTTAAACATTTGTATGCATGCATGAAACTTATTTGTTTTTGAATGATAACCATAATAAAATGCACATGTTTCTCTTGAAGTAATCCATTCATATTCACTCATGATTTTGTGTACGTGCATTGCAATGCCAACTGTTGTGATTAAACTCTATCAGGGAGGATGACGAAATGAAAACGCAAAAACTCTAATTGTGTGCTTTTGAGAAAGACCCTGTTGACGATGTACAGGCATTGTTTCAAATCCTAAACACCGGAGATATAAGGGAGATAGACCCTCGCCAACCCATTTGAGCCTTGAAGTAGGAGTTTCTTTTTGCATGAAAAAACCCTTGCATGTAACCCAGGGGCAGGGTAGGTGTCAGTTAGCTTGACCGGGCGTTCAAATTTCAAAAAGGAGTGCACATCTGAGGATCCATTACCTTTCGTCGTACCAAATCAGGAGGTCCCATGACCAAAAACCACAATGGTTATCCCGAACAAGAGGTCCAAAGACCGGAAATTACAATGGTTATCCCTCATCAACTAAGAAGTGAGACAGTCACGACCCTTTCAAAGCAATCAAGACAAACAGTGTCACACGATTTGTTCAAAAAAAAAAGAATTAAAAAAAAATGATGAGAAAGCCTGCTAAGTCGAAACTTGAAAACAAGCGACTTAGGCAAAAATTAGGGCATCCCGCTGGACTTCACAATCTAAGATTCACAAGAATCAATCCAGGCAAAAGTTAGGGATGAGCAAAAGAATGCAAAAGAGGAAAATGATTGCATAAGAAAGATCCTTGAACAAGAACAAAGTCGTGTGATACAGACACGAAAGACGAAGGGGTGACTGACTCTAAACAACAACTTGATTGGTGCTTAAACCGTTAGTGTAATTGGTTCCTCAACCATCACAAAACCCTTTTTGAGAGGTGAGCGCTTATGAAAGTTAGCTGAACATAGGAATGGAGAACATCACGAAGATGGGTGGGCACAAATAAACTTCAAGCCTATATCCTTTATTTTTATAACCGTGAACCAGGCCACGATACAACCCTCAAAAGTCCTAACTGAAACAGGGTTATTTTTGAGAGCGTACTACCACGAGACCGCGTTCCTGACTCCTATGAGTGGTGTTGAAAGATATTTTTTAGTGTTGCATGTGCATGCTTTCTATTATTCAAAAAATTAATGTCGTATCTTAACCAGTGATCCGCTCACAAAGTTTGCGACATCTTTTTCGGTAAAACTTCAAGATTAACATGGGTGTTGCATCAGAATTTTCATTCTTAGAATAAACATTTTCTGCTTGCATATATTTGTTGGGCATCATAAAGATTCACATACGAAACTTCAGTCCAGAAGCTTAATCTTGCCAAAGTTGAGAAGTCTGAAACTTCCGAAGGGCCAGCATATGAAGATGCACTTTTCCAAGAAACTCCATTGAGTAGGGACTTTCCCAACAGTCGTGGTAAGAGCCAACTAATCCGGGGCAATCATGTCGAGCAATCTCTTCAAAATTCAGCCAAGCTGGGGCAATCACTTCGAGATTCAAATCTCTCAAAGAGCCATTAGTCTGAGGCATGTATTCAAAGTTCAGCCAAACAGGGGCAATTACTTCGAGATCCAATCTCTCAAAGAACAATTGATCTGGGTGTTTTCTTCAAAGCATAGTCATTCAGAGGTAATCACTTCAGGACTTGTATTGGAGCAGGCCACCACAAGAGCATGAGAAGTCACTTTTTCCCGAAGACGGTAAATCCAAAGCACCTATCCAAAGTCCAAAATACTGGGGCAGACTATCTCACAGTGATATGAGGTTTTTCATGAATCCTCGCGAGGAAAATTCTTGCACAGACCATGCAGTCTGGGGCAGTTATTTCGAGATCCAACGAATCTCTCCAAGAGTTTGAAGACACTGAGGCATTTCATATGCCATGTTTTCTGTAAAATCCTCTTGAGACATTTACTTCTGACGGACCTTAATTTGAGGCGAGTTGAAAATTGCAAAGAACCATTGTTCACTCATGATTAGTTGATAACCTATCAACCCGGGGCTAGGGGCAAAGCCATTGTCAGCACAGTACTTCAAGAGTTATTTCATCAGCAAGCTTCATTGATCAAAATTTCTTAGCAAGTCTCATTAGACAATCCCTTCTCCAGTAGTGCGGCAAATGGAAGATTACTTCTTGAGCAGAAGGATATCATCGTATCTCATCCCCGGCATGAGACGCCTTACATCTCTCATTCCCAACATGAGAGGATTTATCTTTTATCCCCAGCAAGTGGCAACTTGCGCTCTTATCTTCAGCGGGAAGCTTTATCATTGACATTATCTGTCATCCCCAGTAAAGTGGAAGTTGAAATCTCTCCCAGCAAGGCAGCAAAATGTGGGTGTCATCCCCAAGTAGAATTTTCCCTTCAGACAGGGGCAATCCTCAATAGTACAAGGAGTTCTTTCCTCCCCAGCAGTTGCTTCCTCAGCGATATCATGCCTTTGGTTCCCAATTAAGTCAGGAGGTCCTCACTTCCCCCATCAGAGTTCAAGAAAGGTCCACCTCCAGCAGGGTCTTGGCGCTCCAATCTCAAAGTCCAATTTATTTTTGGCAGTGGCGGCTATTCAGAGCCAGTGAATTATTAACAACTTTCCCCGCAGAGTTGTTTCCTCCTCATCAGGATGAGCCAGATCAATGCAGTGATCATCGTTTCTTCCCAGCCAAGTTATCTGGAATTACCTGCAGTCTCCTTATCAGGAGATCTCTTTGCATTTGCATATGCATAATCATCATCACATTTGCATCCTCCAAAGCGTAGTATTTCCATCGTCATGGAGCATTACGCCATTAATTCAAACATATGCATACCAGCATGGGCCAGTTTTGAGGTATATTACATAAGACCCGTTACATCTCCAATCAGATTGAAGTGTTACCCACAGAATACAACTTCATTTCCCAGGGTGGATGCTTCCACCAAGTCTTGTTGCCATCCCCAATTGAGTCTTGTTTCAGTACAACAGTCTCATTTTTTCGCGTCTCCGTTTCAGTACAACGGTCGCGTCTTGGGCTCTCGTTTAAGTACAACGATCCCCATTCCTTTCGAGTCTCCATTTAAGTACAATGGTCTCGTCATTGAGTCTTGTTTCAGTACAACAGTCTCATTTTTTCGCGTCTCCGTTTCAGTACAACGGTCGCGTCTTGGGCTCTCGTTTAAGTACAACGATCCCCATTCCTTTCGAGTCTCCATTTAAGTACAATGGTCTCGTCTTTGAGTCTTGTTTCAGTACAACAGTCTCATTTTTTCGCGTCTCCGTTTCAGTACAACGGTCGCGTCTTGGGCTCTCGTTTAAGTACAACGATCCCATTCCTTTCGAGTCTCCATTTAAGTACAATGGTCTCGTCTTTGAGTCTTGTTTCAGTACAACAGTCTCATTTTTTCGCGTCTCCGTTTCAGTACAACGGTCGCGTCTTGGGCTCTCGTTTAAGTACAACGATCCCATTCCTTTCGAGTCTCCATTTAAGTACAATGGTCTCGTCTTTGAGTCTTGTTTCAGTACAACAGTCTCATTTTTTCGCGTCTCCGTTTCAGTACAACGGTCGCGTCTTGGGCTCTCGTTTAAGTACAATGATCCCATTCCTTTCGAGTCTCCATTTAAGTACAATGGTCTCGTCTTTGAGTCTTGTTTCAGTACAACAGTCTCATTTTGTTCGTGCCTCCGTTTCAGTACAACGGCAGTATCTCGGGCTCTCGTTTAAGTACAACGATCCCATTTCATTCGAGTCTCCATTTAAGTACAATGGTCTCGTATTTGAGTCTTGTTTCAGTACAACAGTCTCATTTCTTCGTGTCTCCGTTTCAGTACAACAGTCGCGTCTCGGGTTATCATTTAAGTACAATGATCCTGTTTTTCTTGGTTATGGATCGGTTGATACCATCTCCATGTTAGATCGGTTGATCTTATTTGAGTCATGAATCGGTTGATATCATTTCTCTTCGAGTTGTAAATCGGATGATATTACATTCTCGTTTTTCTTGGTTATGGATCGGTTGATACCATCTCCATGTAAGATCGGTTGATCTTATTTGAGTCATGAATCGGTTGATATCATTTCTCTTCGAGTTGTAAATCGGATGATATTACATTCTCGCTTTCCGGGTTGGATCGGTTGATACCATTTCCGTGTTAGATCCGAGGATCTTTTGGATTGTCATTCGTGGATGGCATTCTTTTCTTCAAGTCCTTATGCGGTTGGTCTTGTTGTTGTGGCTATTATTCGAGGGTAGTAGTTCACTTTTTGAGCTTATTGATCGAGGTCAGTTTGTCTCTTTTGCAAAGTCTGTCTGAGGTCAGCTTTGTGTTTGGTTATCAGTCGAGGCTGGTATACCTTTGCGTCTCCATTCGGGTATGGTTTCGTGTTAGATCCGAGGATCTTTTGATTTGTCATTCGAGGATGGCATTTCTTTTCTTCAAGTGCTTCATCGGTTGGTCTTATTTGTTTTGTTGTTGCTATTATTCGAGGATAGTAGTTCATTTTTTTTTTTGAGCTTATTGATCGAGGTCAGTTTGTCTCGTTTGCAAAGTCTGTCTGAGGCCAGTCTTTGTTGTTGATGGTTATCGCCTGCGGCCGGTATACCATTGTGTTTCTATTCAAGGAGGGTTTCAGTACTGGATCCGAGGATCCCGTGTGAGTTGTCATTCGAGGATGGCATTCTTCCCAGCATATCTCCACCTGGTTCTATCTCCGTTACCTATTCAGAGGTCAAAAACAAAAATATAAATAAATAAATGGGCAAATGGCGTTTCCATTACCCTCAGTGAGCAAATTTTCAGGTTTTATTCGAGTATTCAATCACTCCATACCTTGAACGTCTAAAAGCTGTTGCAATTATCCGTTCAGATCTGCAGTTGATTGAATAGGGGCAGCTGTAATACCTCAAAATTTGCCTTCCTATTTATTCTCCCTAGTGGCTTATGCTTCATATTCATCTGCATTTCTCATCGGTTCATTAACAGCATACTGTGCATTTCATTGTTTCATAAGGCATGTGTTCGAAGCATTTCCTTGTGATGTGGATTGTCCTATTCATAGGGGATATATTTGGTTATTGCACTCAAGTCCAAGACAAAGGTTGAATACATATCCTCAAGGGAATGTTCCTATTCAAAAGATCGCCAAGTTCTAGAATCCTTCCTATTCAGAGGATCCATAAAAAATGCTAAATCGGGATATTGTCGATGTGACTAAAGGTTTACTTCTTTTTATTATGGGTGGCTGCTCCCTTTATCGGATTATGATAGTGGATTGTGTAATTAGTATCCTGATGTAAGAAATCTGTAATGTCACTGTTCGCCCATGTGAGTGACCCAGGGTTTCGGGTTGCGAAGAAAGTCATCAATTTTCATGGTTATTTTGTTGTTGATTTGAGTTGAGAACTGAGGTTGGAGGGTAGTTAGAGATATAAGTGTGATGCATTAAAATCTATTCATATTCACTATCCAAAGCCAGTCAAGCGCAATGGAATGTCATTCGGGTCCGTTATTTGGTTTGCTCACAAATTTAAACATCATTCGCCATGTTATAAGACCAGGTCCCAATTTCATTTAATTGTTCAATTCCCTAAGGTCCATTAAACCAAACATTTTTGTTTTATTTAAGTCCCAATTTCTATTCACATCCAAATGTCAATTTTACCCAATTCAGTCCATTCTTGGCTTACCTTTTGAATCCTATTAATACCATGTTTTGATCCTTAATCAATTATTTTTTAGCCATGGTCTTGTTACAAATTGGATATTCGTTTCTGGCCCATGTTCATTTCTACAATCCCGTATTCATTTCCCATATTCATATCATTTCTAGCCCATGTTCACAACAAGAAAAGGAAAATAGCTTCTAATGTCAACTTCTACAAGAGGAAACCAAAGTTATGCACATGGTAGATCAAGCTTGCTCTCTCGGCGAGTAACTGGCAAAGCATGAGGTTGGGTTGCTGGAAACTAAGGATAACATTTATTTTAATGAACCATGTTGTTGTGATAAGTGATAAAAATATATGTATCATTTATGTTCAAAGAATCAAGGCAAGCTAGTGTATAAGTATCATTTGCTGTACAGAGAAAAGTTTATTCAATAATTTGTGAAGTCACACATATTATCCCAAATGGTTACAAAAAGAAGTTTCTGTAGTCAATAAAGAGTTACAAAATGCAATTACAAAAGCAGCATTGTCAATCATAGTAAAATGGGCAGCCGTTAAGATCCAAGCTGCTTTTCACGGAAGTTGGACGAGTTAATGCAACACGGGCCTTACAAACCTCACATTCTAATATAAAATCATCCGCACTCCGCACTCTATCTCCATGGGGGTCCAGCAACACCAGAGAAACCGGAAAGTCCTGTTAGATTTAGGAGCATGAAAACCAAGCATTCATCTATACTCAAGAAAACAGTTCCAAATCGTGTCTCCTGCTCAGCGGCAATATATCGGCAATATATCAGAGAACCAGATAGCTGTATCACCAGATAGCTGTATCACCATGTTTTATTCTGAGTTGGAACCTGCATAGAAACATAAGTTGAAGTTCAGAAAAGAAGCAAGTTGATGACAGGATTGAAAAAGGTCAAGAAAAAAAAATGAATAAATAATTGAATTCCAGCAAGCTTGTTTAACAGAGACATCTCATAGCAAAGCCTAACAGTAATTGATCCCAGCCAATTCACTAACAGAAAACCAAAACCAATAACTAGCTCTATAACCGAATTTTGCCATAAACCAAAATCAGAGAAAACAATTTCACAACAGATAATAACAGAACCAAAAGCTAATCTCATAACAACCTTCAACCAATCCTAACAGAAAATTCTAGAAGCTACTTGAGAAAGTTCCAGAAATATACCTTCAAGTAGTCCCTATAAAGCAGGAGTCTCTGATTTTTCTTTTTTTTCGGCTTCCACAACTTTCAAACCCTTCATTTCATTTCTCTTAATCTTCTTCAACTTTGATTCTTCCTCATCAAGATCTTAAATCTTCAATTCTGATTATCTTATTCACCTTCAATCACCTCAAAAAACCAGAACTGAAAAGCTTCATCAATGCTACTCAGTATCACTCGACCACCTTTTTCAATCACCAAGATTCAACCCCAACAAAAATCAGAACCTTCTTGATCCTTCTCCAATCGACGAATGCACTCGCCGATCCTTCAATCGCTATGCGTCACAAAATCTTCTACAACTGCCAAAACGAAGCTCCCACGATCTTGGGAATACTTCTTCAAAGTTCTTCATCAATGAACACTGCGTCAAGCTTTCTTGACCAATCTCCATCATTTTCAAATTTCACGTCCTGAACCTTCAATCTTCAAGCTTCATCACTCTTCTGAATCTATTGATCGAAAATCCTTCTGCTTAAAATCAGAAGCATAATACAAATGAGCAACAATGACGATTCGACGCGATTCTTAAAGAAAAAACAACCAGTTACAACAAGAATACAGAGCATCAGAGGGGGAAATGAATTCACATGAGAGAGCAATTGAGAAATTCAGAAAGTACCCGATAAACACTGATTCTGCGTAAGCGTATGCTAGTCCTTGTCTTGGAATTCTCACGTGGTGGAGTAGTGGAGTGGACCGCGGTTGAGGCTATCACTTTCACGGATCGGGCAAACATGGGGCCACTGAGAAGATTGAGGGCGATGACGCCGTGAGTCATTTGGCAGCGAACTGTTATTCAAAGAATGAGAGTTTTGATGGGTTTGTCGTTGAAGAAGACGGAAGTACGCGTGATACAGGGAGATGAGAGGAGATCGGCGGCGAGCAACGGTTAAGGATGAGCGACGAGATAAATGATACCCAAAGGTCGCGGCGAAAGGCTTCGATTTCGGCGGATAACGCATTGAGGGAGGAGAAGACGGCGAGGTTTGGATTTGTCCATTGACAGGGAGATTGAGGCGTTGTCGACGACGAGGTGGAGTGGTCTTCGACGGCGGGGATTAGTTTGAAGAGGACCGGACAACATGATCGGAGGGGATGAACAGTGACGAGGAGTCGTGAAGATGACGAACGACGGGGGTTTAGTGTTTTTTTTTTTCGGTGATGGCATAACGAAGAAGGTGAGGGAACAGTGGCCAGCGGCGCGTTTTCGGAAGGGAGAAGTTGACGGCGAGGTCCGGTGGTGATGGTGAATCAGCGGGGTCCGGTGGTGATGATGAATCGGCGGCGCCGTTTGAGAGGTTAGGAAGGTGATGTTCTGAGTGTATCAAAGCCTCTTCATAACTTTATTCTCTCCAAGTTAGGTCAAGCCATATTGGGCTAGGATTGGGCCCAGATTTACATCATAGAATTGATATTAACACCGCCAGGTTTGTTGGGTACACCTTCCCTGCGGGTGTCAAAGAGAATGGGCTTTGGGCCAGTCTTTTGGTTATTTGCAACCCAGATTTCTGTTATACACTTGGTGTTCTTTATTGTTTTTGTATAGAAATTTTGTTAATCAATTTTCTTTGTAAAATATGGTTTAAATTTCTTCATTTTTATGGATTAATTTCTTAATTCATCTCTTGGAATTTTCTAGTTATAACTTTTTTTGCATTTTTTTAATTAAGGTCTAGTACTAATTTTGGAATTAAGTGTTTATGATGTTTCTTGGTCGATATGGGATTGATTTCGATTACGGAAAAGATTCACAAAACGAATATGGATGATAAGCATTTATTTTGCTTATGAGAGACTACAAAACCGTGGATGAAGTTTTGGATTTTTTTTATGTGAAGAATCGGCACGTCATTCATGTAAGTAATCTCGATACGCCGCTTTTAATGCATCATTTTTCTTTTTAGATTTTTGTTTAGTAGGTTAGAAACAAATTTATAAAAAATAGGAGAAAGCATGAGAAAATTCCCTAAAAATTAAGGTAGCTCAATAAATCAATTTAGAAATTCATGACATTTTTATTTTCTGGAATTTGTTTATTTTTGAATTAATTATGAATTTTTCTATTAATTAGTTCTATTGAATTTCTATTAATTGTGCTGAATTTTGTTTATTTTATTTAAATAATTTCCATTAATCTTTTTGAGCCATTCTTTTTTTGTAATTAAAAGACCCCTAATAGCTCTTAGAATATTTTTTATGGAATTTTTAGGAATTTTTATCTTAGGTTGGTAATAAAATCCTTAGGAAATAATAGTTAATTCCTAGCTGAAAATAATTCATTGTTAGGCATAAAAAAAATAAGTATTTTTAGAATCTCTCTTGGTATACTATTTTAGATAGTGTTAGGATCATACAATTTAATTTTTATAATTTTTCTAGGAGTTTTAGTATTTTTAGAATATTAGTTTTTAAGCCTAGTTATGCATAATTCCTTTAGTTTAGGCCATTAAAAAATATAATATAGTTCAATACAAAAAAATAATAATAGTTTAGATTAATTCTAGTCATGGAATTTAGCATTAGACTTAGGTTTAGTTTAATTTGTTTTAGGATGAACATTAAATTTGACTTAGATTTAATACTTAGGGGAATTTTCATTTTCATATAGAAATAGAATAAATAAATAAGACTATTTATTATTCATGCCTTTAAGGCATTTTTAGAATATTATTTCTCATGTTTAGTTTCATTGTTTTGCTTTATTTTTATTCTTATAACTTGTATAGGTTTCCCATTTGTTCTTAGAATCAACTTAACTTCATTAAGAAGTAAGTTGAATTCTAATAGTTTTAAGTTTCCATTAGGAATAGAAAACCTCACTAACCATTAAGATCACTTTGTAAATACATAACACATTAGGGTTGAGTCTTAGTCCCTTAGATTTTTCCTTTTATCAACTTGAGTCATTCTCTTTCTCATCTCAAAAGAAAAGCAATAAAACACTTAATAAAAACCGAACAATCTTGTACGACACGAGACTTTGTTGCAGAATGTTTATACGCGTCCTGTTTCGGGGCGAGGTGTAAATGCTTCCCGCGATGGATAGGTCTTAGTACAAGACAGTTCACAAACAAAAATTCAAACACTTCTTTGAAAAAAGACAAAAACAAACAATAACCGACTATCCTGCGGGAACTTCTCTTCTCATCTCATTCACTCACAACGCGAACTCGCGACGACTTGTCTTTCATGCAAGACGGTAAACGCACTCATACCAGACGAGCCTGCAACACCTGAGCATAGACATACGCAGTTCCAGCTGTAAAAAACACAAACAAATAGTTCCCGCCTTAGTTAGGCGAACTACGTCGACTCTGATCCTCATTATCCCGATGAGGTACGTAGGCAGCGGGGTAGGGCCCGTTCGAGCATATCCTTTATTTTCCCTACATTTCCCCCTTTCTTTCCATTTTCTTATTTCAGTTCCTTTCTCATTTCATTCCATTTCCAGTTAGCGGTTTTATTCAGCAGCAGTTATTCTTCTCACCCTTTGAAACAAAACAAGCAAGCGTGGATCCCATCGGGTACGACGGACGATCTGGGGTGCTAATACCTTCCCAGGTCGTAACCGACTCCCGAACTCAGATCTTTGGTTCGCAAGGCCTTGTCCTTTCCTTCTTCCTCAGGTTTGTGCAACATTACCTTTCCCGTTCTTTCGGGATAAAAATGTCTGGCTGGCGACTCTAACCTTTCCGCGCCACTTTCGCGTTTGTACTAGGATGAAAATCCCGGGAGCGACACTGGTCTGCGCGCGAATTTCAAATTTGAATTTCTGTTTTAAAATATTATGAATTGCTTGCTGTTTTATTTCACAAAGGCTGGCTAGCTCAGTTGGTTGCGTAGGCGCGCGTGTTGCTGAAGGGTCAGGGGTTCGATTCTTGAACCAGACCATCTTTTTATTGTTTTTTTCATTTAATGAGCTGTCTTAATATATTATGATTTAAAGTGATTACATCAACAGATGCGCTCACCTAGCTGGGATGGTAATGTGTTTGTGTGATACTATGAAGGTCCTGGGTTCGAATCCCCCAGGCCTTTTGGTTTTTTCTTCTTTTTTGTGATTTTTCAGGTTTAGTGCATAAAAACAATTTGATTCACTCTTCTATCACCTGCGCGCTGGTAGCCTGGTGGTATGTGTTGCTGATGGCAAGCTAAAGGTGCTGGGTTCAAACCCCAACCAGGTAAGTTCTTTTTTTCATTTTTTTTCTTGTTTATTATTATTTTTTAATTAATATGTTTATAATATAACTAAATAAATTCTAAAAAAATATATATAATGTGTATATTATTATTTTCTCTATTATAATCTAAACTCATTTTTTTTTATTAAATATCATTAGAAAAATAATTTAATTTTGTATAATTAATAATTAATCCTAATTTATTTTCTAAGCATATAAACCCTAATTTTCTAAAACCCTAAAAAATATATTTCTTTTCAAAACCCTAATTTTCTTTTCTTCTTTTATATTATTATTTGTATTTATAGTTTAATTAAAATTCTTGATTTAATTTTTATTAAATACATAAATTGTTTATAATTTAAAATTTTGTACATAAACATGTTTAAAAATTAAAATGCTTAATTTATTTTTTTATAATATGTAAATATTCTATAATTGTTTATACTTTAATTTTACATGAAAATAATTTCTATTATGTGTTTAAAATTGCTAATTTAATTATGTTCATAATTAATTTTATAATTTATACTTAACTTAAAATTTTATAATAATTGTTCATATTTTTCTATTAACCATTAAAATTTTGTTTATTATAATCTTTTTGTTTATTATTATTATTAACCGTATTTATTATTAACCCCATTTATTTTTTTAATTATGATTATTATTATTATTTTCACTAACCCAATTATATTACTTGTTTATTTTGCTTATTATTTCTATTTTGCTTATTTATTTATTTATTTATTTTGCTATTTATTTAAATTGCTTTTTATTATTGTAATTGCTCCTGGATGTAATTTTTTGTAATATTTAAATTATTTATTTTTATGGTTAGTAAAAATAGGGAGTGTAAACATGTATGTTATTTAAAATTAATTTAGATCATTTAATTTAAAAGATAAATATTTAAAATTAAACACTCACACACGTAAGTCGATCTTTGATCGCCATCTCACTTCCTTAGGGATACCTCTCATTGTTGCCTAATCAAAAGGTCAAGTAGGGTGTATAAAGCAAAAGTCCCTCAAAAATAAAGTCATCTAGTCCCTTAATAATAAAAGATCAAGTCCCTTAAACAGTTGCTTTCGTAATGATCTGGTCCCTTTCGAATAATGATGACAGTCCCTCCAAAAAAATGCTTAATACACCCTACAATTGCCTATATTAACAGATGACCCTCACTTGTCCCTTACATCCAAGGTAATGACTACCTATTCCTTAATAATAGGGATAGTCTTACCATTTAAAGGATAAAGAACAGAAAAGACTTAA
Organism: Lathyrus aphaca; assembly: GCA_963966055.1. Classification (NCBI taxonomy): domain Eukaryota; kingdom Viridiplantae; phylum Streptophyta; class Magnoliopsida; order Fabales; family Fabaceae; genus Lathyrus; species Lathyrus aphaca. The sequence goes on along the minus strand of OZ014522.1, from coordinate 405,387,540 downwards.
AACTTAGGGTAGGTTCCTCATAATTACTTGCTCACTATTCAAAAACTTTTCAAACATTTCACAATCTCAAACAATTTTCAAACACAAGTTTTTTACGCATCCGTACATGGATCATTATCAAACTCTTATGAAAATTTCTATTCACACACTTCACATTTTCAAAAACATTTTAAAGTGAGCTAAGTAACTAAGAGCCCATGGATAACCATGGATGTAAAGGGTGCTAACACCTTCCCTTTACATAACCTACCCCCCGGACCCAAAAATCTTTTAAAAAGGTCTTTCCTGTTCTTTTATGCCTTTCCTTTGGATAAAATAAAAGTCGGTGGCGACTCTTGCTATCCGCAACATAACTAAAGTCAGTTCTCCCACCGTGTTACACCTGCTTGAGGAGGAAAAACTTCTCGTCGTTTCGTGCTATGGGTCACTTGCTTTGATTCGGGCTTTACCTTAAGAGGATTTTACAAAAGACTTGGTGTCTTTAAACTCTTCAAGAGTATAATTGCCTCGGTATTCTGAACTTCCGATTATCTGTCTTCGGGAAAGAATGAATCCTCATGCGATTGGGGTGGCTTGCCCCAGTATGAGTCTTTGACTAATTACACTAGGAGGGATCTGAATCTCGAGTGATTGTCCCAATTTGGCTGAATTTTGAAGAGATTGCTCGATGTAATTGCCCCGGATTGGCTGGCCTTTTACCATGACTGGTTGGGAAAATCCTTACTCAATGGAGCTTTCTCGGAAAAGTGCACCTCGACGTGACTATCTTTCAGAAGTTTTAGACTTCTTAACTTGTCAAGTCTTAAGCTTCTGGACTGAATTTCTACATGTGAGCTATTTATAATGCCAAAAAAATGTATGTAAGCAGAAAATGTTTTATTCTGAGAATGGAAATTCTAATGCAACACACATGTTAATCTTGAAGTTTTGAAAAGGTGTCGCAAACCTTTGTGAGCGAATCACTGGTTGAGATACGACATTATTTTTGAATGAAAGTATGTACATGCAATACCAACAAGTATCTTTTTGCACAACGCATAGGAGTCAGGAATGCGGGCTCGTGGTAATACGCTCTCAAAATAACCCTGTTTCAGTTAGGACTTTTGAGGGTTATATCGTGGACTGGTTCACGGTTATAGAAACAAAGGATATCGGCTCGAAGTTTATTTGTGCCCACCCCTCTTCATGATATCCTCCATTCCTATGTTCAGCTAATTTTCGCAAGTGCTCACCTTTCATAAGGGTTTTGTGTTGGTTGAGGAACCAATGCTGCTATCAGTTTAAGCACCAATCAGATTATTGTTTGGAGTCAGTCACCCCTTGGTCTTTTGTGTCTGTGCCACACGACTTTGTTCTTGCTCGAGGATATTTCTTGTGTAATCCTTTTTTATCTTTCGCTTTTTGCGTTCTTTTGCTTATCCCTAACTTTTCCCTGGATTGATTCTTGTGAATCTTTGATTGTGGAGTCCAGCGGGATGCCCTAATTTTTGCCTAAGTCACTTGTTTTCAAGTTTTGTCTTAGCGTGCTTTTCATTTCTCTTTTTTGAACAAATCGTGTGACACTGTTTGTCTTGATTGCTTTTCATTTCTCATTCTTTGGTCGATAAAGGATAACCATTGTGGCTTCCATTTTTTGGACCTCTTGATTTGGATAACCATTGTGGTTTCTGGTCTTTGGACCTCTTGATTAGCATAGTGGAATGTAATGGATCCTCAAATGCACTCCTTTATGAAAGTCTGAACGCTTGGTCCAACTAGTTGACACCTACCCTGCCCCTGGGTTACATGTGAGGGTTTTTCATGCGAGAAGAAACTCCTACTTCAAGGCTCAAGGGGTTAGCGAGGGTTTATCTCCCTTATATCTCCAGTGTTTAGGGATTTGAAACAAAGCATGTACATCGTCAACAGGGTCTTATTCGAGAGCACACAATTAGAGATTCTTGCATTATTTCTTCGTCATTCTCCCTCATAGAGTTTAAGCATGACAATTGGTATTGCGATGTACATATACAAAATTATAAGTAAATGCAAATGAATTACTTCAAGAAAAAAATGTGAGTTTTATTATTGATAACATTCAAAAGCAAACAACTTTCATACATGCATACAAATGTTTTGCAAATAAAAGGAACTACAAATGAAAATGCAGTAAATAAGCTGAATATTGCCGTTGTTGAGGAGGCTTGACTGCATCCGGACTTGTCAGTCTTGGATACTTTCAGTGATCAATAGCTCTTTCACAAACTTGTAATCTTCAATTTGCAGCCGTATACCCAACCATGGAAATCATACCTCTTCTTCTAGTTATACTAACTCTGACATGAGACTTCTGAAGGAAAGAGTGAAACTGGAGAGTAAAGTTGTCTTATAAGGTTACTCGGAAAGACCTGATGATCTTCTGCCTACGTATCTCCATTAACCCATGACCAATGAAGAATCAGAGCGACGTAGTTTCCCTCAATAGAGAAGACAATGCATTGAAGAAAAAATAAACAAACAATTGCCATTGTTGAGAGTGTTTGAATACTGATGGCTTTATTTGCTTCCTGAAGACTCCAACTTAATATGGACCATCTGGTAAAACAACCGTGACACCGGCTCCGTTGTGATTAGGCATTGGATTCTAAAGTACATTTGGGTGAGGCGCAAAATTGATCGCCTTGGAGTCAATTAGGTCCCGTACCTTGTTCTGAAAAGCCTAACATTTCTCAATATTGTGCCCCTGGGAACCCGAATGGAATTCGCATCTGGAATTTGCATCAAAGTTTGGAGGTAGATTATCAGGAGAAGGAGCTCTCATGGTATGAAGCTCGACCATGTTCAACTTTAGCAGCTCTGGAAGCAATACATCATATGGGCATGGGATGGGATCAAGTCTACGGTTTCTCGCTCTTATTCTTTCCTGATTTGGTCTCTGTGCCTGATGTTGCTGACCTTGAGGTTGTGGTTGAACCTGTGGCGTAATAGTTACTGCAGTTGTTTGGTAGTAAACTTGAGAAAGACCTCTGTCTCGGCCCCTATACACAACATTGGTCTCGCCTTCTCTTCGTCTTTGGCCATTGCCAAAAGGCTTTTTCACACCCGAAGAACCAGCACTGTTTGCATCCCGGATCTTTCCTAATTTCAGGAAGTTTTCTATCCTTTCTCCAGCGATGACAATATCAGCAAAACCGATGGATGGGCAAGCAGCCAGACGATCCAAGTATGCACCTTGCAAGGTGCCCATAAACATGTCTTCCATTTCTCGATCGAGCAATGGAGGTTGAACCTATGCGGTCAGCTCATGCCACCTCTGGGCATACTGCTTAAAACTTTCTTTAGGTCCTTGAGACAAGTTCTGCAACTGAGTGCGGTTTGGAGCCATATCAATATTATATTGATACTGTTTGAGAAAAGCTTCAGCTAAATCTTTCCAGCATCGGATAGAGACCCTGCTCAGCTTCATGTACCAGCTCAATGAAGCTCCAGATAGACTATCTTGGAAAAAATGCATCCAAAGTTTCTCGTCATCAGTGTGAGCCGAGATTCTTCCAAAGTATGCATGAATGTGAGTTCTAGGGCACGTGCTGCCGTTGTACTTGTCAAATGATGGCACCTTGAACTTGGGAGGGATTCTGACTCATGGAACTAACCCAAGATTGGTTACATCGATGCCCAGGGAATTCTGACATTCCATGGCCTTAATCTTCTCTGCCAGCTCTTCATACCTTCGATTGTTGACCTCATTCATATTACCTATATCAGCATCCAGTAGAGTGAACTGGTCCTCTTGCGTGTCTTCATTACGGTCCGCAGTCCCATTTAGATTTAGCCCTCCGTTACGGGAAGTGTTGGGATCCACATTCTCAGTCGGTGTTCCAGTATTAGAATTCACATGGGGTTGCTCAACCATCAACCTGAGATGCTCCTAGTTCTGGGCCATGCCAGTCATCATTTCCATGAATTGATCCATCCTCTGTCGGAGCTCATTGAGATCAGTCTGCATTCGTTTAACCATTCTTACTCGGTTTCTTTTTGTTGGATACCGATGAACGCGTTGACCAGCTATATTGCCTGAAGTTGAATAAGTTAGGAAGTCCGAATAACCTGTAAAAAATGCAAAATATGCAAATCGTGTAGTAAATGCGTATGATATGTTCTTGAGGATGTGACATGCGACCCTGCAAATGAGTAAACATGTGTTAGTAATGCAAGCATGCAGAGGATGTTATGCAATGCACTGGCATGTGATCAAAGGTCTGGCGATCACTGGTCTAATGTTGGTGCTGAGAAGAATGTCATGTGCTATTGAAGAGTCATAATAACAGTACCACAAAAAATCCCGAATCTCAGGACCAAAGGACCATGTAAAACCTGATCATAATATTGAACAATGATGACAAAGCGGGTATGTTGGAAGTTTCAGGGTTCCTGCAAACCTGTAAACCCGTCCCATCTCACGAGTATGCTACTCCGAGTCAACATCACGGACTCTCAAAGCCGGATAGCAATAATACATTCACCATTTCCGAGAAATGGCTCATGACCAAATCAGGGAATCTGTTTGGCATTATATACTACCCAGGGAGGTCTCAGCTGAGTACGGGGAAAACAAGCATCCCTCATAAGTCCCCAGCTTCAAGCAGTGAATCGAGAAATAATAGTACATTCATCCCGAAGGGTACAATACTATCGTCATATGAACAATTTGCCTTGAATGGGTTCCTATGAGAGAACCAGGCCATCCTATGCGAGTTCCCAGTGGGCCCTCGGATGCGAGTGGATTTGCCAACAAATGTGGTCTGCCACTGTCATCACTGGAGAGGGATGTTTCCACAAAGTTTCTCAATGATCGGTCCCCAACTGCACATAACTATCAAGGTCGTATCCCAAAGTGGGGCAAAACCCCCCACACAAAATAGTTCCAAGACGGTCGATACCTGGGTGTGGAACACATCGCCACTCATCATGTAACCATGCGAGTACAACATGTCCACGCTAATCCTAGGGTGCACTCAAGCCAGGTATTTGGCTTATCTCACAGTAACTCCCATCCCGCAGAAAAAAAATGAAAACCAACACAGCCAGACAGTCCAGTATAATATGATGCATGGAGAATAAATACTGAAAACAGTAAATAAATGATGTAAAATAAACTGTAAATGAAAACAGTAAATAAGCACAACAACACACACATATAAACACCCAAAGAAACATAAACAAACAGGCTCTAGGATTGACTCTACGAGGGAAACCAGAGATTCTGGGTTCGATCCCCAGCAGAGTCGCCAGCTGTCGCTCCCGAGATTTTCATCCAAGTACAAACGCGAAAGTGGTGCGGAAAAGGTAGAGTCGCCAGCCAAACATTTTTATCCCGAAAGAATAGGAAAGGTAATGCTGCACAAACCTGAGGAATAAGGAAAGGACAAGGTCCTGCGAACCAAAGATCTGAGTTCGGGAGTCGGTTACGACCTGGGAAGGTATTAGCACCCCAGACCGTCCGCCGTACCCGACGGGATCCACGCTTGTTTGTTTGTTTCAAAGGGTGAGAAAAATATAATTGATGCTGTCACACCCCAAATTTTCCCCCTAACCTTTCACATTATGCATTCGTTTTATTATTTACATATTGGGTGCGTTTTAGAGTCGCAACAATTTTCGGAAGTTTGGTCCCTTTGAATCGTGCGATTAAGGTTTTTTTTAGGTATTGTTAATCCAAGTACAAATTAAGTTTCATGCTTTCAGTTCGTTGTTAAGTTTTGTTTCTAAATTTAATTTCAATTTCTTTTCCTATTTTTTTGTTTCTGAATTTAAAGTTTCTATTTCTAATTTATATTCAATTTCTAATTTTATTTTTAATTCTTTTTAAGTTTCTATAAAAAACTCCTAAATCTTAATTCATTTTCAATTTTCTATTTCTAAATTCATTTCATTTCCGATTTCTAATTTTTATTTTTTTTGGTTTTTTATTTTATTTCTCCTTAAGTTTCTATTTCCAATTCAACCATTTGTATTACCACATAAGCATTCAAGAGCATATCATTTCTTTATACACAATCCATAAACTCTTCAAGCATTTTAAATTTAACATTGTTTCAACTCAAAATTTATTCATAAATTTGGATTCAATCATATTCATATATGTTCATAACCATATTTATCACAATCTATTGAGTTTAAGCATACATATTCATATCTTCATAATCAAGCATTTTTCCATTATTTCATCTCAATATATTTTTGTTTGTATATTAGATTTTTGTTTCATTTTAAATTTAGAATTTTGTCTCATCTCATCATCTAATTATTTTCTATCTTAATTTCTGTTTAGATATTTTTCTGAGACTATTTAGAAATAATTTAAATTCAATTTTAATTTAACTTATTTCTTCTTTTAAAAAATCAGTGTTTTATTTATAATTAATAATGTTTAAGTTTAGCTTAATTCATTCTAAATGTTTAGTTTAATTTTTATTTTCATAGGAGTTTTAGATTATTTAAAAGATAGTTTTTTTTCCAGCTTTTTTTTTTATTTTTCTTATTTTTCACAATCACTTATGTTCCCTTAAAAAAAACTCATACATCCCATAAGCAGCCCATCGAAACTGGTGAAAGAACAACATGTTAAAAAAAAACACATTCCATTTCCAGCAAACAAGTTCACAATTTTTTTTTATTTAAAAAAAAAAGCTCCTAGATGAAAAGTATTTAAATTACACAAAAGGGATGATAAAAGAAGACAGTCTGCAGTTTCACTGCATTTGTTTTTACACCAGCAAGACTCAATATTAGATATTGTTGCACCCCAAAATTTGCCCTCACAATACAAGACTTTGTGTGCTAAGAAGGTTCACAAGGTTCACAAGATTCACAACACTTACAAGACCTTTCATGAGGTTCATGAAGTCTACAAGACACCTTATGAGACACTTTATGAGGTTCACAAGGTTCACAAGACATCTTATGAGGTTCACAAGGTTCACAAGACATCCTATGAGGTTCATAAGGTTCACAAAGCTCACAATTGGTCAGAAGATGTGACAATTCCCTCAGACAATGCACCTCCTAAGCAGTGCATCCAAAACTAGGGTTTTGACTTTAATCAGGCTAAATGAACTTCCAAGACTTCAAGTGAGCTTCATAACATCTTATATGTATGTAAGAACCCCCATGACAAGTTTCAAGACTTTTCTCAAAAGTTTGCTCAGTCAGATGATCAGATAAGTCAAAATCAGTCAAAGTAGTTAAAAAGTCAAACTGAGGTCAACTGTGGTCAAACCAAAGTCAAACTTCATGATTTTTTGCCAACATCAAGTATATGAAGTAAAGTTCATCATTTGATCAAGGTTTGATCATGATTCATCAAGGATATTTCAGATCATCAAGAATCAGGAGTTTCTAAATTAGGGTTTCCTCAGTAAAAGTCAACTGAACTTTGACCAGCCATAACTTTCACATGCTTCATCACCAAGTCTCCATCAAAAGCTCATTTTGAAGGAAATTGAATTCTCAACAACTTTTTGTCTCACAAGCCAAGCCCAAAAATGCTTCATTTGGAGGGTATGAGCTAAGACATTATAGGTCCTTTTAAAAGTCAACAAAAAGTCAACAACTTCCAAAGAGCATAACTTGAGAATGGTAAAAGATATGGATATGAGACCAAAGATGTTGATTAGAGGACTCTTTAAGCTTTACAAAATGTCCAAGAACACGTTCATAGCATTAAAATTGAAGGATTTGTGCCCTTGCAAAGTTGGGAAATTTTTGAGAGGTTTATGAAGCAAATGGGGTCTTAAAACCATAATTCACCAAATGGGCTTGCTTTTTTATGATCCAAACACTTCCATGACATCATGCACGAATTAAAATTTATTTATTCATAATTTTATTCATTTTATTTTATTTATTATGATTTTTTATGTTAAAAATCATTTTAAATTAAAATAAAATATAAAAGGATGGATATTTGATTTGATTTTGGTTCTAGAAGGTCATAATATTCATTTAAAAGTTAATTGGAATCATATAAAATCAGATCAACCAAAATAGCAAGGAGATATTAGATTTTTTTTCAATATTTGAATCATATCTTTCTTCATGATCAAGCTATCCAAAAGCCCAAAGAATAGATTGATTTTTTGACCTAATTTTCTTTTACTATATAACCACAACCACATCACAAGACAAAAAAAAAGGATGGAGACACAAGACAAAAAAAGATGGAGAGCAGGAGGATGATATTCATACTTTAAAATTTCACATAATTCAAAATTAGGTTTCCACAATCCACCACTTTTACTAGTTGATTAAAGGCTGCAAATGAATCCTTGAGGTTTCCTGAACCTATTCCAATCATCCTCATCATCAAATTCATGCCAAATCATACAAACCAAATTCATATTCTTGCCTTTCTTTTGGTTTTTTTCAATTTTAATGATTTACGCATGATTAATTGATTTTGATTACATAATATGTTTGTTTGATTGTGTAGATGGTTTTTGGATAGTTGGATTTAAGTTTCGATGCAGGAATCATAGGGCACCATGGAGAACTAAATTATTGGTTAATCTGCTGTAATCTATTTTCGTCGATACTTCGAAGGCTGCAGTAGTGATAAACATTACAGGCTGACAGGTAAGTCAGGTAAGTACTACTGTTTCGATTTGCTCCGAATTTTTTTACAGAAGTTCAGAAAAAAATCGACAAACAATACTCTTTTAGAATAGAATTCTAAAAGATTTCGACCCTCAAAATCGCAAATTCCTCTTTTTTCTATTTTATTTGATTTATTTTCTATTTTCATATTCTCAAAAAAATCTAAAAAAAATTGTGAGTTCTTTATTTGATTTTATTAGATTTTTAGCATCGTTTTAATATTTTTTAGATTTTATTTTAATCGCTTTTCTTATTTTTCATTATTTTAAAATCTGCAGCAATTTTATTTGATCCTGTTTATTTCTTTTTTTTATTCTTACAACAGTATATACCAAAAATAGGCAGGTGGGAGGAAAAAGATGGTGTGTGGCATGCGCTGATTGCCCTAGTGACAAAGACCTAAGATTGCCCACAACCTAGTGGCAAGTGTTGCACCCCAAAATTTGCCCTCACAACACAAGACTTTGTGTTCTAAGAAGATTCACAAGGTTCACAAGTTCTCCAACACTTGCATAACCTTTCATGAGGTTCATAAAGTCTACAAGTTACTTTATGAAGGTTCACAAGGTTCACAAGTCCCACAGTGCTTTTAATACCTTTCATGAGGTTCATGAAGTCTACAAGTCACTTCTTGAAGGTTCACAAGGTTCACAAGCTTCTCAACATCTACAAGACCTTTCATGAGGTTCATGAAGTCCATAAGTTGCTTCTTGAAGGTTCACAAGGTTCACAAGATTCACAATGATTACAAAGCTCCCCTGAGGATCATGAGGTCTACAAAGCCACTTCATGAGGTTCACAAGGTTCACAAGCTTCACAATACTTCCCATGAGTATCACAAGACATTTTATGATGGTTCACAAGGTTCACAAAGTTCACAATTGGTCAGAAGAGTTGACAAATCCCTCAGACAATGCACCTCCTAAGCAGTGCATCCAAAACTAGGGTTTTGACTTTAATCAGGCTAAATGGACTTCCAAGACCTCAAGTGAGTTTTATAACATCTTATATGTGTATAAGAACCCCCATGTCAAGTTTCAAGACTTTTCTCAAAAGTTTGCTCAGTCAGATGATCAGATAAGTCAAAATCAGTCAATGCAGTTAAAAAGTCAAACTGGAGTCAACTGTGGTCAAACCAAAGTCAAACTTCATGATTTTTTGCCAACATCAAGTATATGAAGTAAAATTCATCATTTGATCAAGGGTTGATCATGATTCATCAAGGAGATTCCAGATCATCAATAATCAGGAGTTTCTAAATTAGGGTTTCCTCAGTAAAAGTCAACTGAACTTTGACCAGGCATAACTTTCACATACTTCATCACCAAGTCTCCATCCAAAGCTCATTTTGAAGGAAATTGAATTCTCTACAACTTTGATGTTGAAAGTTAAGCCCAAAAATGCTTCATTTGAAAGATATGATCTAAGACATTATAGGTCATTTCAAAAGTCAACAAAAAGTCAACAACTTCAAAAGGGCATAACTTGAGATTGGTAAATGATATGGACCTGAAACCAATGGGGTTGTTTAGAGGACTCTTCAAGCTTTCCAAAAAGTCCAAGAACACCCTCATACCCTTAAAATTGAGGGAGATGTGCCTTTGCAAAGTTAAGAAATTTTGTGATGGTTTATGTTGAAAAGGGAGGTTCAAAATCATTTCTTTTCAAATGGGCCACTCAAATTATGACCCAATCCACTTCATAATGGTTTGCACGAAATTATCATGATATTTTCATATTTTTTATTTTATTTTATTAATTTATTATGATTTATTACATTTTAAATCATTTTAAATTTAAAAAAAAATATTAAACATGAAAAGATATTTTTGTGATTAAATCTAGAAAATCATAAAGTGTGATTGGAGTCAAAGGAGAAGGAAATCATGAGATCCCTCCCAAAAAAGCAAGACCTTATGACCAAATATTTGACTTTGAACACTTGATCTTTTTCAATATTTTTTGATCCAAAATTTCACTAAATCAATCAATTTCTTTAACCTAATTGACTCACCTATATATGCTGATCATAAACCTAGCCTTAGACACGAATTTGCAGCAGCCTAGAGGTGAGTTCAAAAGCACAAAAATCCATCCAAAAGTAAGAATCGGTTTTGGAGTTTGAGAGCTTTAGAAGGTAAATTGAGAACATAGACATGTTCTCTGATCATCCATGAAGTGAAATCATCCATCATACGCATCCAATATGCCCTATATTGGCCAACCCGAATCCACATCATTCTTAAAATTATTTTTTTCGATTCCCATAATAGTGATATCATTGTTTAAATTTGATTGCATATTTGTGTTTGTGATGAAGCTTGGAGTGTTTCTGGAACAATCAATTTGATTTTAAGTGCAGGATGAAGAAATCACCATGATTAGGGTTTCATGGCCGTTTTAGGATTCTTCCATTCATCTGTTGTAAATGAATTCTAAATACATGGTTGAGTTGTATGGACCTTGTAGAGTGTAATACACTGATTAATTTCACAAAATTTTGCTGTTTTGTCAATGTTTCGTTTTCGTAGGTTTTGAAGCATGAAGAACATGCAGCTAAATTCGCAGGAAAATTCACATCTGAATTCGCAGGAAATTTGAATGTAGAAGATGAAGTTTGCCGCGCCTGGGAATTTGAATTTATGTTAATATATTTTATATTGTTTTGCCGTTTCGTTTACACACACGCGCGTGTGTCCTGGTGGTAAACTCTGTCTGTGTATGTTGTGAGATCCATGGTTCGATTCTTGGCCATGGCAATATTTTGTTTTATTTTTGCAGGATAAAGAGAAACTTCATATATTATTAATCGTAGCCACTCAATAATCAGTTAGGCTCTCCCAGCCAGGTGGTCAAGCATGCGTATGAATATCCTTAAGGTCCTGGGTACGAAACCACCCCAGGCCTTTTATTTTTCTCATTTATTTTCCTGATTCATTGATTTAAGGCACAAAACCAAGTGAATTGCTTTTGGTATCACACAAACGCTTGTGGCCCAGTGGATGTTGTTGTTGCTTGCAAGGGTGAAGACTTGGGATCGAATCCCACCAGGTTCTTCTTCTTTTCCTTTCTTTTATTTTCTTTTGTTTTCTAGTTTAATTTAAGTGATTTAAATAATTAATATATTATCATTATAAAATATGTATTATGTAGTCTAAATTACTCTTAAAACAATTTTTCTAAAAAATATAAAAAACTCTTGATTTTCTTTAATTTTAATTTCATTTGTATAGTTTATATTAATCAAGATATTATTGTATGATTATTAAAAAATAAATTTTTTATATATAATTTAGCCCTAATTTTCATAAACCCTAAAAATAAAATCCTAATTTTATGAAACCCTAAAATATTTTTCTAAATAAGAATTTAATTTTGTTTTTTTTTTATTATTTTGTAAATATAGTTATACTTCAAATTAATTTTTCTTTCAATGTTTAAAAATAATTTAATTTAGGATAATCATATTTTTGTATATAGTTAAAATAATTTGTAAATATAATAACTAATAGAATTAAATTTTTAATATGATATTTAAAATCTATCTTTTTTCTTATAATATGAATATATGTTAATAATAATTAAAATTTTGTAATACATTTGAGAATAATTTAATAATTAGTATATGAATAAAAAAATTTATTTAGTTATGCATGTTAATTTCTTCTTACATTATTTTTGGTTTCCATTATTATTGTTAACTATATTGTTACAAATTTTTGCTTATTAGAATTTTATTAACTTTTAATTAATTTTTATTACTAACCATGTTATTAGTTATTTTTATGTTTCTAACCTTATTTCTTCTAATTATTCTTATTATTTTACTAACCATATTATTTTGCTTTATTAATTTTATATTATTAATTTTTATTATTTACTAACCCCAATATTTCATTTGCTTATTTATTTATTATATTTTGCTATTTATTTTATTTATTATAATTATATTGTAATTGTTTCCTGGATGTAATCGTAATTATTTAATTATTATTGTTGTGGTTAGTAATTAGGGAGTGTAAATAACATGTATGTAATATTAAAATTAATCCTAGATCACCTTTTAATCAAAGATAATTAATTTAAACACTTCACACCACGTAAGTCGATTTTAATCGCCGTCTCACTTTCTAAGGACATCCCTCTCGTTGCCTACGAATAATGGTTAAGTGGGGTGTATAAAGCAAGTCCCCCGAAATAAAATCATCAAAGTCCCTTTATGGTTGCCTTTACGGATCGAGTCCCTTTCGAAAAATGATGATAGTCCCTTATAAATGCTTATTACACCCCACCATTGCCTTCAAAATCAACTTGTCCCTCATATGTCCCTTAAACATCCAAAGTAAGGACTACCTACTCCATTATAGTAGGGATAGTCTTACTAAAGGAAAGAATAAAGAATAAGAAAGACCTTTAAACATTAGGGTAAGTTACTCCTAGGTACTTAAGCTCATTTCAAAACATTTTCACACTTAAACTATTTTCAAACAAATTTTCAAACAAGTTTTTTACACATCCATACATGGATTATTATTAAACTATTCTGAAATTTTTTGCTATTCATACACTACACTTTCAAAACAATTCAAGAGTGAGCTTAAGTATCTAAGAGCCCATGGATAACCATGGATGAAAAGGGTGCTAACACCTTCCCTTTTCATAACCTACCCCCCGGACCCAAAAATATTCTCTAAGGTCTTTCCTGTTCTTTTATAACCTTTCCTTATGGATAAAATAAAAGTCGGTGGCGACTCTTGCTATCCGCAACATTGTTTAAAGTCAGTTCACCGGGTTACAGAACTGGCGACTCTGCTGGGGATCTATTTAAGAGGGGTACCCTTAGGAAATAAGATCACTTTAAATTGTTTGCCTTGTTTGTTTTATATTACTTGTTGGGGTGCTCTTATGTGTGAAAGGTCCTAACCCGGATCTAGTGTACCTTAGGTAAATGGCAATAGACCAAGGAAACTGTGCGACGTATATCGACACGGTTGATCTGGTGGCCATAGTTAGTGCGACTTCTTGGTTGGTGCTTATATTCCTTAAGTCAAGTTGAGGATAATATTGAGGCTGCCATATGTTGTCAATGCACTAACTGACTTTTAGAACCCTAGTTAACCCATCTTGGCCTTTAGAAAGTAGTGAGGTAACCGGCTTTGGTGCAGACTGAAGTTGGTTGACACTCGATACTACGCTCATTGAGATTCTAAACTTGGAGGGTTTTGGTTGGCAAGTAAGTTGCCTTCTGATCAACCACCCTTGTGAAGGATCAATGATATTGAGATCCCTTAGAACCCGGTTACTTTTGTAGGACAGGATGAACCATCTAACTTCAGGGGAGGGTACTTACCTTAAACCTCATGCAAGCCTTTAAACCTAGGGCTATGGTGTGACTTGTTTGTGTGTGCCACATGTTTGTGATTGAGCATAACATCATGACATCATCATGCATCATAAGCATACCATTTTCCCTAACCATTTCAAGGACCAAGGGATTTATCTTTGTTCTTTGTTGCAGGTCATGGCTTCAGCTCGTAGAAACACCATCAGGATCAACTTTGTGGGGATACCTCCCAAGCTTAAAGAGTTGGTTTCTCAAGTGTCTGATCACTCCCGGTTCATCAAGAGACATGGTCACCTATTGGATCTAGTCACTTCAGGGTTCAATGAAGACATGATGAGTGTCCTGTTTCAGTTCTTTGATCCTAAGCACCACTGTTTCACATTCCCCGACTATCAGTTAGTCCCTACCATGGAGGAGTTCTCTAAGCTTCTGGGTATACCTGTTCTTGATCAAAGACCCTTCACAGGCTTGGAGAAGGAGCCCAAACCAGAGGTTATTGCTGCAGCTCTACATCTGAAGAAGTCTGACATTGTTCTAGAAACGAGAAGTGGAGTCAAGGGTATTCTTGCTAAGGTATTAATGGATAAAGCTCAGATGTTCTTGAAGGCCATGAGCTATGATGCTTTTGAGGAGATCTTAGCCTTGCTGATATATGGCTTAGTATTGTTCCCCAATCCAGATCAGTTCATAGATGTTCATGCCATCAACATTTTCCTGAGTCACAACCCAGTGCCTACATTGCTTGGAGACATCCTACATTCTCTTCACACCCGTACTACAAGGGCAAGAGGAACTTTGATGTGCTGCATACCTTTGCTTTCTAGGTGGTTTATTTCTCACCTTCCTCGCTCAGTAATGAAGAATGAGCAAGGGTTCAGATGGTCCAAGAGGATCATGTCACTTTCTCACTCAGACATCCATTGGTGCTCCAGATCTATGGAGAATGTCACCATCATTGACCGTTGTGGGGAGTTTCCTAATGTGCCACTTCTAGGCATAAGAGGAGGCATCACCTACAACCCCTCTCTAGCTTTACGACAGTTTGGTTACGCCCGAAGTGATGGTCCACATGACATGTTGATTCAGGGCATTGTGTTTGATTATGACAACGATCTTCAAGGTTACCGTCAGAGATTCATACGAGCTTGGGGAAAGGTAAACAAGATTGACAGCAAGACACTGGAGCCTAAGTACACTATTCCTATGGAGGCTTATCTCAGATGGGTACGATCTCGTGCTCAGACACTCATGATGCCATATCCTGCCGTCCTACCAGTTACCATGGAACCTGTTGCTGAAGGAGACACAGCTTATACCATCCTTCACCCAGACATGCCTACTGATAAGGAAGACTTGCAGAGATCATGGATCCAACTGAAGGAGCAAAGGGATACTTTCGAGGCTCATTACAAAACAAGCCAAGCAAGGATCCTAGAGCTAACAAAGCAACTTCACGAGGAACGAAACCTCAATTCATACCTCAACACAAAGAGGAAACGTCCATGGGAGACTTAAAACCCCATCTTTTGTACTTATTTCACTTTCATTTTTTTTCTTGTAAGCCTAAAAGGCAAAACGAGTTATTACTAATAAAAAGTTACTTTCTTGTTTGTTTAAGCAAATTTAAATCCTGCAGTCCTTGAAAACATTGCATATGCATTCCCATATCATTTCATTGCATCACAGGTTTATAATTGCGCACAGGTTTCTCATCTTCTCGCTGTTTATTTCAGCAATGGCACTTGAACAATCAGTTAAGGATCTTCAAGCACAGAATGCACAGTTCCAAGAGCTGATCCTAAACCTATCCAAGGGGCAGGATGAATTGAAGGCACTGCTGGCCAAGAAGACTAAGAAGACTAGAAGGTCTGCTGGGTTGCTCAACATGGGAAGAAGGTTCAAAGGTCCTGTTAAGACCAAGGAACAGGTTGAAGACTATGAATCTGAAGAATCTGAGCAAGAGAGAGGCAGTCTCCACAACACAGTGGGGGACTCTGATTCTGAGGCTAATTACTACCATGAGCATAATGAAGACAAATTCAAGATGCTGGTGGATAGGATGGATGCTATGGAATTACAGAAATCATCTGGGCTGGATTTTGAGGATTTGAGTTTGATATCTGGGGTTGTGATACCCATTGGTTTCAAGGTTCCTACCTTTGTTGTTTATGATGGGGTCTCCTGTCCCAAGCTGCATTTGAGGTCTTATGTCAGAAGGATCCAACCCCACACTGCTGATAAGAAGTTGTGGATCCATTTCTTTCAAGAGAGCTTATCTGGAGCTCAGCTGGAGTGGTATTATCAGTTAGAGAGTGTCAACATCAGAGACTGGAATGATCTTGCTGAAGCTTTCTATAAGCAGTATCAATACAATGCTGACTTAGCCCCCACTCGCATGCAACTTCAAAGCATGTCTATGGGTGCCAAAGAAAGTTTTAAGGAGTATGCTCAGAAATGGAGAGACTTGGCTGGAAGAGTTCAACCCCCTTTGACTGATAGGGAATTGGTTGATATGTTCATGTGTACACTGAATGGTCCGTTTTACAGTCATCTCATTGGAAGCTCATCATCTGGCTTCACTGAGTTGATCATGACAGGAGAGCGGGTAGAAAATGGTATAAAGAGTGGTAAGATCCAGGTGGGCACTTCTTCATCAGGTACTGCAAAGAAGCCTCCCACTGGGAAGAAGGAATCCAATGCTGTTTATGGTCAACCTGATCGTAACAGAAGGCATCAGTCTGTTAGTGTAGTTCACATTTCAAATCCAACTCCTGCAACAACAGAGCAGCCTCAGGGCAACCAACAGAGGGCTAGAAGACAGTTCACGAAGATCAACATGTCAATGGCTCAGGCATTGCAACACTTGTTGAAGGCTGAACTTATTACCCTGAGGGAGGCTCCTCAGAATCCCAATGTTACCTCTCCCAAGTACAATCCCAATGCACGATGTGCATATCATTCAAACTGTCCAGGACATGATACTAATAATTGCTGGGTCTTGAAGAACAAAATTCAAGATATGATTGATGCTGGAGAAATTGAGTTTGATCCTCCAAATGTGATTACAGCACCACTGCCAAATCACGAGAAGACTGTCAATGCCATTGATGAAGATCTTCATATCTATTCAGTTGCGGAGTTGACTACACCATTGTCTGTCATCAGAAAGAAGTTAGTGCAAGCCGGGTTCTTTCCAGGTTGTCGTGAAGATTGTGTTTATTGTGAGTATAATCCAGAGAAGTGCTTCAGGTTGAAGGATGGAATTCAGCGTCTCATGGATAATTACACCATTGTATTTGAAAGGAGGCCATCTTCTGTAGAAAGCATGGTGGATCATCTGACTCAAGGTAGGAGGATTGAAGAGGTTGATATGGTTGACAAAGTACCGGTAAGAATTACTTCAAGGAGACCTGTTAAAATCACTCATCAGGGCCCAATCAAGATTACTGCTGAAGGTCCTGTGAAAGTTGTTGCTGAAGCCAGAGTGGCTCCTCTGATCATTACCACTCCTGGTCCTATTCCCTATACATCTGATAAAGCTGTGCCTTGGCACTATGGGTCTGATGTTTACATCCATGGTGTCAAGCAGGAGCCTTTACCTGATATGCCTGTTGACATTGATAATATTGCTGGATCTAGCAAGATCACTCGTAGTGGAAGAGTCTTCTCTCCTCCAGTTGCTTCTAAGAATGCAGTTACTCCTGCTGCTACTACCACCACTGATGCTCGGGGCAAAGGTCCTGTTATTGAGCCTGCATCTACTGATGTGCCAGCTGCTGATGATCTCTCTAAGCAGATGGAAGAAGTATTGAAAATCATTCGCAAGAGTGATTACGACATTGTTGATCAATTGGGGCATACTCCCTCAAAGATTTCTATGTTGTCCTTGTTGCTGTGTTCTGAGGCTCATGCCAAGTCTTTGATCAAATTTTTGAAGTCTGCTCATG